>OY776680.1:33000477-34200477 GCA_963675555.1 Leptura quadrifasciata | reverse complement strand
AATTTTCATTTTAGAGACAACAGGACGATGATCGGTCCAACATTCGCTATCAATGCGCGCCTTTGTAATTTGGACGTCCTTGAGATGCTTCCTACGTACGATAACATAGTCCAGTAGATGCCAGTGACCTGATCTGGGGTGACGCCAGGTGCCTTTAAATTTATCCTTTTGTCGGAAAATGGTGTTTGTTATAACTAGATCATGTTCGGCGCATTTAGTTAGGAGTAGTTGACCGTTAGCGTTCATGTTGCCCAAACCGTTCTTGCCTATGATGCCTGGCCAGGTGTCTGCATCTCTCCCTACTCTAGCGTTAAAATCGCCAAGAATAACGAGTCGTTCCGTTTTAGGTATTCTACAGAGGGTTTCTTCCAGCTGTTGATAGAAGCTTTCCTTGGTTTCGTGACTTGCATCCAGAGTGGGAGCGTAGGCGCTTATTAGATTTACCGCGTTGCCATCTGATAGCTCATAGCTCAGCAGCATTAGACGCTCGGATAGGCCTTGTGGTACTTGTGTTAAGTTGGATACAAGTTGATTCCGAACGGCAAATCCTACTCCATGTTGTCTTCTTGAATTGGTGGGAAGACCTTTCCAATAGAAAGTGTAGTACTTTTCTGTGAGAGAGCCTTCCTCCAAAAATCGAGTTTCACTGAGAGCTGCAACGTCAACATTGAGTCGGTGAAGTTCTCTATCTATTAGAGCAGTTCTTCTTTCAGGCCGATCGGTGCGAGTGCTGTCGTTCAAAGTGTACGAACATTCCAAGCGCCGTAGATGAAAGAATTAGTTTTGTTGGATTTAACTTGTCGGTGTTTTTTCGACATTCGATGAGGTGTCCCTGTGGGCACCCTCCCCCGGAGATCCGATCGGGAGGGTATTTTACCTCCGGATGATTTTGTCCCACTTGAACGCTCCATCATTTTTTTAAAGCCTTAATCGACTGAAAACGAAGCTGCATTTGAAGTTTTAGCTGGAGCAGGTATGCAACTGACCAGCTCGGTTGCGGAAGGCGAGTGGTGTGGTCCCATGGCACAGAAGGAGACTGCGACGATGGGGTAACCAAACGATTCCAAAAGCAACCTTTGTGTGCGGTGGGTTATTTTTACCGCATAATATGATATACACAAAAAAATACTCATTCCATCTAGTTTCAATAATTCGCTTTGTCGTGCTTATCTCATATATTATTTTTTTATTGTTAATTATATAAGTCAATGGTTATTTCAGGGCCTTTTGCGAATTACTTTATGTGAATTTTGATACACAAGTCTTGGACTATTTTTTGTAAAATGCAGCAATAAGAATATACCCTAAGTATATTGTACATCTGGGTTCTGAAATTGCCAATAATTTACAAACAAGTTCTAAACTTACTTTATCTGATTTATTTGCATAAATAGTACAAATTATATCTGCATATTTTTTGTTATTTTCTGTAAATAAATTATTATTTTTCAAATTCTTGCCCAAAGCTGCATGATTTAATAAGACTTTATAATCTGTTAACAGATAATCTAGTTTTCACCATAAAACGCAGTTTTTCGATGGAAGAATTCTATACCACCCATTTACGTATCGCGGCATTTTCCACTTAGTTGAGTAATTTTCCGCTAGAGGCCTCCAGGGTTTCCTTCGGTTTTCCTAGCATTTCCAGAGGTCGTGACGTCACAGTACCAGGTCCTCAAAACAAAATCAATCGCGTCGCGCGCAAATTGATCATAGTGACCTAAATGTGACGATGCCGCCATTATAAGGAATATTCGTGTCCGTCCTAACGTTAAAAATTCTAAAAAAACATCAGTAAAACGGGGTGAGTACTGAACATTTCTTATTGTTGGTTTAAGCGGTGTCCTGTTTTTATAGTTTCGCGGTTTTGTTCAGTGATTTCCTTCAAATTTAGCGAGAATATCTCTCGAAGAAGGGTTACTTTTTCTTAGACACGATTTGACTTGGGCAATTTTACATTGTCATATTTTTATTGTAATGACGTCAGTTTGAGGTGATTTCGGAGCTGTTGAATAGGTATTTTTAGAATCAATTTTGTTAGATTAGTGATTATCTTGTTAGGAATTATTAGCTTGTCCAAATATTTGAAATGTGTTTGACGTTTACGATTCTTTTTGTCTTAATATAATAATAGTTCTGTTTTTCAAAATGCAATAGTTTTAATATTTTTTACTGATGCAATGTATTGTATAACTCAGTGGTTTGAAATTCACTTTCACATGCATATTCCCAATATGTTTGAAAAATTCCCATTAATTAATGATTGAGTACTTAATGTCTGTTTAAATTTTTCATTTATTGATTTTTCAAGCAATTGAAAATGAACTATTAAGGAAGTTACATTCAACAAAGTATTGTTTAAAGTCTTTTACTACTTTCAGATTTTTAACTTGTTAATTAAATAATAATTTTGAACCATTTTCTCTTTGGAAGGAACATGCATATATTATGATTTCAAACGGTTATTGCCTTATGTTACTACATACTAAAAATAATTTCGAAGCATTTCCATATTGAAGAAAACTAATTTAGGTATATACAACTTAGTTAAACTTGCACATGACAGTATGGTTATTAAATGTTTATTTTTTACTTGAAAAATTTGGTTATTCTGTTACTGATGCTAAAAAATTGTAATAATTCAGCAAATTCTGGAGTTTTCTCCCTAAGTAGTAATTATACCTTTTAAATCTAAATATGAGTTATACATTTTCTGCATAATGAAATTCTTAATAACATTTTTTCATCACAGCAATATTAAAGCGACTGATAAATAAGTCTCTGTAAATTATAATGTTTTAGTTTATTTTAACTTTTTTAAAACGTGGAAAGTGATATTTACAATGATAATTCTTATGAAATAGGTATAAATTATGAATAATATTATTTGTGCTATAAAGAAAATATGAAAAAAAATAGGTTTGTGATTCTTCAACTGCTTCAGAACATACTTGTGGCTAAAAATTTATTAGTATTTCTATAAAGAACGGGGAATGTAAAGGCAAAAATTAGCGGATCAATGAAATTTTGCATACATGTTTGCTTTCACTTATTCTTTCAGCAATCGACAAGTGTACGTCATAATCGAGGGCAAAATTTTGTTTGGTATAGTGAGAAGGGTGAAGATGTATTTTCTTTACAAATATTTAAAGAAATAACGAACATTTTTAATTTCTGGATTAGAAAATTTGACAATTTAATAAATTTGTTAAAATCTTATGTATTTGATTGAAGACAGTTTATGGAATACGAAGGATTTCGATACTTTTATTTTACCCATTCATATGGAGAACCACGAGGGTCTAATTTAGGCCCATTATTATTATTTTCTCTTCTTATTGATGATTAATCTCAGATAGTTAATAGACTGAGTCCAAAATATTTAGTGTATTACAATCACATATAGATTGCTTACTGAAAAATATGACAATTGAGTGGTGTACAAATAACAACATGAACTTATATACAGTATCCGCCAAAAAATCTGCACCATTTGGAATTTTTTTTTATTCAATCGTTTTCTTTAAACGGGTTTCAGTATTAGTTTCAGCATGATTAATAACCCTTATTGTTTATTAAGTTGTTTATAATTACATTAAAAATCTAAATGTGGTTTGAAATCTATAAAATTCTTATTTTACTATAAAGAACGTAATCAGACTGCAACCAACAGCTACTATCCGGGCTATGTGCCCCACCGAGCGCTGGATTACAAGCCTGGCGCGTGTGTAATTGAGTGACTTGATTGAATTATGCTCAGCCCAGTCAGGCTATTTATTTTTCGATTGCAGCAGACTCTGAACCGCTGGATGGCGCCTGCTGACTATTTTGCATGTCGCTATCCTAAAGATACCGAGATGTACCAAATTGTCAAAGAATCGGTCGTCACATGCCTACCTTGCACTGACGAGAGCCAACAGCTCGAAACTCCAGTCTGCAAGTAGTGTGGGACGACTGGCATGACAGCTCCTTTAAGTAGGAATTAGTCTTTCGGCTGGTGTTTGTTGAATCGAAAGCATTAGCGTTCTGTTGGTAATATGCAATTATTACACTTAACGCGCCAGGCTTGTAATTTGTAATTCAGCGCTCGGTGGGGCACATAGCCCGGAGTTTAGTTGTTGGTTGCAGCCTAGTTATATTCCTTACAGTAAAATAAGGATTTTATAGAAGAGTTTGTGACTGAAATATTATGTTTTAATATTCTGCCTTCTAGAAGCACATTTGAATTATTTCATTTTTGTCCAAAAATATGTAACATTTAATTTTTTGTGTATTTTTTGTTTACAGTGAGTTAACTTGAAATATTTAAATGCAAAAAATACATAAATGTTGTATTTCTTTTTTAAATATAATTAATAATGCCAAAATAGCTATAATACAAGGTTTTATTGAACGAGTCCGGTTCATGGACGAGCGAGCGTAGCGAGCAAGGCCATAAAGAGAGCGAGTTCAATGAAGCCAAGAGTTGCATACAAAGCTTTATGTCCGACTGCTAAATTTGGCTTATTAACGAAAAAAATTAATGACTGTTGTACATATTTATTTGAAAACGTCAAAATCTGACGTCGCCTCATTATTGGAAACGTCTAATTCCGACATAACAGTAAAATAAAGTATACTTCAAGTAGGAATATCCCGAGACATAAAAAACGCAACAAAAATTTTACGACCTTATTAAAATACCATTACTCTTTGCGCTACCTCAACCGGAAATCAGCTCGCTTACCTTTATAGGTTTTTAATGTGCGTTAGGTCGTTTAATGCAGCATTCCGCCATGGCTCACGGCGGTAATAATTATGTCGTAAAGTTTTTGTTGCGTTTTTTATGTATCAGGAACTTATTACTTGAACTATAACTTTATTTTACTAGTACAATAAAGAGGTATTTTATAGCCAAAACTATATCATAAACAGTCGTTTATAACGTGGTCGGACATAAAGAACATTTTTACATAAAACATCAGGTCAATAATATTAAAAGTGAATAATACGGATTTATTTAATATCTTTAAACTATGTTTGCAAACAATATCCTCTTATAGTCGAGGTCAGCAGTCGGAAGGGGTACCTTTTTTTTGCCAGACGCCAATCTAGAGACCTCCCCCCATTTTCCAGGTCGCTGAACAAGATGGTGGGGGTTCCACAATTTGTTTTCCTCGGCAACCCCTTCAAATTGGCCAAAAACCACCCCCAATACGCCCCATTCCGTGAACCCGTTTATTTTCCCCAGTTTTTCGACTAACTGTTATTCCCTCGCGTAGAACGGAAGGTCCCTCGAGGGATTTGACCTCAGCTACCCCTGCACCAGGCGTCCGCCGCTCTAGGGGGTTGGAAAATTGAATTTTTTTTGTGGGGAAAAAATTGATATTTACAGGAGGCGTTTCTGTGAGGAAGGTGGCAGTTGACCATGGTTGTGTAACCATCTCTGGGGGTTGTTTTTACCCTTCAAAGGGGGTGGAAAACCATTTTTTTGGGAAAAGTAATATTTTGAAGGAGGCGTCTCATTGAGGAAGGTGGTACGGATACTACAAAATATAATTCTTTTCCCACCCCTTCGAAGGATGAAAAAAGCCCCCGGGGTTGGTTATACAACCCTGGTCACATGCCACCTTCCCTAGAGAAACACCTCCTATGAAATAATATTTTCTTTAAAAAAAAATCAACACAATCCTGGTCACCTACCACCGTCCTTAAAGAAATGCCTCTCCTATAAAATATTATTTTTCCAAAAAAAAAAAAACTCCATCCCTTTGAAGGGTGACAACACCCCCGGGGATGGTTACACAACCGTGATCACCTGCCACCTTCCTCACAGAAACACCCCCTGTAAAATATCAATTTTTATTCCACAACAAAAATTCCAATTTTCCAACCTCCTAGAGGGTTGTAAGCCTGGTGAAGCAGTGGCTGAGGTCAAATCCCGCGAGAGGCTTTTCGTTCTACTCGAGGGAATAACAGTTAGTCGAAAAACTGGGGAAAATAAACGGGTTCACGGAAAAGGGTACTTTGGGGATGGTTTTTGGCCAATTTGAGGGGTTGTCGAGGAAGAAAAATTGCGGGACCCCCACCATCCTGTCAGGCGACCTCGAAAACGTGGGAGGGTCTCTAGATTGGCGCTCTGGTAAAAAAAAGCAAAAACTCCAAAAATCCCGACTCCTGACATCAACTATTAAACTTAATACCTTCTACATTTCTGTACATCTTCCTTCTCTTTCCGTACCTATTATTATCCTATTGCCAAATTCTTTGATTACATTTCTCAAAACTCTTGGGGTCTTTCAAGACAGATATCTCTGATGGTATTTTCTAAATGATCGATATGTTGGTATTTTGGAAGGGTCTACTATGATAAACCTTATTTTTCAAGTAACCCCCATAAAAAGAAATCTAGGGGCGTTATGTTCGGAGTTCTTGCTGGCCATGGATACTGTGAATATCAGCCAATCTATTTGCCTCTAAAGAAGTTGTTCAGATAATTTCTTACAGGGCAAATTCTGCCATTAAGAATACAGCACCAAACATTGGTTTTAAAAGAGTACTGATCTTTACATTCAATCACAAATTCGGGTTTATCGTCAGCCCACCACCTGCAATTTTGGGAACTTACTACCCCATTAGAAGAAAAAGTTGCTTCGTCTGTGAATAGGATCTGTGTAGCAAAATATCGATTTTCTTCTATTTCTTCTTGTATCTAAGCACAAAAAAGAATCTAACATCGAAATAGCGTTCTTTCAGCATGTCCTTACAGTAGTTCCTCCTGCGCCAGTGCTGGCGGAAATTACGGCAAGTGAAGTTTGCTTATGTTCTATTCAATTCGTGTGTGGCGTCGGTTGTTTTGAATTTTTGGAAAATACGCCCAACTGTTGGATTGGAAACAGATTTTTGGGGATATCTTTGGTTAAAAATATCAGATGTGCCCTTATTTGTTCTATTTTCGTCGCAAATTTAAATAATTTCAATGTTTTCTTCTTTAGTAAGCATTTTTTAAACGATCAACAGCAACAGAAAAATTACATTTTATTGTACACATTAATAATTTTATTGCCCTTCTGGAACAATTATTAATACACTGCTCAACCAAATATTGCAAAATTATATTAGTCGGATATTTTAATGTTAATTTTAGGGGTGCATCACCGCCTTTATCATAATTAATTTGTCTCACTTCTTCTTTTGACCTTGTGGCCACAATATCAGACTACAACAGAATTACATCACATACCATGACCTGTATTGATAACATTTTTTCGAATTTAGCTGATGATTGTTATGAGACTGGGATAATTGATCCTTGTCTGTCTGATCATCTGGGTCAGTTTATCAATATAAAAGCCAACAAAGATGCCGCCGGTCATATCTAGAGAAGAGGCATTAGTAAGGCAGGCATTGATAAGCTCAAACACTCTTTAAATAATGTTGATTGGGGTTTATTTGAGAATTCGAATTATAACGCAAACTTTCTAGCAGAGTCTTTAGTAAACACTTATTCATCTCTTATTGAAAATCATTTTCTACTAATAAAATGCAAAATTAAATCACAAACCACCCGTTCAGTGGTTTAATGACTCACTCAGAGATATGAGGGATACACTTTCTTGTATAAAGACTATTTCAAATTGCACCAAGGATTTCAATTTGTATAATATTTTAAAAAAGGAATATAAATTTAAATTAGTTGAAGCTAAAAAAGCTGGGTATGATGGTTTCATCAATAATTTAATCAATAAGGCACGCGACAGCTGGAAACTGATTAATTTCGAACGTAATAAATCAACATCTAATTCTTCTGAACACAGTATCTCCCCAAACTCTTTTAATACATATGTTTCTACTATAGCCGAACAGTTTATTAATGCCTTATCTGTTTCGAACATCTCTGCAACAGATCACCTGAAAAGGCTACCTCAAGTCACATCATCTTTTTTTCTTAAACCAGTTTCTGCACATGAAGTAGCCGAGGCAGTAAAAACTTCAAAAGATTCTAATTGCTCTGACATTTATGATATAAATAGTCGAATTCTTAAAGAAACCATTGATATAATTCTACTGCCTCTTACACATTTCTTATCAATGCTTGCATTAGTGAAGGTCATGTTCCAGATGTGCTTAAGGTTGCGAAGGTTTTACCTCTGTTTACAAAAGGAGATATTAACACTATCGATAACTGCTGGCCCATTTCTATAATTCCTATTTTTCAAAAAATTTTGAAATCATTCTCAAAAAAATGCTTGTCAATTATCTTGAGATTAACAATGTCTTAAACTGCGATCAATTCAGAAGTAAATGTTCTACCACCAAAGCGGTTTTTAAAATAGTCAGTGACATAGTTGAGGGCCTTGAGGATGGTAAGCACATGACTGTAAGCCTGTGTGATCTTTCTAAGGCGTTCGACTGTGTCTCGCATGCGTTGCTTGTAGAAAAATTAAGCTTTTATTGCATAAGAAGTTTACCTCTGAATCTGTTCAATTCCTATCTGAATCATTGACAGCAATCTGTTGCTATTAATAACTTTAATTCAGGACTTTTAACAATAAGGCACTGGGTGCCTCAAGGCTCTGTGCTGGAGCCTCTATTGTTTATTTTATATTTGAACGATTTCTTTCATTTTATGTCTCTAATAAAATGCCTTGCTTATGCCGATGACACTTCGATTTTGGATTTTAATTCCAACATTAGTAATTTAAATAGGGACAGCATTAGTTCAGCGCAGCAAGCTAGTAATTGGTTTTCTTCCAATAATCTTAAACTCGATGAAGATAAGATTCGGAGGCTCGTTTTTTCTACAAACAACTTAGTAGTAAAAGGTGACCCTAAGAAATTTTTATTTTGCTCTATTCCATTCTCACATTAGTTACGCAATTTTGCTATGGGGTGGCTCAACTCGTGCAGTAAAAATATTTCGGTTACAAAAAGGAGCAGTTAGGTTAATTGACAATGCCGGTTGAAGTGACCATTGTCAACCAATTTTCAAAAAACTAGGTATAATCCCAGTTCCCTGTTTGCATATGTACACCACATTACTTGAAATCCACAAGAACATAGATTCCTTTTCGATTAACTTTGATTTTCGCAATTATGACACGAGGGCTGCCACTCAGAATACCTAGGCTTAGACTAACACAATCAATAAAAAATTTGTTAAATCTTCAACTATACAAGCTGTCCATTTTATCAGGGCCCTCGAGAATATCTCACTTAATATCGGTCGTACAAAAAAAATATTTTTAGAAAAATTGTGCCGATTTGTATAACCTACAAAATGGTTTAAAGACATTTGAAATCCATTGCCTACTTTAAGAGATATGGCGGAAAATATCGAAAATGCGGAAATCGCTTAGACCAAATATCCCCGTTACTTAAAGACATACGAGAAAAATTCTAAGGCGAAAATTTTTTGCAAAACAAAGTGTTTCAACGAGGTTTTATCTATTTTTTTCAAAACCGCTGTATTTTGAGATTTATTCTTCAGGCTGTTAAAAAATTATTTTGAAACGGGCGGGAAATGGCGCCATTAAATAGAGTATTTTCCTTCCTTTTCAACGATATATTACATGCCATATTTATTGATTGGTACTACGTTAGTAATTATAAAAACATTTTTTTAAAACCAATAATTTTTTTTTTAACAAGCATTATACTTGCCGTGGAGAATTATGATTAAATAAAACGATAAAATAATTCAATAAGCTGTTTAAACCTTTGCTATAATAAAACATTAACACAATTAAGAAGAATAAAGTAAATTCAGGTAACAAAAACAAATTAATAATTAAAAGGATATAGCACACAAAACATTGATATTTATCTAATCCTCAAAATAATTTTTAAGATATCATATCAAGTGTTGAAAGTGTCCACCGCGATTTCTTATGCACAATCGAGCGCAGCGAGGCACTGCATTTAAAACATTACTCAGCATTTCGGGGGTAACTGCAATACATGTCTGTTGAATTCGAGCTTTTAGGTCCTTTACATTTTGCGGTGTCGTCGAAACTACCTTATCTTTAATATAGTCCCATAGAAAAAATCCATTGGGTTTATGTCTGGAGAAGGAGGGGGCCATCGAATAAATCCATTGGTACCTATCCAATGTTGAGGCAAAATTTCGTCTAAATAATCTAGGCAAATCTGGGAATTGTGGGGAGGGGCTCCATCTTGTTGAAAATATTGAAAGTTGTGTCGATTCTCTAAAGGTAGGTCATCTAAGAATTCATTAAATTCATTTCTCAAAAAGTTTAGGTACCTTTGACCACTGAGGTGACCATCATAAAAATAAGAACCTATTAAATTGGTGCCTAAAATACCTATCCACACATTTATTGAAAAACGATTTTGAAACCCAGTCGGTCTATGCCAGTGTGTATTTTCAGAAGTCCATTTGTAATGAATATTGCGATTAAAAAATCCATTATTGGAAAAATTTGCCTCGTCGGACCAAAGTATTTTACTACATATTAATGGATCGGCACGCTTTTTTTCCAACAGCCACCTCCTTGGTTTGTTCCCCGCTTTATAACACCGGTAACCATTTTTCTTTAAAATTTTTCTGGCAGTTGTTTTATTTATATGACAAGCAATTTGAATTTCTCTTAATGATGTTTCCAAATTTTCTGTATTTTTATTTCTTACATAATTAATAACTCGGTTTACCTTATTTATATTATCAGTAACACTGTTCAACCTTGTCTTCCTCTTTAAAAATTTTTCAGTTTCGTAGCTAATTTTCTGAACAGAGTTTTATTCGGCTGTAGTGCTTGTGGAAATCTGTTTCTATATTCTACTTGAGCTAATCCAGAGTTAAAATTGCATTGGCAATATGTAACGAACATTATAACGATCAGTGTGAAATTCATTTTTGAAAATTCTAAATTCTTAAACGAGTGTGATTGAATGAGAGTTTAAGTATTAACTGAGATGATCTGTCAAAAAATTAATTTGTCAAGTTTATTCATAGCCAACTATTTTAAAATAATTGAAATAATAGTGAAATCGTGAAATACGAACAAATGGATATTATACTTAAATTAATTGGCAAAGACATTTTAACTTTCTGAACAAGGAGTGACGCTTTTATGAAGGACCTCTATACATTGGCATAACTGCGAATACTCTTTCCATAATTGCTCCATGTTGCTTTCTTGATTATTATTTTGTTTTTGTTACCCGAATTTACTTTATTCTTATAAATTGTGTTAATGTTTTATTATAGCAAAGATTTGAACAACTTATTGAATTATTTTATCGCTTTATTTAATCATACTTCTCCACGGCAAGTATAATGCTTGTTAAAAAAAATGTATTGGTTTAAAAAAAATGTTTTTATAATTACTAATGGCATGTGATATATCATTGAAAAGGGAGGAAAATACTCTATTTAATGGCGCCATTTTCCGCCCGTTTCAAAATAGTTTTTTTAACATCCTGAAGAGTAAATCTCAAAATACAGCGGTTTCGAAAAAAATTAGATAAAACCTCGTTGAAACACTCTGTTTTGCAAAATAATTTCGCCTTAGAATTTTTCTCGTATCTCTTCAAATAACGGAGATATTTGGCCTAGACGTTTTCCGCATTTTCGATATTTTCCGCCATAACTCTTAAAGTAGGCCATGGATTTCAAATGTCATTAAACCATTTTGTAGGTTATATAAATCGGCACAATTTTCGTAAAAATATTTTTTTTTATACGACCGATATTAAGTGAAATATTCTCGAGGGCCCTGATAAAATGGACAACCTGTATAATCATATTCCTCATGACAAAAAATCTCTTAATTTTAATTCTTTTAAGTAAAAAATTAAACAGCATTTTCTAAGGTACTGCTTTTATTCCGTTGAGAAATTTTTTACCACCCAAATTTAATTTTATTATATAGCCAACTTCTTGTATGGATTACTATAAAATTTGTCCTCCAACTTGTTTTGGATGCTCTGGTTTAACGTGTCTAACCCCGTCTTTTCTTTTCTTTTCTTTTGTAATTTCCTGATGTTACATTTTTTCTGTTTGTTTTATTTTATATTGCATGTTGTTTCATACATTGTGACTGTTTTATATATTATACTGATATATGTGTTTATTCTGGTGTTCTGTACCATATATTTTGTGACTTGCCAAAAATAATTTTTTGTACTCTTGGTCAAATAAATCTATTCTATTCCTATTCTATTCTATTCCATTCTGCTCCGTTCCGTTCCGTTCCGTTCTATTCTATTCTATTCTGAAGCATCGATTCGTCAAAATCTGGCATCTGTTTTCAAAACTTACGTGATTACCTAGCGAAAGTTATTAAATTAATCCGTATTTTTCACTTTTAAGGTTATTAAAGTAAATTTGACAACAAATATGTTTTTTGTCGTTATTAATTACATTTAAAAAATAAATGCAACATTTATGTATTTTTCTATTGAAATATTTCAAATTAACTCAACTGTAAACAAAAAATATAGAAAAAATTAATGTTACCTACATATTTTTGGAAAAAATGAAAAAAATATAACATTTAAATCTTCATACTAAACTTCACATTTAGATTCTTAATATAATTATAAATAACTTTTCGTTGCGGTACTTTTCTATATTTTGGTAAATAAGGGAGTTTCAGGCCATTTTAAAATTTCTAATGGCATTTTGGAGGTGACATAGTTGTGACATGACTAATTTTTTTAAGATAAATATATTTTATTAAATAGTCAACATTTCGGCATTATATTATGCCTTCCTCAGGGCCTACAATAAATATAAAATTATAAGTATATAACAATAGTCGAATTAAAAATATAAAATTTTTGTTTACATAGATTAGAATTATAAGTAAAAAATCGTTAAAGTGGTTGTTATTACATTAATTTAATTAAACTATTAACTGACATAAAACATTCAATAAAAATTATGACATTAAAATTTATTAAAAACAATAGGTACTTACAATTGAAATCTTTATTTTTCCGCGTTGGGTTAAATTCTAAAGTAAAATAAAACGCAGGTGTCATAGATACAGCCTTCAGGAGTAAATTAATTGTTAATAAGACAAATTTTGTAGACAATTCTACTCTTAGCGAAGGTTTGTTCGCAAGTGAGTATCAAAAACATTTAAGAATTTGAAAAAATTATATAAAAATATTCATCTTTCTTTTTACTATGCAAAATTATCTGTGTATTTAAAAATATTTATAGTGAAATTCCAAAGTATTATCATACAGGATGTTATTTTACTTATTAGGTTGATGTAGGAACAATTTAGATTATCAGTATCTTTTCTCAAATTTACTGTTTAATATTTTTTAATATTTATCATCTCTAGGAAAGTCCTTTTATATAATATATGTTATTTTCCAACTACTTTAGTACCTGTGAATGAAAAATTGTGTCCAAAATTGTTAGAATGTTCCACCAATGACGTAGGATTTAATATAGTCTTCATTTTGACGTCTATTTCGTGTTCCTTAATTCGGATTTTTGTGCATCTATCCGTTTGTCCAACAAAGATTTATCGCAATTTTGCAAGGTATTCTATACACGACGTTTGACATATATTCAAAAGGTGTTTTTGTTTTTAATTTCGAAAAAAACAATGTTCATATTGTATTTTCATTCTTATTGGCAAAAGTAACACTATCATTGTCTGATATAGGTTTTAACTTTTCAGAAATACCTTTCACATAAGGCAGTTTTGTATATATATGTTGTTGTTGTTCATTACTAGATTTATTAACTATAGAAGGTTATGTATAAGTTTAAAATTTTGTTTATACGAGATTTAGGATAGTCATTTTTATTAGTTCTTAATAAGTTTATATTTTTATCTCTAAATTCTAAACTGTATAATTTTATTATTTTTTGTTGAAGATTTCTTATGATGATTAACTTTTGGCTCATTGGATGTTGAAATTAAAAAGTTTTTCCGAAAAAGTAGGTTTATGGTACCGATTAATCAATAGGGTATTATCATTTGTTCTGACAATTCGTGTATCCAGAAATGTTATTGATTTGTCTCCTTCTATTTCCATAGCAAATTTAAGTTTATTGTGATAATTATTGAAAGTGTTAAATAACTCATTTTCTGAGTCGTTTGGAATAACCAAGAAAATATCGTCAACACATCTTTTGTACACAGAAACCTGAAGAGATAAAACCTATATTAGACAATGATAATATTACTGTTGTCAATAAGAATGAAAATACAATAGGAAAATTATTTTTTCCGATATTAAAAACAAAAACACCTTTTGAATATATGTCAAACGTCCTTGCCAAAATTGCGATAAATCTTATGTTGGACAAACTGGTAGATACACAAAAATCCGAATTAAGGAACACGAAAGAGACGTCAAAAAGAAGAATATATTAAATCTTACGTCATTGATGGAACATTGGAACAATTTTGTACACAATTTTTCATTCACAGATACTAAAGTAGTTGGAAAACAAAATATATTATATAAAAGGACTTTCCAAGAGATGATAAATATTAAAAAATACAAAACAGTAAATTCGAGAAAAGATACTGAAAATCTAAATTGCTCCTACAACAACCTAATAAGTAAAATAACATACTTTGGAATTTCAATTTAAAACATTTTTAAATACACAGATAATTTTGCATGGTCAAAGGAAAGATGAATATTTTTTATATAATTTTTTTAAATTTTTAAATGTTTTTGATCATTATTTGCGATTTCCATTAAGGGTGGAATTGTCTACGAGATTTGTGCTATTAACAATTATTTTACTTCCGAAGACTGTATTTATGACACCTGCCTTTTATTTTACTTTAGAATTTAATCCAACGCGGAAAACTGAAGATTTTAATTTAAGTACCTATTGTTTTTAATAAATTTCCATATCATAACCTTTATTGAATGTTTTTTATCAGTTAATAGTTTAAATAAATTAATGTAATAACAATTACTTTTAACTTATAAGTCTAATCTCTGTAATCTAATCTATGTAAACAAAATTGTATTTTTAATTCGACTATTGTTAAATTATAATTTTTATATTTATTGTAGGCCCTGAGGAAGGCATAATATAATGCCGAAACGTTGGTTATTTAAAAAATATAGTTTTCTTTAAAAAATAGACCTTAACCCAGCAACTTCCTATCTGCAATCATAAAAACAGGTTGTTAAACCTAACTTTACTATAAGTTCTTAATTATGCTGAAAGATTACGCCAGTTGAATTGCGGGGTTGATTGTATTATCAGTTACCGGAACAAAATATATTTCAAACCAAGTTATTTTGGTCCGTAATTACGATCTACGCTCGGTGGAAATTCCGGAAACACCCCTTTTGGGGTAAGAAACACCCCTTTTTGGTTTTTTGCAATATTCTGAGTGTAATTTTTAAATTATCTTATAAAATGCATTTTTTCTGGTACCTTATATGTTTTTTGGGTCGCTGATCATGAATTTCGGGGTCCCATAAAATGGGTCAAACACCTTTAAATGGGTAAAAACACCCTTTACAAATGAGTTGTTTTGCAATATTCTCAGAACAAATATGAAATTATCAAAAAAAATGGTTTTTTTGTACTTGTAATTGAAAAACTTATTAGGTGTTGTTATAATTTAAAAATATTTTAATATTAAGGTTAATTAGAGGGGGTTGAAACTACCCCAAAATAAAAAAAATAAAGATAATTTTTAATTATGATTTTGTTTTCCAACTTTGTAACTCGTGATACTTACAATGAAAAAATCCATTCCAACCCCGAATAGGAGTGTAAACCACTCTTGAATAAGAATAAACTGGAAAAATAATTTTAGAACGTTATGTATAGTATTATATTATGATTATAGAGGAGACGGTATAAATTGTAAACTTTTATATCAAATTTTCACTCAAGGAAGAGTCGAAACGACCCTTATATTAAAGAAAAAAAATGTCTGCACAAAACTTACTTTTTTAAAACATTGTCCTGTAAAATAAATAATACATGGATAAATATGTATATAAATTAAATAAATTGAATACGATTTTTTCATAACTATTTTTATTCAAAATTATAATGGAAGCTTGTTTATTTTTTTTTTCAATAAACAAAAATAATTTTCATATTACAGAAATATTACTTTTTTATTTGTAGTTTGTGATAATTTGTACACTGAAGGTCATTAGTCTTCTTCTATATTTGCAGACATATAAAAGAAGACTAATGACTAATGAAAGGGGTGTTTTTTGCCCCAAAAGAGGTGTTTCCGGAATTTCCACCGAGTGAAACTCTTGGATCGAATCAGGGACCAAAAAGACTTGGTTTAAAATATATTTTGTTCCGGTAACTGATAATACAACCCCCCGCAATTCGACTGCAGTAGTAATTTTTTTTCCTAATTTTATTGTTTATAAAAATATCTTGTCATTGTTATAGTCTTGTGGCCCGATGATGTGAAAGAAGTTATAGTTCACGAAACCGGTCGCCATTACGAAATTAAAGAATAAAGGATAAAGAATAAGACATTGTTTCTTTTTACTCAAAGATTTCATCAGTCACGTGGCTGGAGGCAAGGATTGTTCAAAATAAGATTTACAAGATCGAAATAATATCAAAATGTTAGTAGGTTTTTTATAGACGCTCCATTATTTAATGCCATTTAAAGTTCTCAAAACTTTTGATTTAGAAATAAACAAAAAACGCATTATTTTGAAAATATGTTTTTTCTTGCCTATACGTATTTATACATGAATATTGTCACATTTTTTTACTTGCTTCAGCGAATGTATATATTAGTCAGGGCGAAATCAGTCATGAACCGGGAAAATTAATTCGGATGGAATATTTTCGTTCCATCTTGTTCAAAACGTGCTCCTTTATAAGAAAGTAAGGTTTGCCAGATGGAAATGTGGTTAGCAATTGTTTAAACAAAGTTTTTTTAAACAAATTGGAAAAATTGTCTTTTTACTTTCGGAAAAAATATTTTCGTATTTTTCACATAAAAACAAACAAACAATGTTCTTAGACATTTTTCTCTAAAGTTGATAGATTTCGAGAAAAAATTCTTGAAATCTCAAAAAATTCGAAATTTATGATTTTCGGAGCTCAAAAACTATATTGTGAAAATTAATGTTTTTTTAATGTAAGACAAATTAATTCTTTGAATCTTATTCCACAATATATTTGTCATTCTTTAACTTAAGTCCTGGCTTTTCAATTGTTAAGATGTGCTCGCGCGAGCGCCAGTCAGCGCAGAGGCGCGCCTCACTATGTTTTATATTGCATATGGGAATTTTTATAGAATATACGCTTGCATTAGCGCGTCGTGCATCCACTGAAGTATAAAACACTTTGTATAGAATAAGAAACGTTACAAATATTTAATATAAGTAGAATACTTGTAAGTAGAGTAATATATGATTTAAAATGTGCCTTGAGCTTTATTTTTTAATTAATTTATTTTAAAATACAATTAAAGTGATTATACAACTTACACATTTTTACAATAGTCAAGATCACAGCCACATGTAGATATACAAGCAACGTTATTTTTTTACAGCTACATGCATTAGTACTACATAATTTTTTACAATTGCACGCTTTTATTAAGCAATCTGGTAAAGGATTTTTTGTCATAAATACAGGTAAAAGCATATTATCCCCATATTTGTAACCAAAACGTGTTAGATATAATTCAATGTACGTGAAAAATGTTAAATTTTTCCAAATATATGTTTGCGCAAATGCATTCAAGATAATATGCAAGTATAAGACATCTCACGTACATCGGATATTATTCAATTCAAGTTTTATTCGACCCGAACGCGAAATAATATTTATTCTAGAATCATAACTGTTCCATTTTTTTTCTCCAACAATTACATCGTGAATCGCGCCGCTATGCTGACAGGCGCGCGCGTGCGCATGCTCATCTTATCAATTAAAAAACAATCACCTAAGCTAAAGATTAAGAAAATTTATCTACAGTATATTATGGCATAAGCTTCAAATAATAGATATAAATTTTAGTTACATTATAAGATATTAATTTTCATTTAGCTTTTGAGCCCTGAAAATCGTAAATTTCGCGTTTTTTGAAAATTCAAGAATTTTTTCTTGAAATCTATCAACTTTGAAGAAACACGTCTAAGAACATTTTTTGTTTGTTTTGGTGTGAAAAATACGAAAATGTTTTTTCCAAAAGTGCAAAGTCAATTTTTCTAATTTGTTTAAAAAAAGTTTGTTTAAACAATTCCTGATCACATTTCCATCTGGCAAACTGTGCTTTCTTATAAAGGAGCACGTTTTGCCGAAGATGGCATAAAAATATTCCATCCGCATTAATTTTCCCGGTTGATGACTGATTTCGCCCGGACTATAACCTATCACGTAATTAATTTTTACTGTGGAGTGGTGTATGTAAATACAAAAACAGTAAAGAAACTATAAAATAAATTCACTAATAGTCTTGATTCCTCTAAACTTTGGGATCAGTGATACACGTATAAGTGTAATATTAAATATAATACAAATATTTTTAGTATTTGTACAGCTGCGTGCACTTCTAATCTGTCTAGTAATCCTGTCATCTTCTGATTGTAATGTGTAACCGATCCCGATTTCTAAACTTCGACTAAAGCTTAGGATTTACTCATTTAACATGTGTATGATCTGTCTGCACAGTCCTTAAAGTTCTAATCAAACTACGAAACTATGTCTATAATTTCACGTTTCTTTTTTAACCAAAGGCATGTTTAATATTTCAAGAACTTTTATCATATCAAAATAAAACTCTTGCCTCAATGTGACAAAAGTTATACTAACGTAATCTAAAACTTTTATATTTTAAAAGATTCGATGAAAGCTAAGTTGATATTAGTTTTTGATATCCAATATACTGGAAAAAATGTAATACATGTGAGAAATATTTCTGTAACAAAAAGATTTATTGAAAAACTGATTCACTTAGCAGCTCTAATATTGTTATTGTCTTCCAACTTTTAATTCAAGTTTATCCTTGGGAGGAGAATATAAATAATCTTGTTTATATCTTATCTAGTCGGGTCGAATATTAATTTCATTTATTAGTTTTCATATTAAGTTAAATCCATTGTTACAATACAACATTGTTATTGCATAAGCTCTGACACTGTTGCTATATTTCTAGCGTGTTCTATTTATAACAATTGTGTCCATGGTCAAGTTTTGTTCGAAGTCAATTAAATTTTCTTGAATTTGCTTTCATGTTTAATATACAGGGTGTTTCAGGTGTGCGGTCATTAATTTCTTGGGGTAATTCTTCAACAAAATATATGAAAAAAAGTTCATATAAATACGGATCCGAAAATCCCTCCCAAGGGCGCTGCGAGACTCTGAAGAGGGCACCTAACATTGACATTTTATTTAATATCTCAGAAACCTTTTGAGCTATAGTGAGTAGTTTTTGCTCTCATGTTACCCACCAAGGGTAAATTCAATCAGGGGTGCACAAAATTGGAAAGGGGGACTTACTCCTCCTCCCAAATTTTTTTATGTGAATTTTCTGTAATTGTCTCATCGGAATATGATTCCTTGGCTATAAATACACAAAAAATGTTATCTTGTTGTAACGGCGTAGGACCAACCGGTTTCGAGAAACCTAAAGAACATAAAGGAATCTTTTCAGTCTTCTTGCTTTATTACTTAATTGGTCGTTATTGGTTTCCAATATTGAATTATTGTTAATGACACAAAAGTTAAGGTTCTCATTATGCAGTCTTTAATAAGAAAATTTCAATTTTTATTTAATATGAGTTACACTTTCGAAAAAGAGGCCGATATTCATTTATTCTACGGCCGAACCTGGTGTAATGCTGCTAAAGCAAGAAGATTGTACGAAGAAGCTTTCCCAAATAAAAGAGTACCTTGCGATAGATCTTTTGTAAGTGTAGATCGTTCGTTACAAGAAAAAGATAAGTTCTATTCAGACAAGAAAAATTATTATAATTCAAATGTGCTTTTAGAGGGCGGAATATCAAAACATAATATTTTTAGTCGCAAACTCCTCTATAAAATAATTATTTTATTATAAGGGACGTAACCAGACTGCAACCAACAGCTACTCTCCGGGCTATGTGCCCCGCCGAGCGCTGAATTACAAGTTACAAGCCTGGCGCGTTAAGTGTAATAATTGCATATTACCATCAAAATGCTAATGCTTCGATTGCAACAAACACCAGCCAAAAGACTGATTCTACTTAAAGGAGCCCTCGTGCCAGTCGTCACACACCACTTGCAGACTGCAGTTTCGAGCTGTTGGCTCTCGTCAGTGCAAGGTAGGCATGTGACGACTGATACGAGGATTTTCTATCAACGTTTGGGCAGGTATACTTGGCAACAGATTATTAGGACCATTTGTTTTGCCTAATAGATTGGATGGGTTCAATTATTTGGATTTTTTAAGAAACAATTTAAAAGACCTCTTGGAGGTTGTGCCATATAAGACCAGACGGACAATGTGGTTCGTGCATGATGGTGCACCTCCCCATTTTAGAATAATTGTTCGAAATTATTTAAATGCAACTTATCCCAATAGATGGATTGGAAGAAACAGATCAGTAGCTTGACCCCCCCCCCCCCTCCCAATCCCCCGACCTAAATCCTCTTGATTATTTTGTCTGGGGTTATTTTAAAAGCCTTGTCTACTCAACTCCCGTGACAAATCTTGAAGGGTTACGTGAATATGTAGAAATGGGGTGCGAAATGATCAGGAACATGCCGGGAATTTTTCAACGGATAGGATCAGTCTTTCGGCTGGTGTTTATTGCAATCAAAGCATTAGCGTTTTGATGGTAATATGCAATTATTACATTTAACGCGCCAGGCTTGCAACTTGTAATTCAGCGCTCGGCGGGGAGAGTAGCTGTTGGTTGCAGTCTGGTTACGTTCCTTATAGTAAAATAAGGATTATATAGAGGAGTTTGCGACTAAAAATATTATGTTTTAATATTCCACCAGATAGTTTAAAAAACTAATTAGACCTTGGCAAATTCTTTTTTCCTTTGCAATTGTTTAAATTCTTCTTCAAGGCATTCAAATTGGCCTTTTGTAAATTCAAAACAATGAAGTTTCTGAAATACTCGGAATTACCTACGCAATCTTTCCTGAAATATAAAATCCAAGCACTAGATCGAATTAGTCGGTTCCATTATAAACAGCTTTGAATATCAAACAAAAAACTTCTTACTTCGAGATCAACAGCAATGAGTGTACATTCAACATCAGATGCATTGACCTGGGGTTATTTTGGCCAAAACTCTCTACCTAATTTCAAAAATTGAAAGCCATTCAACCAGACACTACCGAGTAGTTGGTAGCTTGACCCGCAACTCAATTCTAAAAAAATCCAATGCCATTGAGACACGTCAGTTTCCTCTAGTATTTCCCCAATACGACAAGCAAAAACACTGGAAATCTCATATTCTCTGAACGCATTATATCTGCAAGCCAGTCGGGCTCCTTATAATTTCAACATTGATATTCTTTGTTGCTGTTGTACTTAGATGTTACAAAGCTAGTATGCACCTTGTCGTCCATTGTTGTTCTCAAATATGCAATCCTGGCATAAGCTTTATCACTTGCGCCATAAAACAAATGCAAAATTATTACCTTCACACCAGATATTCTTAGAAAATGGGGTTGGGCAATAGTTATTGGGGCTAACTTTTGAAGTTCATTAAGCCAATTCTTCCAAATAATGAATACCATTTTTGTTATTTTTGAATCCTTATCTATATTTATTCACCAAGCATTTTGCATTATAATTCTTGATTTAATAATCAACGGTCAAGAAAACTTAGCGGATCAAATATTGACATTATTAGTCGAAGGGTTTTCTCTTCATGGTAATTTTCAAACCATTATAATTTTCCTTCAAATTTAAAGAGAAAATAAAATTATTCTCTTCTGAGGATCGCGTCCAAGTAACATTTCCGTTTTCTTTGAGTCTATTTTCAGAACGTAAATCTTGAAGTAGAGATTCTATTACCTCCTTTAAGTTACCTATTCACTTGTCATCTCAAATTCTCCTTTGTGAACATAGACAACTTCTTCCATTGTATGACTGGTGGTTGAGAGGTGAGCGCACTTGCCTCTCACCCAAAAGTTCCTCCCCGGTCGTGGCAGTGGAAAATACTGTGAGAGGGATTTTTTCACTATACACGGATATTGGGTGTGCGTCTATTGTCTCTAAATGTGTAGCCCCCTCCCACACAAGTTTCTTCTAGAGCTTTCCGGGGTAAAGGAGGTCGTAACTACCTGTGGTGTGTTATCTATTCCCTTGATAGCATCTTACACTTTCACATGAGTCAAGATAATCGTCTACATAATATATTTCTATCGCTCCGGTAATACCTGGAACCTTTGATTCGTACTCTTTAACATTCCTATCTTTTACGAATTGAGCAACACCACCAAGATCACTATATTCATTTCGTAGACTTTCGGTTTACAAACTCTATTCATTCCTCACCATAAAAAATATTGTGCCAATCTGTGTTCGGCTCTGATGATGACTTGAAATATCTCTTTGATGTCTTCGCTAAAAGCTATTTTTCTCTATCTAAGGCGCCACAAGACAGCAACTAGCGAAGGCCCAAAATTTGGACCATACAACAGGAAATCATTTAAGCTTGACCCATATGATTTTGCCGCAGCATCAAGAATCATTATAATTTTCCTTGGTTTGTCAATATCCCAAAACAACAGTATGTGGCAAGTACCATGTTCTCTGAGTCTTTATAATTTCTGAATGATGTAATTTTTTTAGCATATTCTTTTGTAATATATTATTTTATCTTACATAAATATTGTATAGGAAATTCTGAATCTTCATCCATTTTCCGTTCCATGTACAGCAAGCAGTTCTAGCGTTAGCTTGACTATCAGAAAAGTTTCCTGTTTCTCTACAAATAACCTATCTCATATCTATCACCAGAGTTTTTTAAAGTCTTGTCCATTCCGGTCCGCCAAAGATCATTTCTAACATTATAATTATTTTGGTTACGTTTCTTGGAGGTGTTAATAGTCTTCACGGTAAGATTTGTTAAACAACTGAATAGCTTTCTTGACTTCTATATACCCATTTTGTAGTTATTAGTATTATATAAAAGTATCAAGAATGTTCTAATGATAAATACTGAAATCAAAGAGTTTTATAAAATATGTGTAGCTTAGCTTTCATACAATCTAAAATTACTACTTGGGAATTTTATATATTTTATCTTTCCAGCTTATATAATGCGTCTTATATATAGTGTTAACAAAGAAATCATCAATAATGTGCTTTGTATTTAACAGGCCTGTGTGTCATTTTAAAGCATTATTTCACGAGTACCTTATAACGTTATAAAAAATACTTACAGTTCAAAGAGCAGACAAAGCAAATGCCGGTACAGCTCAATGACTGTAAAAAAGCGGAAAACAGAGTTTCTATATACATTTAAATTTATGCCGCGGAATTATACAATTCATTACTTTATATCTTAAGAGTGCACGCCACGTTTAACAAAACAATTTAAATTACTACCTACGCATTAATATTACGTCTACCTGATAGTTTTGATATTAATTAAAATGATTTTTTTCTTTTTACAAAATTTCAAGGCGACATGCTTATCATATATACAGGGTGTCCGGAAACAAAGTAGAAAAAAATTAACTGTAGATTCCTGAGCCCAAATTAATTGGGGTTCTTCATATAATATTTTTCAAAATATCCCTTCGTTTTCAAGTTATAGCTCCTTTAAAGGGGTACATTGAAAACTATTTTCATTTTTTTAGTCAAACAATAAAATTCCAAAAACAAAATATTTAGCATATCTACTACACTTATTGAAAGGCACCTTGTGAATTTTTTTCATCCCCTTGAGTTCTTCACCAAAGAATGGGCAACCCCTAATATATTTTTAAAATCCATTCATTTTACATTTCAGAATAAAATATTTTTGATTCCCTTGTTAATTCTAAAACTTTTACTTCTCTTTAAAAAATGTCGTAATAAAATTTACGTTCATGCATTTCATTCGTTACTGATACCGATAATGTTTTTAAAGTTTTAGTAGGCTGCTATAATAGAATAATCTAAATATTTATTAACAACTCCTACAACTCTAAGGAGTAGGCAAATCGAAGCCTTAGAGATGGATCGTGGTGAGATCTGGGGAGTAGGCAGATTGAGGCCCCGGAATCGAACCAGTTCTACGAACTCTATTTTCTATTTTCTTTAACAATTTTTCTTGACCCCCCTTTTTTTCTCTTGAGAATGGCTCCAAAACGGGAGCCGAAACGTCGAGACATTAACAATCTCAGACGCGGTTCAACCCGAGAACCTAGTATTTTTCATATATACACATACACTCAGTATTACTTTATGTTCGTTGGGGGTGAACGTATGTTCAATTATTCAATTCACAGCATCTAAAAATTATAATTATTCTCATAAATAACCTAATCGATCATAAAAACTTAACAATCTAAAATATAAACGTTTATGTGCTTCTGCTGAAAGTGGAACAAATGTAAATACCTTCATATAGCATGCGATAAGCGGCAGTCATCTCGATCGAGCCTCTACCATTTACGTTAATTCTTGTCGTTGTACATTCAATCTGCTTAGCACCTGTAAATATAAAATGTCTAGATACCCATTAATTCGATCGTATACGAACTTGGCTGCCCCTATATACAGGGTTTTTCAGTTAAAAGTCCCCAGGCCATTATCTCGAAAAATAATAATGATATTTAATTTTTGTAAATGGAGGATGATTGATACCAAAGGAGGCTTTAAATAGCTGTAGTTAGGTTTTCTCCTGTACGGTTCACAGAGGTGGCGCTGCGATGTAAAATTCTTTTTCAATGGCTGGAACCTGGAAACATGATTCTTGTGATTAAGGGATAATTTATGAATAATTTTGATGATATAGAATATTTCTAAAAAACCAGCCGTTTTGGAGTTACTGAATATCTCTTTTCATTTTTTCAGTACACGTAAATTTTGATAAACCTCTGTAACTTTTTTATTAATAGTTCTAGACTGTCGGTTACTTGTAACTTTTTTTGAGTTAAGGAAAGTGCTCTGATGCACTAATACAAAAACGTGTATACCACTTCCGGCTAAGCTGGAACTAATCGACCCTGCTAAATTTTAAATACAATTATCTTTATTGTTACATATTTCGAAATTATTTATATTTTTTAATAAATTTTTAAAATAAAATTGACCTGAAGTTAGTAAGATAAAGAAAATTCTCACTAATTTCAGGATTTGGTAAATTAAACTTAACAATTTGATAACAAGCATAAACAAAAGTTTTATTAACAAAAATAATTAAAAACTACTAGATTATTAACAGTAAAATTAAACTTATTTTTTCTAATTAACTATTACATTAAATGCTCAAAATTTCTCCCTTTTTCATGAATACACATATTGTACTTTTTTAGTCATTCTTCATTGCAAACTTTTTGCAAAGTGTGTCTATATATAGCAGCAACACTTGCATACATTTTATTGTATAAATCGGCCATATCCTCAATGGGTTAAATGTATACTACACTTTTTAAATAGCCCCATAGGAAGAAATCTAACGGAGTTAAGTCAGGTGACCGTGCTGGCTAGCTGACTACTCCATTAGTGCCTATCCATCTCTGGGGGTACATTTCATGAAGATAGTTGTTTACTATTATGGAGTTATGAGCTGGTGCTCCATCTTAGTGGAACCAAATATTGTATTGGTTATGAGGAACAGTCCTTAATAATTCTTGCAATTGATTTCTCAAAAGTCTCTTATATCTTATCCCATTTAATGTTCCATAAAATAGATATGGTCCAACAATATAACCGTTTACTATCCCGCACCGCGCGTTAACACCAAAACTTACGTGGTTTCGGGTCATTCTCATCCACCTAGGATTATTTTGTGACCAGTATCTGCAGTTATGCTTACTCACAACTCCATTGTTGTAAAAACGGCTTTCGTCGCTCCACGACACATTTTTTTTTAAAAATGTGGCAATTCTTCAGAAAGTACCTACTCAAAATTCAGCTAGAAATGTAGCTTTCGTTCATGATCACCAGGCCTTAAATAATGGACCAAATGTATTTTGTAGGGATAATATTTATTAGTTATTAATATTCCATGGCACGAAGACACCGACAGATTGGTTTGTGATGCCAAGTGCCATAGAGAATATTGAGGGTTGTTCATAATATTATTTAATACTTATGCTATATTTTCATCATATCTAACTGGCATTCTCCTAGTACGAATAGTTTTCTTAAAACTACCATAGTTTCTTAAGTTTTTAAACCGCATAATAAATGTATTTTTGTCTGGTGTAGGTCTATTTGGAAATTGCAAACGAAACAATCGTTTTGCTTGTCGGGAATTTCTTCTACATTCTCCGTATATTAAAATCAAATTTAACTTATCTTCATTGGTGTATCGAACCGTTTGTAATAGATAACTTCTAACTACACAGCTTAAAACTTTGACATGAACTACAAGCTTCTGTTTAATAACTGTCAAAATTAAAATTGAATTTCAAGGCCTACTAATATCTCAGAAGTTTAATTTACCTCATCATAAAATTAATGAGTATTTTCTTTATTATCTTACTTATTTCAGGTTTTAGGCACAGTTTTATTGGAAGAGTTATTAAAAATTATAAATAATTTCGAAATATGTAATAACATACTGATTATTGTCAAATAACCGACAATCTAGAACTATTAACAAAAAAGTTACACAGATTTATCAAAATTTACGTGTACTGAAAGAATGAGAAAAAAAATTCATTAACCCCAAAACAGCTGGTTTTCCAGAAATTTTCTATATCTAATAGAATAGAATGGAATGGAATGGGCTGGAATGGAATGGAATGGAATAAATTAGAGTAGAGTAGAGTAGAGTAGAATAAAATAGAATTGAATTGAATGGAATGGAATAGAATAGAATAGAATAGAATAGAATAGAATAAAATTTAAAGGGACAATATATATATATATATATATATAAATACAATTGTATTGTACATGTTAGTAACTGAGAGCCTATCAGTCAAACACATCTGTATCCAATGGGGCAGCTCAATATTGCCCAGTAAAAACATATATAGTTAATATAAAATACTAAAGTGTCATATAAAATTAAAATATTACATACATATGTAAAAATTCCGTAATTGTATTAATATATTTTTAATTGTTCTAAAGTGCTGTAGTGTGTTTATTTCTTTTATATGTCTAAATAAAAGGTTGTACCATTTTAAACACATGTAATAAACCCTTTCCAGCAGGTTACTTGTATGTAACAGATAACAAAAATTCAAAAATCATCAAAATTATTCATAAATTATCCCTTAATCACATAGGTTCCAGCCATCGAAAAATAATTTTGCATCGCAGCGCTACCTCTGTGAAAAAACACCGACAAGTTAAATCCAACAAAACTAATTCTTTCATCTACGGCGCTTGGAATGTTCGTACTTTGAACGACAGCACTCGCACCGATCGGCCTGAAAGAAGAACTGCTCTAATAGATAGAGAACTTCACCGACTCAATGTTGACGTTGCAGCTCTCAGCGAAACTCGATTTTTGGAGGAAGGCTCTCTCACAGAAAAGTACTACACCTTCTATTGGAAAGGTCTTCCCACCAATTCAAGAAGACAACATGGAGTAGGACTTGCCGTTCGGAATCAACTTGTATCCAACTTAACACAAGTACCACAAGGCCTATCCGAGCGTCTAATGCTGCTACGCTATGAGCTATCAGATGGCAACGCGGTAAATCTAATAAGCGCCTACGCTCCCACTCTGGATGCAAGTCACGAAACCAAGGAAAGCTTCTATCAACAGCTGGAAGAAACCCTCTGTAGAATACCTAAAACGGAACGACTCGTTATTCTTGGCGATTTTAACGCTAGAGTAGGGAGAGATGCAGACACCTGGCCAGGCATCATAGGCAAGAACGGCTTGGGTAACATGAACGCTAACGGTCAACTACTCCTAACTAAATGCGCCGAACATGATCTAGTTATAACAAACACCATTTTCCGACAAAAGGATAAATTTAAAGGCACCTGGCGTCACTCCAGATCACTGGCATCTACTGGACTATGTTATCGTACGTAGGAAGCATCTCAAGGACGTCCAAATTACAAAGGCGCGCATTGATAGTGAATGTTGGACCGATCATCGTCCTGTTGTCTCTAAAATGAAAATTGTTATGAGACCCAAACACCGAAGAACTCAAGTAAAACGTAGACCCCGTCTCTGTATTAGTAAATTGCGTGATCAACAAACCGTCGAACAGCTAAAGCAAAAAGTTCAAGAGAATTTGAGTGCACTAGAAGAAACCAATTCTGTAGATGTCGCTACTACCTGGACACAAATTAAAGACAGTTTAAAAAGTGCGAGTGAGGAAATTCTTGGCACTGCAGCAAGTAAAAAACAGGAGGACTGGTTCAATGATAATGAAGCTTTTATACAAGAACTTCTTGACCGCAAACATATTGCCTTCCAAAACGCTATCAACCACCCCAACGACTCATCAAAAGCGGAAGCTTTTACCCAATCTAAGTATGAAACGCAACGCGAAATCAGAAGAATAAAGAACGAGTGGTGGGCAAGCAAGGCCAGAGAAATTCAAAAGTACGCCGATTCACACGAGTACAGGAATTTCTTTCAAGGAGTAAAAGCAGTGTACGGCCCCAGTCGGAAAAATATGTGCCCTATTAAAGATTTAAATGGAAATCTCCTCAAAGAAGACCAGGAAGTAAGAGCCCGATGGAAAGAACACTACTCTAACATTCTTAACCAGCAAAGTCAAGCCGATCACGATATTATAAATCTTATCCCTCAATATGACACCTTCGAAGACTTAGATAAACCACTAACAACGGAAGAGATCTTAACCGCCATTGGGCAGCTAAAAAATAACAAATCTCCCGGCGCCGACTCACTCCCTGCTGAGATCTTTAAAGCTGTGTCGTCAGAGCTCATACCCTACCTCAAAAAACTGTTTGATGTCGTGTGGGAAAGTGGTCAAGCTCCGCAGGAGTTTCGTGATACACTTTTAATCAACCTCTTCAAAAACAAAGGGAGCGCTGCGGACTGTGGAAATTACAGGGGTATAGCTCTCCTGGCTGTTGGAGGGAAGATACTCACTAAAGCGATGGCAAATAGGCTAACACCTGTTATGGAAAAGTTACTTCCTGAAACACAGAGTGGCTTTAAACCAAACCGAGGCACATCGGATTTAATCTTCACACTTAAACAGCTTCATGAAAAAGCACTCGAACATCAAGGAGAAATTCACATGGCCTTCATTGATTTAACCAAGACGTTTGACTCGGTGGACAGGGAAGTGCTCTGGAAAATTATGTTCCGCTTAGGTATCCCTAGAAAATTTGTGGAAGTATGTCGCAGTCTACATACAAACAACAACGCCCAGGTTATGTATAATAATGAGGCAACCGAACCTTTCCAAACCCTCACTGGAGTTAGGCAGGGATGTGTCCTGGCACCCCTACTCTTTAATTTGTTTACCACTGCTCTAACAATTATTGTTGACAACAAACTGACAGTCAGAGGAATAGGTCTCAGATACCGTTTTGATGGCGGTCTCTTTAACATAGGGCGCTTTAGAGCTTTCACGAAGACACGCACACGATTCATTTGTGATCTCCAGTATGCGGATGACTGTGCACTTTTAGCCTCTACGCCGGAAGAGCTTCAAGAACTTTTAGATGTGTATGGCCAGAGCTATGATTCCTTAGGACTTAAAATCAACATTGGAAAGACTAAGATTATGTCAACCCCTCATCAAGTGAACCAAATAGACATTACACTTAACGGAAATTCTCTTGAAGTGGTGGATCAGTTCAATTACTTAGGCAACGTTGTTAATGACAAAGCAAACATGGACAGCGAGATTCGCAATAGAATTAACGCTGCATCTAGGGCACTCTGGGGACTTAGAGAGAGAGTATTTGACAACCACGACCTTGCTTTGTCAACGAAAATGGCTGTCTACAGAGCAGTTGTCATTCCAACACTGCTATATGGATGTGAAAGCTGGGTCACTTACCGTCGTCATGTGAAAGAATTAGAACGTTTTCAGCAAAGACATCTCAGAAGTATGATGAAAATCCGTTGGTTCCATCACATATCAAACGTGGAAGTACTCACGAGAGCAAACAGCCTTCCAATTGAGGTGCTTATTTCAAGAGCACGCCTAAGATGGGCAGGTCACGTTCATCGTATGCATGATAACCGCCTTCCTAAATGTACACTTTATGGTGAATTGCTAAGCGGTAGAAGAAGGCGTGGCGGTCAACGAAAGAGATTCAAAGACGCTTTCCATGAAAATCTAAAATTCTGCGGTATTGCAGACGAGCAATGGGAACAACTTGCAGCGGACAGAACCGAATGGCGAGGGGTTGTGGCCAGCTATCAAGGAAATGTTGCTGCAAGAAGGCCGAATCCAAGACCTAACCAGGTCTATGTTTGTCCTGACTGCGGTCGACATGTGCTCTCCCGAATTGGCCTCTATAGCCATAGTCGTGTGCACCGTAGATGAATGGGAATTGCAATAGACTACACCTTTTACTTGTTTTTTATTGTACACAATTTATCGACTGTAACATTTTTATACTCGGACTCGAGTAACGGCTAATAATAACCTCTGTGAACCATACAGGAAAAATTCTAACTACAGCTATTTAATTCCTTTGGTATCGATCATCTCCCATTTACGAAAATTAAATATCATTATTATTTTTAGAGATAATGACCCGGGGACTTTTAACTGAAACACCCTGTATATACCGAACGCTATATATATGCCGAACGCTTAAAGCTTTGATTGCAACAAACAATGACCGAAAAACTAATTCCTACTTAAAGGAGCTCTCGTATCAGCCGTTCCCCAAAACTTGCAGACTGCAGTATTGAGCTATTGACTCTCGTCAGTGCAAGGTAGGTTATAACGACCACCGATACGAGAATCTTCACGATTATATGCTACATCACGAAATCCTTAAGATTTTAAAATGTAACACAATAGGCTCCATCAATTGCAACATACACTGAACCGCTAGATGGTGTCTATCGACGGTTTAATTATAATTAAAAAAAAAAAAATAATCGGGATAACTCATTTACCGTAGTTAATATCTAAATAGGCCACAAGAGTGGATGTGTTCCACACTACAACTTCTGATATGACCTGTATAGCGGTAAAGAAACATTTTAAAACTATTCCATTATATTACTTGTAGTTATTATGTAAATAAACGCGACTATTGATTTATTTCTTATTTTAAAATGAGAACAGACTTAAAATACGGAAAATCTAATAATATACAAACGCCTACAAAGTTCCTTGTTGGGATTACATTTTTCCATTAATAGTCCGTTGTTATAAGGTTCACATCAGTAATTAAGTAATCCGTATTACAGGAACATGGAAAAGTAATTTATTAGAGGTAAATAATTATATAATTGAATCTACAGGTGAATAAAAATATATTCTATACTGTTGTTAATTGAGGAAAATGATGTAATTTATAATTATGTATGATAAAAAATGACTAACCAAAAAAATAACATCAAAGTTAAAACAAGTTATTTTAATACAAATTTAGCAATACTCTCTCAGTATGTGGCTTCCATATTTGATAACCAAGGATACATTGACGTTATATATACCGGCTTTGCAAAAGCTTTCGATCGCTACCATCAAAGAATAATATTCTAAGCTGAACAAATTTGAATTTGCAATTTTTTTAGCACTTACTAGGTCCTACTTAACTAACAGAATATATATCTTATAAAGAGTTTGGTCCTAAACAGTTCATTCCTATTTCCGGAGTACTCCAAGGTTCAAATCTTGACTCCTTACTGTTCTTGCTTTTCATTAAAGACCCGATACTGATTTTCGACTGGGAAAAAGTGATAAAATCTATAGATCTGCTCCTGGTCAGAAATAGCAAACTGAGAATAACAATTTGGTCTGTCTTCTAGGAGTAGCTATAGAGAATCTATTCAAAAGATCAAGCTGTGGACAACCAACTGATATACTCCATCACATTTATACCATAAATTTTACAAAGCGCCTTTGAACTTTTCTAGAAGGATTGGTTGAAGATCATACCTTGCATATTCCAAAGAGAAATAAAAATATTTCGCTGAGATACTGCAAGGTAATTTATAAAAAAATGTTTTATGAAAATAAACTTCATATCTGGATTCAGCACCCTCAAAAACATAAAGTATGATCAAAATTAACGATTAGTTTGAATCTAGTTTTTTTGGGGGTAGCTACCGCTCGCCTAATAACTTTTTCTATTCTGGTATCTAAAGAAAAATCGGGTGCTATTCATGTTTTCTGGTGTTAAGACAACTGGCTATAAATATTTAAGTACATTTGATTAACAAAAAATGATCTTGGTTTGTTAGTTTCAGGTATACTAATTAAAGTTTAGATTATAGGTCTTCAACATTTTCTCTAGTAACATTTCTCGGACTACCGACTAATTTCTTCCTAATTCCAACGACAGAATTAGTGCAAATAGTAGTTGGATAGTAACTTAATGTCCATTGTTGTGAACCAACGTCGAAGCAACGTTGTTTGAACCCCGCAAACATACTTCTTTGATGTGAAATATTTTGCAACGTTGGTTTAACGTCGGAAAGTGACCTAATTAGATATGGTGTTCTAGGGTCATTCCTTAACGTTGATTAGACGTTAGTAAATGACTAAATAAGACTAGTCAAGTTTTAGCTAACTTACCAACGTCGGTTGGACGCTGGTAACTGAATAAGGCAGATATGTTATCGAATATTTACTAGCGTTGGTAAGCGACTAAGCATATTTAGTGTGGTTATTAATTATGAACAAACGTTGATTACGTATAGATAATTAAATAAATTGGTTAATAGTTAATTTTCGGAAATCTATGTATTCACCTACAATAAATCAGTTCGTTCCGTTATCTAATTTTATCTACATATCTGCTGGATCTATCGCTAGATTGCTCGCCCTCTGTTTGTGAGATTTTCAAATTGATCCAAATCTGACTTCCTTTTTCAGTATTTTTAACACAAATCTTAGGGGCGAGCGTAGGTGCGTCTTTACTATGTACATACTTCGGTATGCGATGTAAAGCAACGACAGGCGCAGTTAGTACTTGGATTGGTGACCATTCCAACGGAAACCGCGTTCTCGCCTCACACATCTTCCAGCGGCTTGTATATCAGTGTATGCGCGGAAGCTATACAACCTTAGGCGAGGGTTATATAGGAGATATACCATCCTTCGGAGGGGATGTAAAGCCGTCGGTCCCTTGTCTATTAAATGTTAGGCAAGCAAAAGATCCCTACTCTTCTTAAGGGAAGAGGTTCGGCAAAATTCCTGGTTGGGGGTAGCTCGTCTACAGGCGTCGGTGTTAGGCCTCAGTAGCGGAAATAGGCCGACGTTAAATAAATGTATAAAAAAAAACACAAATCTTATATTTTTAGAGAAACAAAACTAAAATATAATTTTAATACTTTTAAGATAAACGTTATTCTTAAAGGGGTAATATTTCTTTAGACGTACAATTGATTTAAAAAAAAACTGGTATACTTTCTTTTAGCTATGTAAATCATTCGTTCTTTGATTGATATTAATAATCTTACAAATGTCACTTTGACGTTAATCAGTGGCGTCATTATTAAAAATGGTTCGACATCTAACAGATACTCAAAAACTTCGAATTGTTTCTAAAATTGAAGATGGTTGGTCCATAAGAAGACTTGCTGCTGAATGCAATGTGAGTAAAACCACGATAATGAGTGTTAAAAAACAATGGGAAACTAACCAAACGGTATCCCGCAAAGTTGGTTCCGGTAGGCCCAGAAAAAGCAATAATTCTATTGTAATAATCGAGAAGATGAAAATCTTATAAATTACCTAAGAGAAAACCCTTTTCAGACCGCAGTAAATGCAATTTCAGAAACAAATTTCCCTGCTTCGGTACCTACTGCTTGCAGAAGAATAAAACTAGGAAGCGAATTGAAGAGTTGTTCAGCGGCTAAAAAATACAAACTTTCAGAAGAAAAGAAGCAGGGTAGGATTATTTTTGCACTGAACTATATAATCAATGATGAAAACTTCTGGTGACAAGTTGTCTTTTCTGACGAAAAGGTTTTTAAATCCTGTAACGATGAACATGTTCACGTATATAGGCCTCTTTCCACTAGATACGACGAAAAATATACTTTCGATCCACAAATATCAGGAAGGTTTTCAGTCAATGTCTCGGCTTAGATGAGCCTAAATGGGTTAGATGTGTGTTGGAACAGTGGTGGTCATCTCAATTCCATTAAATATATTGAAATATTAGACAATATTATGTTGCCGTTAGTAATAGAGGTGTTTCCGGAAAATAACTTTACTTTCCAACAAGACAACTGCTCCATACATACGGCCCATCGTGTCAGGCAATGGTTTCTTACTAAGAACATGGTTGATACCATGGCCATCTAAAAGACCGGATTTAAATCCAATTGAAAATGTTTGGGGACTAATGGTGAAACATATAAGAAAATTAAATAACCAACCAAATAATGCCCCAGAATTGGAAGGGATAATTGAAGACGCTTGGGAGAACTTGTCGCAAGAAGTTAACCTTGCAAGAAATCTGATTTTGTCCATGCCTGCAAGACTTCAGGCAGTTTTATACGCTAATGGAGCAATGACAAAATATTAGTTAATTCTGTATTACGTAGTTGAAGTTCATTTATTTTATTTTTTTGTATTTTTATGTTTAGTCTGCATTGTTTACATTTTTTTAAATCTCAAGTGGTATTTTTGTGTTCTTATTTTAAAAATAGAATTGTCATTATTCAGTTAGGATTTTAATTACAACCATTAGTAGAATTATCCGTAACAAATATTATTTTTTTAAACAATAATATGGCAGGCTTGAAAATGTTATTTTCCAATTATTTTTTAAAATTCCATTTGAATAAAATTAAAAAGAAAGGTTTAATAAGTTTAAAAACACTAAGAAAACCGGTCTCCTCCAAAAAACCCAGGTCCGGGGTAAATCACCTCTTCTCCACCCCCCCCTCTCGACATGCCTGGCCAGCCCTATTTACAGACATATGCACACAACTAAACTATTAAGATTTTCGATTACAAGAGTTGTACCAGTTTTTTTTAAATCAACTGTACCTGACGTACATTTACCAGTAAAATTTATTTTGCTTCAATTTTGACACTTTCAATCGAAGGTTTTCATGTTAAAGTTAACGATGTTAACATCGTATTGCTACCATACGACCATTTTATATTGTATCCATCATCTAATCAACAAATTGTGATACATACATAAAGTACAAAATCTGACTATCATCGGATTGGGGCCGAATATTACCGATGTGTCAAAGGAGGGTTAGGTACTTTTGGTTCATTGATACATATTGCCATGGAAAAATTACTTTTTAAGGCAACTGTTACAAAAAGTGACGTTTATCGGATCTGACAGCAATTCTAAAGTGTCATCTTTTTCTTCTCATTTGTAAGTCTTATTTTTTTGGCCGCTTTTACTTCACTTCACACTTCACGGCCTCCTGTATTACTTGATCATCATTAATATTTGGAATGTCACAACTTGTCAATAAACTATCTAGTGACGTTTTTTCATTTTAAAAATATTTTATTTTACTTTTGGAGTTGCCTAAAAAATGTTGTGTGCACCTCGGCCAAATGATCTATCTCGGCCTTATCCGAAGTTTGCTTCGCTTTGGCTGTGCCTCGGCCGCAAACTTCGAATTCAGCCGAGAAAGATCGACTTTATGTCCTTGATATACAAATAACTATTATCGGATGTCCCATGTGACCAAAACGCGCAAAACTGTTTACTTTTTGGGCATTACATATATTACAGTGACTAATATATTTCTTTGTGTCCTGTAGTAATCTGGGCTAATAGTACAAAACACCAGAGGCTGCTGAGTATTCGACAGATCGAAACTCTAAGTGCCATATCGTCTCCAGCTTAGAAGATATGATTGACAGAGTACTAACAGATAATGGGAGACATTCTTTGAAATAAATAGACTGAGCTAGGATTCCATGCACTGCGAGATCTCCTACTTTCGGGGGATTCATACGCTGCATTAATTGAACCCATTACCACCTTCTCGCAATGGAACTATGGCCTCTGTTTCATTTTTTTTTATACATTTTTTAACGTAGGCCTATTTCCGCTACTGAGGCCTAACACCGACGCCTGTAGACGAGTTACCCCCAACCAGGAATTTTGCCGAACCTCTTCCCTTAAGAAGAGTAGGAATCTTTTACTTGCCTAACATTTAATAGACAAGGGACCGACGGCTTTACATCCCCTCCGAAGGATGGTATATCTCCTATACAACCCTCGCCTAAGGTTGTATAGCTTCCGCGCATACACTGATATACAAGCCGCTGGAAGATGTGTGAGGCGAGAATGCGGTTTTCGTTGGAATGGTCACCATCCAAGTACTAACTGCGCCTGTCGTTGCTTTACATCGCATATCGAAGTATGTACATAGTAAAGACGCACCTACGCTCGCCCCTCTGTTTCATTCGCCATGTATATTACTCAGTTCTAGTGAGGAAATCTACAAGGCTTAAAACCCTGTTACACCCAAATTTATGTGTCATTTTGGTTAATTATAAACATCATCAACACGCAAATATATATGCCATCGATTTTACAATTTAACTTTTCGTTTGCTCTGCTCACATACCATAATGCGAGTGCGTTTGAAATAATTAACGTAACGTTGAGTTTTCATACCTTAATGCTCTTGTAATTTCGTGTTCACAGATAATAATAGATTTTTCATACCGCGGAGATAAAGCTTATCTGGTTATTATATTATATTTATTACACCTATTATAAATATTTCTGTTCCCACCAGGGATATAAAGGTTGTTTACATAGTGGTCCTATGTTAGCTATTTGGTACTTAAAAACAAAGAATATTATGGGGCAACAATGGGTCCGAACTCGATAGCTCTAGTTATATAATAGCGAAGAAGTTTAATGAATATTTTGTAGGTAGCAAAATGGGCATGAGTTACGTACCTTAGAAGCAAAAATAATTTAACAGCATTTAAACTTATTGAAATGCACAATCTGGGAAAAATTATATCTGACCACTAATAAAGCAGGTATTACCACGAGAATTATAAAAACTGCTTTTGAGGTAATTGATAATAGATTCTTAGGTGTTGTTAATAGCTCCATACAGAAAGGAATTTGTCTTAACAACTGGAAAATATCAGTAGTTACACCCATTCCTAAAATCCAGAATACAATAATATCTTAAGAATTTAGACCTGTTAAGACATTACCAGTATATGAAAAAATTTTAGAATTGGTAGTAAAAGAACAATTAAGAACAATTGACTACACACTGTAGGGATAATAATTAACTTAGAAAAAGTCTGGGAAATTAAATAGGTACCTTGGGTTTATAATAGATGAATCCTTGAACTTCAAATATAATACTGATTAGTGACTACATCATAAAAAAGGTTGCAAAGAAGATATATATGGAATTTCAAATTATTTATCAATATTCTCAAGAATATTAGATATAAATCTATAACAGCTTCACATTTTGAATATTGTGCAACACTACAGCTATGATATGATGATGATGTGTAAACGATATACAGGGTGTCTCACCGGTAACTGAATCGATCGATATAGAGAAAAGTACGCATCAGAAAATTTTGAAAATTTAGATAATTACTAATGTCGGTGTGGCCAATCCAACTAAGATAATTACAAGTAGCTGGCACTTCCGCTTATACCGGAAGTCGATACCAACTTGCTTATTTCAAATGGAACACCCTATATATTTTAGGGTTTTCTAAAAGAGCATAAAATTCTGAGTCGAAAATATGGAACATATTCTATACATAAACCTAGCCGTTTCAGAGATATTTGACATTTTATAGAAAATTTTACAGGTGCAACGGTTTGCAAGAACCGTTATAACTTTCTTCGTGTAAAAGATCCTCATTTGCTTCTTGTCACGTAAAAAGAACACAAGAAGAACTACGTTCTACAACTGAAATAAATTCAATTTCCGTTTTTCGCGTTACATTTTGTCAAATTCAAACCGCGAAAACTTGTTTAGGTCAAATGGAACACCCTGTATTTTTTTACGTCAAGTTGTGTAAAATTGAATTCTCTTTTTTCTGATATTAGCATTGTGGGGGTTAAAGTTACAACTTTTTGAAATATTTGCGATTTTATTAGAAATTCATGAATTGTTGTAATCATTTCATCAAAATAGCCATGACTAGGAACAATCAGTCATTATCTTATGTCAAAAGATGCCAGCACGTTTAAATTATACCAACGAAAACTTTTTAAATTTGTTTATTATTTATGGAGAATGTGATAAAGTAATATCAAGAACTTGCAGCACATTTGCTACTCGATATCCACAAAAACGCAAAATAACACTAACACTGTAACATGCGTATTAATCGAATTGAAGATATAGCATGAACTAAAATAGCAGAGATAAGATCAATTTAAAATATGATTTCATTTTAATTTAATAATTGCTCGAAATTCCGCCCTCAAACCTCGACACATTTTTCGCACCTTCGGATTAGTTCCTCATGGGTAGTTCTTCTAATTGAATCCTGTGATATGTTTTGAAATGCATTTCTTACTCTTTGCATACAATCTTCAATGGTTGTTAATGGGCTCTCATAAACTTTATTTTTAATAGTTCCCTAAATGAAATGATCCAGAACTGATAAATCGGGCGAGCGAGGAGTCCATTATTTGCAATCCATTGAGCATAAAAAGTTTCTTGTAAATAATTATTAATTAAATATGCGTTATGTGGGGGAGCACCGTAGTGCTGATAAAAAAATGTTTCTATGTTCGGCGAGAGATAAATTTTCTAAATAGTTATTATTCAAAATTTGTAAGATATTCAGATATCTTTCACCTAAAAAAAAAAAAGAAACAAAAATTTACCTATACATATTAGCAGAAGAGAAAATTTAATTTATCGTTTAAATTTTCCTGATAAAATTGTAATGCCACCACTCTATCGTTTCTTATGGCACAGTAAACTTTGAACTGCCAACTTTCCTGAAAGTTTCGCTCTCTGAACATATGAGGATTTGAGTCACTCCAATAATGCGAATTGTGTCTATTAAAATATCCATTTTTAGTAAATTTGGCTTCATCTGTCCATATAATATTTTTCAAATAAGAATCGTGACCTTCAGACCTTATTAGAATAAAATCACAAAAATTCTGTCTTCTTAAGAAATCTGTTTCTTTTAATCCTTGAACCATATGGAATCAAAACGGGTGAAATTTTATATTTTAATAAGATTCTGTGAATTGAATCCTTGCATAGTCCCGATTCCAGAGCAGCTTGTCTTTATGACATCCTTGGAAATGTATGAAAATATCCCAGAATGACTATTTCAATGTTTTCGTCATCAATAATAGGCTTTCTTCTTTGAATTTTTGCCTTGACAGAGCTATAATTTTTAAAATTTTCCAGTATGCGTTTTACAGTGTTTGGTGGCGGTTTCCGTTTTTCTGGATATCGAGTGGCAAATGTGCTGCAAGTTCTTGATATTACTTTATCACATTCTCCATAAATAATAAACAAATTTAAAAAGTCTTCGTGGGTGTAATTTAAACGTGCTGGCATCTTTTGACATAAGATAATGACTGATTGTTTCTAGTCATTGTTATTTTGATGAAATGATTACAACAATTCATGAATTTCTAATAAAATCGCAAATATTTCAAAAAGTTGTAACTTTAACCCCCCCAAGTTTTCGCGGTTTGAAGTTGACAAAATGTAACGCGAAAAACGGAACACTTGGTATATTATTATTGAATTTATTTCAGTTGTAGAAGGTAGTTCTCATTGTGTTCTTTTAATGTGACAAGAAGCAAATGAGGATCTTTTACACGAAGAAAGTTATAACGGTTCCTGCAAACCGTTGCACCTGTCAAATTTTCTATAAAATGTCAAATATCTCTGAAACGGCTAGGTTTAGTATAGGATACGCTACATATTTTCGACTCAGAATTTTATGCTCTTTTCGAAAACCCTAAAATATATAGGGTGTTCCATTTGAAATAAACAAGTTGGTATCGACTACCGGTATAAGATGGATTGGCCACACCGACCGTAATTATCTAAATTTTCAAAATTTTTTGATGCGTACTTTTCTCTATATCGATCGATTCAGTTCCCTGTGAGACACCCTGCATACTCACACATATACAGTGCTTTACACAAACTACATACAAAATTAATATAATTTAGCATACAAACATTTCATAATTTGTAAAATAACATAGTGGTCTTCAGGTAACTAATCATTCTCAGCATTACGTCTTCTCTATTACTTAAGCACTCTGCTGGGGGCGAGCGTAGGTGCGTCTTTACTATGTACATACTTCGGTATGCGATGTAAAGCAACGACAGGCGCAGTTAGTACTTGGATTGGTGACCATTCCAACGGAAACCGCGTTCTCGCCTCACACATCTTCCAGCGGCTTGTATATCAGTGTATGCGCGGAAGCTATACAATCTTAGGCGAGGGTTGTATAGGAGATATACCATCCTTCGGAGGGGATGTAAAGCCGTCGGTCCCTTGTCTATTAAATGTTAGGCAAGTAAAAGATCCCTACTCTTCTTAAGGGAAGAGGTTCGGCAAAATTCCTGGTTGGGGGTAGCTCGTCTACAGGCGTCGGTGTTAGGCCTCAGTAGCGGAAATAGGCCGACGTTAAATAAATGTATATAAAAAAAAAAAAAAAAAAAAAAAAGCACTCTGCTATGGCGTCTGGTATATTATGTTGACGAAAGATGATTTCATACTCAGTACATTCCAAAAGAATATGTTTAATAGTTGGCCCCACTCGGCATCTAGGACATATGTGTTGTCTAGTACTTAACAATAGACATGAGGAGGTAAGTTGAGTATGTACACTTCTAAGACGGGTAATAACTACGGTTTCTCGTCGTGTAAGCTTACAAGGGAGCCTCCACGGTTTTACAGATGGCTTGATATCTTTTAAATTGCCTCCATACTCGTCCTATTCAGCCTGTCACACATAATTAAACTTCTCTTTAAGGAATGATTTTGCATCTTCAGAACGGACAGGTGTGGCCTGGAGTCCAGATTATTATTATTTTCTTTTTTTCTGATTCTTGTAGGTCAAGGATTAAAGCATGAATTTGTTGAATTAGTGAATCGTAACTAAAGACATTTTCGATTGCATTTATGGCGCTTAGTGAGTCCGAGCAGATAAGGAATGTGTCATAGGATTTAAATTTCGCATATAGGAGCGCTTGCCAAATAGCATATAGCTCGCTCTGCTGTATAAATACTTGTCCATGAATGGAGGCTCCATGAATATAGTTCACCTAAACTAGTGAATGCACTTCCTACTCCCAAATTCGTTTTGGATCCGTCTGTGTATATTTCCAACGAGTTAGTGTATTTACTGATGACTGCTTGGAAGTTTACCAGAAATTGTCTGCAATTGGTATCGGATTTACGGAGGACAGCACTTTCTAGATGGAACTTTAGGCGATTTGATTTTGAAGGGGGAACTTCACAAAATCACATACGATATGCTGGTGGAAAGACCTCCCCAAGTCTGTCTAGGAGCTCTTTTATTCGTATCCCTGTCGGCCTTGTAATGGTAGGTCTCGTTTCATATAATGTCACCACACGCTCACACCGTAATTTAATAAAAGACGGTATCTCCTTAGTCTTAATGATGGTACTCCAGATTCACTATATAAGGATGGGAGCGGGCTTGTACGGAAATCCCCGATTGATAATCTTAAACCTGCTGCATGTATGGTATCTAGAGGTTTTAAGCGGGATTTGCGAGCTCCAGAGTAAACTACCGAGCCATAATCCATTTTGGATAAGGTTGTAGATTTATATATCCTCAAAAGGATTTCTGTGTCTGCTCCAAGGTACTTATGTGATAAACTAAGGTTATTTGTTCTGTGGTATTTAGTTATTCAACAGTTTACCAAATGAAATAAAATATTGTTAAAAATATAATAAAAATATAAAATTATTTGTTAGTTATATTAGAAAAGAATATTGATTATTTTGTGACTAGGTTGTGCAATTTTACGATAAACTATGTTAGAATGCAAAAAGATTGTAATTATTTTTCAGATAAGCTAGTGTATCGTTAATGGGCTTCTGTTCTATACCGGGCGTTAGAAAAGTATGGGAACGGTGGAAAATCTCAAACAGTTTGCATCAAATCGAAAAATAAAAAAATACGTGTCAAAAATTTTTCAAAAACTATCTACTGATACCAAAATGACCTCCCCACCCACCACTCTGTGGGTGGGGCGAGGGTGTCGCTGTAATCGCAAAAATTGAAAAGAAAACATTACTGTTTTAAGAGTAGCGTCTTGTGCCCATAAAAAAACGTCCAATTCAAAAACTGAAAAACACGTATTTGTTATTTTTCCGAAATCTATCCAATGACATTGGATTCGACTCTCCCACCCCTAACCCAGTGGGTGGGGCGGGGGCAACTTTGAAATTTGTAATGAAAATCCCTGTTTTTTTTATAGCGGATTCGGATTCTACTGTTAAAAATACGTGAATTTTATATCGGGCATTTTTTTCGATTCTCGCAAGGTGTCGCTGCAATCGCAAAAAATTGAGTGGAAACATGAAAGTTTTGAACGCATACTTAAAAAAATACGAAAAGTAAAACTACTGATCTCAAAGTGAATGATTTCCCGAGCTGTTTTGAGAACACTGATTTTAAACGGTCGTGCGGAAATTACAATAACTATATATTAACATTCTGTAAATTTATTAGCAGCTAGTATGCTACGAGTTGAACGTACATAAACAAATAGATACGTTGGATCTTAATGATTATCAGATAATTACGTAACGAAATCACTTGGGCTACCGTGGCGTAGCAGATACCGTAGGCACTGACTTACCCGGAAAGTGATGTACGTGCCTACGATAAAATTTCTCTAGCTCAGACTATCTCAGGGCGTTAAGCCCAAGCTTACACAAACTATGATAAATTATTAGTTTACTTACTTAACAAATCACTGAGTTTTTCCATATGTAGTGGTCGCAGACGAAATAATGACACTTTCTTTAAAAATGAAATGCACTATATTGAACAATTTACAAAATTGGTTCTCTAGAATATAACCTGGCGATGTTCACAGTTGTGGCCAATATTTCACGATTAATCAGTTATAACATTCATAAAATGCCTCGTGTAGCTACACATCGGTTTACATTATTATCATGAATGGTCATAAATTCTGCCACAAAGGTTTGATTTAAAGAACCTCCTTAAATATATGTAAATATATGCATAAAATCTCTAATATATACAGGTTAAAATGCCAAAGGTATGAATTGATGTCCAGCGGAACCACTGAAGGTGGTACCCGGTAAGTAAAAATAAACACAACACCAAACACACTTATTCAGGGTGGTACGATACCGAGTCCGGACGTGGAGGAACTGTAGCCCTACGTAGATGTCTTCGGGACACAAGACATGGACCCAAGGATGGGGTTGATGGTAGCCTCACCAGCCCTGGAGCCTTCCACTGTGTGTGGATGCCCCGTCCGTGGAACTCTCACTGACGTGTGTAGAAGCCCCGTCCGTGGAACCCTAAAGATATCACGATTTAATTCACAGTCAGAAATGCACGTGAAGCGTGCTTAATGTGAGAAATTCTGACATAACCTAAAAATGAAAAATAATTTACCTCACTGATGAGGGAACAATCCACCAAAACTCCTGGAAGCCACAGTCAGATAAATGGGGTTGAGTCGCCTTTTAAAGTTGACACTGTATTTCCACAGGAAAGCCTGCAAATTTGCGAAACACGTGGGTAGAGAACGGGCAAGATGGCGTGAAGAGGTTAGCTTACCTTGTGTAATTTAATATCCTGCTTCCGCAGATAAAATTTACTCACAAACACAAAATATTCCGCTAAACGGAACAACAACGGATTGAGGAAATTTTCTTGAGTTGATTATTCTAAAATCCACGCGGATGACTTGAATAAAATCAAGGTTCACAGAATAACAACTAACCAACAAGCCAAGCCAAGCCAACCAAAAAATGTCTGCTTCCGTTTTCACTGTTGATCACGTGTCACAAATGTGTCGCCCTCCCATGGAGAATAGCGAAATGTGTTACAGACGTGTAGCAGTTGTTATAATGCGGCCCACAAAACGCTAAAGCGTATGGTGGGTCGCATACGCTAGAGGTCCGTAACAACTCCCCCTTTACTCGCAGGAAAAAAAAATCGAAGATTTTTTTTTCTTACTAGCTTCTCACCAGAGGATGGATAATTGGTGGGGAGACTTAATATGCACGGGGATGGCTAACCCGCCTCCCAAGTTACCATCAGGCATAACAATGAAAATAATGAGACTTAAATGCACGAGGATGACTAACTCGTCTCCTAAGTTATCATCAGGCATAACAACAAAAATAATGTCAAAAAAATAAGGAGACTTAAATGCACGGGGATGGCTAACTCGTCTCCCAAGTTACCATCAGGCATAACAACACAACTCAAAAAAAAAATACATAGAGAAAAAAAAGAAAGAGAAGGAAAAAAAAAGACAAAAAAACGCATAAGGACTTAACAGCTAGGAAGTAGCTCGCCCCAAGGCTACTCCACCAGCAAAACAATGAGGTACGGGAGTGTTCCCCGTCACACCACGACGACCACCCTTGCTAGACAACGAGGTTAGTCTGAAGCCCAGTAGTGCCTACCCGGGTAATGGTAACCAGGCCTAGACCAGGCTACCTCCAAGCAGCACCTCCCAAGCTCGAGCCCCTCCAGATGGATACTTTTAAAGGCAGCTGCCAGCAATGTGAGCGCCCCCAACGAGACGGAGTCCCTCAAGACGCAAGCGCCACACAAGACCATTTTTTGGGGACTTTTACCCCTCGCAGGTATAACCACGGTGATGGTATTCGTGCATCCCCCATCACAGAGATCCAACCAAAGACACTTCCTCCCGTGAGGCGGAAAGAGGTGAAAACTTACTCAGTGGGTTTCAGCCACCTGAGCAAGACCAATGAACCAGAAAAACAAATGTTACTACCAAATTAACGACAGAAGTGACCTAAAACCATGTCACTAAGACCAACATAAAAAAAAAAAAACGAATTCGTCATTGCCTATTCGGATGCCTAAGTACGTCAACGGAACTAACGGACCACAACTAGTTGTCATCGGGAGGGTGTGCTTTCAGATCTTTTATGTGCCACACCGAACGTTTACCGTCAGAACCTTCAAGCTCATAAGTCCATGGTGAGAGAATTTTTCTAATCGTGAAGGGACCCACAAATTTAGGTGCTAACTTTGCCGTGAAATATTTAGAAGCATCAGACTGGGCGTGAGAACGTCTCCAGACCTTTTGCTTCAAAACAAACTTATCGGGTCGGCGTCTTAGGTTATAATGTTTCTTACTGGATTTATGGGCCTTTAATATTCTACTCTGAACATCCTTATAAATCTTGGCGAAGGCAAGTTTACGGTTTTCAGGATTTACAACTGGATACTCAGACTCAGAAGGTACGTACTTATCACTGTTGCCATCTAACGAAATTTCACGACCAAAATTGACAAAATTAGGCGTTAGGCCTGTAACCTCATGTTTGGACGATCTAATGGCGAAACCTATTTTCGGCAAAAATTGATCCCAAGCCCTGTGATTATCCTTTACATACGCAGATAACATAGTCTTAACAACACGATTTACCCTTTCAGTCAGGTTGCATTGAGGGTGGTAATTTGCGGTGTATGCTATTTCGATGTTGTAAGTTTTCGCAAGATTTTGGAAACGGTTACCTTGAAACTGACGACCATTGTCTACCACTATAGTCTTCGGAGCGCCAAATAAGAGAATTACATTATCCTCAATGACCTGCGATATGCTATTAGCGGTAGCTGACCTCAACGGAAACACCATGGCAAACTTACTAAAATTGTCACACACGACAAGAATAAACTGATAACCCTTAGCCGTCCTGGGTAATGGACCCATCAGATCGGCACTAACTAATTGCCAAGGTTTTCCAACGGTAGGTGTCTTACTCAACAAATTTCCCCTAAGTGACTTCTGTTCGGGTTTAGTACTTATGCAAATCTCACATTGCCTAACGAACTTAGCCACATCGGCCTTTAATTTCGGCCAATAATACCTATTTCCCACTCGAGCCACAGTCTTATGGACCCCTGTGTGTCCACAACTCGCATCACAATGCAACGACCTAATTATTTCTAGGCGTTTCTCTTTGGGTAAAACCAGTCTCCAAGTGTCGGCAGGATCTGCTAACTCGGGATAACGCAAACGTACATACTTGTACAACTGGCCATTCTGTATACGCCATAAGGGATAACGCATAGGAGACCTTTCGACTCGCTCTAACATTCTCAAATACCATTTATCGGTGGGAGAATCAGCATGGTCCATGACCGAGAATACTTCGATGGATTCCACCGTTACTGGTACTGAACGAGACAGAAAATCAGGGACGGTATGTTCAGAGCCCTTGCGATGAATCAGTTCAAAATCATAAGGTTGCAGACGAAGTGCCCATCTGGCCAATCGACCTTGGGGATCTTTCAGCTGCTGCAACCATAGCAAAGAATGACAATCCGTTATGATTTTGAAGTGGAAACCTTCCAGATAGTGACGTAGCTTCTCCACTGCCCAAATTACGCCAATGCATTCTCTTTCGACCGAGCTATATTTGCGCTCCTGGCTAGTCAAAGAACGGGACAAATAGCAAATTACCTTTTCGCCATCATCAAATTGCTGCGTGAGCACGGCACCGACACCGAATGCCGACGAATCTGTCTGCACATAAAAGGTACGCTCAAAATCAGGACAGGTCAAAATAGGTGCAGTAACCAAACACTCCTTAAGAAGTTTAAAAGATTTCTCACACTCAGGCGACCAACACCAACTAACATTCTTCTTAGTGAGGTTCGACAAAGGAGCCACTATTGTAGAAAACTGCGGTACAAACCTTCGATACCAAGATGCTGTGCCTATAAATCTACGAATTTCCCTAACGTTTTTCGGAGAAGGTACACTCAAAATCGACTCTACTTTCGCTGGGTCAGGACGTAAACCATACTTATCAACAACATATCCCAAGTACTTTAGCTCAGGACGGCAAAATTGACACTTGTCAAAACTAACTATCAGCCCAGCAGAATGCAAGCGATCAAAAACCTTTTGCAACGTCTCTAGGTGAGATTCGAAATCCTTCGACACTACCACGATGTCATCCAAATAAACCAAAACCGAAGGCTGCAAATCAGCTCCAAGCACGGTATCAATAAGACGCTGCCAAGTCGCAGGCGCATTTGACAACCCAAAAGGCATAACTCGAAACCTATACAAGCCATTAGGTACAGTGAAAGCAGTATAGTCTTTGGAAGATTCAGCAATAGGAACTTGCCAATATGCACTCTTAATATCTAATGAACTTAAATATTTGGCATCCCTCAACTGATCTAATATGGAGGAAATCAGCGGCAGAGGATAGGCATCCTTTTTGGTAACAGCATTAAGGCGCCGGTAATCTACACAAAAACGCAGAGTTTGATCCTTTTTCTGCACTAAACATATTGGGGAAGACCAAGGACTTTTACACGGTTCGATGATATTTAACTCCAGCATTTTCTTAATTTCATCATCAATAAGTTTTTGTCTGGCAGGCGAAACAGGATAGTATCTCTGTTTGATAGGTTTGGTATCTGGGAGTAGCTCGATCTCATGAGAAACGAGATGTGTACGACCAAGGGAAGTACCCATCAGTTTCCGGTTTTCATCCACCAACCTATCCAGAGCTAGTTTCTGTGATACACTTAAAGAAGTTTCGTCAAGGACACTGTTAACCTCAACGAGTGGTTCCTGCTCAGAAAAATGCCAAACGTCTTGTCGCAAATCTGGTATAATATTCATCGCCACCCAAAAATCTATCCCTAGAATTAACTTATGCGGTATTTCCGGAACTACTAGGACATCTATTACATGAACTTTGTCACCCAAGCAGAAAGGAACAGATACATAACCTATAACGGAACAGACTTGCCCGTTAGCCACTCTGCACTCATTGACAGAAGGCTTCAAACTTAAACCAATCTGCTGGAAGACCTCAAAACCGGATGATCCTACCATTGTCCTGGTAGCACCTGAATCCAACAAACCCATCATAGGAAAACCTAACACTGAAAGTTGTAAGTAAGGACGCTGATCACCAACCACATGAGAAATGACATAATCGAGAAAAATTTGTTGCTTTAAGTCAACAACATTGCTGGTCGACTCACATACACCGGGAGAAACTGTTCGACCAATTAGTGTCTCCCTGGACAGTTTTCCGAACGCGAACACTTAGGACAGGACCTAATCGTAACCTCTGCTTTACCACATTTATAGCAGAATTTCTTCCTAGGAGCCTGACACTCCCGATGCCCATGACCTACTTGACCACAATTAAAACATTTGATTCCAGAATGTTGGACTTCATCCAAGACGAGACTAGAACGAGAGGTTGAGCGAGAAGTAGTAGAACTAGTAGATGCATAAGCCAACTCTGGTATAAGAGATTTACTCTTAGGTGGAGGAGGAACATATGACTTAGCCAATTGTCGTTTCGAGTCGAGCATACGACAACATTGCAGGAGTTGCGTGACGGAAGTTATATCTTCAAAAGCAAGAAAAGGATGATAGTATGGATCTATGCGCTCCAAAATGATTTCGAGTTGGGTTCCCATAGGTATTGGAGTGTGCATCTTCTTGAACAACCCAATCATACTAGCGATGTACAATCCTATACTCTCCTGACTACCTTGAGTACGTCGCTTAATCTCCTCAAACAAGTCGCGGTCAAAAGACTCTGGCATAAACTGTTCCCTCATTGCCTCCACTAAGGATGGCCAATCGGTGGCCCAGTCTTTCACCAGATTATACCAATTGTAGGCATCTCCCTCGAATAAGTCTACTGCATCTTTAAATAACCGTGCGCGTGAAATACCACAAGACCTCCGTTTCTCCTCGACGCGTTCTAAAAAAGTTGAAAAAGACATGTCGCCCTTTCGGCCAGTAAATTTCAAGCCCCAGTCTCTAACCGGTACGGGTTTAGGTTTCGCAGCCTCCTCCTCATCTGAACTAAAATCAGTAGTTATTGCAGAGCTATGCGCATCAGGCTGAACCTGAGCCATGGCATTATGCAATACCGACATATCGAGGATGGCTGACTCTTTAAGCTTACGATCCCCGCGGGCCTTATCCTTAAGTTTATCAAAAGCTAACAATAATTTAAGCCGAGTACTGGACTTCACACCTTTTTGCTCATCATTAGTTGGCATGGATCTGTTAACACGACCCAACGCATGAGCTATCTTGGAAACAATCCCCTTATATTTACTATCGTGCTCACTACCTACAAATTCATCAATAAGTTTTTGAATAGTTGCTAGGGATGCCGTTAGGGCTTCAGAGTCGACAGTGAATTGGTACGGGTAAGGAGGACTTTTAATAGCCAAAATAGTCTTCTCTAAATGTATGGCTTCTCTTAAAACGGTACGCAACTCTGCCACAGTAAGATCACTACCATCTCCTAAGCCACGTACTTGTAATTCATAAACAAGCTCATCCCTAACTAACCTATTGATATCTAACTTAATTTGTGAACTAGCCATACTGAATTTTCAATCAAACACACGAAAGAACGACAAAATCAGGTAAATTAACAAAACGACGCTGGGCGTCGGTACGTATATAGACGCAAAAAAAGCTTACCAACACTAATAAGTACTTAGCAATGTGTAATAACGACAAAATCAAGTAAATTGGCAAAGCGACGCTGGGCGTCGGTACGTATATAGACACAAAAAAACTTACCAACACTAACAAGTACTTAGTAATGAGTAAAAACGACAAAATCAGGTAAGTTAACAAAACGACGCTGGGCGTCGGTACGTAAAAAAAATTTACAAACACTAATAAGCACTTAATAATGTATAAAAACGACAAAATCTAGAAAATTAGCAAAACGACGCTGGGCGTCGGCAACTGTATGGACGCAGAAAAAGTTTACTAACACTAGTAAGTACCTAATAATGTGTAAAAATGACAATATCGGGTAAATTAGCAAAACGACGCTGGGCGTCGGTACGTATCAACAACAAAAAAATCTGTTGGCTGCACTTAGGAATCTTTCCAATGGTTTATACGCAACAACTATTGTTTACTAATCCGCTCATGAAATAGTAAGACAAAAAAACGAAGTCACCCCCCTACCAAAAAAAAGCGAAGCGATTACGCTGAGGCAAAGTAACCCCCTTTTGATGTGTGTCACGTACATTACTATGTATCTGGCTATTATTTCGTATGCAAACCACCAAAAAATGGAACACTCAATTTATCACCAAAAAAACTTAATTAGGGGCGATACTGCTATCCCCTTGAGATAACTGCACTATTTAAGTTGGGCGCCACTGCTACGAGTTGAACGTACATAAACAAATAGATACGTTGGATCTTAATGATTATCAGATAATTACGTAACGAAATCACTTGGGCTACCGTGGCGTAGCAGATACCGTAGGCACTGACTTACCCGGAAAGTGATGTACGTGCCTACGATAAAATTTCTCTAGCTCAGACTATCTCAGGGCGTTAAGCCCAAGCTTACACAAACTATGATAAATTATTAGTTTACTTACTTAACAAATCACTGAGTTTTTCCATATGTAGTGGTCGCAGACGAAATAATGACACTTTCTTTAAAAATGAAATGCACTATATTGAACAATTTACAAAATTGGTTCTCTAGAATATAACCTGGCGATGTTCACAGTTGTGGCCAATATTTCACGATTAATCAGTTATAACATTCATAAAATGCCTCGTGTAGCTACACATCGGTTTACATTATTATCATGAATGGTCATAAATTCTGCCACAAAGGTTTGATTTAAAGAACCTCCTTAAATATATGTAAATATATGCATAAAATCTCTAATATATACAGGTTAAAATGCCAAAGGTATGAATTGATGTCCAGCGGAACCACTGAAGGTGGTACCCGGTAAGTAAAAATAAACACAACACCAAACACACTTATTCAGGGTGGTACGATACCGAGTCCGGACGTGGAGGAACTGTAGCCCTACGTAGATGTCTTCGGGACACAAGACATGGACCCAAGGATGGGGTTGATGGTAGCCTCACCAGCCCTGGAGCCTTCCACTGTGTGTGGATGCCCCGTCCGTGGAACTCTCACTGACGTGTGTAGAAGCCCCGTCCGTGGAACCCTAAAGATATCACGATTTAATTCACAGTCAGAAATGCACGTGAAGCGTGCTTAATGTGAGAAATTCTGACATAACCTAAAAATGAAAAATAATTTACCTCACTGATGAGGGAACAATCCACCAAAACTCCTGGAAGCCACAGTCGGATAAATGGGGTTGAGTCGCCTTTTAAAGTTGACACTGTATTTCCACAGGAAAGCCTGCAAATTTGCGAAACACGTGGGTAGAGAACGGGCAAGATGGCGTGAAGAGGTTAGCTTACCTTGTGTAATTTAATATCCTGCTTCCGCAGATAAAATTTACTCACAAACACAAAATATTCCGCTAAACGGAACAACAACGGATTGAGGAAATTTTCTTGAGTTGATTATTCTAAAATCCACGCGGATGACTTGAATAAAATCAAGGTTCACAGAATAACAACTAACCAACAAGCCAAGCCAAGCCAACCAAAAAATGTCTGCTTCCGTTTTCACTGTTGATCACGTGTCACAAATGTGTCGCCCTCCCATGGAGAATAGCGAAATGTGTTACAGACGTGTAGCAGTTGTTATAATGCGGCCCACAAAACGCTAAAGCGTATGGTGGGTCGCATACGCTAGAGGTCCGTAACAAGTAATTTTCAATTTACATTTTTTATAGGGCAATAAAAAACTCGATTTAAAAAAAAAACTAACAGTGGTTTTACCTCTTAATTCAGCCACTTCAGACAAGTTCTTGATCCCAGCCAGTGGAGACAAGGAGGTAACTCAGCCATTTAAGGCAAAGTGAGGATTTCGGCCAGTTGAGGCAATTAGTTTACAGCTTAACTGCTACACTAGCAGGTTTTAACTTCAAGATTATAACAGGTGTTCAAAATGGTGTCCATTGACTTCTTGGCATTGTCCGAGGACGAACGGAAAAATTTTCAATAGCACTTCTTATCATTTGAGGTGGTATTTCTGCAAAAATGTTTATTATGCGTTGCCTCAGCTCTTCACGTAGCCCCAAACAAAGTAATCAAGTGGCGCGAGGTCGGGAGATCTTGCTGGCCATTCAATAGTTCCTCTTCGACCTATCCATCGATTTTCGAAAGTACCATTCAAATAGTCCCTAACAATATCCCGATAGTATGGAGGAGCCCCATCTTGCTGGAACCAAACATTATCGAACTCATCACTAGCAATCTCTTGTATTGCGGGAACTATTTGATTTGTCAACATTTCCAGATATTTTTCTCCATTCAAATTTCCATCATCTCTGAAAAACGGCCCTATGATTCAATCCCTGAAAACACCTGCCCAAACATTTAATTTTTGTGGATACTGTGTGTGTGTTTCAAGCATCCAGTGAAGGTTTTCATCACTCCAATATCTGATATTATTACGATTAACTTTTCCACTGAGTTCGAAAGTTGCTTCATCTGAGAAGACAAATAGAGATGACAAAAAATTTGGGTTTTGGTTACTCCTTTCCGTCACTAATTCACTAAATTCAAGTCGCCGATCAAAACCATCTTCATTTAACTCTTGGTGAAGGTGAGTTTTGTAAGGATGAAATTTCAAAAGTTTCAAATTCTTATGAACTGAAAATATACTCATATCAAGCTGTTGACTGGCTTTCCTGATTGATAACCTTCGATTTTCAACAAATGCCTGGGCCACTTCTATTTGTCGAGCTTCCGATGTTTCAGATTTTGGTCTTCCAGATTTTGGGCGATTTTTATTTGTCCTTGTGTCTAGGAATCGTTTGATGGTACGGGACACAGTAGAGTTCGATATTCCCACTTGATCTACACGGAAGTTTCATTGAATAAAATCATAACTTCATTATAGGACCTTTCTTTATCGCCCCATCCTCACATCATTAAAAGAGAAACTCTCTCTTCCTCTGTTAAAGTAGCCATTATGCAGAAAAAAACGCGAGAACTAATGAAAAATGAAATAAATTTTCCCGTACAAAAGTGCGCTCTTGCCTCTACAAAAGTTGGAAGGAACTGAACGTTCTCGTAGAAATTTCACAAAACAAATACTGTTATTAAGAACACTTTAAAAAAAGCATTCATAAAAACCAAGATATCACAGATATTGTTTTTTAAACTGAATGTTTTTTTGTCAACACGAGTAGTTAGAGTTTGTAAATATTTACAAACTTATGGACGCTTAAGGTTTATTTCAATTTTGTGTGATTGCAGCGACACCTTGCGAGAATCGAAAAAATGCCCGATATAAAATTCACGTATTTTTGGCTGTAGAATCCGAATCCGCTATAAAAAATAGGGATTTTCATTGCAAATTTCAAAGTTGCCCCCGCCCCACCCACTGGGTTAGGGGTGGGAGAGTTGAATCCAATGGCATTGGATAGATTTCGTAAAAATAACAAATACGTGTTTTACAGTTTTTGAATTGGAAGTTTTTTTTATGGGCACAAGACGCTACTCTTGAAACAGTAATGTTTTCTTTTCATTTTTTGCGATTACAGCGACACCATGCAAGAATCGAAAAAAATGTCTGGAATAAAATTTACGTATTTTTTGCCGTAGAATCCGATTCCGTAATAAAAAAATAGGGGTTTCCATTTCAAATTTTAAAGTTGCCCCTCGCCCCACCCACAGTGTGGTGGGTGGGGAGGTTATTTTGGTATCAGTAGATAGTTTTTTGAAACATTTTTGACATGTATTTTTTTATTTTTCGATTTGATGCAAGCTTTTTTAGCTAATAACGACGCATTATTATTATTATAGCTAGAAATTTAGAAAAATACAACTAAACTTGGTTGCTTGTTTAAGGGATTGCGCCACTTTTGAGCTAACAAAATTAATAAAGTATTTAATTGATCATAGAGAATATCTGTGGTTAATGCAATAATAATGTGGATATTAAGGTTTTCTTTTTGAATCTGGAGGGTTTATCGACTTCTTGGCAAAAAATTTTCCCTTATTTTTGGTTGATTTTTTCACATGACTGGAGCCATTTATGTGTTGTATACTGTTGGATAGATTTTTGTATATTTTTGTCATATTCATTTATTTCCTTCATTTTTCTGGCTTCTGGATTAGACTTGTATTCTCTGTACATTTTTCTTTTGTTTTTAATTAGTTTCTGTATGCATGGAGGCAATGCATGACTATAATGCTTTGTAGTTACTATTGGCGTATTCTGGGTAATAGAGTCTGATAGTTTTTTGTTAAACCTGTATATAATTTTTTTTGTGATTTGTAATTCCTTGGTTCTATTGATCTATGTTACAATTTCGTCGTTAACTTTTTCCATAATGCATTTTTTAAAGTTGTATCTTTTTATGATGTCTTCCTGAATTGCCCTGTATATGTCAAATTCTACTATAACAGCAAGTGTCGGGAATTAGATCTACTTGTTTAATGTTGCCTAGAATATTATTTGTGTGTAGAATTACATCTGGAGTTGAATCGTTATTGTTAGGCATGCTGACCGTAGGTGGCGTGTAATACTGGGCAAAATCTTAGTTGTTTAAGAAACTTTTAAGTTATTTTTTCTGTATACGTTCAGGTCTTCAATTATAAGTATATATTTGTAGAGTGAGGTCTTAATGAATAACTTTCCTTAATCTTTGAGTTGGGGTGGATTTAGACCAGTAATATATGTAGATGGTCATCATTAAATGGTTTGTAATAAAATTTCTGAAAAAAATACATTTCTTAGTTTAAGAAAAATACATAATTCAAGCTCTTATCATAGGTTATAAATAATGAACCATTTTAATAGAAGACACTTCTATCATAAGGCTTCTGCGTGCTTCCAGAGATTCTGAATCTACTAAAAACTATTATTCATTATTTTTCTTTCTCACTACTAACGCGCAATAGATAAATAGAAAAGTATATCAATAGTGTACTAATAATTTGATTCAATTAAAGGATATATACCCTTCACTAGTATTGTCCATGACGGGTAAAGTTAATAACTTGTACAAATCTCGAAACATATGTTATGATTTAATGACAGAGTCGATTTCTTTACTATTATGCTTGGAAGACCATAGAGCACGAGAGCTCATAATTTTTTATCTATACAACTGTATATTTAAAAATAGAGGTACAATCGGCAGCGCTTTAGTTAATCTTACCCTTGGCACAGTAATTCTATTTCTCCAGACCACATTTCGTCCGTAACCTGAAATAAATTGTAAAACTACTGAACGTTTGCCAATAAATAATCTTAAATCTCAACCACTAATGGCTTGATACGTTGTGTTCTTTTCCGGATCATATAATATCAAGTTTCATTGCAAAACGAGAGAAATTGAAAATGAACAACTAGAGCAGAACCTAGTTTTAATCTGATTTAAATCTCTATATTGAACTTGGCTGTTAGACTTTTAGAAATGTACACTTCAATTACTTTTATTGGAACGGGCGATCGCGGTCTGCATTCCGCCGGAGTTGGTATGTCTCACGCGATTAAACTACTTTAACATTGAGAGTTAGTTTAAACTGAGATATACTTTAGAAATGTTTGTTTATTGTATATGTGGATGTGTGTGCATTCTTATCTTCTATATAAATAAAACTGAAATGCTGTTCGTTGGTAATCGCATCATTTGAGAACGGCTGGAACGATTTGGCTATTTTTTTAAACGTTCGTAATAGTCCGAAGAAGGTTTTCAGGGAAAGAAAAATTGAAAAATTTGCCCGAAAAATTGGAAAATTCTGGAAAATATAAAAATGCTTTTTGTGATAGGGATGTTAGTTGTGATCACAAATAAGGGTTCAAAACGACTGTTTCAGACGGAGAATAATACAAAATTTATACTTACTGTTCGTTTATTCTTAACTGCTTCACTGATGGTACCAATTGGACGTCGTAGCACTATACACAGTATACAGTAACATAGTAAGTACTAACACTTTCTTAAAATGAAACCTGAAAGGGAATTTTGAAAAACACAAGAAAAAGACAATATAAAGTTCAAAAAATGTATATTAAATCTCTTTAAAAAATCATGTTTTACAAAAACTTCAAGAAAAATGTATTGACAAACTATAGTCTGGCCCGTGTACAACACATGATGAGGAACGGAACGACTTATAATGTACCAACTACCATCCAATATGCGGTTTATAGCTAACGAATACACAAAAAAATTCAAGAAAAGTTCAATGTTTAAAAATTTTTGGTGGACTTTTGCTTGCCTGTCCATTTACGTATTATCGGTTCAATTATAATTTGGTTCGTATGAGTACATGGTAACTATACTTTTCTGACACCGAATCACTGAGGAACCGGTTTAGGGCAAATCCCGTTAAAACCCATCATTTTCCCGTCAAAATCGACTGCTAGAAAATGATAGGACGCCCTTGTCGCTAAAGGTTATTTTCGCTAAAACTCTCGATATACTTTGACTAGAGACTGGATTAACTTGTCCTCATATTTAACACAACGCATGAGTTGCAGTGCTGCACAACGTGGATTCGTAAAAGGGTTTTTAATTTTGAAAGTCGATTTTAGTTACACTTTCTAAATGTTGGTGGTCGGGGCGATATTACGTCCCCGTGCAGCGACATTCACTACACTTTCTAAAATTACACTCCTTGATGAGTTTCTGAAATTTTTGCATAAAAAACGCTCCGTAGAGCGAAAATAAGATTTAAAATATAAAAACCTCTTCCAATGGCATTTTTACCTGATTTTGTTACAGTTTCGAAAAGTTTATCGAGGGTTTTGGCATGTTCTTTAACAGTGACAGTGATAGTTCAAATGTGCTTTTAGAGGGCGGAATATTAAACATAATATTTTTAGTCGCAAACTCCTCTATAAATCCTTATTTTACTATAAGGAAAGTAACCAGACTGCAACCAAAGTTACAAATCTGGCGCGTTAAGTGTAATAATTGCATATTACCATCAAAACGCTAATGCTTCGATTGCAACAAACACCAGCCGAAAGACTGATCCTACTTAAAGGAGCTCCCTTGTCAGTCGTCACACACCACTTGCAGATTGCAGTTTCGAGCTGTTGGCTCTCGTCAGTGCAAGGTAGGTATGCAACGACCGACATGAGAATCCTTTGACTATAGTACATTCCGGCATTTTTACAATAGCGACATGTAAAACAGCCAGCAGGCGCCATCTAGCGGTCCAGTGTCTGTCCGGGATGTACTATAGTCAAAGGATTCTCATGTCGGTCGTTGCATACCTACCTTGCACTGACGAGAGCCAACAGCTCGAAACTGCAGTCTGCAAGTGGTGTGTGACGACTGGCAAGGGAGTTCCTTTAAGTAGAATCAGTCTTTCGGCTGGTGTTTGTTGCAATCGAAGCATTAGCGTTTTGATGGTAATATGCAATTATTACACTTAACGCGCCAGATTTGTAACTTTGGTTGCAGTCTGGTTACTTTCCTTATAGTAAAATAAGGATTTATAGAGGAGTTTGCGACTAAAAATATTATGTTTAGTGACAGTGATGTTTGTAATAGTCCGAAGAAGGTTTTCAGGGAAAGAAAAATTGAAAAAGTTGCCCGGAAAATTGGAATATTCTGAAGAAACTAAAAATGCTTTTTGTGACAGGGATGTTCATGGTGACAGGGATGTTTGTAATAGACCGAAGAAGGTTTTCAGGGAAAAAAATTGAAAAGTTGCCCGGAAAATTGAAAAATTTTGGAAAAACTAAAAATGCTTTTTGTGACAGGGATGTTCGTTGTGACAGGAATATTTGTAGTACTCCGAAGAAGGTTTTCAGGGAAAGAAAAATTGAAAAAGTTACCCGGAAAATTGGAAAATTCTGGAAAAACTGAAAGTGCTTTTTGTGACAGGACGTCTGCCGGGTCAGCTAATAATAATGTATAATTCTCCTATAAATAAATGGAAACATGTCTTCAAAAAGTTTGTTGAGGAGGAGCCTTCTTTAAAGTTTAGGACAAACTGGTCAATTTCAATAAATCGGTAGTCATGGAAGATCCCCCAATCTGAGTGCTAAATCCCTAAAGCCTGGTCAAAACCACAAATGAAATTCCATTCAAACAGAAATTGACATTCGGGATTTTTATAGTTCGCTGATTACAAATCAAAAGTCTAAATTATTGTAAACAAAATGATGAGTCAATATGGTGAGCACATTTGCAACAAAGGTGACAGATATTTATGAAAATCAGTATATTACATTTTTTGAGGTGGCTGTTCACGAATTTTAAGCCAACATTAATGTAAACCAGCGTCCATCAGGTATATTGTGTAATTGGAAAATTATTTTAGAAATTTTAATAATAACCCCGGGTTAGTTTAATTTAAAGATTATTTAAGGAATATCGTATATGGTTAAATTTAATTAATAGTTACTATTCTTAAAGCGGGACCGATTCAATAATCTTTTTTCTTTTCTAGAGTAACTCAATTAGATGGGGTGGGGCATTAGTGTGTCGGACCTTGGTATCTCGAGTTCTACGATAGCTAGAAATTTAAAAAAAAATTGCAAGTAAACTAGATAAAATCTGGAAATTATTTTCGTACAGGTCGAGCCAAGTCGAAATAACAGGACCAAGTGCTTTTTTTTAAATGGAATGCTATGTATATCAGTACATTTTTTGAAGCTTCTTTCTAGGCTCTATTCATTTCTATATTAGCATTGGATATCTCCCAGCTACTTGGAATTTTTTTGTTGAAATAATGCAATCTGCAGATGTATATTAAATAAATCACCACAGTTATGGGTTCTAAGAAAAACGTATGTGAATACTAGTTACGAGACATCTAATTAATGTTTTGGAATCATTTTAATTTCCTAAAAATGTACAGGGTGGCCAAAAATTATTTTTCAATTAAGAACATTTTAAATTAAATTTTCTCAATTTTTTCAAATAGAACACCCTGTATATTTTTCAGCGATGTGATGTAGAAATGAAAAGCGAACATTTTTTGTAAGTACTTCCCTATGGGTAGTTGCAACCATTTTCGTTTTATAAATAAATAAAAATTCAAGAATAAAGTTAAGAAAAGAGGTTCCCTCAAATAATTCATTAGAAAAATTTATAATAGGTGTTCGACGTGTTGCCCATTTTGACTGACACACGTCTTTATGCAATTTTGAAATGAGGCCATTTAGTGAGACCATTTCTTCCAATCCATTGAAATGAATAAATAGTATTTTACCGGTCCTTTACTGTAATGTTTTTTTGTACATTTTTTTGCTGTTTTCGTTATTCGACAAGCAATAAAACCTCAGTTTGGTATAAATTGTCGTGTACAAAGGAGCATTTATCACACTTATCGGTCGTTACAATTTGTATTGAATTTAAAATATTTGGAATTTTACAAAATGAATTTTAATAAAGTGGAACTCGTAGACATGACTTTTATTTTGGGCGAGTCATACAGAAATTGTTTATTTGCCAATAGAATTTATCACTCCTGAAAGGAGGATTCCTGATGTTAGCTGCTTCCAAAACCTTCTCGATAGATTTCTGGAAACTGGAACTGTCGAATATAAAAAAGTGAAAGAATAAAACGTGTTGTGAACGAAGAAAATGAGCTCATTAGTAGGAATAAGCAGACGGTCTGTGGATCGAATCTTAAAAACAAATAAGTTGCATGCATATCACATTCAAATGCACCAGGAATTATCTGATGACGATTTTCAAAACCGCCTACAATTTTGTAATTGGGCCAGAGGTGAAATGCAACATGATGTCAACTTCATCAATACTGTTTTATTCAGTAATGAGGGAACTTTTCATAAAAATTGATTTGTTAATAGGCACAATTTCCATTCTTATGTTTCGGAAAATCCTCACTTTTTTATGCAAGTTAATAACCAACACAGACCGTCTATAAACGTTTTGGGAGGAATTATTGGAGAACATGTAATAGGGCCACATTTATTTGATGGTACATTGACTGGAGCTATTTATCTTCATTTTTTGGAAAACTATCTGCCATAATTATTGGTGAATCTCCCTGAAAGAATTCGATATAGGATGTGGTTTCAGCAAGATGGCCCTCCACCACATTATTTGAATGCAGTTAGAGACCACTTAAATAATACCTACCCTAATCAATGGATTGGAAGAAATGGACCAACTAGATGGCCTGCTAAATCCCCAGATCTTACAAAAATGGATTTCTTTTTATGGGGATACGTGAAGAAAATTTTTTATAGAGACACACCAACAACAGTAAAAAATATGAAGGAAAGAATAATAACTGCCTTTACATGTATCACACCAGCAGTTTTAGGAACAGTGGGAACCGCATTTCAAAAGCGCATCGAGATGTGTGTCAATCATAATGGGCAATATGTGGGACATTTATTATAATTTTTTCTATTGAGATATTTGAGGAAACCTCTTTTTTAAGTTTATTTTTGAATTTTGTAATTATTGCTCAATAAAACGGAATTGGTTACAATTAGCCCTAGGGAAGTACTTACAAAAAATGTTCGTTTTTCATTTCTACATCACATCGTCGAAAAATATACAGGGTGTTCCATTTGAAAAAATTGATAAAATTCAATTTAAAATGTTCTTAATTGAAAAATAATTGTTCGCCATCCTGTACATTTTTAGTAAATAAAAATGATTCAAAAACATTAATTAGATGTCTTGTAACTGGTATTCACATAAGTTTTTCTTAAAACACATAATTGTGACTGTGGCGATTTTTTAATTACCCATCTGCAAATTATTTCAACAAAAAATTCATTACAACGATTTTCGTGATTGGGAAATATTCAATGCTAATATAGGAATGAATAGAGCTTAGAAAGAGGCTTCAAAAATGTACTGATATACATAGCATTCCATTAAAAAAAAGCACTTGGTTCTGTAATTTCGTCTTGGATCGCCTTGTATAGATATCGAGGTCCGACGCACTATTGCCCCACCCTGTATAGTTACTTGCGTCTTTTATATAACCCAGTCTGTTTAATATTGCCCAGTTTATAGCTGTACGCGATAGCATTCTTCTCCCATAACACATAATATTCCATCTGGATGAATTGTGTGGTAACTTGTGTGTACACCAAGAGTTTACTTCATTAAGCGCTTTTTGTAATAATTCACATTCTTCATAAGATGTTGTTTCACACATTAATTTAAGATCGTCTGTGTAAATCAGATAATGTACCTGCAAGCTCGACGTGATATCATTAATAAATATGATATATTTATTTATTTACTCTGCCCAATCGATCACTACTCAACTACAGGACAGGAGGTATCAAGGTATCACAAATATAAATATTAGACAAACATAATAGTAGAATACAAATAGAAAATTTTTAGAAAAACCTACATCGGGCCTTAAAGCCCTTACATTAACGACAGCAACGATAGTACTACAGAAAAAAACAAATAAGTAAAAAAAAAGAATACAGATCAATCAAACTCTTCGATAATAATAAGTTTTTAAAGCAGTAAGGCTGCAGTTGAATATGTCAATATCAGTACAGATTGCGTTGTGATTGTCGCAAGCTACATACATTCGCGAGAATTTTAAAATGTTCTTACGTGGTGTAGCCAGGTAAAAAACAGTGCCGTTACGAGCAGTTCTGAGAATATTAAAACTAATTTTTGACAGCAATTGTGACGCATCAATAGAGCTGTTAATAATTTTATGAAGAAACATTTGTGGGAAACATTCTCGCCTACGGCTCAGATCAACTATTGTGTACTTACGCAGCAAGTCCTCTTGCGGAAAACTATCGCTGGATAAAAACCTTCTGATTTAAAATGCAATAACTTCACAATCTTACGTTGTACTGATTCTAAACTATTAATAGGCACATTGTAGTGTGGCGTCCAAACAAGTGAGGCGTATTCGAGCTTCGATCGAAGATAACAATAATACAGTATCTTGGAGTGTATCTAAATTCGAAAAATCATGGGAATATCTGACTATAAGTCCTCACATTTTAATAAATTCAGTGACGATTATTTTATCTAAGCTTTTGCGATTGAATGCAATCATCAATGGAATTAATTTTAGAAAAAAGTTTCAAATCATTGGCATACATTAAATAGTTAGCATTTTCTAAGCCATCTACAATATCATTGATGAATAGAACAAGAAAATAGTGCTCCAAGGAGAGACCCTTGCGGTATCACAGAAGTAGCCGTGTATTCGTCATACTTGAAACTATTAAATGCTACGGGTCCTGTTTGACAGACAGGAATATAATAGGGATAATAAACTATGAGAGGGACCGATATCGTCAAGTTTCATAAGCAACATAGAATGATCAAGTCTGTCGAATGTCTTGGAAAAAGTTCATATAAATAATATCAGTTTGAGTTTAGTCATCTATTGATTCTGATACATATTGAGACGCACAAAGTAAATTTGTTGTCGTAGAACGCCCCCGCATAAAAGCATGCTGTGAATTGAAATTTAGTTATGTACTTGAGAGAATATGACTTCATGTAATAGAATCTCAATTACAAGTAGGAGAGGCCCAAGAGTTGAACCCTGTGGTACCTCAGACAACTGTATTACATCTCTCCGATTTGTATGTGTATGTATATCGGTACTGAACAAATTGATATCTGTTTTTCAACTAAGAAGAGAAAACTGTACAAAAGGATTAGATAGTCCGAAAGGATCTAATTTATTCAACATAATGTAATGTTCATGTCGATCGAAGGCTTTAGTAAAATTGGTGTATGTAACATCAACTTGGCTCTGTTAATTTATTACTTACGAACTGGTTCTCACACACAAGACTGCAGACCTACCCTTCATAAAACCATGTCGTTCACACGATATCAAACCAGACATATGATTGTATATTGCGGAATACAGAATAGTTTCTAATAATTTTGCAAAATTGCAAATGATAATACTGAGGCTCTAATTTTTAACTCATTCTTATTATCCTTAATTGGGCAAACTATAGACAATCTTCACAACTCTAGAAAATATGATGTTTTTAATATTAAGTTAAAGATACCAGCTAGTGGAGCAGGAAGAGCAGATGCAGTCTTTATTCAAGAAAGCAGGAATCATGTCTGGTCTCATGGTACATGTTGCTTTAATTTATTTAATGGTCTTACCAACTTTGTTCTCAGTCATAGAAGTAATATCGAATGCACTTATTTCTTTGGGTTAAATATATATTTTATTTTTCCACTGGCTACATTTCAAAGGTAAAGGTTTGTCTTCAATCGGAGAGGTGCAACTATGTAGTAAACTAATGGTCCTGGAATTCTGATAATCGTTCAGATTTCCATTTTTATAAATCGGGGTAACAAGAGCGAATTTTAATTTTTGTGGAACATTCCTTGATTAAAACATAAATAAAATAAATAAACGTCTCGCAAAAGTTTTGGTTACATTTTTTAAACAAATCATTGAAAATCACACGAATTTGACGGTTTCAATTTTTTAATTAAGAACTCTATTCTATTAGAGCCAAAACTTTAAGATTAAAAAATTAAGATCTGATTTAAAATTTCGTATTAAATATATAGTATAAAGAACTTAAACGTCCATGCAATTCATTTTTGTTTACTGTCTTAAGTATGACTCCCTTTATCTACAGTTTGTCTCACTTTTTACCACTAGACCCTAATATCTCGGCCATTTGTTGATCGATTTAGATCAAATTTGGCATATTTCTTGTGTTTCAGATTGTGATTAAAAAGTTATTTAAAGAATTTCGTTTTCGAAATTAAATACGTCTACTATGATCAAAAGAAATTGACAAATATTAGGAATTTATACTAGCGACTAGAACAGGGTTTTTGCTTTCACAGAATCTTGTTAGGCATGACCTAAAACCCCTAATATCAAATTTCTTTAAAAAATATTCATTCTTTTACAAAAAAATAATATCTAAGATTTCAATGATAGTCTCCCTACTATTACTGTTATTTATTTACGGATATTTACATAACTTGGTAGTCGTGTAATAATGACGCTAGTAGATAAATAATGACAGTTCTGGCTTAAAATCCCATGTTATTTCTTTCTTTAAATTCAAACGTTGCGCCCCCCTATTAAACAGATCTGTACGAATAATAAACAAACCTGTACGATTGTCAAACAGGTCTGTACGAATATTAAACAGGTCTGTATATCTTTCAGACAGGTCATGATACCCTCACGAACCACCCATGACTTCCCATGAACCGCCCATATTTAAGACCTGTTTATTATTCGTACAGACCTGTCTAATATTCGTACAAATCCTGTTTGAAAATCGTACAGACTCGTTTAAAAACCGTACAGACCTGTTTAATATTCTTACAGATCTGTTTGAGAACCGTACAGGCCTGTTTATTATTCGTACAGATCTGTTTAATAGGGGGCGCAATGTTTGAATTTTCCGCCAATTTCTGGGTGGAGCCAGGCATAAAGTGGCCGTGAAAACCAGAATGAACTTCCATAAGAAATAACATAAGATTTTGAGCCAGAACTGTCATTACTTATCTACTGACGCTAATTAAGCATTAGGACACATTTCTTCTTTAAAGAAAATATCAAATAACTAAACTTTTATTTTTGTAAAGTCATTGTAACTTTAACACTTAAGATTATTATTTATTAAATATAATTTAAAAAATAAATATTAAATATAATCTTGTTGTTACTCAGTCAATTTTTAACTATTATTGCATTATGAATGGAAGCCCCATCTAGCTGGAAATAGAGGTTTTGTTGTACGGCTAAAGGTAAATTTTGAACGGCATCTCGAAATTCATGTCTTAAAAAATGTAGGAATCTCACACTATTTAAAGTGTCATCAAAGAAAAATGGTCCAATCAAGGTCTCATTTAAAATTCCACACCATACATTTAGTTTTTTGGAGTATTGCCGTTTACAATTAATAACCCAGTGTGGGTTTACCGTTGACCAATACCTAGAGTTTTGCGATGAGACCATGCCATTTGTTGTAAAAGTAGCCTCATCACTGAAAATAATGTTTTTCAAAAAATTTGTGTCATTTAAAAACGAACCCTGTACACAGAAACAACATTCCAATCTCCTATCTGCGTCTCCTTCTTCCATAGCGTGTAAAAACTTGGGCTTATATGGTTTTAAATTATGATGTTTAAGGCACCTCCAAATTTTATTTTCGTCTACACTCAAGTTTAGAGATAAATCTCTGACGCTAATACGTGGTTCCAGCATTAACAGCATCTAATATTACTTGATCTATTGGACGATCGGCAACCTTGTATTTTTTGGCTCTAAGTTTGGATACATCTCCAGTTCTATTAAATATTCTATTACTATTAATTGAACCGATCGTGGTGTAGTGAATCTGTGGGCATTCTGGATGTCTCAAATTGAAGATACTGGCTGCATCTCGATAAGAGTGCACACTGTCACCAACAATTCTTATTATTTCAATTTTATTAGCAATACTTTATTGTTTTGCAGCCATGTTTAAGTTTAATTTGATATTCGATACAATTGTCAAATCCATTCCGAAGCACTCCATGTTAACAATGATATTGGTATGCCGAGTTCTGACTACTTAAAGCAATAGCTACCAATTTTCAAATATTCATTTCATAATAGTGTTTTGGATAAAAAATGTGTCCTAATGCTTAATTAGCATCAGTATTACACGACTACTAAGTTATGTAAATATTCGACATAAACAACTCGAATAGTAGGGTGATTGTTATTGAAATCATAGATATGATTTTTTTTGTAAAGGAATGAATATTCTTTAACGAAATCTGGTATACAGGGATTTTAGGTCATGTCGAACAAGACTCTGCAAATACAAAAACCCCTATCTCAATCGCCAATATAAATTCCTAATTTTTAGCAATTTCTTTTATCATAGTAGGCGTTTTTAATTTCGAAAAAAAAATTTTAAATAACTTTTTAATCACAATCCGAAACACAAGAAGTATATCAAATTTGATCTAAATCCATCAAAAAATGGCCGAGATATTGGGGTATAGTGGTGAGAAGTGAGACGCACTGTATATTATATCATGTTATCTTCTTGCCCTATAGTATAGTATACAATAAAGATACTCGAACAAGTTTTAGTTGTATATTAATATAAATAGGATAGACATCCTCAGCTCAGATATGCAATGAAAATAACATTTATACCGGTAGATCTTGGATTTTGGAATTTGACGACGTCAGGACATATCTTCAAGGGGCGTTTCTTGCCTGAAGAAATGAATTGCACATGAAGTTCTCTCACCCAACCGCCTCATATACACTTACTTATTATGCTGTCCCGTTTGTATTCTGCATCAACTGATTGACCAGTATTTTTTAAACGAATGCAGCGTCCATGTCCCTTTACCACATGGACTGGCAATACCGTAGACAGCTCCAGTTTGAGAAGGTAGGGTCAATCAGAGCTAATATAATACTTAAGGCCAATGTACAAAACTCTTAGGACTAGATTAGGTAGACAGTATTTAGTAGAAAATATAAATATGTATGGGGAAATGGGGGTTAGGTTAGTTTAGAGTCCCGCATGAACCATAAAAATAAGTCAGTTTTTAGAACGATAAATTCTTGTAAGAAATTAGATGTAAATATTATACCATTCGCTGGTCTGTTCAAGTTTATATTTAAGTAGTGCTGAATATTTTATGAGGATACTCGTCACATTTTTTTTGAAAATAAATGAATTTCTTATACAATACTAGTAGAGGAAATAGGAGGTTGCAGGGACCTCCTATAGAAATCACCTTACTTTTGAAGTACTTAATATTGATGATACGCTATGAGACTGACTTTTTCACGGACTTTTCCACATATGATATATAAAATATGTTACTATCGTTCGCTTCATTCAATAAAACAGAACAGAATAAATTTTGTTATTCATAATCTTGTTATGAATCTTTCAAATATCTCGAATAATGTAACAAGTAAATGGGTATTGCCCTTCGTAGATCGTGAGAACGGACCCATGATATCAACCGAGATTATCTGCCACGAACAATTCCACTTTTCAGCACCCATAAGTCCCATTCTAGATGAATTTGCAATCTTTTGAGACGCGTAAACCTGACACTTACGGTCATATTTCATGACGTCTTGACGTATTTTTGGTCAGTAATAGTGTTCTTGCAGACGAGCAAATATCTTAAAAACCCCCAAATGTGCACTAACTGATGTATCATGGCACGAATTCATAACCTGCTGCCTCTGATTTCTAGAAACAAGTAATTTCCATTCAGGGAGGTTTGTTTGCACTGATACTCAGGAAGGGAGAAGCTTATAGACGAAACCATCTGACACTTTCCATTGAGGATAACATGTTGGAGAAGAAGTAATATTCTCACGTATAGACAGATACCAATCATCCAAATTTTCCAAAGAAATTTCTAACAGGAGTACTTCCGGTTCAGTCAGAGGTATGCGTGACAGTGCGTCAGGAAAGATATTGCTTGAACCTATACGATGAACTAAGTCAAAAGTATATTGGCACAGTCTGACTGCCCAACGTGCAAGTTTTCCCGTCGGATTTTTCAGGTTATTTAGCCAAAGAAGAAAGTGATGATCAGTGATCACCGTAAACTGAGTTCCTTTGACATAGAGACGAAATTTCTCTGTACAAAACAAAACGCCCACACATTCTCGCTGGGTCACGGAACAGTTTCTCTCTGCTCGAGATAAGGATCTGCTTGCATAACCTTTTCTTCTCCATCTAGGAACTGAGTGAGTATACTGCCCAAACCAGTATCAGACGCATCGCTCTGAATAGTGAAAAGCTTCGAAAAATCAAGTTGCTACAAAATGGAAGCGGATACCAAAACTTCGTTGATTTTTAGAAAAGAAGTTTCCGCTGACCAGGAAATAGGCTGCTTTTTTCGCTTCCTTTCGCGAGGTCACTCAAGGGAGCTACTAAACTAGAAAAGTTGCTAATGAACCTCCTGTACCAATTAAAAGATCAAGAAATCGCTTGACTTCCGTCACATTTGTATTTCGTGGATAGTTTACCATTGAAAAAATATTTTCAGGATCCTTACCTTTAGAACACACAATAAGACCAAGGAACTTTAGAGACGTTTTGAAGAACTCACACTTTTTCAGATTGATGATGAGGTGTGCTTCTTTTAGAAGATCCTTCACCTCTGAAAGTAACTGAACATGTCCCTTAAAAGTAGAATTAGTGATGATCACATCATCTAAATATGCGAAGATCTTAGGCTTAGGCTTAGGACCAAAGATTGCATCAAGAAATCTTTGCTGCATTTGGCTGGCGTTACAACAGTAAAATGAAACAGATCTCTGCCTGCCACATTAAATGCTGTCTTCTCCTTGAATGACTCATGCAAAGGAATCTGCCAAAAAGCTTTTCTCAAATCTATCGAGGAAACATACTTGGCGTCACGCAACAAATTAAGAATCCTGTCAATATTGCGGCAAGGGATAGGAATCATGCTTAGTTGTTCATTCAAAGGACGACCATCGAAACAGAATCTATATTCCCCGCAACTCTTTTTCACTAGGAGCACAGGAGATTTCCAAGGGCTATGGGAAGGTTCAACACCTAACTTTAACATATCATCCAATTTCGAATTTAAAAATCTTCATCATATACGGACACATGCGATGTAGTTTTCTCTTAAATGGCTTGGCAACCCCCATGTCAATTGTCAAGGCAATCTTGTCACTGCGACCCAAAGTAGTTTCACTACTTATCTCCTCAAAAGATTTGATAACCTCCTCAGCTTTCTGTTGCTGATGAAAAGAAAGATTCTTCAGCGTCACCAAATTGTAAACCCTGTCAACATATTCAGAATCTTGAGCCGATTGAACATTAGCATGACACAGTTTGGAACTGTTTGCCATAGTCACTACAAAAAATGAAAACCTGCGGCAACGGAGGTACCACTAGAGCTTTTACAACTTGACAGACGTTACCGATACATATAGGTAAGTCATTCAAGTCTGTTACTGCTTGTTGATTCCCATTAGCAACAGAAACTTTTCGTGCACGGGACGGATGAATATTTAACATCAATTGCTTCAATAACTCAAGGCCACCTGAGCCGACAATAGAATCAGTTGCTCCACTATAGAGCAAAGCCACTATGTCCCTGTCGAACAGTTTCACAGACACATAAGGTCTATTATCAAAACCTTTTTTAAAAAATAATGGTGCTATCTGCCCCTTCAAAATCTGTACTGCCAGAAACCTTGCAGAAATTTGAAACATATGAGAGTCAGGACTGCCACTCTTGCTTACAAACATGGGAAACTTATGATTGGCCACGTTACTAGGAACAGTGTGGCGGCCAAAATACACTTTCCTTAATTGTTTTTTGACCACCTTTTATAATTAGAAACGGTAACATTGAGTGCAACAACGAAAACAAAGTATTTTCCTCTTAACCTTACAAGACGAGAAGGTGTAGTTTGGTTTTTCCACAATTCTGTTTGAACTATTGTGACCTGCGCTGATGTATCTACCCTATTTTTATCTACAGATGTGTTAGCAACTACCTGTTGAATTTTAGGAACTGAACTAACGATACCATTGTCCTGATGATTACCCTCTACATTATGCTCACTATTACCTGAACAGCACCATCAACTCGTTGACAGATTTGAAATTTGATGTACGGTAGCATGTAGCTGTCTTTATATAGGCAGCTTCTTCTAATTTCTTACATAAATGAAGTAATTGCGGTATTGTTTCCGCATCCGATAAAGCTAATTGACCCAAATACTCCGGTAACAAATTATTTCTAATGTGTTTAACCTTCGTGACTTCATGAGTCGTATGACTAACGCTTGTCTTTGCACTTCGATACCAAACGAAAGAATCAGAGACAAAGAACTCTGCCGCTGCTTCAAATAACTCTTCATCGGTAACCTTACGTGCCTGTGCTAACTCAGTAACACGCTCTATAAAGGAGTAGACCGTCCTAGAAGCTCCATTAAATTTTACCCCCCATTGAGAAATAGGAATCGACTTGGACGCACACGTTACTACCGGTGCTGGTATGTGAACAACCTATTCAACGTTTGATTTAAGCCATCATTCGAGACGGTAAGTTTCGCCGGTTCATGTAAATCGGCTTCTAATTCCAGATATGTAGCCATAAGATTCGTTTTTGAAAAGAGTGGCTGCCTCTGCGTTATTTGCAGGCACAGGGATTCGTTTAACACGACCGGTAAGATGACTTTATACGTAAAAATAAGGAATCAGAAGAAGTACCATCAAAATCAATAATAAGACTTCTAATCGAGTCTAAATTTTTAGTTACCGCTTGCTGCTCTACATCAAATTCAAGTTCATATATATCTAAATCTAGAAGAGAACCTGGCCTGATTCGTTCTTTTTCTAACAGTCTAGTTAAAATTTTTCGCTTGTCTTGTTGGATTCTAATTTTTAGAAAATATTCCTGATATTTAACTCATACTTTAACTCTTCCAGCAATAAATGATCGGTTTAAAAGTATCTTCCATGATCAAGCGAATTCAAAAAAGATTTACCCATATTTTATAATCGAAGTTAGAATGTAGAATAATGTAGAGAATAACATCAACCAAAAGCTCAGAATAGTGTCAAAAACAAAATGCAAACTTTTAGTGCACACTCTGTAGTTATATTTACTAACGATTTGTTTTTAAATCAAAATTGAAATTTAATTTGAGAATCTTATCAATAAGGTTAACTATAAATTGCAAAAAAATTGAACAGGTATGTTAACTTAATGACTCGCTCTGTAAATTGAGAATGATTCTAATAAATTAATTTTAATTTGCCAAAAGTATTTTTTCCGGAAAATAACAAATTTTAAATGTGGCAACGTCGCATGTCAACAAGTTTAAAGTATTCCACAAAATGTCAATGCTCTAGCAGGTTTTATAAAAAGCAATTTAGTAGAAAATAGAAATACCACCTTCTCAGTGTATTTGTACTTGCATGCCTCTGATATCTTATCATTAAACTTATCACAAAAAGTAAAAAAAGTAATACAAGAGTTAGGTAATGAAAGGAATTAGCTAATCAAAAATTTTCCACACCCAGGCGCCCCACGTTGGGCGCCAATTAGGTGTAACCGATTTTATACCTCATTGTATGAAATGGTTCTTTTTTGCGTGCGGCAGTTGTTTTTTTTGTGTGAGAGCAAGGGGCGTGAATACGGAGTGTGGATAAGAGAGGGCGCCACTTGGTTGTTGAAAGGTTACTTAAAATCTTGTCCAGCCAAGAAGGCAAAATTGTTTAACCACATTTACTTAAGACTTAGTTATAAAAATTAATGATTACTTATTTAAAAAGACACGATAGAGATAGAGAAAAAATGGTGTCATGGCCTACTTTGAGATTTGTTCTTTTCATTTTTGCACAGGATCGTATGTCAAAGCCCTCTGCGTTTTTCGAATTTTTTTATACACATTATTCTTATTTTCTTTGCCGCCAACTTTCATCTATTTAACTTTTTTCGTATCTCCTTAAATAAGGAAGCTATAACCGTTTGCGGTTTTCCTATTTTTCAGGTTTTGTATTATATCTCACAAAGTAGGCTACGGATTTCTAATTTCTTTTTACTGAAATATAGTTCACAATAAATGGGATAACTGTTTCTAAAACTTTATTCTTTTTGCAATAGATATTAAGCGGGATATTTAGTGTGGCCCCACAGACGTGTATGTATCTAACAGCAAAACTTAGTATAAGAATTTTTCTCAATAAGTTGCAAGTCAGTGTATTTGAAATATTCTCACATCAGAATATCAGGAGTATTTAATTTTTATAAAAATGTTTATTTTATGAAAATATCAAGTGATGTTTTTGTCTTATGTCTGGTATCACATTTGATAGCGGTATCAAGTTGTGTTATTGTATGACACTAATAGTTTCAAATGAAAAAAAAAATAACAAATCTTGACAATGAGGAAGATGCATGGACTTTAAAAATGCTTAATTTTATTATTTTTCCATAACATGTACTATATAAGTTGATAATATAATAAAAGAAACTCAAAGAAAAATTTCGCTTCGTAAATATGCCACATTAAAATTTGAACTTTTGTGTAAACAAAACCACGTGACTGAAAACGCTATAATATTGCTTTGACGTCATTTTGACGTCAATAATTTGACCTGAATTTGCTAATTTACGTTGTTATTCTTAATCTTGTTATTAATTATTGATTAATATGACGGATAATCATTTCATAACATCCCTAACGTGTTAATCTATAACCACATAATTCCTTTTAGACATTTCAACGTTTCAAGAATAACAACGTGACGCTGCAGGTTACGAATGACAGCGTTCGTTAGGGATAGAGCGTTTTAATGGTTTTAAATTCTCAGCCGAAATAAATATTTTTTTTCGCCCTCAATTTTAAGAAAAAAGAAAAAGAAAAAATACGAGGAGGCCTATTTTTCTGTCGTCTATCTATCTGTGATATAAAAAAAAATCATGCAACTTCCTCATTGTTAATTCATTTATTTAAACATTTTTAACAACGCCGTTAATATTATTTTGAGATAGTGTATATGTTTTCACATGTTTAGCAGAAGAGTAATTTGACAGATTTATCAATATTTGTCACAAAATAGCTGCTACTGGTACTGTGGTGATAGTAGTAGTAGTAATACCAAATAATTGTTTGCAGTCTTGTTTTATACCCGAATACAATGCAAAGTTTCAAGAAACTTGTTCGCCTGCTCACCTTTCGATAAATATGAAAAGAAACAATGATTGTAGTTTGTAATTAAATGATTCTTTGACATTTATCACAAAAGAGTCAACGTTAGTGACGTGTTCATTCAGTCTAAACATATAGTAATATTGCAGGTTCCTAAATGATTATTACAGTTTAGAAAGATGTTATCTATCCAAGTTAAGGAGATGACAAGACATAAGCTGCATTGGATCGATTTTTTGCAGAACGATAAATGTAGAAGTTCATTGATATTCCAGCTGAAAATATTTCGTTGCAGATACGTCTCAATGTGGCTCGAAACATACACTTAGATCACAAATATATTATCCTATTTTAGCGTACCCATTCATTACACAGTTTAACTTCAGGCAGCGGCCTGCAGTCCTTATAACTGCAGTCCATCCTCGCCACAGACTAACATATCGCTCGACAGGTCGTAGCCTGCAGTTCAACCTAAACAGCGCAAATCTGTATGTGTGTGTACAAATCATCTGCAGTTATTATCTACAAGCCATCTTTAAATACGTCTAAAGATTTCCGTGCGATTAAATAAATAGTGTTAAATGATGAATGACAAATCTAGTGAATTTGTTACTGAATTCATAGATATTTACCGACAGCATCCGGCTTTGTGGAAAATAAAGTCTAGGGCGTATGTTAATAGAAGACGGATACTCTAGGTTAATAGAACTTTACAAAAAAGTAGACGAAAGTGCCACAGTAGATACTGTTAAAAAAAAAATTAATAACCTAAGATGTGCCTTTCGAAAAGAATTAAAGAAAGCAAAAAAAAAAATAAATCTGGGTGTTCTACAGAGGATGTTTATAAACCATCACTGTGATATTATAAATTATTGTTATTCACCGCTGACCAAGAAGAAAGCAGGGAAACAAGAGGCAATGATGAAGATGATCAGGAGAACGGCAGTGATTCTGAGGTAAGTAAATATTTTATTTCAAATATTTTATTTTTTATTAAATCATTTTTTTCACATACATTTTACATACAAACATTCTTTTATACAAAGTTTTCTTGCCAAGGAACCTTACCATTATTCATGAAATAATTTTTATAGAATTCACGATTTTGTTTTGCTTCTTTTGACGGATTACGGCCATATCCTAACTGTAATCCATCTAGTCCCCGGTCTCTTCTCCAGTCACCTAGTACTACTTCCCCAGCGTCTAATATTTCAGTATCAACATAGTTTTTAGGTATATAGTTTGTACTTTAATGTCGCCTCAAAAAATTATGTAATGCACATGCAGCCAAAATAATATTATCTATCTTTTCTGGATGAATCATAATAGCTGTATGAAAAACTCTAAATCGATTGGCGAGAATTCCAAAAGTGTTCTCTACTACACACCTTGCCCTACTTAATCTACAGTTAAATATACGTTGTTCTGTTGTTAAATTCTTTTGCGGAAATGGTTTTAAAATATTTTCATGGAGGGGAAATGCATCGTCAGACACAAAAACAAAATTCATGTTTTCCTTTGTGTTGGCATTACCTACAAGATTTAGTTTATGTTTCATTAGTTTCTCATAAAAACCGGTAGCCTCGATAACTCCTCCATCAGATACTCTCCCATTGCAACCCACGTTTACATAAATAAACTCATATTCAGAATTTACAATAGCCATGAGAATAACACTGTGGTATCCTTTATAATTAAAATAGTATGATCCGCTGTTTGCAGGTTTAAATATTCTCACGTGTTTTCCATCTATAGCACCACCGTAGTTAGGAAAATTCCACCTGCTTTCAAAATTTCGCGCAATTTCTGTCCATTCTTCTATAGTTTTTGGAAACTGTAACAAAATATTTAGTTTTATTTAGTTTTCTTTCTTTTTTTTCAGATGGAGATCAACACCCAAGAACAAACCCAAAATGATGATAATGACTATAATAGTCCCAACGATACTGACACTAATCTACCAGACACTCCACGTTTTTCTGCGCCTACTTCTAGAAGTAATTCTAGATTTTCTACTAGATCTAATAAGTCATCAAACACAAAGAAAAGAACACCTCATGACATAGCACTTGAGAAAGCGTGCCATGCGCTGGAGGAAAAAAATGATGAATTTGACATAATTGGAGCAAATGTAACGTTTAAATTGCGGAAAATGGATAATGAGCAAATGCTATTCGCTGAACAATTAATAAACACAATTTTGTTTAATGGTTTACAAAAAAAAAAAAACTTTCTCTACAGTAAACATAAATTACCCTGCACCATCACCAGTCTCTTACAACAATACTAATTATGTTCAACAACAAACCGATTATAACATGGCTTCATCGTTTTCTTCCTCGGTGGTTCCGGCAACTGCTACTCTAGACCAAGACCCAAAGACGGTGTATCCGTTAACGGAATTCTTAATTCTTGACAATTAATGATTTTTTTTATGAATAACAGTTAACAGTAAATAAAAGGGATTTAAAAAACTATTGTTTTAAGGTTTTACTTACTTTTAAATATTCTTCTTTCAATACTTTATATATATATATATTTACACGTTTCAGGTATTATAACTCCTAAAGACTGGGGAGAAATAAAAGTAGTGAATTTTAAATCTTCAAAGTTTCGTCCAGTAGCTAAAAATCTTAATGTAGCAATCAGTCTTTCTTCTGCGCTAATACATTGCCTCATTTTTGTATCATTCTTTGAAATATATGGTTCTACTAGCTTCAACAGATGTTTGAAGCAATTATCGCTCATACGTAAATAGTTCTTTAGGTCATCGGTAGCAGAAATTCTTAATTCTTTTATTAGATGCATATGTGATAATTCATTTCGTTTAAGTAGCCAGTCCTTTACCCAGTACCGCTTTTTTGCTCTTTTTTTAGAAGTAATTGATAACACAATTACAAATGAAGCAATTTTTTTTATTAGGAACCACTTTCATATTTTTCACTAGACTTTTTGACGAACTGACGATTTAAACTGAATGTGTATGCCAAGTTTACAAATAGCCTCAAGACTCAAATCTGTTAGATTTTATCTGAAGATAAAATCTGCAGAGTCGGACTGGATAATGTGTAGCCTGATCAGTTTAAATCTTCAGTTAAAACTGACAGTCCATTGCCTGAAGATAAACTGTGTAATGAATGGGTATCTTACATCCAATCCTTTGAATCTGATAAATACGATTCGCCTCTTGGGCATTCTTTAAATAATATTATGAATAAGACTTTTTCCCACGCCCTTCCAAGAAATGATCGATGTTCACTTATCGTAGGTACGAAAACTCACGATTTCATACGTGTATGTTATTTTCCTAAGACACACGTGTTCTTAAGCGCAACGTATTATTGCCAACATATGTATTAATTTATTGCAAATATTTTTGTAAGTTATGGCACTCAGACAGGTATTAATGACTGCATGCAGCTTAAAATCATCAGCGTCAACGTACAGGATAATGCAATTTTTGAGTTCCCAGCTAATGTAAATTAGAAATACCACAAATAGCAAGGGTGTCAAGCACCTAAGGGATACCAGATGTTATTGTTAGATATAAAAGAGTGAGCGCAAAGTAGCCCGTTTTTGTGGTCTCTATAACTTCGAGACAAAAAAAAAACAAATTTAGCGTTAAATGCTTTAATAAAACTAATAAAAAATCTAGATGGACATATCTATCCATTTTTTATTTTGGGGTTGCTAACCCCTATTTTGTGGGTTAAATGGGTTAAAATAAATATTTTTCTAATGGAAAATAAACAAGATATGATGTTTCATTCACGGAAATCAGTCAAGAATTTCAAGCATAAACATATTCTTAATCCAGTGTCGTGTAGTAAATTAAAAACCACCCTTTAAAAGGGGGTTACAATAAGCAGTCTTGCCTATTTTTAATTTTTTTTGTTGTTGTGGCAAATTCTAACAGACAGCAAAATTAAATCTTTCCTAATAAAATTATAGTCGCTCATGTAGTTACTGATGTTTTTGTGACCGAAAGTCACCCAAATATTTTTTAATGGGTTTTTTTGGTAAACTCAACTGCTAATTTTCTAGGTTTTGAAAGTGTGCCAAAAGCTACATTTAGGTACATTATTGGAGTATTTTTAAAATCGGTATTGTACATTGCCAAAATCCATCTACACGGTGATGTTTTCAAGTAATAGCCAAAATAAAAGAAATTGACACCGGCCCTGATTTTTTGTTTTCGGTACTGAATTATGTAGACCTCTATTAGTGGAACATATCTACTAAATTTGGTTCAATACGGCCGATCTACATTTTGGCAAAAAAAAAAAAAATAGAAAACACGCTGTATATCAGAAACGAGGGGCATTACGGATATAATAAAGGTCATTCTGAAATCGTTTTAAGGTTCTGTATCCTTCACAAGGGTAAGGCCAGTCACTCACGGCACATCCTGTATATAGATATATTGTAAGTTGTGTTATTTCTGATCAGAAAATCTGATACGTATAAAACGTACACTTGGTAGAACTTGATAACTCTAACCGTTTTCGAGGAAAGTGCCGTTAAACATTTCAATAATTTTTTGAAAGACAAATTCAAATTTAATGAAACAAAGTGTATTTGTTGAAAAAAGTACAAAACGTAAGGGAAAACAAAATCGTAATAATAGCGTAGACTCTTTCTCACTTTCTTATGAACTAATGGATTATTTTCATGGTATTGAGATAAATACATAAATCAAAAGATTGTCTAAAATAAGGATCTAATCTTATTAGAAGACCAAAAAATAACGTAAAAGTTGACTTAATAATATTGTAAACTTCCCCCATGCTGCAACTTAGAGTAAATGTTCGATATGGTCTCCACCTACTTCTATTCCTTTTCTAATTATATTCATAAAATATTTTCTTACATTGAAAAATACATTTTCCTGTCCTCTAATAAAATTCGCTGTATTTTTATTTTGTCCCACAGTTCTTCTCTTGAGTTGATAGTATTTGCATAGACTAAGGTCTTCATATGTCCCCACACATAATAAGCCAAAGGTTTATAATCAGAACTCCTTGGTGGCCAAGCAAACTCACTTCCTCGACCGATCCATCTGCGTGGGAAAGTCTCATCGAGATAATCCCTGACTTCAATTGAGAAATGAGGGGGAGCTCTATCTTGCATGAACCACATTCTATTCCGTATGTCTAGCATGAAAGAACGTAATATATCACCAAGAGTATTATGAAGAAAAAAACAGATAAAACTGTCCATTTAAATTTGGAGGAATGACCACACCAAAAGTTAATCTTAAATTCTTGCTGAAAATGCCTTTCTTTAACGGCATGAGGATTTTCTACTTCCCAGTAATGGGTATTTCTCCAGTTAAAAACGCCTCGGCGAGTAAAAGTTGCTTCATCGGCAAATATAGTGTTCTTAACAAAATGTTGATCCCTGTTGTGTTTATCTAGAACAAACTGACAGAATTGTAGCCTTTGTGGAAGATCCCTTCAAAGTAAGTTTTGTACAGAAATGAGATGATATGCGTAGAAGCGTTCTTTACGCAAGACTCTTAGGACAGATTGTTTACTCGCCCCTGTTGCCGCTGCTAAACGACTTGAGCTGACTTGAGGATCTTCATCCACACGAATTAAAATTTCTAGTTCTTGATCTGGAGTAATTCGTTTCGGTCATCATACATCCTTTTTATGGCGAGCTGAACCCGTTTCTCCCAAACGACGAAACAGATCTTTGAAAGTCCTATGGTCTGGCTGTATTCTGTTTGGACATTCAATGACTATCTCCTCATTGCAGCACGTCCGTTAAAATCATTTTGTGCATAAACACATATCATATACCTCATTTCCTTCCCTATTTGAAAAATTATTATGTCTAGGCATTGTAAATAAAGACGATAAAGAAATTACCTCGAGGAACACAAGAACAAAATAAAATGATTAAATGACGTAAATGACAGAACTAAAACGTAACCAAAGCACACTTTTCAATAAATACACTTTGTTTCATTAAATTTGAATTTGTCTTTCAAAAAATTATTGAAATGTTTAACGGCACTTTCCACGAAAACGGTTGGAATTATCAAGTTCTACCAAGTGTACCTTTTATACGTGGAAATGACGCCCTCATCAGATTTTCTGGTCAGAAGTACCACAACGTTTCGTCAAAAAAAATATGAAAAAAATTCATTATCAAATACATGCCCTGCGGCGCCCTCTATGATCTAACGTGATGTAATACATAAATTATTGTTTCTTAGAATAAAAAAGTTCCTCTAGTAAATTTGGCGAAGATCAGTCAAGAGAGGCTGTTAACTTATTGCAAAAAAAAGAAAAAATAATTTGAACTTTGACACCCTGTATCTTTTTCCACAGCAACATATTTGGTTATATCCTCATATTTTGGCCCAAAGAATCTATCCCTGATCTATGGCCTATTATTAATTGTCCACCCTGTGTATATATACTTTACACTTAAAAATGATTCTGACGAATTTCTCTGTTCTAATTAACTCTTTATCTTATGTTGACTTGTTTTGTTTAAGGGCATGGATCTGGAAATGCAACTGAGAGCGGCAGAGGCCAGAAGGGCTGAGTTAGAACGTCAACACGCAGAAGCCCTTCAGGCCCTCAGAGGATGTGGACCAGAGACGCTAGAAGCCAGACAATCTAGGGTTAGGGAACTGGAAAAAAAAGTAGCATTGGAAACAGTTAGGTAAGTTGAAGACCATAATTTGACCCAGAATGATTTCGAGTTTCATTGGTCAAATCGCGTATGAACTGTTGAACATAATTTAGATAAAAATTTTAAAATTATTAATTATTTCATTGGTAAAATTTAGTTACTGTTCGAAATACTTTTTTAGTCACTTTTAAACGTTCTAGTGCCTAATGGCAATCTATGTGCATGCAGTAACTCCGTTTTTCTAGTAAAGTATAGAATACTTTCAAGTACGTTACGAATGACCTCAATTTTTACAATTGATTCATTTTTCATAACATTTTTCAGTATCGATAGATACCTCTCAAAGGCTGATGTAAAAGTGCTACATAAAAAAAAATCCACACGTCTAAGGGCTCTTACAAAGCACTAATAAATGATTAACCCAGCCATTAGTGTTTATTCGTGCTTTAAAATATCAAGAAGTTGTAATAGGCTTTAAAGTACCCACTACCAATTCGTGACCTAAATATTGATTTGTCGTTATACTAATATGGTTAATTCATCAAAACGGCTTATATTGAAATCTTTATTACACCCTCACAAAGAAGATGGATTTTACATTTATTCCTTGAAAATAAAATAAGGTTGAATAAACACAAATTATAAATAAAGTTTCGCGATCGATAGGAGTTGGTTAATTGTCATCCGTTTGGAATGATAACAATTTGTAGTATCTTACCGTCTTCTACCATAAAGTTCTTTATTATTTACATCTTCTAAATTTAAGTCCATGTTATGATGTTGACTGATGTGTATATTCTTAGGATTTCGATCATTAAATTAAAGATTATTCTTGATTAAATAGATATTAAAAACAATTCTCAGTCAATTATTACGATTGCTGACAAGACAATAATAATAATAATGTTTATTCATTAAAGTGTACTATGTACATAGTATAAGAAAAGTCAGAGAAAGGAAAATACAGGGTACAATAAAACATATTATTTTTAGTCGCAAACTTCTCTATAAAATCTTTATTTTACTATAAGGAAAGTAACCAGACTGCAACCAACAGTTACTCTCCGGTACTTATTGTACACTAGTTCAAATGTGTTTTTAGAGGGCGGAATATTAAAACATAATATTTTTAGTCGCAAACTCCTCTATAAAATCCTTGTTTTACTATAAGGAAAGTAACCAGACTGCAACCAACAGCTACTCTCCGGGCTATGTGCCCCGCCGAGCGCTGAATTACAAGTTACAAGCCTGGCGCGTTAAGTGTAATAATTGCTGTTTAACTCTGTTTAAATTACTAGATGCGCCCCAAAATAATAAACCATACCGTAAACGTGATACGAATTGAGCATGATAAAATGACAACAAAGTTGACTCATTGCTAATATCTTTTAGCCTTAGAAGTGCATAACATAAGGATGAAAGTTTACTGCAAAAATTTTCGATATGTATATCCTAATTTAACATGTTGTCTATGTGCAATCCAAGAAATTTTGTGTTTTGCACTTGAGCTATCGACTTATTGCCAATACGTAACCAATGACTTTCATTAATTGTATATGTTCTAGGTGTAAAATATATAAAGACTGTTTTTGAAATATTAAAACACAATTTATTTTTAGTAAACCAATTATTAAACCTAAGAATCATACTTTGCAACTCAGTGATTGCGTCTGTAATAGACGATTCGATGCTCAAATAGGTGTTATCGTCAGCGAACATGGTTAGGTTACTTACACGGTTCCTTATACCCGGGAGATCGTTCACAAATATCAAAAACAACAGAGGCCCTAAAATGGATCCTTGAGGAACACCAATACTACTTTTAGTTTCTTTAGACTGCACGCCATTTATCACTAAAACCTGCTTCCTATTATAAAGAAGAAGAAGTTAACCAATTATATACCCTTCCGCTAAGGCCATAGTTCTGAAGTTTTCCTTAAGCAAGTCATGGTTGACTAAGTCAAATGCCTTGCTCAAGTCCATAAATAATCCTATGCATTTTTTGTCATAATCTAAAAATGAATATAATACCTAAGCCCTTTATATATTACATGAAAAACTCAGTATTACACTACTAAATATGATAAAAAAATCTGTGATATTGGACATAAAAATAAAACTTAATTATTTTTGGATTTTGGACGCAGAAAATGTTATAGCTAAAAGAAAATGCTATTGGAGTAGAAAAATGAGAAATGTAAAAAACATTGATTGTAGTGGAAAACTTAACTGAACTTTATTTTAAGTATGCAAAAAACGAGCACCTAAACATTTTGTTTCGATTGGTTTGTTTTCAAGATACGTGTCAATAATGGTTTGCATTTTACAGAAAAACAATTTGTATGTTTATTATTATTTAATTCTAAATCAAAACTTTTAAATAACAATTTGTAACAAAATTAAATCAAAATTAAAATATTTACAATTAACAAAAATTATAAGTATTGTTCAAAGTGGCCTATATACACTGTCTTGCTCAATGTTCTGGCTCTCGAATGACGTATTCCAACATTTCAGGTGGTATAGTATTGAATGCAGTTCTTGTTCTATTTTCTAGATTTCCTAATGTCGAACCTGGTGTCCCGTATACTTTATCCTTGAGATATCCCCATAAACAAATATTCAAACAAGTTAAGTCCGAGAACCTGGCATGCCACCTTATGGGACCATGAGTTCCTATCACTTCATCACACGTCTCAGTGAGATGATTTTTTAAATCTGCTAATTCTGCTATTGTGCGGAGGAGGACCATCTTGTTGAAAGTATAACTTTCTAAATTGAGCTAATGGTAACTCCGAAACTTCTTCCCATATCTCATTTTGTAGAAACTCCAAATATCTTTCACCCGTTAATGATGGAATAGGCCCAACCATGCTGTGTCCAAAAATTCCAGCCCATACATTTATGCCGAAACGTCCTTGAAAATTATTCGGATTCAGAAGAAATAGGAGCACGTCTGGTGCAGTGTTGAAGTTCATAAATTTCATAAGTGAGGGATTTGAAAATAAAACGTATACTGTTTATTTGCTGATCTTAGCAAAGCATTTGATTGTGTTTCGCACGGAATACATTTAGATAAGTTATATTCCTATGGTTTCAGGGGTTTATCCCTTGATTTACTGAAATCATATCTGTCAAACAGAACACAAACAGTGTTTCATAATGGTAAATATAGTACAAGTGCATTATAAGTAAAACATGGAGTTTCGCAAGGTAGTGTTCTCTGACCCCTTTTATTTCTAATTTATATTAATGACTGCAAAATGAAACTATTTTTTAAAAATTTTGTTTGTTGATGACACAACGCTAGCCATGAAACTGGAAGATAATAGTGACGACAACATAAAAAAATGTATAGAGAAAATGATCTCACAGGGTGGTTCTCCGCAAACAAATTATGTTTAAATAAGGCTAAAACAAAACCGGCAGTCTTTAAATTAAAATCGACAGAATGAGAATCTGTAAAATTTTTAGGTTTAAATATAGACACAAACTTAAATTGGCAAGCACATATTGACATATTATATCAATTTAGAAGTTGCCATTGTTACAATATACCATGCATTTTTTCATAGCAGTATGACCTATAGTCTGATAAACTGGGGAAATTCTTGCCATGTGCAAACAATTTTTATTTTACAAAAGAGAGCCATTAGGGCGCTGTCAGGTATTTTTTAACCTGACACCTACCTGTAAATCATTTTTTTAAATTACTTATAAAATTCTTACCCTACCTAGTGCAATAATTTATTGCAATCTTGTTTATATAAAAAATAATTTAGGAAAATTTAATACTCATTCAGAACACTCTGATCATGATACCAGAAGCAAAACTAACTTAATCCTTCCTCAATGCTAGGTCCTGTTCAATAAGTTGCTTATTTCATTGAAAGAGACACCCATAAATAAATTTAAAATTTTATTGAAAAGACATTTAATAGAAATAGCTTACTAGGATACCACCAGTATTTGTTGACCAATAAAAGGATCTATCTATCTATTTAAAAGAATAATTGTGTTTTAAAAATGCGTCTTACAGTTTCTTTATTTGAACCCCATTTCTCTGCGATTTGTCTCGTAGAAGCAGTTGGATAATGGTTTACTATGCCTAGTACATTAATTTTCATTTCCTCACTTATTATGAACGTTGGGTTGCGTACCCTTGGTTTCGCCGCATAGCTCCTTAAAATAATCTCGGGATGGATGTATTTTTTCTGGAAAACTCACTATAGATTTCGTGTGCACGCTTTCTGCATTTTTACGACATTCTCCGTAAATAAGAAGCATGTCAGCTTTCTCATTATTTGTATGCACCATTGCAACAATACTTAACTAAAAGTTTCAATTAGGGAACTGTCATTTCGAAAAGCGCTAATACGATTTCGTGACTTTTCACCCCCCCAAAAAATTACACAATAGGCCTGGGTTTCTGTTAAAAAAATCTGACACCTGAAACACAGTTTGTCACGCTCTACATTAAAAAAAATCGCTAATTGTCAAGATCAGATGGTAAATGAAAATTTTGTGTGGATCACACTGTATATATAGTACTGTTATAAGTGTACTATGGCATGCTCGCTGTAGTGTATATACCCAATTACCCAAAACAGCAAAAAAGTAATTTTAAAAGCTTTAAAATGATATAAGTATAATTTTCTGAAATAAACAACAAGTTTCGTAGATAGTTATTAAAAGTATGCTGTTTCTTCTTCAGTTAAAGCTGCACATTAAAAAAAATTCTTCTCAATTTTTGGTATTGCATCAAATTTTTGAGTTTGTGATTTGAACTATGTTTGTGAACAACTCGGCTTTATTTTGTCTCTAAAAACTTCCAACATATTAATTTTGGTAATCAATGGACGATACTTTTTACGATAATGATTTTTCTTTGCAGATGTGAGGAGTTACAATTGGAACTAGCCTCATCCCAAAGAGGACGAATGGGCACCAGCGTACAAGGCGTTCAAATATCAAGCAACATGGGCGGCCAGTCGTGGGGCAATAAAGGTACAGAAATAGAACGAATTATGGCTAAAATAGAACAAGATAACAGAATATTAGCTGAGTTAGACCATAGTCGTTCAACTACGTTGGGTAAGTTAGATTAGTGGAATGTGTATCTAGTAGAGACACGAGGTATATCATAGAACACGAGGTGATGAATTGGTATATATTTTTATTTTTTATATACCTCAATAAAAATCTAATGCATGCAATTATGAGATTTGTAATACCTTTTGGAAGCGAAATAAATTTATTAAATCCCAAAAGGCGGAATTATAATGATCGTAATTTCGTGCATTAAATTTTTTTCTTGGTGTTTTATACAAAAAACAAAATAAAAAATTATGTCCATATAGCAAACACGAAAACCTTTTAAACGTAAATAATTTCTTTTTCAACTATTTGCTACGAAGAATTTTTAGAAATTTGGATGATTATTTTTAACTAATATTTACAAAATAACAATCATATTGAGATGATTTTTTAAAAATTGTACATTCTAAAGGTATTAGGTAAGTGCCAATAAATACAGAACACATATAATTACCGATATATTTTATATAATATAAAACCATTTTTATATTCTATATTAGTTTTTACTTTCAATTTGTCTTTTCTTTATCTGACTCACATTGTCTTTCCTTTCTTTGGGCCACGTAGTCTTTCCTTTCTCCGGCACGCCTCAACCATTTTCTTATGTTTTCTTCTATCTGTTTCTTCGTTACTTTACTGTCAGAAATTTCCGAGGCCCCTGAAACAAATGAGGAATCAGAAACAAAATATGTGATTAGTCTAAAAGAAAAAAATAATAGGGTTTTCCCACTAATTTTATTTTAACAATTTGTGTCGTGAAAGTGATATAATAAAACCTTTTATTAATTTACAACAATTTACTTTTCTAATAAGAATTATTTCTAAGAAAATATCGTTAAAACAACTTGCTGATAATTTCTGCTGAGTGCTGTCAATAAATAGAGGTTATGTTATGTTAACGGAGACCAAGATTAATAAACAATCTTGAACAGAGACAAATTCTGTGATTGGATTTCAGGTTGTTAACGTCACAACGCGCCAATTTATGGCTGTTTAAAATGAACCCAATATTTTTCAAACTTCAAGTTTTTTTTTGTTACTATTAGTAAAATTAATAAGATAATAAATATGCCATAAATCATTTTTTTACGTGAGTTAAGTATTTCAGCAATAATTTTTTTTTCTGGGAAAACCCTATTATAAAGATTATATTTTAGAGCCCAGTGCATTATATGCAGATTTTTATCGAGAGATTGATCAGAAACGTATCATTTTCATTCGAGTTTGTATCTACCGAATTTATGCTATTTTCATCCGAAGTATAAATATGTGATGGTACACTAGAATTATTGCAGTCAATGTCAGAATCAATATTTAAATTTCCCGCGGTTGCGCATGCATATCAAAATCACATATATTAAAACATGGTTTAGGTTCAGATAGATTAAAGTTTGAAATGTACTTGAAGAACTAGGAATTATCTCATTTAGATTACTTTCTAACTCTGATACAGAATAGTTATTTTTTTAACCCTGTCTGAATTTAAATTTGCAATTTTGTAATATCTTTTTGACACTTTAGGCATTTTGCAGGGTTACTTATTAAAAGACAATATAAAATGTACTTACCTCTACCAAAGTGCTCCGTCAGAACAAATATGTGAGTATAATGACTTTATATAGGTACACTGAACAAGAAAAATAGACGTATATCATTCAACTAACTAATTAAAAAAATCGAAGCTTTTTGGCTTTGACTAATTCCAACATATTCGGTCGATAATAATAATAGTACTGCAGATGGACGCACGGTGGCGCTAGTATCTAACCGATTTGTAACGAATAATACTAAATACTAATATCAAATATATATCAAAAAACTAATTTTATGGACATTAAGTGGACGTCCAATGGATATCCCTTTATTGAGGTCCATTTGGATGTCCAGAATATGTTCATGGTCCTTTGGACAAATACCATGTCCAAATATTTAATCATATGGATATTAAATGCATGTCCAGTGGATACGTGTCCAATGGATATCCATGTATTTAAGTCCAATGGATATCCAAAATATATCCGTGGACATCTGGACATGTAATGGATATAAAATGGATGTCCAATGGACGTCGAGTGTTTATTGGTTTGATTTTCGTTAAACCAGGTCGTTCTCGAGTAATTTGTTTTTAAAAAACAACGTGTATTTACAACATTTTATCAATAAATTCTTTTACACATAAAGAATGCTTTGAAATATAATTACACGTAGAAAATAGCTAATTATTAATTACAACAATTGTTCAAAATGTCCTGTATTTTCGCTTATGCACAAATCTTTTTTTAGGGAACGTTGAATATGCTGTAAAATTCCTCCATCATTCTGTAGCATTGTACACTCTTGATCGATTTTTTCTCTCAATTGTTCAATCGTGTCCATTTGAGTAGTATAAACTCCATACTCCACACAGTGAAATCAAGAGTAGTTAAGTCAGGAGACCGCGTAGGCCACTTAATCTGCATCCCGACCAATCCATCTATTAGGATAGAAATTTATTATCCCACTTTTAAGGGGTATCTCCCTTATTATTCATATATATCGGCATATTGGAAGAAAATTTTGGACTACCTTGTATTAAATTCTATTCGATAAATTTTATTTTGATTCATGCCTAATAAGGTTTCTATATTTTTCGTAACTCTTCATATATTAATATATTGCTATTGCAACTTAAAGAAACACGGAAACACCCACGTAGTAATCATTGGGAACTCTGTTTATTCCTTGGACACGTTGTAAAATTAAAATGTATTTAGGAAATAAATATTATTATGTTATATCGAATTTTCATGTAACTTGACTGGATATGATGCCAACGCCAAAGATACTAAGTAAACAATATAAAAACATGCCTCACATATATGCAAAAGCTAATATCTTTTGATAAAACTCAAAATATTTCGTGTCTCTCACTAAAGTTGATGTAGTACGCTTTTAGTAGAATTTGTCACATTTTGTATTTATATCCACTATATAGAAGAGGAATGTTTTAACTAATTACAATTTTTATGCATGTTAAAATTCTTAATATTACAGTTTCTTAAAGTAGACATACTTTGTTAGTATCATTAGTTAGTAATATCTTGGGAATAAACATTACTATATTGCCTATTATGGTATGCGAAATTTGTATCCACTCTAGGTGTACCCCAAGGTTCTGTGTTGGGTCCACTGTTTTCCACTATTTTTATTAATAACATTACAAACGACCTGAATGTTAACTGTTTTTTCTAGGCAGATGATAAAAATTGTACACGATTATTCAGTATATATTGACCCCTTTATTTCTGTTATTATTGAAAAAAAAGTTTCATTTACAAATTGTAGACTCTTACCTATATTTTATTGAAACGTGATAAAACTATACTACTACTACTATACTAACTATATCATGCATAGGTTACGTGATACGAAATAAATATGTTTTTTAAAATAGGACATCCTATATATTGTTGCATTTTCGAGAAGCCCTTTTCCGCCTGGTTTCAAATATATAATATTATATAGGTCTATCTTAAATACTCCTTGACATATTTGACATTCAAAATGCGAATGATCTGCTTTATTGCAAGAATATGCATGCGCGTCAAAACACAAGTGAAACAAAAATAATAAGGTAGGCCACGAAAATAATTATTTTATTGTTTATTCAATTTTGACATTTCAAACCATCATTATTAACATCTATTTAATCAAAATGGGTTATATTGAGGCTGGAAAGGTTGAAATATTTTTCCTTTATGTGAAAAATAACAAAAATAAGTGTGCCGCAAGAAGTGAGTACAAGTTGTATTCGAATCGAGCGATTCCTAGTGTAAACACGTTTTTGAATGTTTATCGTCATGTATAGTTTTCAAGAAAACTAACGTTACAGCAAACGAGGAAGCACATCTAGATACATTGTTATGTTTTGAAGGTAAGAAAATAATTTATTATAAAAATAGATCGATACCTTATTTTATTCAAATTCTTTATTGCCGTAAATCTTTTACAAAAAGACATTAGCATTGTCGAAAATACACACATTTTTTTTACACTTTTAAAAAATACAATAAAACAGGAAATACACAAATATATATATACAAATACAAATACAATTACAATATACAATACTATTTAATATTATATTTTAGAAAATTCGGTTAATAGTTTATTAAATGCTTGTCGTGAAATGGAAAAAACTTATTCCAATATTCAAAGAACTTTGAAAAAGCATCAATAGAGGCCTTAGGAACCGAATGAAGACCAAAAACGTAAAAGATTGCAATTTTGTCAGATCATGCTCCATGAATTAGATGAAAATCCGATTTTTTTTTTTTAAGAAATCATGGGGACAGATGAGTCAAGTTTTTTCACGGAGTTTTTAATAGAAAAAACAGATGTTCCTGGGAGAATAAAAACCAAAGACAGAGAAAGGCCAAGCAAATAAAAAAAATCGAGTAGAAAATCAATCTATGTTTGGTGCGGAATTTTTCAAAACAAAGTAGTTGGGTCTATGTTTTATGGTTTTACTACACGACAAATATATCTCGAAATAATATTAACAGAGGTAGATCGTCTAATTCAAGAATTCCCTATGAACGTATTATCTAGAATGTTTTGATATCAGGACGGAGCGACTCCACATAGCCTTTTAGAAGTTCGGGAACATTTAAATAATCAATTTCCCATTTGGATAGGCAATGCTGGGACCATTCGACGGGCACCCAATAGCCCTGATTTGACGCCATTAGATCGCTTTTTATGGGAGGTTTTAAAAGACAAAGTCAATTTTAATCATAACAACAATCTTCAGGCCATTAAAGTAAAAATTCAACAAGAAATTAACAACTTAAACAAAAACCATAATAACGCTATTTGCAATATTTTCCTAAACTTAAGAAGACGCTATGGGCTTTGCTTTGAAAGTAATGGTGGCCACTTTGAACAATTTCTTTAATTGATTACTTACGTAGTATTATTTTATTATAAAAAGTTTTCTCTTGCTTTGTTAAATCTGTTTTTTAATAAATTAAATATGAAGTTAATTCTAATATCATATTAATTATTTACACGTGATTATAGTTAGGTCACATATAATTTACATATAATAGCACTTTTCATACGTGTAAGCGTTTTCTCATACTATTAGCGTCCGTTAAAGATTTATTACACGCTATGTGAAATCAATAATTTTCAAGCGCAATTAGTAATGTAGTCGTAGAAAAAACTTTTTATTTTACTAGTGAATAGACAACTATTTACTACTACTACTATGTTATGGAGTCCTTTTTTTTGACGAGGAGGGGAAACCCTCATGGGCTCCCAACCTGACTGGGTCAGTGTCAGACTCTTACCGACTAAAACCCCTCCCCACGGGGTCATCTGTAACACTCCGAGGGCATTGCAGCCTCTTGGGCTTATTGTGCACTTCCTGTTCCGATTTACACTGCCCATTTTAATACTCCTGTACCACTGATGAGGTGATACAGGTCCGAGAATGGGTGAGTTTTAACGCTTTGCGGGTCTATTTGTGTTTGCCCGTAAATATTATATCTTCTGAGGATCAATGCCTCACATTCATATATGATATGGTCTACTGCCCTTGCCACATAATCTGCATTCAAGGTCGCCATCGAACTTGCCAATTCTGTGCAGGTGCTTCTTAACAGGAAAATGTCCCGTCAAGGGGCCTGTTACAATTCTCAACTGTAACCTGTTCTATGGGAGCAGTTCTGCAGTTTGTTTTGGGCATGGTCCTTCAATAAGTGCTTTCCCATGCCGATTACCTGGTATGTTCCTCCAGTAATGATTGTGTTTATTCCTGACCCAATCTTTAATTACTCCTCTAGCTGAGCATTTGGTAATGCCCAGCACCGGTTCTGGGCCATAGAATGTATTATCTGCTCCTTGTCTAGCAAGTTCATCAGCTTTTTCGTTGCCGTCTATTTTGGTGTGTCCTGGCACCCAGAGTAGTTTGACTCTGTTCTGCTTACCCAGAACTTCGAGCTCTTTATGGCAGTCCCATACCAGTCTTGAGGACACTTTATTAGAGGCTAATGGCTTTAGTGATGCCTGACTGTCAGATGCGATGCAGATCTGTTGGTTCACATATCGTCGTTTGACATTCTCATGTATACACTCAAGTATAGTCAGAATTTCAGTTTGAAATACAGTAGCGTGAAGTCCAAGAGAAAGGCTTTATATTTGCCCTCGGTCTCACTCCATGTATTCCTGCTCCAGTTCCTGATTCCATCCTGGACCCGTCAGTATACTAGGCCAGGCCTTTGCGTAGTAACTCAGGAGCTCCTGTTGACCAATCCCCTCTCTATCCAATAGAGATACTGAAGGGCTTGTTAAATGTGATTTTTGGGACCAGGTTGTCTGACCTCATGTTCAATAGAGGATCTACTACAATGTTGATTATCCTCATATGACTCCCCTGTGTGAAGAGCCACGTCACGTGAGTTTTGCACCCTGTATGTCCCCATTCTTGCCTCTCCCTGAATCACTACGCTGAGTGGGGGGAGGTCCGATAGGGTCTCCATGGCTGCTGTGGGGGTGCTTTTCCTGGCACCCGTGATTCCCAAGCAAACCTGTCTCTGTACCCGGCTTAGCTTGTTGGCTGCAGTTGTTTGAGTGGCTTTAGGCCACCAAACTAAGCAGCCATTCCTCTGGTGATTTTTCAATTATTGTGGAACCAGGAGTTATGGAGTTAATAATGACGGTTTGAAATGTCAAAATTGAGTAAACAATAAAATAATTATTTTCGTGGCCTACCTTGTTATTTTTGTTTCACTTGTATTTTGACACGCATGACTCACTGTTCTTGCAATAAAACAGCTCATTTGCATTTTGAATGTTAAATATGTCAAGAAGTATTTAAGATAGACCTATACAGTATATATATTTGAAATCAGGGGAAAAAGGGCTTCTCGAAAATGCAATAATATATAGGGTGTTCCACTTAAAAGAACATATTTATTTCGTATGACGTGACCTATACATGATATTGTTTTTTTATATATTTATTTTTTTTAACATTTATTTAACGTCGGCCTATTTCCGCTACTGAGGCCTAACACCGACGCCTGTAGACGAGCTACCCGCAACCAGGAATTTTGTCGAACCTCTTCCCTTAAGAAGAGTAGGGATTTTTTACTTGCCTAACCTTTAATAGACAAGGGACCGACGGCTTTACATCCCCTCCGAAGGATGGTATATCCCCTATGCGACCCTCGCCTAAGGTTGTATAGCTTTCGCGCATACACTATTACGACCTATAGTCGGGATAAGTATACGAGGTCCCAGATCTTACTAATCCTTGTAGTGAGAGCGACAAAATAAAAGAACAAGTAAAAACAAATACAATTTATTATAAAAAGAATCAGTAACAGTACACAAAATTTAAACAATAAAATATTACGATAAAATAATACAGACAAGTCTAGGGTTTAAGGTTAACGCTATGAAAAAAAAAATGATTAATAAATTGAAACAATTGACGATAAGAATGAGATATAATGGTTACTTAACTTTTACACACAAAATTGGAGAGTTTCCTGGCGCTCCAGACGTAAGGGTTGGTCGAGGTGAAGTCTTCACAACACAATTTGATAGGTTTCATAAAATCTTCACAATGGTTAGATGTTTCTCTTAATCGAAATGTATGAATTAAAATGCAGGGCCAAATCGGTTACCAAAATTCGTGTACCAAAGAATAGCAATGATCCAAAGTCCAAAAATTCAACAATCCAAAAAAATAACCGAAGAGTAGCCAAGTTCTGATCGTCTAGAATATTACTTCTAGACGATAACTTGCTTAATTATCCGAATAATTCGAAAATTCAGTTTAACAAACCAAAATATAAATTGAAATATTAGGTTAAATTTAGTTATTAATCCGGTATTAAACCGATTAGCAATCACGTGCCTTTTAACTAAATAAATCCTTAGCGAAGTTCTCAGTTCAAATTCTTGATTTAAAAGAGGAAGTTTTAGGCAATTTTTGAGATTTATAACCTTTGATCACTCACAAAAACAAAAGGAAATGACAACAGCTGACAGTTCGACAGTCAGGGTACCAACTTGTGAAATGTAAAATACTGAATCGATTTTTATGGACTTTTGATCATTAACCGTCTTTACTCTATTACTTTCTAAACAATTTTTATACGCTAATTATTGCAATAATCTATATTGTAAATTCTCCTAAAATATACACAATAATATACCATTATTTAATAAATTTATATATTCTCTACGAAGAGCCATCTGTTGGAGAAAAGCTTAAGTGGTAATTTGCACCCAATATTTAGCGTGGTGATATTTATTGCTAAAGGTAATTTCTACTATAGGTAAACTTGATGAATTTATGTACTTATGATCTTGCGGACACCGGCGGAAGATGGCACGTTACAACACTGATATACAATCCGCTGGAAGATGTTTGAGGCGAGGACGCGGTCTTCGTTGGAACGGTCACCCATCCAACTACTAACCGCGCCTGGTGTTGTTTTACATCGCATATCGAAGTATGTACATAGTAAAGACGCACCTACGCTCGCCCCTGTATTTTAGAATTGTAATATATATATCTTCATCTTCAAGTGTACTAACTATAATATTGTCATAATTGATTAATCTAGAATAAAAGAGGATTTATAGACAATAAATAGAGCACCTTTTTTCTCAGCTCCGCTTTTAAAGTTTTAAACGATTTAATGACCAACTGCCGTAATCCTTTTTATCAATTTGGCTTATTTCTACGAATAAGAGATTGGGAAACTCTCGGAAATCGGGAAATTTAAACTATTTAAAGGATATATATGATACAAGTGAAGAAAGAAATTAAACCAAGTACGCATGTCGTCATCTATTGGATATATTAGGAACTGGCTTGGATTATTCCTCATTCTTATTATCAATTTAGCTCATTTCTACGAATAAGAGATTGGGAAAATCTTAGAAATCGGGAAATTTAAACAATTTAAAAGTTATAATATAACTTTTAAAATACAAATTGTATCATATATTATATGATACAAATTGAGAATGACATTAAACCGAGTACGCATGGCGCCATCTATTGGATATATTAGGAACTAGCTTGGATCGTTCCCCATTAGTACAAATTTGGTTGGAAGACGGAAAAACGCTATTTGGGAGGTAGTTTATATTAGGTTTGATTAGTTAAGTGCAAGAACAGATCTTGCATTTGACCTACATCGTTATAACTTATTTGTTATTTTTGTTATTATTTCTAAAATATTGTTTTAAATCTTCTTCACCTAACAAGTACACAGTCGTAATCCCTTTTTTCCTACAGTTTCTATGGATTATAAACTAATGTGTTCGAAAATATAACGAATAAATGAAAATGAACCATGTGTGTTATTTAAGAAATTTCTTATGTTTTATTTTCAAACATTATTCTTATTTCCAGGAACGGGCTTAGCCACAAGCGTAAGTTCCCATGCGTTGGGTGAAAGTAGTCCACCCATCTCTCCCATAACGATGTCCCACACGACACCCAGTCTGTATCCATCTTTAAATACCATGGTCGGACATAATTCGTACCAAACCGGCACCACCAATATCTCCAGTAGTTACATGCCAACTAATCCAGTAAGCGTTGGTAGTTACAATCCCAGTTCCACTCAATACAACAGTTTGGGCCACCATTATAGTAATAAATCGAATCTCATGGGTACCACCATGAACAGTCTGGGACATTCCGTGGGGATGGGTACCACGCTGGGACAGAGTAGTGTGTTAGGTAAGTGAATCTTTTATCGACAGTAACATGGTGTAATGCAAATTGACCTATTATTTGGTAAAAAGTGACAAATAATAGTTCCTTTATAATTATAATAATAATAATAAACGTCTTTATTAATGAAATAGTACAATACATTCCGTTAAGGGCAAAGTTTATAGATTAGTGTCTACACTTTTCCACTTAACCCTTACCCTTAAGGATTTTACAATACTTCAAAAGACATAATAATATCACATGTATGGTCCACCCAAATTCAACCCGACCCTTGCACGAAAGGACAACCCACACACGATTCCATTCGTGTCGCGCACAAAGCTGCCGCCACAATGCCGAAGAACCTAGCGGTATGTCTAAGTTCCTCGTTACAACCGCAACAGTTAAAGGAAATCACACGCGAATCAATAGCCCGCACAGAGGCCAAACCAGATTACAGCAGACCACACATATTACCCACAAAATATGCACAATATAACAAAATACTGTTTTTGTAATAAATTAGTTTTTATCTTAGTTTTAAAAGTATTTAAGCTAAATTTTTTAAAACCATATTCGACACTATTATACCAATGAGCAGCAATATAGGAAAAAGGACTTTCCAAACATAGGCGAATTTACACGCGTAAAGTAGCTAAAGCAAGTTATTGAATTAAGTAACTAAACAAAATTTCGTAAGTGTTTAGTGCGTGTTTACATTAACTCTTAGTATTCTCGTTTAGTGTTGCTTTTTAAACATGGCGACAAGTACAGTTGTTCATACATCAATACAGAAATGCATATTACATATATACAGGGTGTTGCATCGTGAGAGGGACATAGCTTAATAGGAGGTAGAGAACATCAGTGGTAACCGGAACCTGCCATAGAAATGTCTCATTGGGCCTTCATTACGAAGTTACAGGGTGTTAAATAATTTTTGGCCAAACCTGTTTTTTGTCATAACTTTGACAGGGAATGAAATAACGGATTCATATTTGGTACGGCTAATGTACTAACGAGCCCCAAGAGGTACATGTATAAAAAAAGATATATCCAGGTCCGGACTCACTATAATTTATGTTTCTTCTTTGCATCAATAAAACATCACCCTGTATATATTTTTTTGAAATTTCGATACGATATTCGAAAAGAGCAAGAAAAAACAAACAAAATGGCCTATTTCATTTTTTTGTTACACCTTCGTGGTTATTTAAATACGTTGTTAAATGTGCAAGAAAATGGATTACAGAACCCTATTAAATGAGAGGCACGTGAAATAAATAGTTTTATAACTAAAATTTGCAAAAATTCTATTGAGCCTAGGTGGTCTGGGTGAATCCTAATTCCGGCACGTTTTAAAGGTCCATTTTGGTAAAAAACTGTGGTCCTAATAAGTAATCGGGTATGAAATAACAAAATTTTTAATCAATCACAGTAGGCTTGTTCAAAGTGACAGATAATAAAAGGAAATCTCCTAAACAGTTGAATAATTGTTTGTTAGTAATTTAATGTGTCAATAATCCGCATTTAGTTAGTGAAAACTTGTGAAAATATTTTAACTATGCCAGTAAAATTTACAAACGCGGAATATGCTGACATAATATTCATCTATGGTTTCTGTAATGGAAATGGTAGGTCGGCGGAAAGAGAATATCGGCTGCGTTTTCCTGGTCGTCGATGCCCTAATCATAAAACCTTTAGTACGGTGTTCCAGTATGCAAGACAACACGGAAAGTTTTCTACTTCTGCAGTTGTGGAGCGTGTTTTACAACAAGGTGTGCAGGAACAAAACAATATTATAAACGTAGTTCAAGAAAACCAAAATATGAGCACTAGATGAATCAGTTTGGCAACTGGTATTCCTCATTGGCGAGTATGGAGAACCCTAAAAAGAGAACGTTACCATCCATACCATATCCAGCAGGTACAGCGTCTTCAACAAGGCGACGATATCCCCCGCCTGGCATTTTGTCATTGGTTGTCTAACCATCGCCCAGTCATTTACATAACCTTATTTACGGATGAGGCACAATGTACAAGGGATGGAGTAAACAATTCACGAAATAATCATAAATGGGCACAGGAAAACCCACATGCGGTACGCCAACGCCGTTCGCAACACAGGTTTTCTGTGACGCCCATTAATCCAACCGTATCTATACTAACCGTGCTATCTCACCACTCCACTCAAAATCCCCCCACCCCTCATCTTTTCAGCTAATCAGAGAGCACAAAGTCACGCCTCCTTTTTATGGCGGGAAATTCAAACTGCATTACCTGCCGGGGAGGTGGATTCATGGGGTGTCATGGATGGTCCATGGCGGTGTCATGACCTGTTTAATATTCGTACAGATCTGTTTGAAAACCGTACAGACCTGTTTAAAAACCATACAGACCTGTTCATTATACACCCCCATGAACCATCCATGACACCCCATGAACCCACCTCCCTGGCCGGTAATGAAGTTTGAATTTCCAACCCTAAAAAGGGGGCGTGGCTTCGTACTCTCTGATTGGCTGAAAAAGGGGTGGGGGATCGTGGGTGCAGTGGTGGAGTAGGGCTTAACTAGCGCCATTCCTACTTGTCATTTACTTTGCTAGAATCATATTTTTCAATAAATATAATACATATTACTTATAAATTCAACACGAAAAAAGAAAAACTCAGTATTTTCCTTTTCAGGTACTTCCCTGACCCAAAACTTGGCTACGATGGGCACCAGCGTAATGGGCACTTTACCGTCTAGTCTAGGCACTTCCTCCATGATCCCGCCGACGAGTTATACGCAGAGTTCCATTTCAAACACAAATTACTCCAATCCTCTCGCCTCCAGCAATCCATCGGCCCTTCAGCAAACTTCCTTCAACAATCCAACTTTCAACAATCCCGTAACTAGTACCTTAAACCAATACAGCTTACCATATAGTAATCCTATGAATCCTGTCAATCCCGTTACCACTAGTTATAGTAATAACAACGTCACATTCTCGAATCCACTTAGTTCGCAATTCAATAGTTTGCCTTTGACTGGAGCTTCTATGAGCATCAAATTGAAACCTATAGATGATGTAGACCTCGGTAAGTACTGTACTGCTAACTTAGTCATATCATCATAATAGTGCACTTTCTTATGAGTAGTTAGCTTATATCATCTCCTGATGATTGCCACTTGATTGACTAGCCAAATTAAGCATCGTAATGTTTGTGGAAAATGGTTATTTATACAGGGTGTCCAGTTAGTGTTCACTCGGAAGATTATGCAAGAACGGCTAACTTTATAAAAAAAATTTCTTAACAAAACTTTCAACGTTTCATCTTTACTACAACGTAAAATTATGCAAGTTGTCACAAAAATGAGTTACACAAGAAAGTATAATTTTTTCAAATGGAACACTCTATTTTTTTGGCACCAGTTAAACCTCCAAGGGTTCTGTATTACACCCTAAAATATTTCGCCAATCGGATGCCGCGTTGCCAAGTTATGATGTTTTTCCTGTTTTTCTTTTTGGCAATTTACAAACATTCTTTTGACTGCGATATCTCCGCGATTTATTAATTGCCTTTTCTAAAAATGTAGGACGTTTTTTGATAATGATGTATTTACTAAAAACAGCGACGAAATGTATTAAGTGAAGAAAATGAGCTGGCAATAACTTCAGCGGTAATCGAAAATCCTACGGCAAATGTTCCGGAGTTAAGTAGGAATTTAGAGGTTATTTAGAGGAAATGTTCGTCAGGCCATTAGTAACCCGTTTCCTCAAAGGTGGACAGGAAGAGGAGGTCTGATATTTTAATAAACTGTTAAATTATATCTAATTTATTATTTTATTAAATTATCTTAGGTCCCGCTGCATGGCCGCCTAGATCACCCGACCTGACTTCAATTGATTTTTCCTTTGGGGATTTGTGAAGTCAGACGTTTAGAAAGAATTCGTCAGCGTTTCAATCGTATAAATGTTGATATATTATGTAAGGTGTTCATTTAACAAGAGACTTCAGTGTTACGTGAATCAAAATGGTGGAGCAATTATTAGACTAGTTTCAATATCGTGAGAAAAATTATTTCTCAAAAACCATTCATAATTATTAAAAGAAAGTGATGATATTATAATGTGGGGAATTGTATGCTACATTCGTCCATGTAAAAAAACTGTAGGCATTCCATTTTAAAAAATTGAGAAAAATATAAATTAAATATCAAGAAATGTAAAAAAATATTTTGGACTTCTGGTATAATAATAATTTATTTCAAAAAAGTTTTTCAGTAAATACATCATTATCAAATAACGTCCTACATTTTTAGAAAAAACAATTAATAACTCACGGTGATATCGCAGTAAAAAAATGTTTGGTAAGTTTCTTTATAAAGTTTTTGCTCAATCTTCTGAGTGAACACTAACTGGACACCCTGTATAACGATAATAGCTTCTTGGGGGTAATTAACAAATCGATACGTACCAGAATAAAACAATTTTTATTTAAACAGACCGAAAAATTCCAGGATCTTACAAATGAAGTTAATTTAATATCATCTGTCAAGGAAATAAAAACATCTTATAGGAACTGAAAACACATCTAATGAACTGTATACACAAAACTTGTTCTTTATAAAAGTAATTTCAGCTGTCTAATTTCCTGTATGCTGCTGCCAATTAAGATCCGGCATCACCCTCTTCTTTCATTAAGTTTTAATCACGTGCATAATTTGGCACGTCTTTAGCTGTAGGCAACATTTCAGCTGTCTAATCTCAGGAACAGATAAAGTTACATAATGATGACATAATGTACTAGGACAGTTTTCTGGGTACTTTTTATCTCCTGAATTATCTCAAATGACTGTCCCTATTGTTATTTTAAAAAACAGTTTGATCATCAATAATAAATCAAACTTGTGTCTGCTTAAATGAAATATAGTTCACAGGTTGTTCTAAAAATATGTGCTCCTTTCTCTAATTTTATTTGTCAGAATAAAGAAGAAATTAACATGACTTAGATAATGTTACAAATACAGAGGTATAATCTTTCAAATGATTGCAGAAAGTATACTATTCCAATAATGGAATATTAGCTGGGCTGGCATACATTTTTTAAAAATATCAGTGGTTACATTTAACAAAAACTGTTGTTTTGAGAAAATAACACTTTCAACCCCAATAGTATTTGCACGTCGAGCTAACGTTATTGTAAACTACCCGACGTTGTTAACCAACGTCAACGGGACCACTTTCCGACCTGTTTTTACACCAAAATGGAGCGTAAACATTCGAGTTGGTCAGATGTTGGTCACTAACTTGCTAATTATAAACATTTGTGTACTTAGCGGGACCTCGTCTGTACTATGCACATCGTACTGACTTTTATGCGAAGAGGTCGGATATAGTATATAATATTGTATAAATACTTAAATACTTCTAAACTGGCTCCCACTTTGTGTATTATGGCCAAACTTAGAACTTTAGTTTCCTTAGGGCAATAAAAACAATGAGATGACCCATGGAGTTTTATTTTGTTGTGTTTTACAAAGACAAAATAAGTTTACAAAAATGACAAACTGACAAACGGATTACACTTTACTGGTAAATATGACTGAGGTAGATCGAAAAATATTCGATCCCCACAAAAGTTCAGCATATTTAATTATTTAATGTTTATATTTTGTTTACTATTTCAAAAATGTATAATTATCTGGGGAGTATAAATTTCAATATAAAAATGCGTTATGAAGTCGATATTTAAATAAAATCCCTATTTTATGCCCAATTTTACTCCAAAAATGACAAAAAGATAGTGTCATGTCTAAATTTGAAACATAGACCGACGAAGTTATTTGCATCTTTCTCTAAAACATGGAATCATCGGGAAATATCCATATAATCAACCCAATTATGACTAGATAACCACACTTTAGCACTACCATGTCAGAAATATTGACTTCACGCAACGCTAGTTAAAAATTTAATACCTTTTCCGAACCTTTAGTTGCCATTTCTCTGCTATATATATATTTATGAGCGGAAGTCCTACAGCCTCTGCCGCATCCCGCAATTTGGTCGCCATCTTTCTCTATTTCTCCATTCTTCCTCGTCAACAGCTCTACCTCTTATTGTCTTTACTATTCCATCCATCCATCCCAGTGCTGGTCTTCCTCTTTTTCTTCTATTTTTTGAGATATACTTCGTAGCTTTTTTTGGCCATCTATTTCCTCCATCCTCACTACAATACTCTACTTGCCCTTCCTAAATAATCCATTTCTACTGGCTCCATTCTTTTCCTATTTCTGTCCGATAATTGCCAGCACTCTGATCCGTATGTCAATATAGGGTCTATTATTGCTCTGTAGATTGTCATTTTGGTATATATTTTAATGTGATTTGACCAATGTAATGAGTTGAAAATTCGCACACATTTCTGACCTTATTGAACCTTGTTGAAGATATACTCTTATATCGTCACTGGATGTTCCTTCGCTTCATATCATGCTTCCTAAGTATTTATACTCGTCACATTTCTTTAATTCTCTTAGTTGTAGATCAGGGTCTTCCTGCTCCTCTCCTATGCGTAAGTATTCTGTTTTTCTTCTGTTCATATTCATACCCCACTTTTCTTCCTTAGCATTTATCCCCAATATCTATTACGATACGCCCTTACGTCATTAGTTTGTAATCTTGAATTTTGTCGCTAGATCAGGTAGTCAATTGTCGATCGTAACAGTCTTATGGGTTGTACTCATGTGAATTTGTGTACGTCCTTGTGTGGAAAAAACCATTCATTACTTTGAGGGATAGATTTTTACACAGGTCTATAAGTCGTTTACCGTTATTATTTACTTTTTCTTCACCATATCTCCCTACAGCTAAGTCATTTTATTTTCGTCCAACTCTGGCGTTTCCGAGTATGCCAATCTCCTTGTTGTTATCTATCTTCATCAATATCTGCGTTAATTTATAGTAAAATTCTTCTTTTATCTCAGTTTCCACATCCTTACTTGTGGCGTACACACCTATTATTACTATGACTTCTCCATTTTTCTCTATCTCCAGCGTTATTATCTGTTCATCAATTTCTTCCCAACTCTTGATATTGTTCTTGTATTTCTTATGTACTACTATAGAAGCTCCCCTTTTTGCTCGTGCACTCTTGCATATTGCGCTGTAAAAATGAATATATTCTCCTATTTTCTCATTTCCTGTGCCCTTTTTTTTGTTTCAGTTAAAACACAGATGTCAATACTTTTCTCTTTAAGTTCTTTAAAAACTTCAGCTTGTTTTGTCCTAAGTCCTTGAATGTTCCATGTAGCCAATCTCATAGTCCGTTTCCTTAGCGTTCGTCTTAATTTATGGCCGTCCTAATTCCGAGGCATACGATCCAAACTTTTAGCATTTCAGTTTTTTTTCAACCCTCCCCCTTTTTCTGGGCTTGGGACTGGCAACAGCACTGCTGGGCCACTCAATCCACTCAGCAGTAGTGCAGGTAGAGTGCTAGATACATGAACAAGAATTTATAACAGCGGTAGTACGACGTCCCAACGTCGGAATCACCAAATGGAAAGTTTCCGATATCAGGTTACCATCGCTTAGAGGTCGTGTTACAACTTTGGACAAACAGTTAGTGGCCGACCTTGATTTGAACTTAATCCGACTTTGCAATTAGTACAAATTTTGTCGGAAGACGGAAAAAATGCTATTTGGGAATAAAGTGTCAGGGAGGTCATAGGCTAAAATTAACTTGGTTGAATAAATTATGCACCAGAAAATAGAGTGCACAAAAACCGACTAAGATAAAGAAGTAAAAATTGACGAAAATCATGAACAAATATTTAACAAAATAAAAAACTGGAAGATAATTACATAGTATCACAAATTGTAAGAATGATGAAAGTTGAGAGAGAAAGTTGTTGAGTTGGGAGATGCCTTCTATACTAGTTAAATTAAGATTTCAGTGTGAATGCCAGGGCAGTTGCTTACTTTAACGACAAAGAACTAAACAAGATTTTAAATTCAAAAAACATTTTCACAATGTTGACATAAGTCGTTCAAGAATTAGAAGAAATCTAAATTATAACCAATGATCCTTCTAGTTAACTGATTGTACCATCTAAACAAAAGCAAGCTATTATCTCAGCTTTTGGGTCTACGACATTTCCACCTTCTACGCCCAACACATTTATATGCATGAGAACACAAGTGCACCACTTTAAAATTCACCTTTGATTAGAACTAGACATTTCGCCTTCTATATTGACTCGCAAATCAACTCTATCTCACTATGTACCTTCCATCTTCTCTCATTAGAGCTCCTTATCATTCAGCATTAAATTATTTGCACAGCTTTTAACACCATTCAAATTGGAATTTAAAGGTACACGCCGTGTTGCGACCCCCGTAACGCCTCATCCGCCCCCATGGGGCGGTACTACCATGTCTGGTATATCAGATTTGAGACCCAGGATGCTTACAGATGGGATCGATTCCGACTGGAGCGGGCTGCACGCTGGGACGGATAGGAATTACTTAAATGGACACAATCAAATTTCATCGGAGGGGCAGGTGGACATGTTGGATATACCCGGCAAAGGACGCTGCTCTGTTTATATAGCAAGGTAAGGCTTGTAAAAAATCTTACTGTAGAATCTATAGCTTTTGTGCCAAAAGTCTGAGTTCGTCGAATCGCTTCAACTTACTACGTTAGTGGTTAGATACGAGTAATTCATTATTTTTGTTGAATAAAATAAAACTTAAACTTGTTTTATAATTTTCACAAAATTTTGTTTATTTGCACGTTGCATGGACACATTGTATATTTCCTCAAATACATAAATAGATGACAATTGTTCCGTGAACACAGTGGCTCCTTCGGATGTGAGAACCAGACTTTAGCACTAACATCTGGAGAAGCCACTATGTTAGCAAAGCAATTGTAATGAATTTGGAAGAATACCGGAAGTCGATACCAACTTGCTTTTTTTAAACGGAACACCCTATATATTTTAGAGTTTTCGAAAAGAGCATAAAATTCTGAGTCAAAAATATGTACGATATCCTATGCCAAAATCCAACCGTTTCAGAAATATTTGACATTTAAAAATAAATTGACAGGTGTAACGGTTTATAATAATCTTTATAACTTTCTTCGTGTAAAAGATACTCATTTCCTTTTTGGTATGTAGAAATAACATAAGCATAGTTATACTCTACAATTGAATTACATTCAATAATAGTATACCAAGTATTCTATTTTTGACGTTACATTTTGTAAACTTCAAACAGCAAAAACTTGCTTAGGTCAAATGGAACACTCTACATCAAGTCATGTAAAATTAAATTCCTTTCTTTTATACAAGTATTGTGGAAGTTTAAGTTACAACTTTTTGAAAGATTTGCGATTTTATTAGAAGTTCAAGAATTGTTACTAAAATTTTTATCAAATTAGCCATGATTAGAAACAATCAGCAATGTCAGTCATTCTCTTATGTCAAAAAATGCCAAGATGTTTAAATTACACTCACGAAGACTTTTTGAATTTGTTTATTATTTATGGAGAATGTGATAAAGTAATATCAAGAAGTTGTACATTGTTACTAGATATCCACAAAATCGAAAAATAGCACTGAACACTGTAACATGCCCCTTAATTGGATTGAAGACACTTTGCATAAACTTAAATAGCTAAGATAAAATCAACTAAAAACATGATTCCATTTTAATTTAATAATTGTTCAAAATTCCGCCCTCGAACCTCCACACATTTTTCGCGCTTTCGGATTACTTCTTCATGAATAGTTCTTCTAATTGAATCCTGTGATAAGTTTTAAAATACATTTCTTACTCTCTGCATACAATCTTCAATAGTTATTTCTTCCTGTCTGCTTCGCCCTTCCCTGAGGTGTTTTCCGCTGACGGATTCGCCTGAACTTTTGATCGTTACGCAATCCTCCAAACGGGACACCAGAGCTCCACTGGGCCACACATCACGTCTCCACGCATTTTTGAAATGTTCCTGTCGAATAGTTACCTTCATGGATTTATACATATTTGGGAGTTTAGATTCTTCACACTTAACTCGTGGGAACTATCCGTTAAGAATTTTCTAAATTCATCTAGCTGTGTTTCAAAGTCAAATCTTGTTACGTGTAATGAGATAAATTTCGGTAACGTTTGGATATCAGTTGATATATTATCAACAATTACGAACCTTCTATTCCTTCTGTGTTTAGGTTTCTCCCAACCGTATTTTTCTGTAGAATCATTCAATTCTTGTATTTGACAAAATTTATTGGCCGTTTGGGCTTGCAGAATAGCGGCGCGAACTTGGGTTGACTGGAACATGCCTTGTGTTCCAGCATACCGCCCATTTTGCTTATGATCGTTATTTTTATCACTCATGGCATTGTTGATATTTACATTATTGACAGATTAACGGAAACTACTTTTAGCAAGGTTGGCTGTACTGCTTGATGCCTTAGTTGCATATGTTTCAAATTTCTGTGGAAGTTGCCTTTGGTTTACTTCTTCTTCTAGATTGTTCACTGCTGTTACAAACTGATTTTTTTGTGGCATTTGTGGAGTTTTCAGCGGCTCTATTGAGTAATTTATGTTATTTGTTTTTTTACCAGTTTGACTTTTTTTATTTACTTACATCTATTTTTTCTTAAAAAAAAAACTATTTTCTCCCGTAGTAACTGATTATTTACTTCCAAAATTTTATTTTTACTCCTAAACTCTTATATCAACTGTCTCTGATATTCTACTTCCACGTTTATACTGTTTAATTGAGTACACTGAGACTTATCTTGATGTTGGTCACCAGTTTTATGAACACATTCCGGATTTTTTCCTTGATTTGCTTGTTTGAAGCATCCAGGATGAAAAACACACTTACATTTAACACAAAAGAGTTTATCTTTTATTATTTGCCTTTTGCACTGTTTACATGTAAATTTTCACTTTTATTGCTTAGATCCATCAACACGTTTTCATCGACCGCCATGTTGGACGTTGGAGTTGTTAATGGGCTCTCATACATTTTTTTAAAATTTTTCCCCAAATAAAATAATCTAGAATTAATAAATTGGGCAAACGAGGAGGCCATAGAAAAGGTCCATTATTGGGGGTCCATTGATCGTAAAAAGTTTCTTGTAAAAAATTATTTATCAAATACACGTTATGGCGTCGTGCTGATCAAAAATGTTTCTATGTTCGGCGAGAGGTAAATTGTCTAAATAGTTATTATTCAAATTTTGTAAAATACTTAGACATTTTTCAACTAAAAAAACAAAAAACAAAACAAAAAAATTAACTATACATAGCAGAAGAAATATTTTAAACTTATTGTTTGAATTTTCCTGATAAAATTCTAATACCATCACTCGTATCGTTTCTTATGGCACAGTAAACTGCCAACTTTTGTTATCTCTACATTTTCATCATCAACAATGGCCTTAGTTTATAAAATTATCCAGTATGCGTTTCACAGTGTTCGGTGACGGTTTCCGTTTTTATGAATATCGAGTGTAGACCATGGACTATAGTGTGAGAACCTCCCTTGGGAATTTCCGACACAACAATCTCTTTTGCCTGTATCGTCGATATATGATTTTAGTGAACAAAAATTGCATAAAATATAAAATAGGTGGTAATACCTTTAATTATTTAAATGACTACATTTTAGAACTGGATAGATTTCGCCAACTTCCATACTTAAGGAAATACACTTTTCTTGAAGGAACAATTGAAAAAGTTAACGCATAGTCTTTGACAATAACTCCAGCAATAAAATCGTGACCGGAGGCCACCTCTTTAGCAACTTCTTCTAATATCGTTTTCAGTAAATGTAGCTCTACTGAGACTTTAATTGTTCAAATATAATAAATTTCTTCTTACAATGTTAGACTTGGTAAAACACATGCTACTGAATTAGTACTGGGTGGACCAAAGTCTTGGTTTAACCAGAATTCTTAGTGATATCTAGACAAAGATACAAAGAAGAAATCCTTCCTAATCCAAATTACAAATAACTATTTTTTCACATTTTTAAACAGAAATTATTAAAGAATTTATTTTAATCAATTCAAGCCATGGTTACTTATCAACATTCTTCTTAAAAATAACTTCTCTCAGCGACGCACTTTATTGAATTTTTTTTCCAGATCCCTTTTCTAAAATTTATTAGAATTTTTCAAAACGTTAACCGATTATTTTCTTATTTTTCTGTGTGACTTTGAGTTCATTTAAAGTTATTTTATATCCCTGTTTCTGTTTGAAACTGACTTTGCTAAGAAAATTTGCCCCATTAAAATTAGCAAGCATCTCCGTAAACTCCTTGTTAACGATTTCACTAGCCTCATTTAAAAAAAAAATACCGACCCATAACAAAGCCAACAGATACTTCACACCAAATAGTAACACTTTCATCATGAAACTGTTTTCCGTATAACTTATCTAAATTTTCGTAATCTTTAGACTAATTAACTGTGGTAGATCGGGGACAAAACGGACTCAGCAGCGTTCGCTGTTGAAGAATATTTCAATGGTACACGCGAGTCCTTATACAGGAAGCATGGATAATTAAGTCTGCATTTGCTGGCATGGGCAAACTAAACGCAGACAGATACATACTATCTGCAAAACCCAAGACATCTATATGTACTCTTACCACATTCTCTCACTTCGTCTATTACAATATTGCTCATACAATTCAGGACAGACAGACAGACAGGAGTTTTTTTCCTCAAATTTAAAATCTCGACGTTTCATGACATTTTAAGATTATTTCAACAAAAAAAAAAATTTTTGCGTTACTATACTTCCACTAGCCATGGAAGTAATAAAGTTATGTGAAATATAGTACGATTGTTTATGCGATTTAATTTTACTCCTTATATGTATGTGCCACAGTATTGCTCTACTAAGTACACTTTTATCCACCAAATGAAATCAGCTGGCATGTACTCAGCTAGTAATAAATACTTGTATTTTGTGTTAGGTACGGCATTATAGTGTATAATATTGCAGATAAAGTATTTAATGTATTTTAGATACGTTCTATCATTAGTATACAAATATTTAATATCGATTTTAGATTAACATATAAAAACGAAAGATAATTTGTAATATTTTATATGTCAAATAAAAAACTGGTTTACCAAAACAGATAACTGTAAATAATTTAATGATGAGAATTTATTGAATAGTTTTAAATTGGTGGATATAGTTTACATACAATTGTTTGAGTATTGCTCATATGGACCAGACACATCACTGGAAAATGTGGACATTACAAGTTTTATTCTATTCCTAATATTTAATATTATTGTGGAACACTGTAGACAAACTTATAAAGTTGTTTTTAGTACTCTTCATATTTGCAGATTATGAAAAAAACTGTGAATTTTAATCACAATTATCAGCAATAATCTAATAAGAGAGTGAAGTTAAATTGAAAATATAAAAATTACATTGCTTAGGATTATTCGAGCAAAACACCCAAAATAATATTAAATTAAAAATTCATATTTTTTTACCCTTTCGCTTTAATGCCACAGTATGTTCGATGTGGTATTCACAAGTCCATTGTGTTTACCAATTTAAATTGGGCACATGATACAGTAGTTTTTAACATAGCAAACTTATTTTATTAAGTACATATATCTTTTTAAATCGTTTGTGAATTATGATGAAAAATTGTGATACTACACAAAATTTTGAATTTTTTTTAAAATTAACTATTCCAGATAAAAAAATCAAATGGCTGCGCCAATTATTTTCTTCACATTGATGATTTTTTTAGTATAGGGTCCAGTTGACCCAAAAAAATATAAAAAATTCGTAACTTTTAAACAGTCCAGAATCGGACCCCATATGTAAAGTCACTATTATTGAGGTCTTCTATCACTCTGTTCGTTTTGGACTCCTATGAATGAAACACCCTGTATAGATTGTAAAAGTAAATGGTGTGCACTTGATTAAAAAAAAAGTAGTACAACTCCTAGATCTTCTTATCTTCTTAGCTGTCTTTAATTGTTCTTATGACAGTAAATTATTGAAATGAACTTAATAATGAAAATATAGATGTCAGCCTGTTGTAATTATGTAAATTGATGCTGTTATGTTGATGAAAATTTTAAAATAGGTTCAATGATATCAAATTGACATTGAGATTACGAAATTTATCAGTAATATTGATTATTTTATGTTAAGTAATAACCATCCCATATTTTTTAACTTTCAGTACACTGCATTTACTTATATTATAATAAGAAGCAATTGCTCGTATAGATCATCCATTTTCCAATTTGAAAATAATACTAATCTTGGGAATTTCTGTTAGTTGTCTAACCATTATTAAAAATTGGCAAAAAATTTGAAATTTTCAAGATGATTCCTTAATCACAATTTGCTTGTAAATGAGCTTCGGCTTGAAAAAATTGGGATAGTTGACGTTTAGATAATGATTTATCAATATTTTTTCCAAGTAATTGCTAAAATAAAGTGTACTACTACAATAAAATGTACGTCAGAAAACACATCTTCAACAAATTACTGAGCATTAATATCTAATTTTATTTTTATTTTATTATAATAGTAAAATATAAACAGATTATCATAGTTGGCATTTCATTACTTCAAGAAGATATTTTTTGAATCAGTTTTAAGATTCAGGAGGCCTTCCAAGATAAAAAAAATTATAACGTTGAAACCAATGAACTGCCAATATTATGCACCATAGGAGAACTGTCACTAAATATTTTCGGTGCTCAATGAATGCATAATGGACAATTCATGATAGCCCAATAAAATGGGAAAATTTGCATTAAATAATTCAAAGCGGGCTGAAATTATGGGAACAGGATTATTTTGTGGTACTTTTTAACAAATCAAAAATCCCCACCTGTTAACGCCGGCGGAGGGAAGGGGGGGGAGAAGATAGTAAAAAAAAAGGTTTTCGCAAAAAACTCGCAAGTATCAATTTTACTGTAAAATATGTACACATGAAAATTATGGGTAATAAAAATCCGCACAATTTCGTTTTTTTTTTTTGACTTCGTGTGACCTATTGGAGCCGAGACAGATTTTTTTTGAAATTTTGACAGTTTTGCGACGAAACGAAAACACGCGCGTTCTTCGCTAAAATCTCAAAAATGGCTGTTTGGATCGCAAAATATTTTAAACGAAAGTTGTAGAGAATTCAATTACGAACAATTTCCTTTTATTTTTCATTTCCATTCGATCGATATTGGCAGAGATATAAATTTTTAAACATCTTTCTAGCGCGCTATCAGAACAGAAAATTAAATTATCTGTAAAATGAGCTCCAATTTTTCTTCATACGATGAATGTTTCGCGAGTTACAACTGTTTAAAGCTGTGAGCAAATATTCCCTTTTTATTATAAATTAAGATTTTCCTGCAATTCTCTTCAAAAAACCTTTAGTGTCATTATTGCCTAAAGCCAATAAAAAAATAGCTATTTGTCTAAATGCATTTGAAAATAACAAATTTTTCATGTTTTTCCCCATTCACTCGTTATCAAAACGATTTTGTACGGTCGAGAGCAAAAAAAAATAGGACAAGTCTTATAACGGTATTTTGCTAAAATCTAGTTGTGTAATCTAACTTTATTTTTTGTGACATTGTCAGTTAGTTGTCATAATTTATTGCAAGTGTGTAAAAAACTAATATGCCTTATATAAGCGATTTAGATAAATCTGGATTATTGCTAAAGCAGAAGATGGATGGCCAATGAGACAAATTGCACTGCGTTATAATATTGACAAAATTCGGTGTGCAATATTTTAAGAAAGTGGAGTATAAACGGTACGATTAATAGAAATCCTGGATCAGGGCGACGAAGTATATCAACTCAACAACAAGATTTGCAATTGGTAAATACTTTAGTAGAAAATCCATTTTACTCAGTTATTCAGGCTGCTGAAGAAACGAATTTTTCTAGATCGAGTAGTACTGGTCGCCGGCAAGTAAGAGAATCGGAGCTACGCTGTCATGCAGCAGCACAGAAATACTGACTTAAAGCTGAACATAAAGAAGCTCGAGTAGGATTTGCGCTTGAACTTTTAGCGCATGATGTAAATGTTTGGAACAATGTAATTTTTATAGACGAAAAAACTTTCCAGTCAACATACAGCGGTCGTATTTGTATTTACCGCCCTCCGAGTACTCGATTCGATGAGAAATATATATGTAACAATGTTAAACGTGGTAGATTTTCCGTCAATATGTGGGATTGGATATCGGCACGAGGTCCTGGTGTTTTGTGGCATATTGAGGAACGATTTAATAGTGAAACGTATATTAAAATTTTAGACAGTATTATGCTCCCTTCTGTATCATAATTCTTTCCTAATAATGAGTTCATATTTCAACAAGACAATTGTTCCGTTCATACTGCTCATACCGTAACTAACTGGTTTCAAGATAACAACATCAATGTTATTAACTGGCCCAGTCATAGTCCAGATCTTAACCCTGTGGAAGAATTATGGGGACTACTCATAAGAAGTATCCAAAAACGAAATGTGAGACCACGGAATGCCGAAGAATTACTGGAAATAGTAAATAATGAATGGGAAAATATTATTACTAATGATTATTGTATAAGTTTATTTAGTTCTATGCCAAACAGACTCATAGAAGTTATAAATAGAAATGGGGCAAGAACGAAATATTAATAGTTAGTTTCTTGTTAAGTAGGATAATCCTTTGTCCTTTGATCCAGGATTTCTACTAATCGTACCGTTTATTCTCCACTTTCTTAAAATATTACACACCAAATTTTTGTTAATGTTATAACGCTGTGGAATTTGTCTCATTAACCATCCATTATTTGCTATAGCAATAACTACAGCATTAAAATAAAAAATAAATTAAAAGTGATATCTGTTTTATTTCGGCTACTCAGTACATATTCAAATAGAGACAGATTTACATTAGAAAAAAAGTTGTCCTGTTTTTTTCTGCTCACTACAGTACGTACACCAACATATTCAAAATTTGATTCTCTTTAACTTTTATTAGATACATTATATGCGTACGATCTATCGTTTTGGAGTTTTTATTTATTTTATCATGAAACAGATGTTCTGATAGCGCGCTAAAGATGTTTAAAAGTGCATATCTCTGCCAATATTGATCGAATGGAAACGAAAAATAAAAGGAAATTGTTCATAATCGAATTCTCTATAACTTTTTTTTGAAATATTTTGCGATCCAACCATTTTTGAGATTGCACCGCAAAACTGTCAAAATTTCAAAAAAATCTATTTCGGCTCCACTAGATCGTACGAAGTTAAAAAAAAGACGAAATTGTGCAGATTTTTATTACTTATAATTTTCATGCATATATATTTTACAGTAAAACTGATACCTTGCGAGTTTTTTGCGAAAAACTGATTTTTTTTACCTATTTTCTCCCTACTTGATATGTTAAAACGTTAAGCCTCTTCCTAAAATTTCAGCCTGGGCTGAATTATTTCATCCGAATCGAAAAATTTCGTCCTATTTTATTGGGTTACGCACTAATACTGCTTTTTAAATACAGAGATGCGAAGTGAGGAGACATAATAACTCTATTATTTATTGATCTAGACGTCCTACTATATTACGAACAATTGCGCAACAGAACAAAGATTAAAAAACGCGTCTATAAAGTATACTATTTAAGATACAGCAAATTTATTGGTGGTGTTACAAAAATGTTGCCTGGGCGACAGAAATATCTCCTCAACATTTTTTCATTCTTTCTACAATTTCTCTTTTCCCCACGTTTTAGTTGTATGAAAACTAAAATGTGATTATATATAGTTCATCTCGACGGACTTGCACTTACTTTAATTTTAGTAAGAGTTACCATCATTCAATTATTTGTTTAAACTAGAAGTAAGTTAATCTATGGCGGCTGAAAAAAAGAACGTGAGGTAGCTAACAGGAAAATATATTTTTTAAATTGTATCTTAAAAGTTTTATTTTTTCCTCGTAATTTATGAAGATTTATTTTGCAGATTTTCGTATGATCCTGAACCGGATGCAGAAGAGGAACTAAGTATCCAAGCTGGGGACTATTTATTAGTTTGGGGCGAGCCTGTCGGACCTGGTGGATACTTAGATGCCGAACTATTGGACGGAAGAAGGGGTTTGGTACCATCTCATTTCGTCCAACGTCTGATCGGTAATGACTGTAAAATATGTTCATTCTATTCCGCGTTGTGTATAGTCTTACAACAGAAATACACGCATATGTCGAGGGCAAAATTAAAGTTGTAGGATTTTGTAAAAGTATACGTTTTCTAGATAGTTATTATTGATTGGTCACATTTATATATTCAAATAGTTGTATGGGATTTACAGCTCTATTTGGATATTTTTATGCGTTATTATGCGTTATTAGCTTAGTACCATTCAATGTGCTGCTACAATTCTTATGTTATGAGATAGAACTATCTCTGTTCCCAACTATCTCTGTTCATGCGGAAATAGTATTGGTCAGTCGTAACCACGTTGTCGAATTTACGCATATTCCTCAACTCAAGTGAAACTTTAAATTAAGAAGATTCTGTAGTGATAAATCCTATAATGCGTTCTAAAATTTGTTCCCAAGAAAATTTAAAAACTCATTCGCACCCTCAAAGAAGAGAGGACCAATTATTTGGTCATCTAGTATTCCGCAGCAAACGTTAATTTTTTGCGAATACTGTCACGTGCATTTATGACGAATTCCGAATTCTCAGCTGACCAGTGACAGAAATTTTGATTTGAAACCACCCCATTTGTGGTAAATGTGGCTTCATCGCTAAATAAAATTTCATTCAAAAATTAGGACTATTTAGGTAATCCCCCTGTGGCCGACAGCAAAACTCTAACCATCTTCTCTCATCACCCACTTTCAATTTTGCAAAATTTTTAGCCTGTAAGCCTTTATCTTGTTTTTTTCAGGCATCTTCTAATACTTTTTCTAGGAATATCAAGGTTTAAACTAGCCGTTCTAATACTAACCTCGGGGGTTGTTGTTAAAATGTTTTAAAATTTGGTCATTATTTCTCAAAATCTCACGACGTCCATTATGCCTGACTCTAAGCAAGTTTTTTGAAACACAATCTGCCTCATTGAAAACTTTATTAATGCGTTGGACATTACTTCGACTTGCTCGTCGATTTTGGTGTCTATTATTGAATTCAATCGCAGCTTCTCTTGTCGTACGCACGTACAATTTCTATTTTCTCTCTTACAGCTAGGCTCTTCATGACTGTTAACACTAGACGCTGTAATAACTTTCCTACTGTTTCAATTTTATTATCATGGATAACTTAACTTTTAGAGTAAATAGAATACAAGAAAAAAATACAAAAACTTTATTACTTAAAAAATTTCGACAAAAGGAAACGTGACATTGAAAATTCTCACGTCGAGAAATAATAAAGTTATTAGTAAATTAAACCAATTAATATGGGTGATTGAAAATACTTTTTTTATATACAGGCTGTCCATATCGGGGCACTCAAAATATCTCACTTAATATCGGTCGTACAAAAAAAATTATTTTTACGAAAATTGTGCCGATTTATATAACCTACAAAATGTTTTAAAGACATTTGAAATCCATGGCCTACTTTAAGAGTTATGGGGGGAAATATCGAAAATGCGGAAAACGTCTAGGCCAAATATCTCCGTTATTTGAAGAGATACGAGAAAAATTCTAAGGCGAAAATTTTTTGCAAAACAGAGTGTTTCAACGAGGTTTTATCTAATTTTTTCAAAACCCCTGTATTCTGAGATTTACTCTTCAGGCTGTTTAAAAAATTATTTTGAAACAGGCGGGAAATGGCTCCATTACATAAAGTATTTTCCTCCCTTTTCAACGATATATCACATGCCATATTTATTTATTGGTACTAAGTTAATAATAATTATAAAAACATTTTTTTAAAACCAATAAATTTTTTTTAACAAGCATTATACTTGCTGTGGAGAAGTATGATTAAATAAGACGATAAAATAATTCAATAAGTTGTTCAAATCTTTGCTATAATAAAACATTAACACAATTAAAAAGAATAAAGTAAATTCAGGTAACAAAAACAAAATAATAATCAAGAAAGCAACATGTTGCAATTATGGAAAGAGTATTCGCAGTTATGCCAATGTATAGAGGTCCTCCATAAAAGCGTCACTCTTTGCTCAGACAGTTAAAATGTCTTTATTGGGGGCGAGCGTAGGTGCGTCTTTACTATGTACATACGTCGGTATGCGATGTAAAGCAACGACAGGCGCAGTTAGTACTTGGATTGGTGACCATTCCAACGGAAACCGCGTTCTCGCCTCACACATCTTCCAGCGGCTTGTATATCAGTGTATGCGCGGAAGCTATACAACCTTAGGCGAGGGTTGTATAGGAGATATACCATCCTTCGGAGGGGATGTAAAGCCGTCGGTCCCTTGTCTATTAAATGTTAGGCAAGTAAAAGATCCCTACTCTTCTTAAGGGAAGAGCTTCGGCAAAATTCCTGGTTGGGGGTAGCTCGTCTACAGGCGTCGGTGTTAGGCCTCAGTAGCGGAAATAGGCCGACGTTAAATAGATGTATAAAAAAAAAAAAAATGTCTTTACCAATTAATTTAAGTATAATATCCATTTGTTTGTATTTCATGATTTCACTATTATTTCAATTATTTTAAAATAGTTGGCTATGAACAAATTTGACAATTTAATTTTTTGACAGATCATCTCAGTTAATACTTAAACTCTCACTCAATCACACTCGTTTAAGAATTTAGAATTTTCAAAAATTATTTTCGATTACATTGATCGTTATAATATGTTCGTTACATATTGCCAATGCAATTTTAACTCTTGATTAGCTCAAGTAGAATATAGAAACAGATTTCCACAAGCACTACAGCCGAATAAAACTCTGTTCAAAAAATTAGCTACGAAACTGAAAAATAATGTTTCATTTTTAAAGAAGAAGACAAGGTTGAACAGTGTTACTGATAATGTAAATAAGGCAAACCGAGTTATTAATTATGTAAGAAATAAAAATACAGAAAATTTGGAAACATCATTAAGAGAAATTCAAATTGCTTGTCATATAAATAAAACAAGTGCTAGAAAATTTTTAAAGAAAAATGGTTACCGGTGTTATAAAGTCAAAAAAGTTCACAATTTACAAGCGGGGGACGAAACAAGGAGGACGACTTTTTGTAGATGGCTGTTGGAAAAGAAGCGTGCCGATCCATTAATATGTAGTAAAATACTTTGATCCGACGAGGCAAATTTTTCCAATAGTGGTTTTTTTAATCGCAATATTCATTACAAATGGACTTCTGAAAATACACAGTGGCATAGACCGACTGGGTTTCAAAATCGTTTCTCAATAAATGTGTGGATAGGTATTTTAGGCACCAATTTAATAGGTCCCTATTTTTATGATGGTCACCTCAGTGGTCAAAGGTACCTAAACTTTTTGAGAAATGAATTTAATGAATTCTTAGATGACCTACCTTTAGAGGATCGACACAACTTTCATTATTTTCGACAAGATGGAGCTCCTCCCCACAATTCCCAGATTTGCCTAGATTATTAAGACGAAATTTTGCTTTAACATTGGATAGGTACCAATGGATTTATTCGATGGCCCCCTCGTTCTCCAGATATAACCCCAATGGATTTTTTTCTATGGGGGTATATTAAAGATAAGGTGTTTTCGACGACACCGCAAAATGTAGAGGACCTAAAAACTCGAATTCAACAGGCATGTATTACAGTTACCCCCGAAATGCTGAGTAATGTTTTAAATGCAGTGCCTCGCCGCGCTCGATTGTGTATAAGAAATCGCGGTGGACACTTTGAACACTTGATATGATATCTTAAAAATTATTTTGAGGATTAGATACATATCAATGTTCTGCGTGCTACATTCTTTTTATTATTAATGTGTTTTTGTTACCTGAATTTACTTTATTCTTCTTAATTGTGTTAATGTTTTATTATAGCAAAGATTTGAACAACTTATTGAATTATTTTATCATTTTATTTAATCATGGCAAGTATAATGCTTGTTAAAAATTTTTTATTGGTTTTAAAAAAATGTTTTTATAATTACTAACGTAGTACCAATGAGTAAATATGGCATGTGATATATCGTTGAAAAGGGAGGAAAATACTCTATATAATGGCGCTATTTCCCACCCCTTTCAAAATAATTTTTTTAACAGCCTGAAGAGTAAATCTCAAAATACAGCGTTTTTGAAAAAAATTAGACAACACCTTGTTGAAACGCTTCGTTTTGCAAAAAATTTTCGGCTTAGAATTTTTCTCGTATCTTTTCAAATAACGGAGATATTTGGCCTAGACGTTTTACGCATTTTCGATATTTCCCGCCATAACTCTTAAAGTAGGCCATGGATTTCAAATGTCTTTAAACCATTTCGTAGGTTATATAAATCGGCACAATTTTCATAAAAATAATTTTTTTTGTACGACCGATATTAAATGAGATATTCTCGAGGGCCCTGATAAAATGGACAGCCTGTATATTTTCTCTTATTAATACTATACTTTCGTAATAGGTAGATGGCAAAATTACACCAAAGTAAGTTAATGGTATAGGGTACACTATATAGCCCGGGCGCTAGGGATTCATTTTGAACAATGTTTCCATGCTACTAATTTATTACTTTTACCCATCGATTTGATAAGTAAAGTGAACGTCAGTTGATGGACCCGCGGTGGGGGCTGCTGTGGAACTTGTTAAAAAAAAAAATTTCAGTTATTTTAGGCAAACTGAATGTTCTTAAGTAAATTATTGATGATCATTTCAGGCCGAATGAAATTTTTTTACATGGCTTCTGACACGTATAGAAGTATGAAAATAATTATCAGCTACATGAATAGTGTGGAAAAGACCGTCACCTGGGAGTAATAACGTATGGTTGCACTCATAAATCCATATGACGCACGTATGGTATTTTTAATGGTCCAACTGATGACCTTTACCCCAATACGCATGCAATTTTCGAATTTTGTTTTAATTAAGACCATTACATTTCCAAATTTTAAACGGTCTTAACAATTTGCCGAAGATACAGGTCGATAAATTCTGCATGCCATTAATGAGTAAAATTCAGATACATATAGAGGTGTTTTTGTTATTTGTCAATAATGCCATTGAAATGAAATAATTTGAACACGTTGGGGTAAAGATAGTCAAGGAACAGTTATAGGTCTAATTCTTTTTCAAATTTACATAAATGACATGCTTAACTTAGATATTTCAGGGGAAGTCATATCTTATGTCGATGACACAGTCTTATTATTTTCCGATGTCAGCTAGGAAGAAGTTAAAATTAAAGCGGAAAAGGGACTTCACAACGTAAAAATTTGGTTAACAAGAAATTTATTCTCTAAATAAAACAAAAACAAAATTTTTAACATTTTCTTTAAATTCAGCAGGAAAATCCTATATTAATAAACTAAAATTGAATAAATGTAAAAACCTCAATCTCATTATTTGCGACAGTTGTGAAGATTATATTGAATCAACTGAAAACATCAAATACTTAGGCTTATATATTGATGAGTTTTTGAAATGGGATAAACACGTGGAAATATTAATAGGAAAAATTCGAAAGTTAGTATATCAATTTTATCAGCTTAGACAATACATGGATTTACATTCTCTCGTAAATATTTATAAAGCCTTAGTAGAGTCTATAATTAAGCATGGTTTAATAATTTGGGGCGGGGCATATGACAATACTCTCTTTAAAATAATTTAAAGATATATTTTAAAAATTATTTTGAACAAACCTAGATATTATTCAACACAATCATTATTTGAAAATATTTTTTTTTTATACATTTATTTAACATCGGCCTATTTCCGCTACTGAGGCCTAACACCGACGCCTGTAGACGAGCTACCCCCAACCAGGAATTTTGCCGAACCTCTTCCCTTAAGAAGAGTAGGGATCTTTTACTTGCCTAACATTTAATAGACAAGGGACCGACGGCTTTACATCCCCTCCGAAGGATGGTATATCTCCTATACAACCCTCGCCTAAGGTTGTATAGCTTCCGCGCATACACTGATATACAAGCCGCTGGAAGATGTTTGAGGCGATGACGCGGTCTTCGTTGGAACGGTTTGAAAATATTAAAGTATTGGATATTGACAGTTTATACATTATAGATATTCTGAATTATGTACAAAAAAAAAACCCAAAATAAAAAATAAATGAGACCATAACTACTTAACTCGCTTGATGGCAAACAAAGAAAATATAAGACCAAAACCAACAAATACAGCCTTCTCGAAGTATATAGATTATACGGGAATTAAATTGCATAACGTCTTACCTGTATCAATAAAAGACATAAAATACTTAAAAAAATATAAGAGAATAACTAAAACATATGTAAATGAAAATATAGATAAATTTAATCAAATTTTGAGAAAATTATATATTTGGTTACCTTCTGTACTCGATTCATTCCACTAGTATAGATACTTTTTATTTTATTTCTCTTTATTTTCTTCTATTGTATTTAGGGTATTAATTAATATGATGTACAAATATATATATTATTAGCGCTCGGTAATTAAATACATTAAATAATTAGGAATAGATAGACACAAGACAAGCTCCCTCTGAGCTTAGGTGTCATATTTGAACCTTTTAGTTTTAGTATATAAGTACACTATACTTAATAAATAACAATATTTAAATGTTTTTTATGAATCAGTTACCAACACAATAATTATAAGAGCTGGCACAATATTTAAACTAATAATATGTACTATTATGTCAATTAATTTCAAATAAATTTATTATTATTATTATTATTAAAAAAAAAGGTAGTCAGTTGGACCATTAAAAATGCCGTGCTTCGCGCCGTATGGATTTATGAGCGCAACCATACGTTATTGCTCTAGCTGACGGTCTTTTCCCCACTACACTTGTAACTGATTATTATTTTCATACTTCTACATGTGTCAGAAGTAATGTAAAAAAAATCATACGGCCTGAAATGATTTTACTTTATTCATTTTTTTGCAAGTTCATACGGCCAGCTGACATGCAATCCGTCCACGATGCAGCTGGCTATTTTTTTTAACGTTATATATCGTCAATAATTTATTTAAAAAAATCAGGTTTCCTGAAATAATTAAAAAAAAAAAATTTTCGGCAACTTCCACACCCTCCCACAATCGCCTCCACCCCTGCAGGAGCAACTAACGGTAGTTTTGGTTATTCGCTACATGTATCTACCATGGTGTAGTATATTAGGTGGTCCGACACACGGCACTTGCCATGTTAATCGACGGCTTCATAAGTGCTTGGTTTCTATTTAATTCAGTAGATGGCGCCCGGAATATACCCCTGCAATTACCTAGGCACGGATCATGGCATAGATAGACGGATTTCCTTTGATGTATGTAGTGTTGCATATACACAACTAAACGGCAAAACTAAGACAAAAAGAACGAACTAAAAGGCTCTTTAAATATAAATAAAACAAATCTACAGAGCATTAACTACACAGAACCTGTAAAACCGTATTTCTAATATTTCTATGCGTAAGTAACGACGAGACTTTATTTGTCCCGCCATCTATTACATTACACACAACTAAACACGAAGCCATTCTTCGTCGCATCACCTAATATAACACCGTGGTACCTACTATGTCTGTTAATATAACCCGGCATGCGGTAATACATCAAAAAAACCCCTGCCTCCCGGGGTAATACTCAAGGTACATCAGTTTCTCCTACAGAGTCACCCTTACAATATTTTGCAAAAGAACACCAGTTCAGACTTTGAGTACATTATTTACATTCTTCTTTTTTGAGGTAACATTTTACTGAACCTCGCGCTTAGAGCGCCACATGGTATTTTTATTGTTTTATATTTAGATGCAAATTTCGTGTATAAGATCATGAATAGTCTAGAAGTTGACAGACAAATTTCCGAATTACACTTTACTTACACGTAACATAGGCGTGATTTTATGAAATTTTATCAACTTTCAATAATTCTTGCAGGTGATGATTTGCTTGAATTTCATCAGGCAGTCTTGAGTACCCTCAGGGAGGAAGAAATAAATCAAGAAAATTTCGCTGCTGATGTTCAGAGGCTCAACGAATTGGCCGAGATGTCAGAAGCTCACGAAGATGAGGGTCCGGAAGGTGAGACAGGTAGGCACTTTTCAGCATGTTTCTTTATTATTATTATTGTTATTTTTTGGTTGCATATTGAGAAGTGTTCAAAAAGTCAAGTGCATCAAGATATGTTTTCGAGTATTGCAATAGAGTCAACTAAAACAAATAACAATCGGATACTGTATAATTCAGTGGCATTATTAATGACAACTTCCTTTTTGCGGAACATAATAGTTTGGCCGTTATTAAATGTTGTTCTTAGTTCTTAGAAAAAAATCTCAAAGTTTTTTTTATACATCTTTCGAAATACTGAAAATCTGGAAGCATTATCTTGTTTCGTTCAATATTTACTAGGAATGAAAATTTCGTGTATGAACTAAACTGACTGATTCTTTATAGTGTTGTCATTTTAGCTCATAATTTAGCAATCTGCTAAAAAAGCTTTTGCAAGTAAGGGATTTGGTATGTAAAGTATCTCACTTTAACTGGAACTACCATTGCACCTTTCAGAGAACGATGCTCTGTTACTGATTTAGCTTGAGGTTAGAGCAGTTCTTTAGTCTTCTTCTGAGATATCCCTTTAATAAATGTTTTTCCATGTTGACGTCTGGTTATTTTTTCGCAATATTTTCTGTGCTGGCTTTTTCCCTTTTGACGGACGTCATTTAGTTTCTAATTTGGTTATGCCTCAATCTTACATATTTGCCCACCAGACCAAACATGCATACGTGATTATGGATCTGGTCGCCATAATGTATGTCCTCATGCTCGGCCTTAATCTCCATGTTTTACCATGGCCGCGTTTGATCAACGTAGGCGTTGTGTTGTCTCCATTCTCTTTTTGGTTCTATTTATCTGCTGGTTGAAGGTAAGTTTTGAATCTAGTATTACTACATGATATTTCACCTCCCTTGACAGTGGAGCAGACGAGTTAAAATGCTCAGCTGTTGCGTCATTAGTTCGAGACATGCAAGGGTATACGTATTACCAACTAGCTTTCTGAAAATGATATGATTGTAACTGTTAATCATCTAAATCAGTAGTACGTCTTGATCATTTAAATAAGTAGAGTAAACAAACATGTTGGACTTAATTTTGGCTACCCGGAATAGATTTCCACAACTTCTTTTAGTAGGGCCGAATTTTTGTAAAATCGTTCTTTTCATGTCTGAGAAATAATTTGAAAAATGTGTTTTTTAAAACATACGTCGCGCTATTAAATCATTGATTTGAGCTACGATTATGAATTTTTGTAAACTTACTCAAGAAACTATAGCACTTCTAACGACACTCTCTATTTTCAAAATTAAGGCCTTTTCGAGAAAATAAGCCCCAAAGTCGCCACTAGCAAATTCGTGTATTGAGAACTTCACCATACGAGCAAAAAATGTCCATTATTCAAAATTTATGCATGTATATGAAGTCAAACGTAAACAAAATTATATAAAAGCATTTAAAAAAAGATTTAGCTCAACAGGTCTCATAGTTTTCGAGAAATCGAATTTTTAATACGTTCCATTTTCACAGTTAATATAATGCGCCGGATCGGGACCTGCGGAGTCTCATCTGTATTTTGTAATAACGTTCCATGATCAGTCGTACAGTGTTTATGTATTGAGCAAGTATATAGGATCTTGCAGAGTAGTCTCTTTCGTGTTTATGATTAATCTTTTGAAATTTGGCAAACAAAGTTTCATAAGTTCTTATATGAAAACTAGGCGAGGACGAATAGTTTTAATAAAATTAAAATAATTGCAGTTTCTTTCGAAAATGGTGCAAAATTTGTTATGATAATTTTATTCTAAGGACATGATTGTCAACAAACCAACAAAAAAAGAATTACTAAACTTAATAAAAGCAATTGAATCTCGATAATACGAATTTGCCAAAAATATTCTTATTCATAAAAGTGCAATATGGTCTGGTATGAAAAGTTTTATGTTTCATACATCTTGTCGAAGTTCGTCTGTTAGTCCAGGAAATATTATTACCAAGTTAATTAATGCCTTCCGACCCTTCTACTTTATCGAGTACTATTGTAAATGAACAGCTTCGAATTCGAAGTACTCTGATTGCTCTGAAGTACCGTACAATATTTATTTTGTAAGAGAGCGGGAAATAAGAAACAAGAAAAATTAACTTTCATACAAATAGGTACAGCAAACAGCACGAGTGTTGGCGAAGGTAGGGGAATCCTTATGTAGATAGTGGTATAGATCCAGCGTACGCATCGCTATCATGATTGGTGTAGTCAGTGATAAATTATTATAGCACGTGATCGTGCTGTTCTACGATAGGTCGATTATGTTCCCCTTCTCCACAGCTCGCCAATACTCGTGGCGTTAAATTTTAATATACTTTTTTTAAAGTTCTTACTCCATTTCTCAGATAAAGGGGTTTAAAACACCCTCCAAATCGCATAGATTTAATATAAGTAAAAAATTTTCTTTACAGAAATGTGATTTCTAAATATACAACATATACACATACATTTCTTTAAAATTTTATCTTTGGAGTGCAAAACAAAATTCCAAAAAAGGAGATTTTTGAGGGTCTACTGAAACAACACTTTTTTTTCTGTTAGAGCCACTGTATGATATGGTTTTCTAATCATGTGTTTCTAATTAATATTTTCAATCAATTAGGTACAGGACAATCAACACGGACAAATATTTTAGACGCTGCTAACAGATGTGGTGATTTAGAAATGATCTCAAGGCTTGTTACTTATAACGATATTTTTGCTTATGACGCAGAATACCACAAATCATGTTTCAACAAAAATACTTCATATAAAAATATAGCTGCAAAAATTAGACAAATGTTCAATAAAATTTGTGCTTCAGATAAAGTTGCTGATAATGTTAGATCTAGTAGTTCAGATGGAAAATTTTCCCTTTTTTTCCCCTCTCTTAAAGAAATGACAAAATAAGAATTCGAAAGTCAAGTTCCTGATGTTTTATTAATATTTTTGAAATCGCTTTTAAGAGTTGGTCGAAGTGTATTAGTCATCCATGCTTCCAATTTTAGTTAATTGTAAATGACTTCACGTCAATAAAATGACGCAGCTGAATGTAGGGTGTGCTTGGAAGGCGAGAGATAGAGATGTAGTAGAATATGACATTGGACCAATTTATTATACCTAACTTTTAAATTTCTCTGTGCATTTGAGGACATTAGGGCTAATTTTATTTTAGTTCTACAAAAGGGAAAATGTTTATTTTAATAATACCTATGCGGGACGATAAAAATTATTTTCAAATCGATAATAGAAGAAAAAAATAATATTTTTTTATATATACTTTTTTTTCTCTCATCGTCCCACATTGCAACATATTTTTAATGTCTTTTAGTGAAAGCCGTTTTTTAAAATAATGATTTATATGAGAGTAATTTGCACCGTTTTTCCGGCTTATATCCGGAGCGCTCTTAAAAACTCTCGATGGGAATGGTGATAATACGAATTGTCTAACTCTCTCAAATATTATCATGAACATTTGCTGAAAACAATTTACAGATAGGTTCGGGTTTATAATGATATAATAACGTCAGATGAAGAAAAATAATCAATCTTTTAAAACACATGGGATTTTAGTGTTCATACAATGATGTAAGAACTATGACAACAGTTTTGACTAAACACGGGGTGGGTACTGAGAAATACATTTATATCCCATATGGAATAGAACCAATTAACGGAAATGAAGCAAATTATATACATGCCAGTAAAAGCAATCATATATATACATATTTTCATTCGATTGACAATCGTACATGTATATAGCGTTAGGAATAATAATTACAACAACATTACAAATTTTGTTCTTGATGGAAAGGAATGACCAGTGCGGAAAATTCAACTTACAAGGCCTATCAACAGTAAGCGGTAAATAATAATAATAAAATACATGCAATCTAGCGAAAATACTTTTGCAATATCTGGCGCGCCACCCCACCAGCAGGTGGGTTCGTGCAGTGCGACTCCGAGTCCGAGAATCCGAGCGCAAATGACACTATGAAAATGAGGTGTATTAAAAATTCGATTGCTCGAAAACTATGAGACCTGGTGAGCTGAATCTTCTTTTAAAAATGTTTCTATAGTTTTGTCTAGATTTGACTTCACATATACATACATAAATGTTGAATAATTAACATACTTGCTAATATGATGAAGCTTTTAATGCACGAATTTGCTAGTAGCGACATTAGGGCTTATTTTCTCAAGGGCCTTAAATTTTGAAAATTTGGAGATTAGCGTTAGAACCGCTATAGTTTTTTGAGTAAGTCTACAAAAAGTCATAAGTGTAGCTCAAACCATTGATTTAATAGCGCGATTTATGTTTCGAAAAACACATTTTTCAAATTATTCTTCAGGCATGAAAAATTTGATTTTGCGAAATTCGACCCTACTAAGAAAAGTTGTAATATTCCATTTCGGATGGCCAAAATTATGTTCTAGAAGTTGGTGAAGGTCCACTATTTGGCTGAAGAAAGATTCTTAAACACTTCCATGCCTTCCATCAGGGACACAGTATTCTTGCAGCTCCTCAGTACTTTTCTTAAACATGACGGATACGATTACTGCATGTGCAAACGAAGTGACCTTGATGATTTTAAAAAAAAACAGACTTCTTTCAAGGTAGCGGCCATAGTGCAAGTTTATTTTTGGAGACTTTTGGTATGTTAGTCTTGACACCAAATACTATTAATACCAAACCCCTTGCTTGTAATTGTTTTTCTATTCTGATTTTCAGTCTTTCTTGCAAGATCCTGCGGGCTATCTCTCTAAGGCTATGAGAGTAGGGCTTTCAAATTAGGAATTGTTATTAGATTGCTGACAGCATTCTACCTCGAAACTACAATCTATCTCAATGAGTTGCTATGAAACCATTTAATCCAGGTCAGACAGCAAAGGAGAATGCATTTTTTCGAAAATTCTTCAGTGCATTTTGTGAACATGATAATTAGGAGAAAAATAGTGGGAATGAAATATATATGTTTTGGTAAGCAAATTTTATTTGGAACCTGTTGAAAAAAGGACATGAAAGTGCCGAAAACAGGTTTTTTCACGTTTTCGATGCGAAAGAAAATTTTCTTTTTTATACAAAAAATACTGCGAAATAGCTCGTAAAAAGATGAAAAAAATGAGTTTTTGACAATTAAAATCGGTCAATAACTTTTCGCACAAAAAATTAAAAACCGCTAAATATGGCCACTTTTTGCTATTTAATTACAGGGACTGTAATTATCGTAGGAAGTTGTTTCGGAGCTTAAATTGTAGCTTTGTTGGTATCTACCTACTCTACTCTACTACAATTTCATGCAAAAATATTAATAACTTTTAGCGGAAATAGCGAAAACGCAAAAAAGATGGTTCCGAAAAACGGCGTGGAAATGATCAATAATGGTCATAGAACAATTTTTCAAAAAGTTATAAATTCTCTACAACCTTATTATCTTTAAATTTGCGTAAGATTTCGTTTAGTACATTTTTTTTTAAATACATTTATTTAACGTCGGCCTATTTCCGCTACTGAGGCCTAACTCCGACGCCTGTAGACGAGCTACCCCCAACCAGGAATTTTTGCCGAACCTCTTCCCTTAAGAAGAGTAGGGATCTTTTACTTGCTTAACATTTAATAGACAAGGGACCGACGGCTTTACATCCCCTCCGAAGGATGGTATATCCCCTATACAACCCTCGTCTAAGGTTGTATAGCTTCCGCGCATACACTGATATACAAGCCGGTGGAAGATGTGTGAGGCGAGGACGCGGTCTTCGTTGGAACGGTCACCCATCCAACTACTAACTGCGCCTGACGTTGCTTTACATCGCATATCAAAGTATGTACCTAGTAAAGACGCACCTACGCTCGCCCCGTTTAGTACATTAAAAACGCATTTGAAATCAAGCTATTTCTGAATTTTGGACGTTCGGGCTCTTGAGCGGAGTTAAGTTTCTCCCGCAGCCGGACTCGGAGCGCCGGCGCCGCTAAACGATCGCGCTTCTTCCCCCCACCTCGCGTCACTTCTCCTCCGCTCGAGCGCCCTAACGTTCAAAATTCAGAAATAGCCCGATTTTCAAATGCGTTTTTAAGGTATTAAACGTAACCTTACGAAAATTTAAAGATAATAGGGCTGTAGAGAATTTCATCAGGAACAAATAGCTTTTTTAAAAACGGTTCTATCATCATTTTGACTATTTCCACGCCGTCTTTCGGAAACACCTTTTTTACATTTTCGCCATTTGCGCTAAAAGTTAATTAATTAATATTTTTGCATGAAATTTTTATAGTAGGTAGGTACCAACAAAAGCTACAATTTAAGCTCCGAAACAACTTCCTACGATAATTACAATCCCTGTAATTAAATGGCAAAATGGCCATATTTAGCGATTTTGAATTTTTTGTGCACAAACTTATTGAGCGATTTCAGTTGTCAAAAACTCTTTTCTTCGTCTTTATACGAGCTATTTTGTAGTAAATTTTCTTTCTCTTCGAAAACGCGAAAAAAACCTGTTTTCAGCACTTTCATACCCTTTCTTCAACAGGTTCCAAATAAAATTTGCTTTCCAAAACATATACATCTAATTCCCACTATTTTTCTTCTAATTATCATGTTCACAAAATGCAATGAGGAATTTTTCGAAAAAATAAACTATCTGACCTGCATTAATTTGTAATGTACTTGATACTTGATTCTGACGTTTTCTATTTTTGAGTTTAACACCACTATATGTCATGTTATACATTCGCAACTTTCCAATTTCAAGTTTAAATAATCATAGGGCATAGTAACGTGGTTTCAAAATGAGTAGCATGTGCCACGAATTTTGACAATACTAAAGCTGACCACTGAATTAACATTTATAAAAATATAGTTTATTATTATGACTTTTTGGATGTATCTTGTAGCACACAGTAACTCACAAAATTTGCACCTATTTCAATAGCAAAATAAAACATTCTCGCTGTAAAATTTAGAAAGATAATTTAGTTTTTGAAAAAATTGGGAATATAGAAAGTAATTTATTTTTATAAATATGGCATACTCAGTACAGCTACATCAACGTAAGTAAAGTTAAATAACAGAGATATAGAAAGTCGACAGCTTTTTGAACATAGTTTTTAGGGTTAGTTTTGCTATTATTTGCCCAATAGTCTTAAGGCGTTACTTTTAGTCAGCTCAAAAAATGCAACATTAACATACTTAATACTAATATTTTGCTACAAATTAACGATCAACAGTATATTTAAATGTTGCATTTTTTATATAGGTAATAGATTTAGTTCACTAGGAAAAACTAGAGTCTATTTTTCAGTATTTATAAATGAAGTAAATACGTTTTCAGCTTGATTAGTTAGATTTTTGACAAATATATAGCTTAAATTTTTAAAAAGTTTTTTGATAAGTTTAGGAACTTTTAGCTTTAACTTTACAGCAGTTATGGTATGCAACGCCAGTTTCTTGGATGGAAAGCTTATATTGCATATAATTATACGAATTGGCTAGCTTGATATACTATTTTGTAAAATTTTAGGCGAGCAGTTAGAAATTGTTATGGCTTAGTTTGACTTTTTAAGAATGCCTAATTTTACAGAGTTAAATACACACTTAAAAGCACACAAGTTCCGATAATTTTTTTCAGTTATCCTTCTGGTTGCCGGAAGCAATGTATGGAGACCAAAAGCAACATTGTGTTAAACAATTTTATGTATTGGTCAGAATATGTCGCTTCGGTTTCAAACTGCAGATATTAGTTTAATAGACTCATATTGAATATAATGTAATAGATTGGGCTTTTTAAGACAAGGAGCTAACTCAGACATAATAGACCGGAAATAGATGAAGAAATTATTGGATGACACGTTAAGTTGCAATGTACTTTGCTTCTTCGAAGGTGAATGAATATAATGTACATCTTGGGGTCATGAGCTCCTTAGTCCAGGAGAGAATTTTGATCTTACGTGTGATACTAACTCTAACAAAGACATGAGGCCACTAATTAAATTAGCAGTAATAAAACAAGTGCCTGTTATTTTTTAGAAGTGGGTAGTAGTTGATAACCAAAAAATATAATAAACATGGTATTAAGTAGGCGAATAACAGGATGATTCATGTTGGATGGAGTATTTGAAGTATATGGAGAACGGGTAAATATATCCTTTCGAAAATTTCAGTACCAAGGTAACAAATTATGCTCAGTCAGCCTAAAATGATATCGACAGCGCGGTGTTGCCAAATGTAAGTAAAACTGGCAACAACTTCTCTATTTCAAATGGAACACCCTGTATATTTTTCTATTTTTACAATCTAAATCCTATACCTATCTTAAGCCATTTCAGAGACATTAATTAGTTTCCAGACTTATTGAGGAAAATCCGTCTTCTAATAAATCGTGTTATCTACATACCAAAAAACAATCATAAGCTGAACTGTAGATTACCGTTAGGAAGGCCTGAGGACTTTTCATGCTGTAGCTAAACCTTAATATATAATAATAATAGACGGTTCCTTACTATACTATCCAGCAAATCAACATTATGAGGACAAATTGCAAAGATGTCCTCAACATAAATTTCCAACACATATGCAGATTAAAATATTTTTCATAACGGAACCTGACATTCCGGTTTATAAACTGATAATCCTGTTTTATGACGTTCCTGTTTAGTTAATTTTCTGGTTCAGATATTTTGACATCTTTGCAATTTGGCTTCATGGTGTTGATTTACTAGATAGATTTTTAGAAAATATAAATAGTAAGGAACCGTCTATTAAATTCACATTAGAAGTAGAAAGTAGCAATGAACTACCATTTTTAGATGTTTTAATTAAAAGGGTAAATAACACAATTGAAACAAGCGTATATAGTAAACTAATACACACTAATAGATATCTAAATTTTAACTCAAATCGATCAATAAATATTAAAAGGGGTGTTGTAAAATGTTTATACGATAGGGCCAAAATAATTTCATCTAATAATGAAATATTAAATAACGAGAAAAAATTTATCAAAGAGGTTCTAGTACAAAATTAATACCCTGAAGCATTTGTCGATAAAGTTTTCATAAATTTTGTAAATAGGGACAATCAGGTACGACAAAAATCTGAACGTCATTATACAGCAACAATTCCTTATATATATACGGACTATCGGAGAAACTACGCCGTATAGGTGACAAATTTGATGTTAAGACGGTATTTCAAACGAGGAACAATTTGAGATCTATTTTAACAAAAACAAACTCGATAAACCGGGAGCAGAAATCAGAAAACCGTATTTACAATATTTTTTTTTTTTCCATAGCAAATTTACAATCTACTCTAGTCTATATACACAGTATTTAGCAAATATTTTGATTTGTACTTCATTTGAGTTGGGTACCATCCACTGATGGTTCTCCATTTTCACCTAGTCCGTTAGGTCTTCTGGCCACTTTCTTTGTAATCTTCTATTATCTAACGGTAGCTGATACAGTTGGTTTATGTTTGGATTACTGTGGGCAGTATCCCGCTCTTTTGCTTTATTAGCGTGGAGGGTAATAACATCCTTTATGTAGGGAATTCCAAGATCGTTATGGAGAGTTGCGTTGGACACATACCATGGAGCGTCTGCTAACATGCGGAGTGTTTTTGACTGGAAGGTTTGTAATATTTTTGTATTGGAAGGTTTGCTACAGCCCCAGAGTTCGATCCCGTAAGTCCAGATTGGTTTTAGAATAATTTTATAAATAAGTATTTTGTTTTCCAATGACAACTGCGACTTTTTACCTAGCAACCAATACATTTGTTTGACTTTTAGGCTCAGCTGTGTTCTTTTAGCTTTGATGTGGCTTTTCCAAGTAAGCTTCTGGTCCAAGTGGAGTCCTAGATATTTAACTTCCGATTTCACTGGGATTGGAACATTATTTAAATAAACTTGCGGGCATAAAGTTCGTCTCGTGGTAAATGTGACCTGAGTTGATTTCTCATTGTTGACCTTGATTTTCCAACGTTCTAACCAGTTTTGCAGCAAGTTCAGGTAGTTCTGCAGTTTTCTGGAAGCTATCTCAGAATTTGGATCTGATGACAGGATTGCTGTGTCATCGGCAAATGTAGCCATTGTAATATCATCAATAACGGGTATGTCCGCAGTAAAAAGTAAATAGAGGAATGGTTCAAGGACACTACCTTGAGGAACTCCGGATTTAATAGGATGGTAGATGGATAGTGAATTATTGGTTTTAACTTGGAAGAAACGCTCACTGATATAGGACTTTAGGAGAAGGAATATTTGACTAGGCATATGTAATTTTAATTTGTACAAGAGACCTTCGTGCCAGACCTTATCAAATGCTTGTTGTACATCAAGGAAGATGGAGGCACACATTTCCTTTTTTTCCAGGCTTTCTATAATTTTGTTTACAATTCGGTGACATTGCTGAATTGTTGAATGGTTTTGCCGAAATCCAAATTGATGTTCGGGGATTAAGTCTTCCGTGGGTATATTTTCTTTTATTCTATTTAGAAGGAGCCTTTCAAATATTTTCGACATTAGTGGCAGGAGACTTATAGGTCGATAGGAGGAAGGCTCTGTGTGTGGTTTTCCAGGTTTTGGGATCATGATGATTTGAGCATATTTCCACTGTATGGGATAGTAACATAAACGTAACATACTGTTGTAAATTGTGGTTAATAGAACAATTGCTTTTCTAGGTAGGTGTTTTAATATTTCTCCAACGATTAAGTCATAGCCAGGAGCCTTAAAAGAATTGATTTTGTTAATTTCTTTACGAATTTCAGCTGGTGAGAATGATTTGACTGGCAGTGAGAGTTGACAAGGAGCATTCAGGTAGTTATTGATTTCTTCCTCATCTATGTTGTAATCTGGATTTGGAATAAATACATTTGCGAGATGTTCCGCTAGCACATTAGCTTTCTCATCGTCTGATTGTGCCCAGTTTCTATCAGGCTTTCTTATTGGTGGAATTGATATTACTGGTCTTTTGAATTTTTTTGTAGCCTTCCATATCGAATGATCTGCAGGTGCCAGATTAGTAACGTAGTGCTTAAAAGTGTCATTACGGGCCTGTTGTAATGCTGAGCGTAGTTGGTGAGTGAGCCTATTCAGTTGCGTCTTGTCGAGAGGGTTTCTCGTTCTTTGCCACTTTGCTCGTGCTCTTCTTTTTTTATTTAAGACTTCCCTTATATGCAGTGGTATGTTGTGTTCTTGTTACATGATCTTGTTACATGGGGGCGTGGCTTTCCAGGCTGCATCTTGAATAAGTACTGTTAAATATGCAACTACTTTTTCAATGTCGTGTGGTTCTTTTATTTGATGGTCTAACGTGATGGTTTCATTAATGATATCTTCGAATTGTTGCCAGTTAGTTTTCTTTGTACATAGTTTTGGTACAGACTCTCTCCAGATTATAGTTGTACTTAATGTTATTATTATTGGACTATGGTCAGAGCTTAAATCTAGGTTGGACTCAATTTCGGAGTAAATATTAGATATGCCTTTAGTAATAGCGAAATCCAGTAGATCTGGTATCTTATTAGTGTCCGTTGGCCAATAAGTTGGTTGACCCGTCGATATGAAGTTTAGGTTGTTTTGCTGGATACATCTGAATAGGTTATTGCCTTTTGGTGTGATTAGTCTCGATCCCCATGCCGTATGTTTGGCATTCCAGTCTCCTGCCACTAAAAAATTGGTTCCAAGCGTTTGAAAGAAATTGTGGTATTCATCAGTTGAAATGTTGTGCCTAGGTGGAGAATAGATGGCTGCAATAGTTATTGGCCATTTGAAATTTTTAATTTTTAATTTTTAATATCGTGGCTTGTATTTTAGTTGTGGTGTACGCTTGTAGAACATAGTGGCTAATAGCAGTTCTAATTATAATGGCTGATCCTGCGTGAGCTGTTCCATCAGGGTGGTGTGCGAAGTATGTAGAGTAATATGGAATTTTGACAAATGTTCTTTCTGTTGAGTGACTTTCAGATACTAGGAGTATATCTATTTTGTTATTATTCAGGAATAGTGTAATTTCATTTACATGATTTGTTAGCCCATTAACGTTCCAGGCAGCTATTCTTAGTGTCGACGCCATTACTGGGTTAATTTGTTAATGACTGTGGTTAGCATGTTTAATATCATGCTGTTCTGGTTTAAGAGCTGATTAAATAAATTTTTGAATTCGTTTAGAAAGCTAGTCATGATATTTGACAGGTCTTCTTCATTATTTCTGATATTCAACATTCCTGTGACTGCTTGTGAGTAACTTCCATTTTGGAGAGGTTGCTGGGCTGTTTGCAAAATTGATGGGTTTGGATCTGTGTGAATATCGGGATTATGTCTATTTGGGATATTATTGTTGTTTTTGTTTCTGGATTTTAGGAGATCTCTATATACAGTGCAGCCTTTATAGTTGGCAGGATGATTACCATTGCATAAAGCACAAGTCGCAGGGCTGTCTCTAGTTTTTTGCAGCCTTTCGTGTCATGTGGGCCCCCACATTTAACGCAGTTATACGACTTCATACAATATGTTTTAGAGTGTCCGTAAGCTTGACATCGAGTACATTGAATAATGCTGTTTTTGTGTCTGGGAGGTTCTACTCTAATTTTTGTATGTTGGATAAATTCTGTTTCAAAAATGTCTTTATTGTTGTTTTTTGGTTCTAGGCCTACAAAAAATAAAGGTAGTGGTTCTTTTGTTGTTCTGTGTCTTACATTTATTATGTTTCTAACTGAATGACCTTTTTTGGCTAGTTCAGTTTTTATTTCATCCAATGGAATTGAATGATGAAGCCCTCTTATTACTACTCTATAAGCTCTTTCCTGCCTCAATTGGTAGGTGTGGTGTACTATTTTTTCTTCTCTTAAGTGATTTATTAATTTTCTATAGGTATCTGGTGTAAAAGAATTTATTTTGACTACGTCGTCAGGAAGTGTTTTAGTGTAGTAGGTCTCTTCCTCAGTTGCAGCAGTTAAGCATTCGATCATTGCTTTGTAGTCCTTTACCCCATATACATATATCGGGGGAGGTCTAGGGTCTGTTGGTTGTGTGTTCTTTTGCTTTGTATTTGACTCGTTATTACTCTTTTCGGTTTCTTCTAGATTTGTTTCAGAGAGTGTTTGAAATCTGTTTGATGTTTTGGTTTGTGAAAGGTTTTCGGTGGATTTTTGGATCTTTGCACGTTTTCTCTTGTTTGTAACTTCTTGCCAAGCATGAGACTTTTGATTTTCGTCATTGTCACTGTTCATTAATTCATCATCGGTTGATGGATGATTTACAGTTTCATTAGGAATGTTTGCATTACTGTTGAACTGGTTTTGATTTAATTGAGTGTGATAAGGGGGTGGATTTGTATTTATATTTGTTGGGAATTGCGATAGAGTGTGACTTGTATGGGGATAGTTATTAGGAAAGGGTGGAAATTGATTTTGGTAATACTGCGGTTGCTGCATATTTAGTGGAATTTGGTTTATCTGCTGGTGTAGTTGTTGCTGTATTTGCATTGCTGGTGCTATGTTTGACGATGAAACAGTCTTATGACTCGAACCGGGTCCATTCCCGGTCGGGAACATTATTCACTTAATTTAGATTAAATTCTTCTCGGTTTGTGCAGTTTGCTCGCACCCGAGAGGAAGACTGATAACTGATAAGAGCCCAATCTGATTAAAAGTTTGGTTATTTATTCACCATAGAATGATTTTACTTATGTCTAGCTAGTCGAATTTTGAGCTACAAACACTTACCAGTGTCGCAGCTAGTGTTATATCACTTGTGTTTCACTTTAACGAGTTAACTTTAGCAGTAAACCAAGAATTTCGTGGTATTAGATTACAGTTTATAAAAATTGCTGTATGCCGGGTGGTGGCTCAACTGCACATTTCGTATTTACAATATGCCGTGCAAATGTGTGATAAATGTTATGTGGGTGAGTCATCCAGACCTTTCAGTGTGAGGTTGGATGAACACAAGATTTACATTAGAGAGAATGAAATTCAGAAATCAAAGATTTGTGAGCATGTTTGGGAAAACGAACATAGAATAAACTGGGACTCGGCAAAAATTTTTACAAAAGAGGGAGATAACAAAAAAAGAAAAATTAAAGAATCAGCAATAATCTTATTACATTAAGATAAATGCGTATCGAATTGTTCTGTAGACATTTGTACTAGGAATGAATTAGAATATCAGGTGAATCAAGCATTTCAAAACTTAGATCCTACTGAAATTAAAGTTACTACAACGGATGGTGTCTATTCTCGTATAGTTAAAAGTCTGGATGCCAATGGCCAACACTTTGAACATTTATTAAAGTAATATTTAGAATTAGTCATTTTTGTAATTATGTTTTCTTCATTCAGCTATGTAATAATTGCTTCTTGGGAGTTAGTAAATAAACTATGAAAGTTCTGGCGCAAAATCCCATATTATTTCTTATGGAGGTTCATTCCGGTTTTCAAGGTCAGTTTTCGCCAGGCTCCGCTCACGCGTAGCTAACTTCACAAAATAACATGGAATCTTGCGCCGGAACTCTCATAGCTTGTCTACTCGGATTTTATAGCATTTTCGTTATGTGTTTTATTTTGATTATAACACTGTCCGTGCATAATAAATAGATTCATTAAAACTGTAGTTGTGTAATTAGTATCTGCCATTAGACACACGTACTGTACAAATCAGGAATACATACACCGTCTAGTAGTATGTATGTACTCCTAAGGCATATTTATAAATAAACGCTTATAAATCGAAAACGCTACGAGTTAGGTATAGGTAAAGTGTACACTATAATGTTCGACAAGCAAAATGTGTCAGCTTTCTGAGTCAATAATAATATACAGGGCATTCCATTTAAGAAAATGACTTTCGAGCATTTTTATTCATTTAAAGAAAGTTATTTCTGACCTACCCTGCGTATTACTACCAAGGTTTGACTACAACATAGAAAGTTAGCGGACCTTGTCTAATTGTAACCTACAGTTCAGCTTATGATTGTTTTTTGGTAGGCAGATAACACGATTTATTAGAAGGCAGATTTTGCTCAATAAATCTGGAAATTAATTAATATCTCTGAAACGGCTTCAGATAAGTATAGGAATATGTCAACTAAAGTTACTCAGAATTAGATGTAGCAAAATATATAGGGTGTTCCATTTAAAATAACGTTGGTGTTGTCCATTTCACCTACATTTGGAAACACCATGCTATCGATAATATTTTAAACTGATAAGAGCATATTTTGTTACCTTCGTACCCAAACTTTCGAAAGGATATGTTTATCCGTTCTCCATATACTTCTAATATTCCATCCACCATGAATCACGCCGTATGTCTACTAAAGTTGTTACCGAAGCTTCCATATATTCAGCTATTGATTGAAAACAAAAGGATATAGTAGGTAACATATTATTTTAAATTTATACTTATGCAATTTAATTTTTTAAGTTCGAGAGTATTATACAGATGTAAGTTAAACGATTTGCCTGCTTAAACAGCCAGTATAAACCTGGGTTGCCTTAAGTTATGTCCACCTTGAATGGGATACAGAGACAATGTTCTGATAGGAAACATTGAAAATATCATTGAAGTGGATTATATACTAAAGCAGTTTCAAAACCGATTCTTGCGGCATGCTGTGACAGTGCTATTTGCGATTAAACAGCATATAAAAAATCGTACACTATTATCCCGTTATACTATTAATAGAGCCTTCTTTTTTTTAACATTTATTTGACGTCGGCGTCGGCTTATTTCCGCTACTGAGGCCTAACATCGACGCCTGTATACGATCTACCCCCAATCAGAAATTTTGCCGAACCTCTTCTCTTTCAAAGAGTAGGGATGTTTTACTTGACTAAAATTTAATAGATAAGGGACCGATGGCCTTACATCCCCCGAAGGATAGTGTATCCACTACACAATCCTCGCCTAAGATTGCATAGATATGAGCGTTCATACTATCGGATGCCAGATGTACATTAACCTTTTTTTTATACATTTATTTAACGTCCTCCTATTTCCGCTACTGAGGCCTAACACCGACGCCTATAGACGAGCTACCCCCAACCAGGAATTTTGCCGAACCTCTTCCCTTAAGAAGAGTAGGGATCTTTTACTTGCCTAACATTCAATAGACAAGGGATGGTATATTTCCTATACAACCCTCGCCTAAGGTTGTATAGCTTCCGCGCATACACTGATATACAAGCCGCTGGAAGATGTGTGAGGCGAGGACGCGGTTTCCGTTGGAATGGTCACCCATCCAACTACTAACTGCGCCTGTCGTTGCTTTACATCGCATACCGAAGTATGTACATAGTAAAGACGCACCTACGCTCGCCCCTACATTAACCTTCTAATTAACAAAGTACATTACAACTTAAGTGTCTAGACTTATCTCGAAAAGACTTATCTCAAAAATTATTTCATTATCTGCCAATACATAAACAAGATAATTTGAGTAGAAAATAAAGTTTCGTATTTTATTAAACTATATCTATTTTGCTTTATATAATCTTTGGTATTTCTTCATATCTATAGAATGTGTTCATAGAATACGAAACGAATTCGATGTTTCCCAACTTTTAATTTTAGACTATATTATCACTATAAATAAAGTTCTCAGCAACTGAAATAGAATAAACGATAATTTTGGTTTACTTTGAAACAGTATAATTAAAAATATATATATGTGTCTACTTCTTTTAACTGATTTGACTAAGGTTATGAAGGTTGATACTAATACTATATTTATCTTCGCCTAATTAGGGCACAGGATTCTGATATCTACAGTTAGTTGTTTACCCAAAAATATGTTCGTTCGTGCTCTGTCTGAAAAAGGGAGCGGTAAACTATCCAGTTTCGAAAAGACAGTAAGAACAGAAATTATTATGTAGAATATTAACTTAAGGATTGAATATGAAAAAATTGTACAAATGTATAATTCGAATAAGTCAATTAATTACTTATTTCCAGAAATACCCTCACTTTTAAAACTTGATCTTCATTTTCACAACCTTTTCATATGCTTTTTTACATGTTTATGCACTTTTTTATATAGAAATTATTATGCACCAACTTTCTACACACTGTTCTACTCCCGTTTACAAATTACATGTCTACACGAAATGGTAAAAATTAGAGCAAAAATAGCACCAAGCTCTAATCACAATATTCAAAACACTAAATAGGTTACATAATAATATAGAATTTGCACATCTCTCAACTGTCTAACTAGACATTTTAACCTCTTCACAATAAAATTGTGAGAGGTTTTTGAATATATCTTCTGTTTTTCTCTTCATATACCTTTTATGGTGTACACACAAATTATTTTCTAGCGGAGACAACATTGTCTTGGAATATAAATTTTATTCTCACTATTGGGTCTTGACGTCGTAAGAAATTTAAATTTGAAAAAGTCGGCCATATGAAAAAAAAAACAGTTCAATTTCTTCAAATATATTTGAATGTACTGTACATATTGTGATACAATTTTAATAAAACTGGTATATATACAGTGTATCCCGGATTGAATTTGCGATAGTTGTAATATACCAAAAAATTTAGTATGGCTTTCATTTTCTGCAGTCTCGGTTTGCTTGATCTAAAACGATTTTTAACCAAATTACAGGTCAAATGAGATCTAACTCGCGGAGTTAACCTAAGGACAAAATAAATCATTGTAGGTAAACTGATTTTTCTGTTAAATTTACGGAAAAATTCTATTTGAATAAAATATTTCACATTGAAAGTTAGAGCCATTGTTACATGGCCTATGTCCATTTAACAATTTTATATAATAACTGGTATTTTATTTATATTTAGCACGATCTGTATAGCATTTTGATTCAGTTTTTGTAAGTAAGGCTGTTTCAACTATTAGGAATTTCCATTGTATAACTGCTAAATTATTTCACAATATTTTATGTACCTATTTTTGTATCTTAGTAACTCAGTCATGTTCTTTTAACACTATATATCACTGTTACAGCATTTCAGAACCAATTGTCTATGCCAAGCCTATTTCACAATATTTTATGTACCTATTTTTGTATCTTAGTAACTCAGTCATGTTCTTTTAACACTATATATCACTGTTACAGCATTTCAGAACCAATTGTCTATGCCCAGCCTGCAAAACATTTACATTCATTTATATATCATTTTTATATTTTGTTTACTATGTACATGTAGTTATTTTCTTTACCTCTTAAACTATTCCATTCACCTGTTATATGGTATATCTCATATAATGTGATGTATTTATTGGATCCTCATAAAACAGTTGTAAACAACTTAATATTTATTAGGGCAGTTTGCTTTTAGGTTATATGCAATAAATGCCATTTATTTACTGGCAAGCTTTTATGTAGATATACATTCCCTTTATCGATTCTATTAATCGGTTCTGAAACCTAACTAGAAAAGAAACCAAGTTGTGCGCTTAAGTCGCCCATCAACAGATGGCAGCACTCGTACAATGTTGCAGTTGCCAATTTTATTGGTAAAATATATTTTTCAAGTTTGTATATTGGTACCATATTTTATATTGTAATATAAAAAGTTTACCTTATTAGTTAAAATCCCGAAGTGATCATTTGCCTGCCGAATTTGATCCGATTTACACTACAAACTTTCAACTGTGAGAAATTATTGTCATTAATGCAATTTCATTTTTTTAAATAAATTAAATTAAAATTTTGTAAATTCAATAAGTAATTAAAATACTACATGTTACCACATGGTAAGAAAATATTCTTTTCTGTCTCATTTTTGGCAATTTATAGTTTGCAAATCAGCATTTACTTTTACGTGTTAAGCAGTCTTACGTGCTAAGCAGTCCTTTAGTTGTCCTATTTAGCAGTCTTTAAGCAGTTACGTTTACTTTTACGTAATATTGCATTTACGTTTGCGATTATTACAACATTTTAAAAGCGATTTTTATCGATTTAAAATCAAAATTAAAATCGAATCCAAGCTGCATGGTTTGATAATATTTCTCTGCTTTTGTTAAGGCGTTTAAGCCTTCGGTATTTCATTAATTACACTAATTAAATAGATTAAAAACTATTCTACAATCTTTACACATAAACTTTCTTTGAATCAAACGCCGCGCCGTCTTGCAAGAATAAATTGCCATAGATATTTAGATTGAATGCTCTACGAGACAATTGGGGCCTGAACTGCAATACCAGAGCTTTCCCACCTTCAACCATACTCGGTCTGGAAATCTAGGAGATTGGTATCGTATCATATTCACTATTATTTTTTTGTATAAAATTATTTTTTTTCGCTGATATAATTTCACTTAAAACTGTCTTTCAATAAACATACACATTTTTAAAGGATTTACTATTGAAATCCAAATTTACAATTCCATATATAACTTCATAATATAAAATTTATTTATTTATGTAATATATTTTATCATTCATCTTATTCACTATTTATTTTCCTTGCCATTAATTTCGGTCTCATCTATAGGAGACTGGTTTTACGGAAAAAAGAGACAAATCAACTAATATCATTAACTATGGATGGTGCCCAAACATCAATTTTTCATTGTTTCCTTTTCCCAAATAACACAAAATTTGTCTTTTATGTCACACATTCAAAGAGGGTAAGTTTCACATTTCTTGCAAGTTCTCCGAACCCACGACTCCGACTAAAACCAGCTAGCCGTCCGCATATGTTGCCTCAATTATATCCTAAAAAGAAACAATAAGGAAAACTAGGTAACACCACATGCCAATTATGCAATAAAAGTTGGCATATGGCTCTAACTTTCAATGCAAAATATTTTATTCAAATAGAATTTTTTGGTAAACTTAACAGAAAGTTTACCTTTTTGGTACATTACACTTATCGGAATAGAAACTCGATCCGGCTACACACTACATAACGTCACTGTGTCAACCTGTTTACTTGCATAAAAATAAAACCAAACATATTTCTCTAAAAGCAGCTAAAGATAACTAAAGTATTATGTATAAATTTTAATGAAACCATGACCATTTTTTTATATTTCTAATTGAGATGAACCAGCATGCCAAAGTAAAACTAGTTGATCGTAAAATTTCATTTTTAGCTGGGATGCGTACATAAATTACTCCAAATAATATTTTTTTGAGAATTATGTTCCAACTGTTCACTTGTGATGTAAATTCCAGTATTGTCCTGCACTTATCCAGAGGCCTCGGAGTTTAAACACCTGGTTTTCCAGCGGTTGACAAGAGAGACTATGGGACTTGAATGTAATATTAAGTACACCAAATAGATTAACTATGATTATTTTCAACCCTACTCAAATCTTTTGGAGATGGGGCTGTTTTAGGGCTAAAATTTCTGGGGTATAGAGTATGGCGTAGTGATGGTTTCACTATAGTACCATCAAGCTACGGCTAGTATAAGGTGGGCAAAAATTATAAACAAATTTATTACAGTAATCAAAATATTCGAATATATGGTGAATGCGCCAGTGATAGAAAAATATTCTATTGATTTGGGAGTTCGCTGTAGTGAATTAAATTATTTTAGGGGGTAGGTAGTAGGTAAGCACTTGGCATGTCTTGGGGAGTGGCTGTTGATATTCACGCACGTTTGTTACTTTGGTTATCGTCCTTATAAAGTATCTTATATAATAAGTATATCTTGCAGGCCATCGCTACTGATATATACTGTTCTTAAGAAATTTAGCCCTTCCCTGTTCCCTTCTTCGTTTCTGTTTGTTTATTTTTGATTTCTAAGTTAAATTTGATTGTCAAAAAATTATATACTTGGCACCTGGGATGCTGTAACTTCGGAGTTGTCTCGAACGGATTTTCCCTTTCAGCTTTTTCTCGTATCAACCACCCAAATTGAATTAGAGTACATACATTTATTTACCTTTATTAGTCTTAATGGTAATTATTATTTGGGCTTCTAATATGATTTACTACTATTTTCATTTTCGCTTTTTTTATACACTACAGTGACCCTTTTTAGCTATATGAAAACTTTGTTTATGGTGAAAAAATAATAAAACATGCGAAAATATGGCAATGCATTAAATGTAGATACCATCGAAGGGTACGTATAAAATAAAAACCTATATTAAAAAGAGTCGTCACAGATCAGTTCAGTGGCTCAACGCTTTCGTGTTAGACTTTATACCGAGGACGATCTAGTTTGAATCTTGACTAAGATATGGATATCTAGTAGCGTTTTTAATGTATTACTGAAACGGTAGCAGATGACTAAATGGGATTGTGTATGAGGCAACATGGCCAGTCGCTGTATCATCTCTGAGTTCGAGTCTCAGCTTCAGCAGATGGAAATTGTTACATGGCCTGTGTCCATTTAACGATTTTATAAAAGTAACATATATATTTATATTTAGAACAATCTGTAGGTATAGCAATTTGATTTAGTTTCTGTAAGTAAGACTACTTCAAACTAACAGAATTTTCTTTGTATCACTGCGAAATTTTCTTACATTTATTTTTGTATGTTTTTTTGCACTAAATTATAGTACCTCAGGTCCCCCCCAATTGTCTCGACCATACTAGAAAACCTTTGCATTCATTTACATTTCTTTGCTTTGTTTTCTCTGTACAACATGCAGTTATTTTTCCTATCTCTAAAAAAATTTTTCCAGGCACACCTATTATGTAGTGTATGATATATAATGTATTTACTGGATCATCACAATATAGTTTGAAAGCAATTTAAGTATTTTATTTGGACAGTATCGTGCTTATTTGGTTATGTTTGCAAATTACGATGTAATAAACATTTCTTATCGAATATTGAAGATTTCTTTATCGATTCTGTACCGGTTCTGTAATTTGGTTGTGAAACCTAACTAAAAAAGGAATCCGATTATAGTACACTCCCATATTAATTAAGTCGCTCATCAACAGATGGCGTGACGTTCGTAAAATTTTACAGTTTTCATTTTCTTTAAGAAAAATATAATTTTTATAGTTTGTACATTGGTACCATACTTAAGATTGTAATATAAAAAAGTTTACTTTATTAATTAACCATCCGAAGTAGCCATTTGCCTTCTAAATCTGAACTGATTGACATCTATACGAACTTCTCTATTGTGAGATCCTCGAGTAATTGCACTTATTACATTCATAACCCATATTTCTTTGTGTTAGAACACAATACAGGTAAATTTTGTTTATTAATTATTTCAATTTCAATTATTTTATTAGTGTACTTTCACTATTTAGATAAAATTAGATTCAATTTTTTTAATTTTATGTAATTAATATTCTACATGTGACCACATAGTAATAAAATAGTCTTTTGTATTTTTTGGCAATTTACCTCGCAATCAGCATTTTGAAATTATCTACATTCTTGTAATTAACAGTTTTGCAATTTTGTAATTAGAAATATTGTAATTAGCAATTTTTTAATTATCTACATTTTTGTAATTATCCGGAAACTGTTGCAATTATCAATCATTTTGTAATAATCAAGAATTTTCATAATTACCTAATAATATTAAATATATTATTTAATTAAACCATTAGGTTTGATAACTTATTTTTGGTTTATGCTAATGTGCCTTAGTTTTTTTTATTAATTAATAATCGGGTTAATGAAATAACCAAGAATCTATAATACTGCATTAGAGGTTATTCTACATTCCTTAAAATTCACAAGAGTCTATCCTTTATTTTATTTTTATAAATTCATATTTTTTAAGCTTTATTTTTAGATTCCACTCATTCAAAATTCATTTTAATAATTATTTGTTTTCCTCACAAACAAATTTCAGTCTCATCTATAGGAGACTGGTTTTAAGGTAAAAAGAGACAAACTTACTCATTCTTTGCTATAGATGGTGCCCTCATAACATCAAATATTTTATTATCTCTTTTCCCCAAACAAAACAAAATTATTCTTTTATACCACACATACAAGGGTAAGTTTCGCCTCTCTTGTAAGTTTCCTGAACCTACGACCATTTGCTCCGACTTAAGCCAACTAGTCGTTCGCATTTGTTGCATTGTTTATTGCCCATTTCAAAAAGGGAAGTAAACAGGTAATAAAATGTAACAGGTAATGGTTGCTGTATGGTTGTCTTTGTCTGTGTATCCTGATTGCGTAATTTTTCATCAAATTCCATTAAAATCTATCATTATAGCTAGTTCATCATCAATATTTGTTAAATAGCGTCCCATTCGATGTTTATTATTTTTTTGCAAGTAAACGAGTTAATACAAAGTATTCTTGTATACAATTTAATATTTTTTTATCACGACACGTGAGATAGTCCGGAGATTATCACAGAAAATGCCGACAAAATTTTTTTCCATATTTTTTGAGGCATTCAGGACACATTTCAAAAATAAAGAAGCTACTCCAAAACATTTATATTTATACATAATTAGACGCTACTCTATTTATATACATGAAAGCATTCGTTGATTCTCGGATTCGTTAATGTTTTCCCATTTCCAATAAATCTGTTGAGTTAAAATTTGGCTCAGTTGTTGCTTATGGACAGACGTCGGGAGCTAGCCATAACTGATGTCAAAACTAGAATTGGTTTTAGGTGATATGTTAAGTAAATATGTTCCTGCATATATCTTATCATGTGGTTGAGTTCTAGAGGTATTGATGAATGTAACATAAACAAATACACGTGTATTTTTAATTAGCGAATACAAGAGTAAAAGTTTATAACTAATATTTGTTATAAATGTTCTGCAGTTAAGTAAATGCTTTGGAATTCATTTTTGGCGTCCCCTATTAAACATTCATTTGTGTTGTGAGAAAAAATGTTGAGCACTGTTAGATGCAATTGGCGCACATTTAAATTATCCGAACTTTTTTAAAGACTTCACGCTTATGTCTTATGTAGAAAAAGTCTACTGGAAATCTGGAACTCTTCCTCAAAATTATTTAGAATTTTTGTTTAGCTTTGTCAGCAATGTTTCCCTATAAAATTAAATCCGATATAATGTGAACGATTCATCTTTTCGCGTCTGAAGGACTTCTATTATATTTTTCAAAAATGAATATTAAACGTTCACAAAAATGGTTCAAAACGATTGTATCGGAGAATAATACAAAATGTATACTTACTGTTCGTTTATGTTTAACTGCTTTATTAATGGTACCAATTGGACGTCGTAACACTATAAATCTAACACAGTAAATACTAACACTTTCTTAAAATTAAACCTGAAAGGGAATTTTGAAAACACAAGAAAAAGACAATATAAAGTTCAAAAAATGTATATTAAATCTCTTTTTTAAAAAATCATGTTTTACAAAAACTTCAAGGAAGATGTTTTGACTAACTATAGTCTGGCCCGTGTACAACACATGGTGAGGAACGGACGACTTATAATGTATCAACTACCATCCAATATGCGGTTTATAGCTAACGATTGCACAAAAGATTCAAGAAAAGTTCAATGTTTAAAAATTTTTGGTCGGTTTTTCCTTGCCTGTCTGTTTACGTATTATCCCTTCAACTATAATTTGGTTCGCTCCTCAGACCTTGAAAATGCTTGAATCGCAACGACTTTGAATTATATTGCAGCAATTATAAATTCATACGTTCAGATAAGGCGGTCCTATGCACATATGAGTACATGGTAACTATACTTTTCTGATACCGAATCAGTTTAGGGCAAATCCCGTTAAAATCCATCATTTTCCCGTCAAAATCGACTGTTAGAAAATGATAGGGGACCCTTGTCGCTAAAGGCTATTTTCGCTAGAACTCTCGATATACTTTGAATAGAGACTGGATTAACTTGTCCTCATATTTAACACAACGCATGAGTTGCAGTGCTTAACAACGTGGATTCGTAAAAGAATTTTTAATTTTAAAATTTCCGAAATTAAAGTCGATTTTAATTACACTTTCTAAATTTTGGTGGTCGGGGCGACATTATGTCCCCCCCGTGCAGCGACATTTACTACACTTTCTAAAATTACACTCCTTGATGAATTTCTGAAATTTTTGCATAAAAAACGCTCCGTAGAGCGAAAATATGATTTAAAATATAAAAACCTCTTTCAACGGCATTTTTACGTGAAGCACGCTTTTTTGTTACAGTTTCGAAAAGTTTAACGAGGGTTTTGGAGTGTTCTTTAACAATAACAACCGTAAAAGCATTGATATATGTAGGAGTCGTGACTCCCAGTACTGCTGCTGTGAGGATGAATTGACCATGATGTATTAAAGAACAGAACATCTCCCTTTAATACCCCAGAAAAATAAAAAAATCAAATTTAATTTTTCCTATTTAAGGAAAATTTCTACACATTATATTGTTATGAAATAAATTAAAAGAGAGGTAGTGTGACGCCATTGATATACACACCAAATTTATTATTAACTGTTGCATAGTATATTCGCTATTCACACATTCTCACACACATATAACCGCACAAAATATTTCTTAAAACACGTTTTATCTATTCTCATTTGCCTTTTATTCTACCTTCTAATTATCTTGCTCTTGCTTTACTACATAAAATCTATTCCTTTCTACCTTTACTGCATCTTGTTTCTCTCTTCTTTCTTTTCCTCTTGTACTTCCTCTTTTTCACTTTCACATAATTTCAAACACAAAAGGCAATTTATCCCTCACAACTAATCCCCGTCGAGCTGACTAAATAAGGAACGACCTTCCGAACTTGGGTATCCTCTTTGCACCTGTAGCATTAGACTGACCTAGATTTGACCTCCAGCTGACCTTTTCTTCTCGGTGTTAGTGCCGGCACCCAGGCAACTGACTTTGGAAAGGCAGCTCAACAAAAGCGTGCTGATTTCGTGGACGGCGCCGGATGGAACTGGACCCGGAAATCAGATCGAGAGTTATCACGTTTACGTGGACGGGGTGCTCAAGACCACGATTAAGGCGACGGAAAGAACCAGGGCCTTAGTGGAAGGAGTCGACAGTAATAGGGTGAGTCTAGTTATTTTAGAGTACCTTGAGGAGCTTTTAACAGTTCTTTTTAGGCCAAATAAATATTTTGTATGCTCCTTTTTTGGTGCACAATTGTTTCGTCCTGTCCAATAGGGCATCTGATTGATTTTCAAGGTCGTTCTTTGGAAGTTAACCAAGTTATGTACAACCTCACTTTAGTCATTGCTTGCATGTAAAACAAATCGAGGATCCTAACCTCAAAACATTTAGTTGTGGTTTGTGATATTTGACATTTTAAAGAACTTAAGCGAGGTTATATACCTCCAAGCAACGACCTTGGAGAATGTGGCATCACGTGTTGTTGCCCTATTGAGTATGTTAACCGATAATTTATCAAAAATTGCTAAATTTAGATTATTTACTTTACTTTAATTACCCAATCTCTCTCAATTCTCGATTATTTTGTTTATTTACAAAACAACTAACAGTTCGAATCATTTTTCGACAATTTATCACTTAATAATTATTAATTTTTTTCTAATAGTGGAGTAAATCTACCGTATTTTCATAATTAATATGGAAATTTTTACATATTTGATAATGTTACATATTTTTGAAAAAAAATAATTTAAAAACTAAAACATTTGGAGAGGACACATGAAGCTAGGCCAGTATGTTCTACCTTATCCATACCCTCAACTATATTACCCACATTCACTGAGGAGAAAAAAATTTGAAGAACTAGGGTGCTTATGGACCTGTGAATTTGCAGAGTAGTTAGGCTTTGTAAAGTGATGTTACATTAAAAATACCAGGCCCGACTTCCCTTGGGGCAGCCAGCCCATGGTAATCCTGCTAGACTCTTTTTTTGGCGTACGTTTTCATAATCACAAGCTATATTATTTTGCGGAATGTCAATAAAATTTATTGATTCAACGAAAGCTCAAATTGATCATACTTTGTCAGAAGATGATTTCAATAATCACTTTAGTACTATAGCAGAAAATATTCTTACATCGCTTCTGACCAATGATATAAGCGTCAATGATATAATAAACAGAATTCCTGTAGTTGCTGACTTTTTTTCTCAGGCCAGCCACTACATTGAGGTAGCTGATGCAGTAAACAAACGCACTAAGAAAGTCTCCCTGTACTGATGTCTATGATCTGAATAGTAATATAATTAAAAATACTATCGATATAATATTGGGTCCTCTTACATCATTAATAAATAGGTGCTTCAGTGAAGGGGTATTCCTAAAAATGGCGATACGATAATCATGGATAACTACCGTCTGATTTCGATTATTTCCGTTTTTGGTAAGCTAATCGGAATTTTTGTAAAGTGGGAATTAGCGTTCCCCTATGTCGTCAGGCGTTAATTCTGCCTGTTCCAGGTACTTTAGCATAATACTTTCATTCACAACTACTGGTAGATATACTCCACTATAAGAGTTTTAACACATTTCACGAATAAAAATTAATTTGCCTCTACGATCAAAACCAAATAGTTTAAATTTCTCTAAAATATGGATGCTCTATAGTTCTAGAGTCTACATTAGACAGATTAGTTGTAAATAAGAGTTTAGGTATAAAGAAAAATCTTGGGTAAATATTATTATAAATAGCAACATAAATGACAAACTAATAATATCATTTTCTTTAGCCTCATCGTATCAGCGTCCGTTCGGTGACTGCCAACCGCAGAACTTCACGAGACGCAGCCTGCACCATGATCATAGGTCGCGACACGCACTCCCTAGGTCCAAGCGCTGTTCGAGCATCCAACATAACCTCAACGTCAGCCGTGATAAGTTGGTTACCAGCAAATTCCAACCACCAACACGTCGTTTGTGTCAACAACGTCGAAGTTAGGACGGTTAAACCTGGAGTTTACAGGCATACGATTACTGGCTTGGCACCTAACACTCAGTATAGGGTTACGGTCAGAGCGAAACACCACAGAGCTGCCCAGAACGTAGCTAATTTAGCTGAGGAACTTCCAATGCCAGCAGCCGCACACACAGACTTTAGGACTTTACCCAAAGGTCTTCCCGATCCTCCCAGTGATATTTTAGTAGAACCAGGTGAGAAATTCAATAAAGGGAATTTAGATAAATTGACTAGTCTGCAAAAACCGGTACTAATCACTTATGAAGGTCTCTTAAATCAAAAAAACATCATTTTCCACAAGGAAAGTTTATAATTTTCTACACATTGGTAAAAATCACAAATATTACTAATCAACAACATAAAATCTAGAAATCTATAACATAGCCATAATATCTAAACAACCACAAGAATGAGACAAATAAGTTATAAACTACAAAAGAGGGCTGAAAGACAATAAAACTGATGCACCGAAATAGATGCACATAGCCTAAGTAATAAATTTTCAAAAAAAAACTGAGTATTACATAGTAAATAATAATAATAAATAAATAAACACCACGGAAATTAGACAACCCCCAATTCCAGAAGCCAGAGGCTTGTGCGGAAGGGGGTTACATATTCAAAAAATGCGGACATACAACCATTTCCACCGACAGTGCCGGAGCCAGGATTCGAACCCGGTGGCGTGACACCCGTGTGATTAATCGCGATTGCCACCTCACGCCTTAACCCACACGGCTATCGACCAGATAAATAAGAAGAAATAAGTAACACCGCCAATAATGAACACGAGATCGCAAAAAGAAAAAAAGTAAAGTATTCAAGTCAATCTTTTATACCACAATTTCTTGTAAAATCTTTTAAATTGATATGAAGGTAACGATTTTAGATTAGAGGGTATATTATTATAAAGTGAATAAATCGAGTAACAGTATGAGCTAAAATATAGCAGTTCGATAAGTCAGAGATGAAATCAATCCACGAAAACGAACATTATGAATGTCTCTTCTATAAGTAACTTTCTGAAAGAGATATGGAGAGGTTTTGTACCAATGATAATAGGTTAGAGAGTAGCCGAATGCAATTCCCGTCGATATTTCATATCAGCTAGTTGGCGTCTTTTAATTTATGTGAAATTCTATCAAATTTACGAATGCCATATATAAATCTTAAGCATGACCTCTGAATACGTTGAATTCCATTTGAGTCGCAAAAGTTAAAATGACTTAGGACTGACGTGTCTGATAAGATTTTAGAAGAACGTGGAATAATATGGCGAATCGGGAATAACATTTTAAGATTATTATATGCCTTCTTTAAGGATTTAATTATATGATTTTTAAAGCGCAAATCAATGTCAAGCTCTACCTAGATTTCTAGCTACTTTCGTATAAGGCAACACATTGCCATCAATTGCAATTCTCAACAGGTCTTGAATAGAGTGATAACATTTTCCAAAGATTAGTACAGTAAATGGAAGCGGGTTGATGTTAAGAGCGCTCCGGATATAAGCCGGAAAGACGGTTCAATTTACTCTCATATAAATCATCATTTTAAAAAACGGCTTTCACTAAAAGACATTAGAAACATGTTACAATGTGGGACGATGAGAGAAAAAAGTATATATATGTATATAAAAAAAAATTTTCTCTTCTATTTTCGATTTGCAAAAATAATTCTTATCATCCCACATAGGTATTATTAAAATAAACATTTTCCCTTTTGTAGAACTAAAGTCATTTACAATTAAAATTGGAAGCATGGATGACTAATACAATCCGAACAACTCTTAAGTTGATGAGCACTAGACACGGCACCAAGACGCTTGATTTCCTGATTAATGATGTCATTGGCTAAGAGATAGTAACGATAGCCAAAGAAATATTTAATTTGAGTATCATCGGCATATAAATAGTCTTACCATGATTTATACATTTGATGAAATCACATGTGTACAGAGATAGCAGAACGGGACCTAATATCGAACTCTGAGGTACCCCGCACCTAATTGGTTTTAAGGCAGAAATACAATTACTAGTCACCACACACTATTTACGATTAAGAAGATAACTTTCAAAAAGTTTTAAAGAAAATTCAGAGCATCCTATGAAATACAAGATTGACAGTAATATCTCATGATTAACGGTATCGAGAGCTTTCGGGTAATATAGCAATATTAATGCCGCAGTCTTGTTATTATCAATATCTCTGAATAAATCATCTGTAACCTCTAATAAAATTGTGGTACAGTTATGTCCTGACCGAAAACCAGATTGCCATGCCGGAATAATATAATATTGCACTTTTAAATAACATCTTTTCATTTTGCCCTTCAACTTTATTTTCATTTAACTAAATTACTCAATTTTAAAACATAAAAACATTTTCTATACTTCCAATATTATTGCACTGAATATTTACAATTTTGCTTATTTGTCGTTCGAACCCGAGGTTACGCTTATGAGATAATTTCACCTACCTGTGAATAGATCGATTAACCCCAATTTTAAAGAGACATCTACATACAACACAATATTTTCCCATTGTTTATTCACAATAACAAATTCTGTCTTCAAAAACACTATAAAACCACTGTAATTACAACGTTTAACTTCGGTTTATTACAAACATTTTAATGGCGGCCAACGCTGCAACTGGATTGTAAACGAAACGTGTTGAGAGGGATTGCGTGCGCATATACCCACGTGCATTTAGCCAATAGACTGCTGTGTACCAGTATTTATTTTTAAAGCAATGTAAACAAATAGACGATACACAACAAACCAATAGGATGCTTTGTCTATCCTATTCTGAAGTCATTGTTGGTAACATATCAGTAAATGAAAATCAGTAATACTGCACATTTAAAAAGCAAATTTGAACTCTGGCAATTTTTACAGCCATTACCTAGTCAAATAATTTTAACAGATTTGTACAAATTACATCTTTTAGATTGACTTATAACAATTTGTACCTTCTCAAGTGCGATACAAATTATTCAATGTGATTATTTCAGGTCCACAAGACGGTACACTTCTAGTAACATGGCACCCCATCCTTACACCTCACCACCCGGGTTCCAGCATAACCGGTTATGCTGTGTACGCGGACGGCAAAAAAGTAACCGACGTCGACAGCCCGACTGGTGACCATGCCTTAATCGACATTAGCAAGCTGTTAGGATTGAACCCAAAACACGTTACCGTTCGCACCAAAGCTAGGGATAGTCAGTCGGCAGATAGCGTCCCGACGCCCATACCATTAAGCGTACTTCGAGGAGGAGCTGTCAAGTCGAGGCAACAACCGCATTCGGCTGTGATGCCAGCTCATATTAGGCAGCAGATGCCCAGGCAACAGCAGCAGCAACAAGGACAACAAGTAAGTAACATTTTTTTTACATTTATTTAACGTCGGCTTATTTCTGCTACCGAGGCTAAACACTGACGCCTGTAGAGGAGCTACCCCCAACCAGGAATTTTGCCGAATCTCTTCCCTTTCGAAGAGTAGGGATCTTTTACTTGCCTAACATTTAATAGACAAGGGACCGACGGCTCTACATCCTCTCCGAAGGGTGGTGGTATATCCCCTACACAACGCTCGCCTAAGATTACATAGCTTCCGCGCATACATTGAATACAAGCCGCTGGAAGACGTGAGGCGAGGACGCGGTCTTCCTTGTGAACAAGGAAATGCTCCCTCGTTTGGCAAAATAAAAAATTTTTGGCAGAGCTTTGAGACTTAGAGATTGATAGAGACCCTGGGAGCCTTGCGTGCATTTAATTTTCGGATTTGAGAAGAGTGGAGGGCCACACGTAAAACGTTGGATAGGGTCAAATGCTAAATCCTCTATAAGCCCTGGAGTAGATTTCTTCACTTGAATAGTGTAATATTCACTTTGATCGACTTTATTGTCTATGGCAGGGTCCTAAACTCCACCCTATATATGCTTAAACACTTGGTTTAAAACGAACAAGAATAAATTTATTTATTATAACCGAACAAAGTTTTAAAACGATTTAACTTAAATATTTAATTCGCACAGGTTTAAAATAAATACTTTTCGAACACTGAAATTTCGTTGTTAAAAATATTAAGGTTTAAATATAAAATGTTAACACGATTGTTTTATAATTTCTGAAAAAAATCACTTTTTGTTTGATGTGCGAGGGCAGATTATAACTGATTTGAAAACTCTTTTCTACTTGGTTTAGTTATGGCCTAGGAAATAGCTACTGTAGTGGCTCGTTCACGGCGCACATATTGAACTAGACTTGCTCATGTTCTTCTTGCTCGGTTAATTATATGGTTTATCGGGGATCGAGCGTGCCGAGATCTGGAAAGGTCTGGAAATGCCCCGTCCATTCCGTGCGGGCTTCGATTGCGCGATATTGCATCAGAAAATATAAAAATAGGAAATTCGAATATGAAAATTATATGACCGGATTGGTATTGAAATGAGAAATTTTTTGATATATGAATGTCATTCGAATCGATTTTATTTCAGAAGTTATTAACGAAAATTAGTTGAAAATAATTATTAAATTTGAAATGACCCCGTAAAGTTGTCCCGGAGGTCGATGCACAAATAGTTGAATATGATATGAAATTGTGCCTATACGTTCATTGCGAATGAATGACGTTTACTCAATATAATTTGATACGTAGCTTATGTTTCGGAAACAAATTTTTATACTGATGGGGACGAAAGTACCGGTACTCTATTTTCAATTTGAATGGAGATTGATTGTATGTTGATATTTAAGACGCGAAAATGAATGAATGGTGGAAATAAAAAGGAGAATAATTCAGAAAAAATTTGTGGGATTGAAATGAAATATTGAAAATGCGGGTGTGGAAAGTAGTTTTCATATTAATGAGCCAGCAAGCGGAATATATGAAATGGAAATATATTTTGATATCAATCGAAACAGGTGAAATGCAAAGAAGATTGGATGTTTGCTCAGCTGGCACATCAGGAAAGTGAATGAAGTTTGTTTTTGTGTATAAATGGAAACTTGAATGGGGGAGTTGAAATTGAGAGAAAAATGTTTCATAAGAATTTGTAGAAATGAAATATAATATTGTGATTGGGGACGTGGAAAGTGGATATGATGTGAATCGAGATATTGAGGGACTGTATTTTGTAGGGCTGCACTTTGTAACTTTTGAGCTGTAATTTGATTATTATGAATGTTTGAACGGCGTTATTCATGAATTTGGACTATTTGTCAATTATCGGTGTTATGCGAATTTTTCCAAATTTTTTCGTAAAAAATTGTGTTTTTTCATGAAGTTAAGCGTCTTAAGGACTTTTTTATTATAGTTTGACAAGGTGAGGTGAAAGAGTTGATTTTTTGAAAAATTTTTAGACTTTTGTAATTTTTCTGTTTATACTATTACACTTGAAACGGTCACCCATGTAAGTACTAACCGCGCCTAATGTTGCTTTACATCGCATATCGAAGTATGTATATAGTAAAGACGCATCTACGCTCGCCCCTGTAAGCAACAGTTAAACTTCATATTTTATTAATTTTCATTTTTATGATAACCCAGAATTTTATTTCACAATTTGTTAAGACTTTGGAATTGCCTTTTATTCAGTCTTGTAAAACCAAAAATGGCATTAGGAAACGCTACATTTATTCGCCCATTTCCTTCTCGCATCTGAAGTAGTTTTTGCAATACCAAAAGACTGGAACACCACAATTTGATTGAAAATTTAAGCTTTTTTAAATCCCATCAATTTCTAAGTGTCTGTCATTTGCAGCACAACGCCATCCGTATAAAAACGATTTGTATCCAAAACTGAAGCCATTTACATATTCTAGCAATTGGTTTTTGCAGAACTCAGACATCTATATTATTTTTCTAAATGTTACATCTGGGAGTTTTTTAGTGCGCCCTGTATATTACGTACACCCTTGTGGTATTATCAAGATGGATTACCGCCTCATTTTTAACGAACAGTGAGTGCCTAGATAAAAATTTCCCAAAGAGATGAAGAAGAAGAAGGGCATGAGCGTAGCCAACAAGAAAGCCACATTTAACCCGCTTTGATTGTCATTGTCTGGATATATAAAAGGCTAGAACAAACCTTGTAGATGCATCAAATATAATTACTTTAATAAATTTTACGGAATCGGCAAGGTCTAAAACCCGTATTTTTGTTAAAATATAATTTATTTTATATATTTTTTTAACGTTTCATTTTGATTCTGAAATTTTATATCATGCCAATAATATTGTTGCTTTAGCTATTCATTAATAATAATGATGTGTTCTTTTCTACAGGTTATCGAGCCAGATGAAAATTTAAGCGACAAAGAAATATTTCCAAATTCTACAACCCACCGTCAACAGAGTGGAATTCCTTCAATTGGTAAACTACTAATTTTTTTTCTATATCACACCCTTTTCACTTAATTGTACAATTTTTGGTATTGTCAACAAAATCGTTTTCATGTTACCTGATCACTAATCTGTATATATAAAACCGCTCATATCTTTGTGCGGAAAGGAAAACTGACTCCTGCATGTTGTGGAAATTTGCCACATTCTTAGATAATATTCCAGGTTGAAGAAAAAAATCCAGAAAATAAAAATTTATATTAGCGGGGAGTATTTCCCGACAAGTACTTTTAGATCTAAACGATATAAACAAAGAAATATTTGGATTATCTCTGAATTACGGGAACTGTCTAAATTAAAGACTAAAGAGATGGCCTTTATAACAAAAAAAAAAATAGTAATGATAGTTATACAGCGCGATATAAAAAAATTAAAAAATATTATGATAAAAAAACTACACACAATTTCTTAAATTGTAAAGAAAATGTAATGCATTTAATACAATCTTCGCGGACGTTGCTAACAATGGTACCTCACCTAATCAGTTTTCTCAAAAATATTTGAAAAATTACTTGCTAAACGTATAGCTTCATTTCTGGAAAGAAAGAATTTATTGTCACCGAACCAACATGGTTTTAGGGAGGATAAATCAACAATAACAGCGCTTACAAATATCTTAGATTTTGTGTATAAAAACTTAGACCGAGGACATAAAGTTATAGCTTTATTTATTGATCTTTCAAAAGCTTTCGAGTATGTCAATCATAGCATTTTATTGAAAAACATAGAACGTTATGATCTAAAAGGGTTATGCAATGAACTTGTATAATCATACTTAAGTAACCGAAAGCAATACGTTGATTATTTTGATACCAGATCTACAGAACTGGAGGTCGACATTGTAGTTCTCCAAGGGAGCGTGCTGGGCCCTCTATTATTTATTTTATACACAAACGACCTAGGTAATTATCTGTCTACATTCTTTTGTACTTTTGCAGATGATATCACAATCATTGCATGTGGAAAATCTTTAAATGATGCAATAAACTTGTCAAACACCAATTTACTCTCGATTTCGGAATAATATGAAAATAAAAAACTTGTATTGAATCAAAATAAAACTTATATTTTGGAATTACATCCCGTTAGTGCACATTACATATCGAGTGTATATGTCAAAAATGACGGAAGATAAGTTTAACAGATCACATCGTTTAAATTATTAGGTATTAATATAGATTTGTCTTTAGGAAAGCGCATGTAACTTATTTATGTAGTAAGTGTGCAAGTAGCTGTTTTGCGCTGAAAAGATTACCAAATATCACAAGAGTACGGCCAAAATTTTTTATTTCTCTAATATTGAATCACGTCTCCGCTATGGAATTACTATGTGGGGTAACTCTAGAGTGTTTGTGTTGCAAAAAAGAGCCATGCGCTTTATGTTCGGATTAAAATTTAGAGAATCGTGCAAAATGACATTTAAACAACAAAAAATATTTACTCTACCGTGTTTATACATTTTTGAAATTTTGAAGTTGGTAAAAAAGAATTTAACCTATTTTAATTCATTAAATACATATCATAGCTATCAAACTCGTCATGGTTCTGATTTGCAACATAGATACATAGACAAATGTGCTTTTAGAGGGCGGAATATTAAACATAATATTTTAAGTCGCAAACTCCTCTATAAATCCTTATTTTACTATAAGGAACCTAACCAGACTGCAACCAACAGCTACTCTCCGGGCTATGTGCCCCGCCGAGCGCTGAATTACAAGTTACAAGCCTGGCGCGTTAAGTGTAATAATTGCATATTACCATCAAAACGCTAATGCTTCGATTGCAACAAACACCAGCCGAAAGACTGATCCTACTTAAAGGAGCTCCCTTGCCAGTCGTCACACACCACTTGCAGACTGCAGTTTCGAGCTGTTGGCTCGTTATTACACTTAACGCGCCAGGCTTGTAACTTGTAATTCAGCGCTCGGCGGGGCACATAGCCCGGAGAGTAGCTGTTGGTTGCAGTCTGGTTAGGTTCCTTATAGTAAAATAAGGATTTATAGAGGAGTTTGCGACTTAAAATATTATGTTTAATATTCCGTCCTCTAAAAGCACATTTGAACATGCTAAGCCAAGTCAGGCTATTTATTTTTCGATTGCAACAGACACTGGACCGCTGGATGGCGCCTGCTGGCTGTTTTACATGTCGCTATTGTAAAAATACCGGGATGTACTATAGTCAAAGGATTCTCATGTCGGTCGTCGCATACCTACCTTGCACTGACGAGAGCCAACAGCTCGAAACTGCAGTCTGCAAGTGGTGTGTGACGACTGGCAAGGGAGCTCCTTTAAGTAGGATCAGTCTTTCGGCTGGTGTTTGTTGCAATCGAAGCATTAGCGTTTTGATGGTAATATGCAATTATTACACTTAACGCGCCAGGCTTGTAACTTGTAATTCAGCGCTCGGCGGGGCACATAGCCCGGAGGGTAGCTGTTGGTTGCAGTCTGGTTAGGTTCCTTATAGTAAAATAAGGATTTATAGAGGAGTTTGCGACTTAAAATATTATGTTTAGATACATAGAGTTAAATTATACCGGGTGTTAGAAAAGTATGGGAACGGTGGAAAATCTCGAACAGTTTGCATCAAATCGAAAAATAAAAAAATACGTGTCAAAAATTTTTCAAAAAACTATCTACTGATATCAAAATGACCTCACCACCCACCACCCTGTGGGTGGGGCAAGGGGCAACTTTAAAATTTCAAATGGAAACCTCTATTTTTTATTGCGGAATCGGATTCTATGGCAAAAAATACGTAAATTTTATTCCGAACATTTTTTTCGATTCTTGCATGGTGTCGCTGTAATCGCAAAAAATTAAAAGAAAACATTACTGTTTCAAGAGTAGCATCTTGTGCCCATAAAAAAACGTCCAATTCGCAAAACTGAAAAACACGTATTTGTTATTTTTACGAAATCTATCCAATGACATTGGATTCGATTCTCCCACCCCTAACCCAGTGGGTGGGGCGGAGGACAACTTTGAAATTTGTTATATAATAAAAAATTAACTGGTTTCGCCGAACATTGCATTGAGCAAAATCACGTTTTTAACAGTAGTAGTGTTAAACTTTTGCATAATGCAAACAAAGGTAAAATCCTAGAAATTTTAGAAATTAAGAAGGCCCTAAGAAACCATAAAAACGTTGCAAATACACAAACAGAATTTATGAACAATCCTGTACTAGACACAGTAATAAAATTAAAATTAAGTTCGTAGTTCCGGCCTGTATTGTTAAATTTTAAGAAATAGCAAATCAAGTTATTATCCCCCTCTAGGTGGGTAGAGGATTTGTAGGATATATACTGTGAACCACCACTTTCAGGTCAGTTTTTAAGAGTGCTCCGGATATAAGCCGGAAAGACGGTGAAAATTACTCTCATATAAATCATTATTTTAAAAAATGGCTTTCACTAAAAGACATTAAAAACATGTTACAATGTGGGACGATGAGAGAAAAAAAAGTATATATAAAAAAATATTTTTTTTTCTTCTATTATCGATTTGCAAAAATAATTTTTATCGTCCCGCATAGGTATCATTAAAATAAACATTTTCTCTTTTGTAGAATTAAAATAAAATTAGCCCTAATGTCCTCAAATGCACAGAGAAATTTAAAGATTAGGTATAATAAATTTGTCCAATGTCATATTCTACTACATCTCTATCTCTCGCCTTCCAAGCACACCGTACATTCAGCTGCGTCATTTTATTGACGTGAAGTCATTTACAATTAAAATTGGAAGCATGGATGACGAATACACTCCGACCAACTCTTAAGACTCTTTGATAATGATCGCAAGGCCGAAACATATGTCAGAGAAATCTGAAAAAAACTAATGAAACAATAAACCAAGTGCGTATTGTAACTATTCTTTTGAATATTTATAATTATTCTATTAAAATTAAGTTCCTAGTACCGGGTTGTATTGTTAAATTTATAGAAATAGCAAATCAAGTTATTATCCCTTTCTAAATAGGTAGAGTATTTCAAAGACTATATATTGTAAAAGGTCACTTTTATGTCAGTTTTGAAGATTTTTTGATAATGGCCGCAAGACCGAAACATATGTCAGGCAAAACTGAATAAAACTCATGAAAAAGTAAACCGAGTGTATATTATAATTATTCTGTAAAATTTTCATTATGAATTATTTCGACTTCTGAACGATCCGATCTGTCCAATTTATTGTCTGCTCTATAAAGTAAATTTTCTCTTTTGGATAACACCCTATGAGAATTCCTAAAATACAAATTAGGTTTATCTTATAGACAAATTAATCTGTGAAATGCCTTGCCCTTTAATATGCCGGGAATTTAATAACGGCGGACGACTTTATGGTACGTAATAAAATGTTACGGCGCTATGAATGTGCGGCGGATTAATCAATAAATCGTGTCATTCGTCGGCGACGATTTGTTAATTTGCCTGCGACAAATATGATGTTATTTTGTAGTATACATCGTCACGTCGGTCAGGGAGGCAGAAGACATATCTGGGAATATAACTTTTATGTTTTCATCGCATTATTTCACATTATTGTTAGTTTAGTTTTGGAAAAGTTAATGTGCCAACTGAAGTACAAGGAATCGGTAGGTTACAGTGCGGTAAGTGGGATGGATCTCCGACAAACAGCCTTATATATGAAAAACGCCAAAAACTACATATAAGTAGCCGTGTGTGCGTGTCACTTATAAAATAAACCATGGTTATAAATATTGATGTAATCTGCAATATCCACATTTTTACTTGTTTTTCTTTAATCCACAACGTAGAATTTTTCAGTTTTCATCCACAATTTTGTCTTTAAATCTTTCATCCTTTATTTGACACACTTCCTGACATAATTAATTGATGAAATTTTGCACATTTACTAAAATCGGATGACAATATAGTATTCCACCGTTAATTTTACAAATATCCGCACGTGAGGGTGAAAATTGATTAAATATACTATCCAACCGGCACCTCCGGCAAAACGTAGAATACAAAAGTTTGTTGGTTTTTTTCGCCTGATCAGAAACTTCTACGTCCGTTTTTTTCCGTAGAAATGGTATGATATTAGTTCCGACGACATAATGGAATGAAGTACCTCTGAACCCAGCTCCAATGAATGAATTTATGTAAATTGGTTCTAAAAAATATATTTTTTTGAAACTTTCTTTTCTGTAAAAAGTACTAAAAAGTAAAAAAGAATAATAATGTACGACTGCAAACAAAGCGCACTTTATATGTAAGTAGGCAATATGTGTACAACGATTCCGCCCCTTTCATACATTCATGCGTACAATCATACAAAGTGCCCACGCTTTGCTTTTTTCCTAGTCGTACATTATTTTTTTATTTCTTACTTTATAGTGCGACAGAAAAGCAAGTTTAAAAAAATATGTATTTTTTCAAATTAAATATTATAATTGATTTAAAAAAAAACTGGTACAACTCTTGTAATCGAAAATCTTAATAGTTTAGTTGTGTGCATATGTCTGTAAATGGAGCTGGCCAGGCATGTCGAGAGGGGGTGGAGAAGAGGTGATTTACCCCGGACCTGGGTTTTTTGAAGGATACCGGTTTTGTTAGTGTTTTTAAACTGATTAAACCTTTGTTTTTAATTTTATTCAAAAGGAATTTTAAAAAATAATTAGAAAATAACTTTTTCAAAACATTTTCAAGCCTGCCATATTATTGTTTAAAAAAATAATATTTGTTACGGATACTTCTACTAATGGTTGTAATTAAAATACTAACTGAATAATGATAATTCTATTTTTAAAATAAGAACACAAAAATACCACTTGAGATTAAAAAAAATGTAAACAATGCAGACTGAACATAAAAATACAATAAAAAAATACAATAAATGAACTTCAATTATATTTAATGGAATTGAGATGACCACCACTGTTCCAACACACACCTAACCCATTTAGGCTCATCCAAGTCCAGACATTGACTGAAAACTTTCCTGATATTTGTGGATCGAAAGTATATTTTTCGTCGTATCTAGTGGAAGGAGGCCTATATACGCGAACATGTCCATCGTTACAGGATTTAAAACCTTTTCGTTAGAAAAGACAACTTGTCCCCAGAAGTTTTCATCATTGATTATATAGTTCAGTGCAAAAATAATCCTACCCTGTTTCTTTTCTTCTGAAAGTTTGTATTTTTTAGCCGCTGAAGAACTCTTCAATTCGCTTCCTAGTTTTATTCTTCTGCAAGCAGTAGGTACCGAAGCAGGGAAAGTTGTGTCTGAAATTGCATTTACTGCAGTCTGAAAAGGGTTTTCTCTTAGGTAATTTATAAGATTTTACTCTTCTTGATTATTGCTCTTTCTGGGCCTACCGGAACCAACTTTACGGGATACCGTTTGGTTAGTTTCCCATTGTTTTCTAACACTCATTATCGTGGTTTTACTCACATTACATTCAGCAGCAAGTCTTCTTATGGACCAACCATCTTCAATTTTAGAAACAATTCGAAATTTTTGAATATATGTTAGATGTCGAACCATTTTTAATAATGACGCCACTGATTAACGTCAAAGTGACATTTGTAAGATTATTAATATCAATCAAAGAACGAATGATTTACATAGCTAAAAGAAAGTGCACCAGTTTTTTTAAAGTCGACTGTACATATAAGTTTTGAAATAGCTTATTAAAAGCACATATAATGAATTAAAATATATATTAAAATTAATTAATTTTTATAGCAAGCAGCTTTTATATCATCAACACTGCAATTAAAAAGGTTAAAATTATCCTGAATATCATGTCAGTTATGATACATAACATACACCAGTGAGAATTTTCATAGATTTGTTCTTGGTGTGGGTAACTAGAAAAGATTAGTTAGACTTATTTGCACCAATGGCATTTTATTTTATTATTGACAAGTTTATGTAAAAACATAGAAGAGTGAAGAGACCGCCATCTGACTAGTTCATCAGCATTGAACCTCTCTAGCAGTTTGTCATGTGAAAACCCAATTAATGGATAGATTTTGTCCTCCTTAAGTGCCATAAATTTTAAAAATTGTCTATGAATTTGTTTGATAGCTTTTCTATGTGTAGCGTAATTAGGATTCCACACGACAAAGTTGTTGTTAAGTTCACCGGAGTTTCTAATGATAAAGCCCAGGGTTTTGTAAGCTGATGATACAATGATATTGATGTGCTGGTTAAAGGTCAGCTTTACTATCAAAGGTAATGCCTAGAGCCTTAAATACCTCTGGTTTGTTTAAATGTACCTGATTTATAACGTATTCATGCTGCACAGGATTCAATTTTCGAGTATACCTAGATGCAGCGTGACAGAAAGTCTGTATAAATGACATCTACCTGTCCATTACCATCCAACATCTCCGAAATAAATTGTGTGATACAGATCAAGTTTATGATTGTCGACTGGCCTGCCACAAAGCCTTGTTGGTTAGGGCAAAGGACCCCGCACACTCACCCCTTTAAAATGGCTTTCGGTCAAATTGCTTCAAATTCTAGTATGTTGTATATTTCGAGGTCCTGATCAAAAGTCTCCAGGGACGCGGCGCTCCCAATGCCTTACTTTTAGCTGCTGAGCTTTGAGATCGTTGAAAATAGCATTTTCAGCAGTATCAATGACACATATGTTGAAAACTATATATAGGACTATTATAAGGACCATTTTGTGTGTATGTGTTTATGTGTGTGGGTGTGTGCGTGTTGTCGCGCAAGCATGTTTATTAACCTTCAATTATTCGTGGATTGTTGAGATCTATCTGTGGGGGTCGGTGTGTTGCATCCATAATTGTATTCAATAGAGAAACTTAAGGATAATGAACATTCTGACCATACCTAGCGTACCCAAGATATCACAGAACACGAGCGCATGTGCCGAGAGTCCTGGCTCCAGTCTTCCAGGTACAGCAAGGTATTATCGAGATTTTCATCCATACCTTCTGCTACATTTTCATTGTATGAAATGTATATCTCGTGCTTGCATCTGTTCCTGAATCTAGAGTAAACTCTTATTCGCAAAAATCCTCTTTCATTCATTAATTCATCGATCTGAAATTCTTCATTTTCTTCTCGTTGCAACTTTTCTTGAACATACGATGATGCCAAAGATATTTGATATATACCGAATGTGAGATTTCTCAAATAATCCAAGGAGAGTCGGGGAAAAGCAATTTTATTATCTTCTAATCCAGCCCATTGACCTCATCTTCTATAAAGGTTGTCGATTTCGACCCTCGCTTGGACAACGTTCGGTTCACGGGATTTATCCAGCATTCTCCTCGCCATGTGCATATCGGCACTTGTCGTATGGATAGGGGGATGAAATCTGTTTAATAATGCTGCCGCTAAATGGTAAAAATCTTTGAGATTCTCGGCATGTGGCATTTCAATAACATTTCAAAAACTTGAACACGCTCTTTATATGACCGTTCCTGGATTCGATTACCCACCTTGTTTTCGTGATCAAACGAGTCTCATTTGCTCCTTCAGTAGTGAACTGAGTTCGCTCTCGGAGGAGTACGTGCGGCATTCTATAAGAAATGTCCAATGCCTCGAGGTAATCTCCTGCATCGCGATAACTGCGATCGACTATAAGAATGTCTCCTTCCTGAAACCATGCTCGAATACAATTCACATCGTTTTCGAATTCATTGATCAACATTTGAGCATCATTATTCCTGCTGTCAGAAAAGTAAGGTCCGTGAACAGCAAGAATATATCCATCTGGAGCAACTATTAGCGCTGGCTTTACCAAGTGACGACCTTTATACATGGAGAAAGATTGTCGTAATTCATCTGATATTCCTTGGCGCATTTTACATAGAAATGTTAGACGATCTTTTTTTATAAACATGTCTCATTTTACCATTTTCTGGGACTGGATCGCAGTACGTTAACAGTAGATGGAACTGATCCAGTGTCAGCGATGTTAAGCAGTTGAAATCAGCATCATTCAAGTTACTTTCATCAGAGAAATCAGGAATTTTAGTTGATGCTTGACGGAGACCTTGCACAAAGGATTGCAATTCCGCGCCTTTAATGACATAAGGTCTATTTGCAAACCTCAAACCTGGTAGTAAAGCAATAGTTACACAGGCTTCATCATCTAAATGCTGCTGACAAGATCTCACTCCCTTGAGAATGTAGATATCCCGATTGACAAAGATTCTTACGCTTGCTTCGAAAATCAGTCTCCGCAGATCAGCAATAGCACCACAAATAAAGCATGTGCTAGACGTTTGTGTCAGTACCTTGAAATGCATACACGCAGGATCCAATTCAATAGCTCTGATCTCTTCAATTATTGATCGATTACAATTAATGCACAATCTCGCTAAATCATCCATCTCGAACGGGGGCAAATCTATTACATTCCGTCTTGCCATGGCGATTTCGCTTTTATTTATGTTGGCGTCGCCGTCGAGCCGACTTAACTATCGTACAGGTAAAACAAGATTGCAAACAAAACAAGGACGCATATTCTGATATGCCATATTTCCGCCAGTTGACGGTGAAAAAAATATTTTAATGCCTAAGGCAGTCAACTACATTTAATCCGTCAATAATGACAGATGATAAAGAAAATCAAAATATAATAATAAAAATAATATCTAAGTGCTGGATAGAGGGGCAAATTATTTTTAAATTGTTCCATTGGTGAATTGCGCTTTTAATCATGTGTTACAACATAAAAGAATAGCACTTAACTGCAGAGTAATAATTTTCTTTATATTGTAGAAAGGCAAAATAATTGAGAAAATATGTTTTTAGCAGTATTACTGAAAAGCATTTTTTTTTATACATTTATTTAACGTCGGCCTATTTCCGCTACTGAGGCCTAACACCGACGCCTGTAGAACCTCTTCCCTTAAGAAGAGTAGGGATATTTTACTTGCCTAACATTTAATAGACAAAGGACCGACGGCTTTACATCCCCTCCGAAGGATGGTATATCTCCTATACAACCCTCGCCTAAGGTTGTCTAGCTTCCGCGCATACACTGATATACAAGCCGCTGGAAGATGTGTGAGGCGAGGACGCGGTTTCCGTTGGAATGGTCACCCATCCAAGTACTAACTGCGCCTGTCGTTGCTTTACATCACATACCGAAGTATGTACATAGTAAAGACGCACCTACGCTCGCCCCCCCACTGAAAAGTATAAAACATAAAAGATCTATCTTTTTAATTGAATCCAATTATGGATGCAGCACACCGACTAACGAAGCTAGATATCAACAATTCACGAATAATTGGTGAATAAACACGTGTGGGGACTAGCCACATAATTAAAATAATCTTCCAAAGTAAAAATAATTTTTATTGGAATATAAAAATAAACATTTAACGGTAGAGAGGTTTTTGTAAATTGTCATGTTATTTAATAGCTATTTATGCCATCAGTTACGAAAGGCCTAATTTTGTGTAACGCGTGAGATTTTTGCGGAACGAACGAAGTGAGTTTCGCAAAAATTCACAAGTTACACAAAATTTCATTTCGTAACGTATTGCATACAAGATTTTTTCTAATTTTGAAGAAAGTAATAAAAAAATTAAATTTAATATAATTGATAAAAATTTGGAAAACATAAATTTAGTTTGTTGCTGTTACTTCATGTTAGTTGTCAGTTTGACATTTTGTAAAAAAGTCTAGACGGAAGGTTTTTAGTGAGATTGATATATTTTTAGTTTTATTTTTTTAAAATGAGTAATTCAAGTTCTGAAGAGCTACCAAGCGATATTGAAGAGGCAGCAGGTAATGCTCTATTATCAGTAATTCCCAAAAAGTCAAAGGCAGTTTATGATTTGGCATACGAAAAATTTGTTACGTGGTGTGATGAGAAGAAAATTAAACATGTTAATGAGAAAGTTTTACTTGCATATTTTGAGGGTAAGAAAGATCTAAAAGTTTCCACATTATGGACACTTTACTCAATGTTAAGGTCTGAACTAAATCTGAAAAGGAATATTGATATTAAAAAATATACAAATTTGGTAGCATATATTAAAAGTCAAGCGGACGGGTACAGTGCTAAAAAGTCAAAAGTTTTTATTAAAGAAGATTTTGCCAAATTTTTAGTGGAAGCTGATGACAAAGAATACTTAATGGCTAAGGTTGCAATGATAATTGGAATGGCAGGAGCATGCAGAAAAGCAGAATTAACATTTCTTCCAGTTGAAAATGTTATAGACGAAGGAAGCTATTTTCATGTTGATATCCCACCTTCAAAAACAAAAGTTATACGGCAGTTTGCAATTACCACTGGAGACATTGAAAATACGAATCTTGTTGAAATATTAAGAAAATATATTAAGTTGCGTCCCCAGGTTCTTAAACACAACAGATTTTTTGTAAAATATGCGAATGGAAAATGTACCAGAAATCCTGTTGGAATTAACACATTTAGCAGTCTGCCAAAAGTTATTGCACAATTTCTTCGTCTTTCAAACCCTGTTATATATACTGGCCACTGCTTTAGAAGAAGCTCTGCCACTTTTCTAGCAGACAGTGGCGCTGATATTTTAAAATTAAAGAGGCACGGAGGTTGGAAATCTAGCTCTGTTGCGGAGGGATATGTCGAAAATTCTATGAATAATAAGAAACTTATAGCGCAAGAAATATTTGGTGAAACATCTAAAGCAATGTGCGCCACTTCCCAAATAACAGCAAGTTCGAGCAATGAAAAAAATATGTCGTCGGGAATTAATTTGAATAATTGCAATAATTGTGTTATCAATATTTATAATAATTAATTAATTTATAATTTATGTTTTTAACTTGTATTATAACAGTTTAATAAATAGAATAATTCTTTTTGTCACTAATTTTGAAATACATTTTTCGTCACCAATTGCATAAAATTTTACTTTATGGGTGTGTAATGGGGTAGTGAAGCGCAAGTTATAGCCTCTCCTACTCAATTGTTAACCTCACCTTCGCGATGAGTTCAATTTGAACTTGGTGCACCCTGTTTTCACTAACGAGGCTCTAACGACCGAGTAAGGGCGGAATAACCCTTACCTTTTACCGTGAGCACATCCACCTTCTCACGAAGAGTGCGGTAAAAATAACCCACCGCACACAAAGGTTGCTTTTGGAATCGTTTGGTTACCCCATCGTCACAGTCTCCTTCTGTGCCATGGGACCACACCACTCGCCTTCCGCAACCGAGCTGGTCAGTTGCATTCCTGCTCCAGCTAAAACTTCAAATGCAGCTTCGTTTTCAGTCGATTAAGGCTTTAAAAAATGATGGAGCGTTCAAGTGGGACAAAATCATCCGGAGGTAAAATACCCTCCCGATCGGATCTCCGGGGGAGGGTGCCCACAGGGACACCTCATCGAATGTCGAAAAAACACCGACAAGTTAAATCCAACAAAACTAATTCTTTCATCTACGGCGCTTGGAATGTTCGTACTTTGAACGACAGCACTCGCACCGATCGGCCTGAAAGAAGAACTGCTCTAATAGATAGAGAACTTCACCGACTCAATGTTGACGTTGCAGCTCTCAGCGAAACTCGATTTTTGGAGGAAGGCTCTCTCACAGAAAAGTACTACACCTTCTATTGGAAAGGTCTTCCCGCCAATTCAAGAAGACAACATGGAGTAGGATTTGCCGTTCGGAATCAACTTGTATCCAACTTAACACAAGTACCACAAGGCCTATCCGAGCGTCTAATGCTGCTACGCTATGAGCTATCAGATGGCAACGCTGTAAATCTAATAAGCGCCTACGCTCCCACTCTGGATGCAAGTCACGAAACCAAGGAAAGCTTCTATCAACAGCTGGAAGAAACCCTCTGTAGAATACCTAAAACGGAACGACTCGTTATTCTTGGTGATTTTAACGCTAGAGTAGGGAGAGATGCAGACACCTGGCCAGGCATCATAGGCAAGAACGGTTTGGGCAACATGAACGCTAACGGTCAACTACTCCTAACTAAATGCGCCGAACATGATCTAGTTATAACAAACACCATTTTCCGACAAAAGGATAAATTTAAAGGCACCTGGCGTCACCCCAGATCAGGTCACTGGCATCTACTGGACTATGTTATCGTACGTAGGAAGCATCTCAAGGACGTCCAAATTACAAAGGCGCGCATTGATAGCGAATGTTGGACCGATCATCGTCCTGTTGTCTCTAAAATGAAAATTGTTATGAGACCCAAACACCGAAGAACTCAAGTAAAACGTAGACCCCGTCTCTGTATTAGTAAATTGCGTGACCAACAAACCGTCGAACAGCTAAAGCAAAAAGTTCAAGAGAATTTGAGTGCATTAGAAGAAACCAATTCTGTAGATGTCGCTACTACCTGGTCACAAATTAAAGACAGTTTAAAAAGTGCGAGTGAGGAAATTCTTGGCACTGCAGCAAGTAAAAAACAGGAGGACTGGTTCAATGGTAATGAAGCTTTTATACAAGAACTTCTTGACCGCAAACATATTGCCTTCCAAAACGCTATCAACCACCCCAACGACTCATCAAAAGCAGAAGCTTTTACCCAATCTAAGAATGAAACGCAACGCGAAATCAGAAGAATAAAGAACGAGTGGTGGGCAAGCAAGGCCAGAGAAATTCAAAGGTACGCCGATTCACACGACTACAGGAATTTCTTTCAAGGAGTAAAAGCAGTGTACGGCCCCAGTCGGAAAAATATGTGCCCTATTAAAGATTTGAATGGAAATCTCCTCAAAGAAGACCGGGAAATAAGAGCCCGATGGAAAGAACACTACTCTAACATTCTTAACCAGCAAAGTCAAGCCGATCACGATATTATAAATCTTATCCCTCAATATGACACCTTCGAAGACTTAGATAAACCACTAACAACGGAAGAGATCTTAACCGCCATTGGGCAGCTAAAAAATAACAAATCTCCCGGCGCCGACTCACTCCCAGCTGAGATCTTTAAAGCTGTGTCGTCAGAGCTCATACCCTACCTCAAAAAACTGTTTGATATCGTGTGGGAAAGTGGTCAAGCTCCGCAGGAGTTTCGTGATACACTTTTAATCAACCTCTTCAAAAACAAAGGGAGCGCTGCGGACTGTGGAAATTACAGGGGTATAGCTCTCCTGGCTGTTGGAGGGAAGATACTCACTAAAGCGATGGCAAATAGGCTAACACCTGTTATGGAAAAGTTACTTCCTGAAACACAGAGTGGCTTTAGACCAAACCGAGGCACATCGGATTTAATCTTCACACTTAAACAGCTTCAAGAAAAAGCACTCGAACATCAAGGAGAAATTCACATGGCCTTCATTGATTTAACCAAGGCGTTTGACTCGGTGGACAGGGAAGTGCTCTGGAAAATTATGTTCCGCTTAGGTATCCCTAGAAAATTTGTGGAAGTATGTCGCAGTCTACATACAAACAACAACGCCCAGGTTATGTATAATAATGAGGCAACCGAACCTTTCCAAACCCTCACTGGAGTTAGGCAGGGATGTGTCCTGGCACCCTTACTCTTTAATTTGTTTACCACTGCTCTAACAATTATTGTTGACAACAAACTGACAGTCAGAGGAATAGGTCTCAGATACCGTTTTGATGGCGGTCTCTTTAACATAGGGCGCTTTAGAGCTTTCACGAAGACACGCACACGATTCATTTGTGATCTCCAGTATGCGGATGACTGTGCACTTTTAGCCTCTACGCCGGAAGAGCTTCAAGAACTTTTAGATGTGTATGCCCAGAGCTATGATTCCTTGGGACTTAAAATCAACATTGGAAAGACTAAGATTATGTCAACTCCTCATCAAGTGAACCAAATAGACATTACACTTAACGGAAATTCTCTTGAAGTGGTGGATCAGTTCAATTACTTAGGCAACGTTGTTAATGACAAAGCAAACATGGACAGCGAGATTCGCAATAGAATTAACGCTGCATCTAGAGCACTCTGGGGACTTAGAGAGAGAGTATTTGACAACCACGACCTTGCTTTATCAACGAAAATGGCTGTCTACAGAGCAGTTGTCATTCCAACACTGCTATATGGATGTGAAAGCTGGGTCACTTACCGTCGTCATGTGAAAGAATTAGAACGTTTTCAGCAAAGACACCTCAGAAGTATGATGAAAATCCGTTGGTTCCATCACATATCAAACGTGGAAGTACTCAAGAGAGCAAACAGCCTTCCAATTGAGGTGCTTATTTCAAGAGCACGCCTAAGATGGGCAGGTCACGTTCATCGTATGCATGATAACCGCCTTCCTAAATGTACACTTTATGGTGAATTGCTAAGCGGTAGAAGAAGGCGTGGTGGTCAACGAAAGAGGTTCAAGGACGCTCTCCATGAAAATCTAAAATCCTGCGGTATTGCAGACGAGCAATGGGAACAACTTGCAGCGGACAGAACCGAATGGCGAGGGGTTGTGGCCAGCTATCAAGGAAATGTTGCTGCAAGAAGGCCGAATCCAAGACCTAACCAGGTCTATGTTTGTCCTGACTGCGGTCGACATGTGCTCTCCCGAATTGGCCTCTATAGCCATAGTCGTGTGCACCGTAGATGAATGGGAATTACAATAGACTACACCTTTTACTTGTTTTTTATTGTACACAATTTATCGACTGTAACATTTTTATACTCGGACTCGAGTAACGGCTAATAATAATAATAATACTTTATGCAACTAGTTACAAAAAGTAAGACGTTTCATAATGTCAATCAGTTTTAAAAAGTGTCACTTTATATGTCAAAATTAGAAAAAATATCTTGTTGTTATTATATGTTTTTTGTTTTTTCTAAAAAAAACTCCTTTCAATTGTTTTCAGGATGTAGATGTAGACATAAGTACGTTACAACACGCACACAGCCACAAACACATACACACAAAATGGTCCTTATAATAGTCCTATATATAGTTTTCAACATATGTCTCAACGATCTCAAAGCTCTGCAGCTGAAAGTAAGGCATTTGGATCGCCGTGTCCCTGGCTTTTTGATCAGGACCTCGAAATATACAACATACTAGAATTTTAAACAATTTGACTGAAAGTCATTTTACAGGGATGAGTGTGCGAGGTCCTTTGTTCGTTGACATGTATGTGGAGCTCCTCGTATAGAGCGAATTCAAAGGCTTTACTGAAATTATTAATGATAATGATGGGACGATAATTTTTTATGTCAGTCCGATTATCTTTTTTAAGCACGGAAATAATTTTGGAGTTTTTTCTATACCTCTGGGAATGTGTTACTGTTAAGGACTAAGTTAAATAAAATAAGCAGAGATTTCGCCAAGATATTAGCCACAGTCTCTGATAAGAAATGACGGTATACCATCAGGACCAGCGGTGAATTTGTTTTTTAATTTTTTGATAGCTTTACATATCTTATCTTCGTTTACTTGGACTAACTGTGACGGCTCATGTTCATTTTCATCTATGTCAGTGTTCTCAGCGTTTACGTACTCAGATCATTCTGTAAAAGCAGTTTTAAAGAGCTTAGCAAATGCGTCGACAATTTCTTGAGGAGTGCTCAAAGAATTATGGTTGTAGGTCATATTATTTGGAATGGTTGTCGTATTATTTTTGCTATAAATATATGACCAAAAAGATTTAGGATTCGTCTTAAAGTTATTTTCAATATGGTTGATATACTGTTCATGCGCTAGATTAATATCATTTTTCATTTTTGATCTTAGTGTTTTAAACTTATCAAGGTCCTGAGTATTGTTGAATTGCTCATGTTTTCTCCATGCTGATTTATTCCCTTAATATCATAGATTAACTGTCTGCTGTACCATGGACGTCCTCGGGACGCATGTCGTAAATATATTATTGATAACACTGTAGAAGTCTTCTACAGCTAGATTGACAACCTCGTAGTTTGTTAGAAAAGACCAATCTGTTTGTAGAAATATAAATAAATTGTATATTGTGATATAATCGGCTTTCCTAAATTAAAAGCCAATTCTGACTTGAGTGGAATCATATTTCTCGCTTCGTCATTTTCTTGAGGTAGGTTAATACACAGTGGTGGATGATGCAAATCTTCCCTTATCATGGAAATTTCTGACCTTTCAACTTGCAATGAGATGATATTACTTATAACTAAGTCTAGCAATCTACTATTAACATTAAAAACTCAGTTATGTTGATTAAAATTATAAAGTTTACAACAGTTTTGCTAGGCCCGTAGTTTCGCAGATGCACTTGCAATATTAGACTCATTATATTCTGGTAAGTTAAATTCACCAATGAAGCAGGCATCCCATGTTTGGATTGATTTAAAAGAAATACAATATTGTCGGCAATTGCCACCGAAGAAAACTGTGTTTAGTTTAGAAAGAAAGATTTTAAACTCAAAATTGCAATCTCAACAATTCTAGTCCACACGTTAACTTTCTGTGGAAACTGCACGGTGAACTTGCGGGGAAAAAATAATATTAATTTAACCAAAAAAAAGCGGAAACAAAAGTGAGTGGACTGTACAGTGGCGCGAAAGAGAAATTAAGGATCCTACCTTTCAGATTTCTTCCTCTGGGGTCCAGGTTCTCGGAGGCCTCCGGATGCAGATATTGCAGGTAGATCCTAAATTCGTGGTCGTCGTTGCACAATACACACACAAAACAAATTAAGCGGAAATGATTATTAGAGGGTAAGTCACAATAAGAAGCGGGTAGAAAAATATATATAAACGTAAGCGATAGAGTTGTGAATACTCTCGCTGTACGAAGAATAATGGCTTCAAGCCGCGGCGATGCGGTGCGGTGTGGTGTGATCACAAAAAATCTCTTTCTTTTGAATCGCGTGAACCAAGAAAATGATATATAATTAATGTATTTTAATTCTAATTGATATTGCGGTGAATTTAAATTACGTAAAGACAAACAAAATAAACAATAATAGAAAAAAAGGAAATTTAGAATAAATAAGGACGTAACACCGAGTATGGCCCTCAATCAATCCAATGTGGTTGGTATCGTTTCATCATAGTTTGGCAAAATTCTAAATATTCTAAAACAGTTGACTGGCTTATTACCTGCTCTGCTGTGACTTTCTGACTTGGTTTGTGAGGATTGTCCTGACTATTTAATTTCTGAAATTTCTGAACGATCGGAAATTATCTCTTACATGACCACAAGATCGAAATTTCTTTTCCTTTGAATATAATATTTTAACTAGAGGATACGAACTTCGATGCACTATTATGTCTTTGTCTCTTGACAAACTTAATCCCTCCTCAGCTCCTCAACAAAATTAAATTGTTTATAACAATTAGAGCACAGGGTCTTTGAAGTACATACATATTTTGGGTACTCCAGAGCACTTCCCCAACAGGATCCAACCATAAAATTGCTGATGGAAAAAATTCCACTTCAAATCCTATTCTAACTGCACTATTATCTTTTCCTTATTTATAATATATGTTAGGTTATTTAACTGAATTCTTATACGAGAGTTCATAGTATGGTATTTAGACTATCTCAAACGTGTGAACTAAAATGTTTTGGCTCTTGTACTCACGAATATATAAAAAGTGTAACCTGACATCGTGATAAAGCCAAAACGAGTATAAAACGATTTTGTTGGCAATACATTTAATTTTTCGCATTAAACTACCGAAGGTTTACAATTGAGTAGCAGTAGAAGTATTTAATTGGCATGGTTATAATAATTATAATAAATGTTAGGTTGCTTCTAGTATAAATAATGCTTAAAATATAGAAAACAGCCACATTTAGAACTTAGTCGTGTATGCTGGTGGTCCGAATTAGTTTTTGAGGTAGAAATTGGTGTCAAAAAAAGAAATACTAATCATTTTCTTAGAATACTATTTCCTAAATAGTAGCACAACGGTGCGTTGCAGAAATAACTAAAGAGAATTATGAAGGCAACTTGTCTGAGGATGAAATGGTAGAAAGACGAAACCAAAGACAATATCAACAAAGACCGCAACATAGACAGGGTCAACAACAAAGAGTTGAACAACAACAACAACAGCAGCAGCAGCAGCAACAGCAGCATCAACAGACGCAACAGCAACAGTATTACCAACAACAACAAGGTAACATTCCTGAATGAAAACAACTGAACACTGACTAACAGTTTCGGTATACGCTCGTCCAATCATTTATTATACTCAAAATAATATAAACAGGGTTCCCTAGCTAAAATAACCCTCCCCAAAAAAAAATTTATGTAATATTAATTTCAAAAAAATCTACTTACTATGTTTTGCCTTATATTTATCCTTCTAACTCCTGCATAGTTTCGAGTGCAAGGCCTAACAGATTCGCTACTATCGATATTAAAATATTTTTTTATGCGAAGGTTTGCTTATTTTTCTCGTAAATGTTTATCAATACCTACTGTTTGTTCCTTGCTTTAAATAATTACGTAAGTAAACTATTCATAGCAGGTAGCAGGTTTTCACCGTAACTCATATGAGTAGATAAGTTAAAAAATGGTTAGCATTTAACTCCTACGAGCTGTCGATAATTTTTCCTCACGTAAGTAAACTCTCTTGGGCCGTCAATAATTCTTTAAGTAACGATTTAAGATTTCCTAAAGTACTAAGAAACAACTTGTGGTTTCTCCACGTTTTAAAACTCTATAACAGATTATTTTTATTGGAAAAGCAATAAGTGTCCCAAATGTAATTTAAGAAACATTGCCGTATGAAACACCTGTTGCTGTTGATAATTGCTTTAGAGACTGCTGATCCTGTAAAGTAACTGCTCCTAAAACGGTAATTTCCCCAGCTTCGAAATTAACCATTCGTGTTGGTTTATGCTTTACCAACTGATCCCGTTTCCATAAATTTGTGCATCAATTCTATTACGTACGTTGCTTTTTCCCGGACGAGTAGCATTAAAAGTTTTAGCTCAGGCCTTGCCGAATTCTCTGTAGTATAAACCTACAGTTTCAGTTTCGCTTGCAGAGTGTACACAATTTTGAAAATGTGATAAAGATAATTGTTAAGAAACTAGTCATGAGAAGAATGAGTATGAGTTATCATTTATTTATATTTCCTAAATAAATCCGTTCAAAGCAGATATTTTAATTTACTATAATTCGCATAGAGCTGAATATTATTATAGGTTTTTCAAACATTTTAAATACCGTTGTTTTACTCCATTGCTGATGTAGTATCGCAGCCAGTTATTGCATGTAAAAATAAGTTATGATTTTGACATTTTGGATAAGCAGATAAACTTTTCGATGAATATATTTTTGTTTGTTGTTGAGCCTTCCCAGCTTTCAAAAAGTAAATAATCTTATCAATTGGAGTTCGTACAGTCAGTAGTATTAACAAATCAACATCTTCACCAACAATGATAGTTGTATTTGTTGTATTGAATTGTTTTATTGCTGTTTCAATGGTGAGGATATCAGCGTCATTGTCAGCTTGTTTCACTAAAATGTTCGCAGTTGTAAATTTTTCACATAACATTGTAATGAAGCGAGACTTGTGAGTATTTGCAAGAAATTGTTGTTGGTTTGTTGGAACTGTCATAAATTGATCAAAAACGACATCAGAAGATGAATATGTTTTTGCAGTTCGACGAAGTTGTTCTGCAGCTTTAATGTTTTTCTTATAATCATTATAACTATCAAATACTATCACTCTATGATCAAAATGTCTATGTACATACTGAACGTATTTATAAAAAATAACACTGAATGTTTCTTCTCGATCCCCCATAACCCATCATTTGTTTCAGCATTTGAATCAATCAAAGCTTTTATTCCACGATCTACATCTACAGTGTCACTTTCAGTCAAAGGTTTACTACAAAGAAAGCAAAATTGCGAAATTTTTTAAAAGCTTTTAAGCGGCACAAATTTTAATAAGAAATATTAGCACTAAGCACGTGTATTCACTGCAAAGGAACGCTCAAAACTAAAAGTATTTCATTTACATCCTTCAAAAAAAAGTAGATATACGACCGTCGCTATTCGAACAATAGAGTAGCAGGCAGATGTTGCTCAAGTTTATACGGGCAAATTAAATTAGGGACTGAGTTTCTTTTAAGTGTATATTCTCAGAATCGGATAATTTGTATGTATAAGTTACACAGACCAATATTTTTACTTAGATTGAACGCCCGATGATGTGTATAGGCGGCATAGGCGTGCATATTAGTATTTTCTATGTTTCAAATGGTGATATCTCAAGAATGTTGATTCGTAGAAAAAAGTATATGAACAATATGTGTAGGTAATTGCATGGTCTACAACTTTTGTCTTGCCCATTTTTATGATAGCGTTACGAGAAAAATGCAAAAAACGGATATTCTTGACCTCGAATAATTTTTTTACCAGATCGGTGGGGATTTTTGATATTTTATTTGCAATATTGTACCTGAGACCTGTACCAATATTCAGCTCTATGCGAATTATTGTACACTTGCGACTGTTTGTCTACTTTGAGCGGATTATTGGTTATCTATTTTGTAAAAATATTTGGTTTTTTTATTCCTCACTGCAAACCATTTTGATCATTTCATTAAAGAAAAGTCACTTATCAATCATAATAGTTGTCATTTTCATAGCTCACTTTAATAATGTTAACTTTTCCATATTTACAGTAACTAGTTTAACCAAGATATTCGACGTAACTTAAAAACGGTGTATGGTAGGGATAACATAGGCTATATTTTTGAAGTCAGGAAAAAAGCATCATTTCAAAAATTTAATAATATACAGGGTATCCCATAAAAAAATATATAATTTTTTGCATTCCCTGAAATCTGCACGCTACTGTACTTTTGATAGTATTTTAACAAAATTTAGTCATAACCACATACCTTCTATTCAATTTTTTTTCTGTAGGCAATAATAACGAGGTGGGTAATTTATAACGAATACCTAACCCTGTACGTACATGTACAAATATATATTTTTTTAAATAATTCAGTGTTCATTGTTTTCAAAACGAAAAGACACAATAAATACACTTTAAAAGTCCACAACAGCACACACTGGCAGACTAACACATGTACATTATATTTTTACACAGGTAAGGTGTTGTATATAGAATAGGATAATGTTATTGTTAATGCATGTAACATAGAATTTAAAATGCATTGTTAGATAATAGTAGAGAAAGAAGTTTCAATAGGTACAACTTAAACGAATATTTTAGAATATAAGTTAGACTATTTTGACATAGCCAGAAAAGTTAACAAAAGCAACATATTATCAACATATCACTTTAAAAAATAAAATTATCGTTAAATTTTCAGCAATTTCAAGCCAACCCACCCAACGCATGACTCAACAAATACGAAACCAACAAATGCAGGGGATGCAGGGTGCAAGAGGGGGTCCGAACAATCCCCAAAATAATCCGAGCAACCCTCCGAATCCACAAAAACGAGCAAGGTGGTTTGTGGCTCTTTTCGACTATGACCCTGCTACTATGTCTCCGAATCCAGACGCTTGCGATGAAGAGCTGCCTTTCTCGGAGGGAGACACGATAAAAGTTTGGGGCGATAAGGACGCTGATGGGTTTTACTGGGGCGAATGTCGAGGTGAGTATCGATTTCTGGTATTTACAATCGGACTAACCTAACCTAATCTCATAATTTCCGGCAAACAATTGAATTCAAGAGACATGGTCACTTCAATCAGGAAAAACGTAAAGGTTTCCTATTATCTTTGCAAGCAGTCTATGAGGTGAATTGTAAAATTAAATGCGGCAGTGGATGTTAAAATTCATTGTATTGCATGCTATTATTGTTCAGATATTTTCATCATAAAATACTTGTTTTTTGCATACGTTGATACGCCCATGCATGCTATTCTGTGTGACCTTGAGTCGATATAATTCGGAAATTAAAGGACGATGACGTGATCAAACAAATTTTCAATATTTTCAATTGATCAAAAAACGTTTAAAATAGCGATTGTGTAGAGCGGAAGATTCTATTGAAAAGACATTTCGCAAATTTTTTATCATGGCGCCAGGGGCGGTCCTAAAGAGAGTCTAAAGACAAGTTCTGCCTGCATCAAAAAAAATATCTACAGTCCGACCGCCCTTATGGATACAGGGTGTACCCAATAAGGTGGCGCCCTACTAGTTTTGCCACGTTGGTTGCAGAGAATATAGACGATTTTTTGGCAAATGATAGATAGATGTCATTTACCTACAACGATTCGACATGTAATATCAAAAATGAAGAAATCATATTTAGTGGAGTAAATGTAGATTTGTAGGAAAAATTTTACAAGGAGCAACGCAACATAGAAAAATAAGTTTGTTTTGGTGAAACTAACAATATTCTAAGTTTTCCATTTCGAGTAGCTGGGGGAACACTTTTTTCGCGGAAAAGTGGTAAATTGGTCATTTTTAAGGGTGGTTTTTCAGTTTTAATTTATTTTGGACCCTCTAAAATGCTAGTTAAGAAACGAGAATGGTGCCTTTTTATTATCGATGGTCAGGAACCTTCAGTTCAAATTTTGTGAAAATCGGTTCACTGCCTCCCACGATATGCATATAGATATACTGAAATAACGTCAAAAATTGAATTACGGCTAACTTGGCCTAAATCAAACTGAATTTGATGAAATTTTAGAAGAAAGTAACCTATATAGCCAAGAAATAGCGCGCCAAATTTTAGCAGCAAAAAATATCCAACAGTTTGGCCGCAATTCCATTTTTAGTCCAAATTCCACAAAATACTCAAAACTCCCCAATTTGCCCAAATGATCGGACGACATTTTTATTTTACCAAAATGAAGATATTCTTATGTACTTTCTTCTGATGTAACTAAAAAATAACTTTTTTTAATTTAGCCTATTTTTTTGGTCATGCGCGCGGCGATTTCCTATCATTTTCGGTATTATACATATGTGCGCACAAGTATACGTGTAATTATTCATTATAAAAATTTCAATGTTAATAGAGATTAAAAAGAGTTCCCCACCTACTCAAAGCAGAAAACTCCGGATATTCTTAGTTTCACCAAAACAAACATATTTTTCTATGTTGCGTTGCTCCATGTAAAATTTTCTCTATCGCCTTATTTAGGCTATTTTTACTTCACTAATTAGGCGTTTTTTTAATCGAAATATTTTATAAGAGAAAATTATTCAGAATCGCCTAAAATCCCCAAATCCCAAGAAGTTTCATCAAAATCTGAAAAATCAGTTTATTACTATAGCATCCAACTTAAATTACATCTTTTTCGATCAAATCACTCTCAGACAAAATATATTTTTCAATCCGTCTTTTTAAATTCAGTCTTACGTTTCTCAGTTGTTGGGGAGTCACCTCTTCACGGGCCTCTTTTATTCTCACAACTCTTCCCTGTTTATTGGCCTTGTCTTGTAGACTTTTCCTTTAGGTGTTCCTGAACATGAACTGGACCTCCACGATTGAAAAAAAAAATTTTGGCTGGAGAGCTTTAGGTGAGACCCTGGAGGCCTGCTGTGCACTTTATTTCGTAAAATTCGGAGTTGGGGTGGTTTGTCCTTAAACGGCTGGAATGGGCCAATAGCTTCGCCCTGTATTTCTTATAGAGTTAAAAATCACTCTTTTGGGACTTCTCTGAAGTCGTAGGGTCTAATACTACACCCTGTATAGATTTCTTGTAATTAAATTTGTTTTAATTTTGCAGGCAGGGTCAAGGATTGCACCCTGTATAATAATTTCTTGAAATAACAATACTGTATTTTAAAACGAGAATTAAACAATATTTATTTAAGCGTAAAACACAGAGTTAATTATTTTACTAGGGGTTGCCTAGGAAGAGGGCACGGGCATTAGAATATTTTTTCGCGAACTGGAAGTAACTATCACTAGGTACGCCGGAAACACAACTTGCCGGGGGCTTGGCACGCTCCCTTATTTATACTAGTGATGGGGCACGACGCTCGCTGAGAGCTCGAAAAGCCGAAAAGGGAGCCAGACCATCATATGGGGCTCGAATGATGAAATATTGTGCAATGTTCGCTGAAAATTTGGGTTGAAAATTATATCACCAAATTGGCTGTGAAAAATGTAATAATTTGGTATAAAAATGTCAGCGGAATCTAATTTGATTTTTGAATAATGAACTATAACTGTCTGAATAACATGATAAATTGAATTGGTCCCGTGAAGTAATATTGAGGGCTGTACTTTAATCCATATTTGATGTTATGTTATATCATGTTAATCCATACGTGATTGTTATATTATGCCATATTGAGGGTAATGTATCTCGATGTTGAACGGAGCGAGAGTCAATTTTAGGGTAATGGTAATGCCAGCATGCAAGGGGAACACGTAAATTGGATTTATTTTTGGGATGAACTTTTATGGGCTGACTGGAGAGATAAATGAAAGGTGTTTTTAGATATTATCGGAAAGTTGAATTTGAAGTTGAATTGAAGAGCAAGGGGCTTGTAGAAACTTTTTGGAAGTAAAATAAAATATTCTGATTTGATGGTTGGGGAGTCATTTGAAAGTGACTTGAGATGATAGGGGGGCCGTATTCTTTAGGGCGATCTTTTGCAAGTTTTCTACTGTATTTTGATGAATTTTGATATTGTAATGATTTTATTTATAGATTCGGGTTATCGGTGAATTATCGAGGTGGCTGAAATTTTCTCAAAATTAATTAACGAAAATGGTGGTTTTCGCGTTCTGTGAGTGTCTTAATGCCTTTTTTAACGGGTTTTGGCCAGTTGACCTTTATGATCGAATTAATTGAGGAATTTTAATAATTTTTTGGTCGGCCATTTTGTTTAAATGGAAGATATACTATAACATTCCCACAAAAAGAAATCTAAGGATGTGATGTACGAAGACCTGTAGGCAAACTTAATGAGGGGGCTATTGCGATCTATCCATCTTTTTTAAAAATGAACGTTAATCCACTCCCGTACAATAAGAACATTGTGAGTTGAAACTCCATCTAATTATGAATAACACTTGACGATATGTTCAAAACACCACAGTTGAAAATGCGAAAAATATCACTTGATATATATATCTTTATTGACAAATACAATGCAAATTACCAATTGGTTTTACAAGTGTTTTCAAGTCGCTTATGGATACTTGTTTATTTGCCAATAAAGAAAAGTTACAGGTGACATTTTCCACATTTTGAACTGTGGAAAAAGTAGGGATAGTGCGCTCTTTTCGTGAAGCAGCCGAAGAATTTAATAGATGGTGTTACAGGCTTAATGTATATGCATGCCTTTCAGCTTGTGGAAAGGTAAAATGTGCTCTTAAGTCATCTTAGTGGATTTTGGGATTATCGACCACGATAAAATTTCCTCCGTTTTGGTTGTTTCTGGTTATCAGAGTATTTTGTTGTTACGGAGGGAGTTTATCCGCATTTGTGCGGGATTAGGTGTACAGGTAAGTAACCTTATTATCGCCATCTTTTCCGACCTCACCCATGTATTTAAAAAATGTGTAGGCTGGTTGACCACTTTCCTTTGGAAGTATCTCGTTTGCTAGAGAGGCGGACTTGACCCTGTCAATTGAGCTGCTGCATTTTACCAGAATTGTATGTGTATTGAACTCTCGAGATATAAATATCTGATTTCAACAATTGCTCTCATTTGGCACGCCCTACATGCACTTCCCACCTGCAAATTAAATCGACCACCATAAATCGACCACGCCGAAGTCACCACCGTAGGGCTGCATCACTTGCTGACGTCTGGGTATCGTACCATCTAGATAAGTGTTATTGTTTCTTCTACCTCGAAACCACCTTCAGTGGTTCTACGTAGCAGTATTTGTTTTTCTTTAAGTACGTTCTCTAATGTAATCTATTGCGGTCATATTTATTATAGTCAATCCTCACGCTTGTAAACACAAGGGGAATTTACCTTTATTTATTTTGTAACATACATATCAGAATATAGCCATTTAACTACACATCGCCAGGTTCATATTAGAAAACCATAAGTTGTAAATACATTTCATGTTGAGAGAAAGTATCATTATTTCATCTGCGAGTACTAAGAATGGAACCCTCAACAACTTTATGTTAAATAAACTAAACGGTTCTAATAGTTTATGTTAAAATTTTCTGCTGAGGTTTCTGAGCTAGTGAAACTTTTTGTCGTGGGCACGCTACAATATTTATCCGGGCTAGGTAGTGTCCACGATCTGCTACTCACAGCAGCCCAAGTGCGTTTTTGTATTATCTTGCAAACCCTACCGCCTCACAGTAAGGGGATAAAAAACCAGTAGCAAAGGCATCCAGATCGACTCTCAATATCTAACACGACAGTACTTAAAATAATTTTAGTGTTTAATTCTACAGGAGGAGTGAATAAAAAAGCAACCAACCGAAACCAAAATCATGTTTATGATGGAAATGTCTTAAATTTTTTGAGAAATAATGAAAATAATGCAAAGTCTTAGGCAGATGTCTCGAATTTTAGATGTTTCTAATCATAAAATTCGTGACTGTTTCAAAAGAAATAAAATAAAGCCATATAAGTTTCTCCATACCTTGGAGGAGGAAGATTTGGTGAGGATGTTGGAATTTTGTTTATGACTATAAGGAGAAATCTTAAATGATCGAAGATTTTTGAAAAAAATATATGGGCTAATGGTGTAACCTTCATTGGCACAGTATCTGCTCAAAATAGTAAATATTGGTCATTTGACAATCCTCAGTGGGTAATTAATTGCAAAAGACAGCATTCTGAAAAGGTGAACATGATTTGTGGGCTTATTGGTGATAATTTGATCGGTCCATTTTCTTTATGGAAAATTTGACGGTAGCTAGACTTGCAATTCTTTTGGACCACATTTACAGAGGCATCAAGAGCTTCTTCTCCTCAATTTATACTTCAACATGTTTCTTCAATTAGATGGAGCTTCAGTTTATTATTAGCCGTTACTCGAGTCCGAGTATAAAAATGTTACAGTCGATAGATTGTGTACAATAAAAAACAAGTAAAAGGTGTAGTCTATTGTAATTCCCATTCATCTACGGTGCACACGACTATGGCTATAGAGGCCAATTCGGGAGAGCACATGTCGACCGCAGTCAGGACAAACATAGACCTGGTTAGGTCTTGGATTCGGCCTTCTTGCAGCAACATTTCCTTGATAGCTGGCCACAACCCCGCGCCATTCGGTTCTGTCCGCTGCAAGTTGTTCCCATTGCTCGTCTGGAACACCGCAGGATTTTAGATTTTCATGGAGAACGTCTTTGAACCTCTTTCGTTGACCGCCACGCCTTCTTCTACCGCTTAGCAATTCACCATAAAGTGTACATTTAGGAAGGCGGTTATCATGCATACGATGAACGTGACCTGCCCATCTTAGGCGTGCTCTTGAAATAAGCACCTCAATTGGAAGGCTGTTTGCTCTCCTGAGTACTTCCACATTTGATATGTGATGGAACCAATGGATTTTCATCATACTTCTGAGGTGTCTTTGCTGAAAACGTTCTAATTCTTTCACATGACGACGGTAAGTGACCCAGCTTTCACATCCATATAGCAGTGTTGGAATGACAACTGTTCTGTAGACAGCCATTTTCGTTGACAAAGCAAGGTCGTGGTTGTCAAATACTCTCTCTCTAAGTCCCCAGAGTGCTCTAGATGCAGCGTTAATTCTATTGCGAATCTCGCTGTCCATGTTTGCTCTGTCATTAACAACGTTGCCTAAGTAATTGAACTGATCCACCACTTCAAGAGAATTTCCGTTAAGTGTAATGTCTATTTGGTTCACTTGATGAGGAGTTGACATAATCTTAGTCTTCCCAATGTTGATTTTAAGTCCCAAGGAATCATAGCTCTGGGCATACACATCTAAAAGTTCTTGAAGCTCTTCAGGCGTAGAGGCTAAAAGTGCACAGTCATCCGCATACTGGAGATCACAAATGAATCGTGTGCGTGTCTTCGTGAAAGCTCTAAAGCGCCCTATGTTAAAGAGACCGCCATCAAAACGGTATCTGAGACCTATTCCTCTGACTGTCAGTTTGTTGTCAACAATAATTGTTAGAGCAGTGGTAAACAAATTAAAAAGTAGGGGTGCCAGGACACATCCCTGCCTAACTCCAGTGAGGGTTTGGAAAGGTTCGGTTGCCTCATTATTATACACAACCTGGGCGTTGTTGTTTGTATGTAGACTGCGACATACTTCCACAAATTTTCTAGGGATACCTAAGCGGAACATAATTTTCCAGAGCACTTCCCTGTCCACCGAGTCAAACGCCTTGGTTAAATCAATGAAGGCCATGTGAATTTCTCCTTGATGTTCGAGTGCTTTTTCTTGGAGCTGTTTAAGTGTGAAGATTAAATCCGATGTGCCTCGGTTTGGTCTAAAGCCACTCTGTGTTTCAGGAAGTAACTTTTCCATAACAGGTGTTAGCCTATTTGCCATCGCTTTAGTGAGTATCTTCCCTCCAACAGCCAGGAGAGCTATACCCCTGTAATTTCCACAGTCCGCAGCGCTCCCTTTGTTTTTGAAGAGGTTGATTAAAAGTGTATCACGAAACTCTTGCGGAGCTTGACCACTTTCCCACACGACATCAAACAGTTTTTTGAGGTAGGGTATGAGCTCTGACGACACAGCTTTAAAGATCTCAGCTGGGAGTGAGTCGGCGCCGGGAGATTTGTTATTTTTTAGCTGCCCAATGGCGGTTAAGATCTCTTCCGTTGTTAGTGGTTTATCTAAGTCTTCGAAGGTGTCATATTGAGGGATAAGATTTATAATATCGTGATCGGCTTGACTTTGCTGGTTAAGAATGTTAGAGTAGTGTTCAGTTTATAACGCTCTTATTGTACAGGATTGGATTAACGATAATTTTTACAACAGATGGATAGGTCGCAATAACCCCCTCATTGAATGGGCTCCCAGGTCTCCGTACATCACACCCTTAGATATCTTTTTGTGGGGAACACTTAAAGAAAAAAATCTACAAGACAAGACCAACAAATAGAGAAGGGTTGTGCGAGAGAATAAGAGAGGTCTGTGAAGAGGTCACTCCACAATAACTGAGAAACTTAAGACTGGTTGAAAAATATATTTTGTCTGAGGATGATTTGATCGAGTAATATGTAATTTAAGTTGAATATTATAGTATAAACTGATTTTTCAATTTTATTATTTTTATTTGCATGGAAATTTAAATTTTCTTAGATTTTGATGAAACTTGGGATTTAGGGTTTTATGCGATTCTGAATAATTTTTTCTTGCAGAATTTTTCGGTAAAAAATGCTTTATATGACTTCTTAACTTCTGGTATTAAATAAATAAATAAATAAATAATAAATACACCACAGGTAATGACGACCCCCTTTATCCCGGAAGGCTCTAGAAGAGCCTTGTGTGGGAGGGGGATACACATTTAGAGACAAGGGACACACACCCAATATCCGTGTATAGTGAAAAAATCCCTCTCACAGTATTTTCCACTGCCACGACCGGGGATCGAACCCGGAACTTTTGGGTGAGAGGCAAGTGCGCTCACCTCTCGACCATCAGTCATACAAATTGAAATTACATATTGAATCATGTTTGGCCTTGAAAATTCACCAGTAAGTTGTTAATGCTCAAGATAAGTGACACATGGTCAACCTACCATTTGCCAAAAAATCGTCTATATACTCAACATGGCAAAATTAGTGGGGTGCTGCGATCATATTGGCATATTTATGTTGCTGCGAATGAAGCAACCTCACGAAGAAATTAAAATTACACTATTTCTTGTATAAACAATACTAAAGGCATTTGATTTTAAGGACATAGCATCTGTGTATTATGCAAAATCTTAAAATTCAATAATTTTTGTATTCGTCTGTTAAAACTGGCATTGTGCTATGAAGCTAGACCATCAAATTATTCAAAATTTACTTTTAACTTCTGCCAATTTTCGCTACTGACCCCCAACACCGACGCAGGTAGACGAGCTACCCCCAACCAAGAATTTTGCCGAACCTTTTCTCTTTCCTAGAGTAGGTATCTTTTACTTGCCTAACAGTTAATAGACAAGAGACTGACAGCTTTACCTCCCCTCTGAAGAATGGTATATCCTCGCCTAAGATTGCATATACTGATATACATACTGCTAGAAGATGTGAGGCGAGGACACGGTCTCCTTTGAAACGGTCTTCCATCCAAGTACTGACGTTGTTTTACATCTCATATCGAAATATGTACATAGTAAAGATGTACCTACGCTCGTCCCAATATAAAATGTTTTTATTTAATGGCGTCAAAATATTTTTAAAATAAATATTATTTAGAGTGGGTGATTATACCAAAGAAGCTTTTTGCAAATACTTCATTGGAGCACAAGAGTTACTTTGGTGAGGTCCTAAAAACATTTTTTCTCTTTGTTGAAACAAAAACTGTTTCGAGTATATCGGGCGTCATTCCCCACGCGTCCAACCCGGACCCAACCTAGGGTTTTTCCTTATACATACCATGCAAGTGAAAGAAATTCACAGACAGCTTTCAAAGCTCTTGATTTTGTTGTTTAGGGAGTTAATAACATCTTATCTCAAATAGTGAATTGAATCAAAATGAACAAAGAGATTTACAAACATTAATTAATATGTGTATCAAACAAAATTATTTTTAATTCGATAATAAAATATACACACAAGTAAACGGGGTAGTCCGTTAAGCCCATTATTAGCTGAAATATTCATGGCAAATTTTGAAAAAAATCTTTTTACCACACACAATAATCTCCTTAAATACATACATTTTTGAGTAAGATATGTTGACGATGTGTTTTGTATATGGATCGGTACTGAGAAACAATTGTCACATTTCATCCATTTAATTAACTCCCTAAACAACAAAATTCAGTTTACATTTGAAATGGAAAAAGAACGGTCAATAAACTGTTTAGATATTACGCTGACACGTAAAGAACATGGGCTAGAACTTGATATTTACAGAACGCCAACTTTTACTGACATTCTTACACATGCAAATTGTAATCAATCTTGGAAGATAAAAATGTCACCGTTTCATAGCTATGTACACAGACTATTATCTCTAAATTTAAACAGGGTTAACTTTGAAAAATAAGTTAGAATTCTTAAGATGCTAGCAACAAACAATGGCTATGATGAGTTACTTATTGACAAATTAATAAAAAATAAATAGAGAAAATTATTACAAAAACATTTTTATAACGTGCCAAATATAGAAAACAAAAAGTGACATAATATAAATTATGTAAATAAGGTTAGCAACTCAGTATGTAATAGATTAAATAAATTAGGTATTAATACAATATCAAAGAATAGAAATAATTTAGGTCGCTTGTTGATTAATAATAAAGAAAAGACAGAAGATATTAAAAAATCGGGGATATATGAAATAAAGTGTGACGACTGTGATGCCGTATATATAGGTCACAGTGGCCGTAGCATATATGTGAGGTTAAGAGAACACAAACAGTCTATTTTATATAATAAAAATCAACTGGTTTCGCCGAACATTGCATTGAGCAAAATCACGTTTTTAACGGTAGTAATGTTAAACTTTTGCATAATGCAAACAAAGGAAAAATCCTAGACATGCTTGAAATTTTAGAAATTAAGAAGGCCCTAAGAAACTATAAAAACGTTACAAATACACAAACAGAATTTATGAACAATCCTGTACTAGACACAGTAATAAAATTAAAATTAAGTTCGTAGTTCCGGCCTGTATTGTTAAATTTTAAGAAATAGCAAATCAAGTTATTATCCCCCTCTAGGTGGGTAGAGGATTTGTAAGATATATACTGTGAACCACCATTTTCAGGTCAGTTTTTAAGACTCTTTGATAATGGTTGCAAGGCCGGAACATATGTCAGAGAAATCTGAACAAAACTAATGAAACAATAAACCAAGTGCGTATTGTAACTATTCTTCTGAATATTTATAATTATTCTAAATTTGTTTACTAAATACTAAAGTTTAGTTGTTCTCAAATGTCCTAAATATTTTTAAGAAATTGTTATTCTTTCAGGGAGAAGAGGTTACGTACCTCACAACATGGTAATGGAACTGGAAGGGAATCAGAATAGGGACAGGTGGGGTGACATTTACGCGAATATGCCTGTGAAACGGATGGTTGCACTTTACGACTATGACCCACAAGAACTGAGTCCAAACGTAGATGCCGAGGTGAGCATATATTACAGTTGGATATAGATAGTCAATATAGTTTAAATTTTCCCGTTTTGTATAGAAATTACATTGACCACCTCCCAACTTTCACTGTCTTGTTATGGTAAAAAAACTTTACATTATTATTATTATTATTTAAAACGAGAATGGAATTCTTAAATTATATATACACTATATATAGTTGGTAAAATTATGTACAAAATTATTTTTTGTATAACAATTATTGAGAGTGGTATTTTCTCATTGATATTAGTGTGACTTGTCTCACATATATTCTTTCCTATTATTTGGGTTTTATACGTATTTTATACTTTGACTGTTTGTCGTCATAAATTAGTGGAATAAAATTAGATTTTCAGAGGAAATTTTACATGAAGCAACGCGACATAAAAAAAATAAGTTTGCTTTGGTGAAACTAAGAATACCCTGAGTTTTCCGCTTTGACTAGGTGGGAAACCCTTTTTTTCGCAAAAAAGGAGTAAATTAGTCCTTTTTAAGGGTGGTTTTTCAGTTTTAATTTTTGGATCCTTTAAAATGCTAGTTAAAAAACGAGAATTATGCCTTTTTATTACCGATAGTCAAGGAACCTTCAGTTCAAATTTTGTGAAAATCGGTTCGCCGCTTCCCATGATATGCATATAAATATACTGAAAAAACGTCAAAAATTGAACTATGGCTAACTTGGCCTAAGAAATAGCCCGCCAAATTTTAGCAGCAAAAATATCCAATAGTTTGGCCGCAATTCCATTTTTAGTCCAAATTCTACAAAATTTTCAAAACTTTCCCCAATTTGCCCAAACGATCGAACGAAATTTTTATTTTACCAAACTGAAGGTATTCTTATGTACTTTCTTCTGATGTAACTAAAAAAATAACTTTTTTTTTAATTTAGCCAATTTAACCTCTCCACAATAAAATTGTGAGAGGTTACTAAAATTGGTTCAAAAACGAAAATTGAGATAACATCAAATCTTTACGTTTTGAGGTCCTAGGAACCCAAAAAAGTGGTTTTGAAAAATGTCTGTGTGTATGTGTGTATGTGAGTATGAGTGTTAGCACGATAGCGCCGAAACTACTGAACGGATTTGAATGAAACTTGGCGTGTGCGTTTCTTTAGTGCCCCAGAAGATCTGAAAAGGTTTTGGTTGAGATCGGATTACGTTTAGTGCCATTTTGACGCAACAAGTTGTTTATTTTATAATTACTTTCAATTTGCAATGGAACCATTGAACAGCAGTTGAAATTCTGATTTCAACAATATATCACACTTGCATCCATTCGATTTGGTTTCCGTGAAAAAAATTAAAAATAAAACAAATATGGCATATCTCGCATTTCGCATGACATGATCGATGCGCGTAGCCGTTACGTCGTGAAACTCATCACATCACGTGTCAATTCATGTGTGAGGGTTTCTTCACTGCTCTAGAGGTAGAGCGGATTACGTTTAGTGCCGTTTTAAAATATATATACAGACAAATCGAAGAATTAAACTACAAATATTCCTCTAAAATCTAGTAAAATTACTGAAATGCTAATGTTTCATTTAACAAAGACAGCCGCGAGCGATCGGATTGCAATGAGCAAATTTTGACGATTGTCGTTGTCATCGTTTGTCATCCGATAACGTTGGTGTCATGTCATGTTAATAAGATTTCGGCATATTTGTAACTTTTAGTGACGGCACCAGTGGATTGTCACAAACTTTAAAGGTAATGTAACAATATCAATATCATATGCTTTCTGTACCTTCGTTGGTGAATTTATTATAGATTATCACTTTATCAATTTTCAGTTTGTTGCTTTGCAAATCTGTAGTATTTAGGATAACTAGACTTTCTTAGTCGTTCAAGTGATGTTAAAGTTGTTAATATCCTAATAGTATATTATTCAACGAGCGATAATGTAGGTAATAACTCGCATAGATGATTGTAAATTCATTAAGTTGAGGGTTTTTTTAGTGCCCCAGGTTTTGGATGAGATCGGATTACATTTAGTGCCGTTTTGTCACACAATTTAATGCTCTTTTCGGCTTCAAAGATCCACCGAGTGGGGAGGTTCCAGCCGCTTCCAGTCAATATATGTAAAAAGCTTAATAAAAATCAAGTGAATTTTCGAAAAGGAAATATCTTATCTACGAGAGTTTTTTTAAATCTAAATATTTAAAACTTGCTCACAATCACTTTTTATTATTAATATTGTAATTTTTATAATAAATAATGACACCGAAATACCGAAAATGACAAAAAATCGGCTAAATTAAAAAAATATATATTTTTTAGTACATCATGTGAAAGTACATAAGAATACCTTCATTTTGGTAAAAAAAAATAATTCGTTCGATCATTTGGGCAAATTGGGAAAATATTGAAAATTTTGTGGAATTTGGACTAAAAATGGAATTGCGGCCGAACTGTTAGATATTTTTTGTTAAAATTTGGCGGGCTATTTTTTAGTTCAATAGGTTATTTTCATCTAAAATTTCATCAAATTCGGTTTAATTTTGCCCAAGTTAGCCGTAATTAAATTTTTGACATTGTTTCTGTATATTTATATACATATCGTGGGAGGCGGTGAACCGATTTTTACGAAATTTGAACTGAACCTTTCTTGAACATCTATAATAAAATGGTACCATTCTCGTTTCTTAACTAGTATTTTAAAGGGTCCAAAATAAATTCAAACTTAAAAACCACCCTTAAAAATGATCAATTTACCCATTTTTCGCGAAAAAAAAAGGATTTCCCCACCTACTCGAAGCGGAAAACTCAGGGTATCTTAGTTTCACCAAAACCAATTTTTCTATGTCGCGTTGCTCCATGTAAAATTTTCTGTATCGCCTTATTTTGGGCTATTTTTACTCCACTAAATAGCCTTATTAGAAACGTTAAACTAAAAGGAATAGAAAAAGTATTGTGCAACTCGTGTCAGAACTGTCTTCGTGTGGTTCCTGGACTTGTCCAGCAATAATAATAATAATGAATTTATTAATCACACATAGATAATCATGGTACATATGGCAGTATAAGAAACAACATGAAAATAAAAATAATATAAATAACAATACATGGACAATAGTACAAATATATTTAAAAAATCCCCTCTTCCCCTTTTTCATATAATGGTCAACTTCTGACTACATCTGGAGTGCCCCAAGGTTCAATTTTGATACCTCTATTATTCATTGTATATATATCAACAGATCTGCTTAGACCACTAAAGTGCGTATGGCTGTGATGATATTCCATAATTTTTGTTCAGTGGGATGTAAATGATTGGTGCCTTCGGAATAATATTGACAAACACGCTGAAATTATTATTATGTCTGCATATAAAAGTTTGGGCTTCGTAATTAGAAATTCTTAGTGATACTAATTTTTAAATCTGTTTTATACTGCTTTTGTTAAGTCTATGCTTGAATAGGACTCACACATTTAGAATCCCGGCTATAATAAATGTTGTAAAAATATTGAGAATATTGAACGTCGCTATATGAAATTTACATCATACAAAATGGACAATGTTCACCCTCCTACTGGTTTTTAACATGAATAGTTGTGAAATAGATTCGGTTTTATTAGTTTACCAGATGGCAGGGAGCTTTGCTCTGTTTTGTTACAAATTAATCCACAATATAGTTGACTACCCAAATATGCTGAACAAGACGATCTCTCATGCATTTGAAACTCGTAGTCAAAAAATCTATCAGCAGCTTTTTTCAGGAGTCCCCAAACTAATAATTTTTAATAAAATGTGCGAGTAGGCCAAAGTATAATAAATATTTAGCAGACTATCTTCATCTAAAGTACATTTTATGTGTAAAATGCCAAAATAAGTTTCGCTTATTTTTTACATATAGTATTAATATGATTATCCCATAATAACTTAAAGTCTAATACAATTCCAAGATAATTTATTTCATTTTTCAGTAAGATGCCCAAGATTCTAAAATTTTGAATTTTTCCCATACTGTCGTAGCAATAGTGTTGCCGTCAGCAAACATAGTAACAATTAGGTCACGTTTTATGTAATCTGAAAGGTTATTAATAAATAACATGAATAATAAAGGTCCTAGCACTGGGCTCTGGGGAACTCCGAGTTTACATTTGTGAGTCCTTGAATTCATATGATTGTAGTTTTATTAATGGCCTTTCTTCCATATAAAATTTAATCCAGCTCAAGGTACTATTTCTAATTTCTAGATGATGTAACATAATTTGGATAACAGTATTTCGCAGTCAATAGTATCAAAAGCTTTAGATAAATCGAAGAGAAACGATGATGCAACATATTTACTAGCATCTAAATGAGAATAATATAATTAAGTAAATGGCCAGAAGGCGCTTCAATTGATCCATCTGATCTATTTTGTGATGGCGTTAAAATAATTTTTTTCCCCACAAAATTAACAATAGGAACGTGAAGAGCTTTTATATTATTTTTTATAAAGTGTAGATATCTGTGTATAATTGTTAATGTTCTCTGAGCACACTTTCTCGGGGGCGAGCGTAGGTGCGACTTTACTATGTACATACTTCGGTATGCGCGGAAGCTATACAATCTTAGGCGAGGGTTGTATAGGAGATATACCATCCTTCGGAGGGGATGTAAAGCCGTCGGTCCATTGTCTATTAAATGTTAGCCAAGTAAAAGATCCCTACTCTTCTTAAGGGTAGAGGTTCGGCAAAATTCCTGGTTGGGGGTAGCTCGTCTACAGGCGTCGGTGTTAGGCCTCAGTAGCGGAAATAGGCCGACGTTAAATAAATGTATAAAAAAAAACACACTTTCTCATTTGTAAATAAAAGCTAAATTTCTGACACTAGTTGCACAAATAGCTTTTAAAAATGAAGATTTTTTTTTATTCTCTAAATATATTATGTTACACTGTATTTCAACCAAGTTATGGCTTTTAGACACGTTTGTCTAATATGTGTTCAGATAATGGGTAATATGCGAGATTATGTAGCAGATAATAACTTTCTCTACATGTTTTTAATCTGTTTGATCTTGTAAAGACTTAATTAATTTGGTCATCAGCATTAAATATTAACCGAAGTTGTTTTTCTCGACGTCTTGTCTAACAGTTTTCTCTTGGGATACAATCTTGGTACTATCTCAATAGAGCGGTTTTTCAACTTTTAATTAAAATAGTCTCTTTACCCATTCTGAACATACATCTTGTACCATTATGCTATATATAGTCCGGGGTCCAACGCCCCTTTTTAAAGTGATTACTAACCTCTATCGAGAATTTTCACAGAGCTGGGGAAGTTAGGAGACTAGTCAAAACGAAGCCACTCACGAAAATTCAGTCTGTTAGTAATGACTTTAAAAAAGGGACATCGGATCCCGTACCAATACATATTAAAATACACATGCAAATATTTTTTCCACGCTTTCTTTAAACACCACACACAATAATCCACAACACCACCAAACACATCTGACCTCTTGAACACTCCGAGCTTTCTCACTGCTCCAAAAGTCCTTCACAGATCCATCCGCTTTCTCAAAACTCAAAGCTCTACCAAAACCTTTTCGACCCAACTGCAGGTAGAACTGAGCTTCACCACCGGCCAAATCATCAACGTCTACGGGGAGATGGACGACGACGGCTTCTACATGGGCGAGATCGAAGGCGTCCGAGGCTTGGTACCGTCGAACTTCTTGACGGAGGCTCCGGAGCAGTACAGCGCAGGGCAGACGTCCCAGCAAGGTGGTGCGCTGAGGGGTGGTCAGAGGGGAAGAGGTGCAGGACCTGGGGCTAGAGGGCCGCCACCGCCACCCAGGGAGAACCAGTTGAGAGGACGAAATAAAGGTAAATTGAAATTTTTGGGATCGGGGATGGGTCGTTGCAAAAATGTTTGTACAATAAAGAGGGTTTTTTAATTCAGTGACATTATTAATTAATTTATTATATCTGCATGAGTTGAACCAGTTATTATTTGCAAAAATGTCAGTATTATAGTAGAGAACTTGATAAAAATGAATATAAATTAAATATGTAAATAGAGGTTATAAAAGTTGTTTGCAATTCATTAATATTAATATTACGTCAATATAATAATGCATGTGAAAAAACTAATGTACTCATAATTTCTTTTTGGCTAGAAATACAGAAAATGCGACATTCTTCTGTTAAATTATAATTTTCTTGCTTACCGATTACTATTGGAATAATATTATTGCCGGCACACTTTACAAATACCTTCAATGTACTTCTTCATTATTAAGTTTTTCACAAAAAATGTGGGGTTGACTTATTGCGAATAGCTGACAATTCAATAAAAATTGTGTCGCATTACCGTTTTGTTTTGCATTCAAACTATATTATTTCTGTTAGGAGGGTAGTTGTGTAAAGACCTTAAGAAGCAGACTTGAACTGCTCCCTCTTGAATTTGATTCATATTTTGGCATGCGGCTAATAATACTGGATAGGAATAAACACAATAATCATTAACAAAAATGGGTCGTAAGAATTTTATCTTTGACATGTAATTGACGCTATTAACAAGGAATATGAGCTGATAATTGTTAGGAACATAGTTATGCAGGATAAATCTCGAGTTCTACGATAGTTAGAAATGTTTTAAAAAATTGCAAGTAAACTAGATAAAAAAATCTATAACCGGTAATTATTTTCGAACATACAGGGCGAGCCAAGACGAAATTACAGGACCAAGTGCCTTTTTTAAAATGGAATGCTATGTGTATCATTACATTTTTTGAAGCCCCTTTCTAGGCTCTATTCATTGCTATACAATGAATATCTCCCAACCATTTGGATATAATGAATTTTTTTATTGAAATAATGCAATCTGCAGATAGATATTAAAAAAATCACCACAGTCACAATTATGGGTTTTAAGAAAAATTTATGTGAATACCAGTTACGAGACATCTAATTAATGTTTTTGAATCATTTTCATTTCCTAAAAATGTACAGGGTGGACAAAAATTATTTTTCAATGAAGAACATTTTAAATTGAATTTTCTCAATTTTTTTGAAATAGAACACCCTATATATTTTTCGACGATGTGATGTAGAAGTAAAAAATGAACATTTTTTGTAAGTACTTCCCTATGGCTAATTGCAACCATTTTCGTTTGATAAATGAATAAGTGTCAAATTCAAGAATAAACTTAAAAAAAGAGGTTACCTCAAATAATTCATTAGAAAAATTTATAATAGGTGTTCGACGTATTGCCCATTTTAATTGACGCACGTCTTTATGCAATTTTGAAATGAGGCTATTTATTGGTACCATTTCTTCCAATCCATTGAAATGAGTAAATAGTATTTAACCGGTCCTTTACTGTAATGTTTTTCGACAAGCAATAAAACCTCAGATTGGTATAAATTGTCGTGTACAAAGGAGCATTTATCGCATTTATCGCATTTATCGGTCGTTACAATTTGTATTGAATTTAAAATATTTGGAATATTACAATATGAATTTTAATAATGCGGAACTTGTAGACATGACTTTTGTTTTGGGCGAGTCAGACAGAAATTGTTTACTTGACAACAGAATTTATCACCAACGTTATCCTGAAAAAAGGATTATTGATGTTAGCAGCTTCCAAAATCTTCTCGATAGATTTCTGGAAACTGGAAATGTCGAATATGAAAAAAGTGAAAGAATAAAATATGTTGTGAACGAAGAAAATGAGTTTTCTGTGGTGCTGGCAACGGTTGAGAAACCCCATGTTAATCAAAGAGAAATGAGCTTATTAGTAGAAATAAGTAGACGGTCTGTGGGTCGAATCTTAAAAACAAATAAGTTGCATGCATATCATATTCAAATGCACCAGGAATTATCTGATGACGATTTTCAAAAGCACCTACAATTTTGTAATTGGGCCAGAGGTAAAATGCAACATGATGTCAACTTCTTCGTTACTGTTTTATTCAGTGATGAGGCAACTTTTCCTAAAAATGGATTTGTTAATAGGTACAATCTCCATTATTATGCTTCGGAAAATTCTCGCTTTTTTATGCAAGTTGATAACCAACACAGATGGTCTATAAACGTTTGGGGAGGAATTATTGGAGAACATGTAATAAGGCCACATTGCTATTTATCTTCATTTTTTGTAAAACTATCTGCTACAATTATTAGTAAATCTCCCTGAAAGAATTCGAAATAGGATGTGGTTTCAGCAAGATGGTGCTCCACCACATTATTTAAATGCAGTGGAGACCACTTAAATAATACCTACCCTAATCAATGAATTGGAAGAAATGGATCCACTAAATGGCCTGCTAGTTCCCCAGATCTAACAAAAATGGATTTCTTTTTATGGGGATACGTGGAGGAAATATTTATAGAGACACACCAATAACAGTACAAAATATGAAGGAAAGAATAATAACTGACTTTACATCTATCACACCGGCAGTTTTAGAAACAGTGGGAACCTTATTTCAAAAACGCATAGAGATGCGTGTTACTTAAAATGGGCAACATGTAGAACATTTATTACAATTTTTTCTACTGAGTTATTTGAAAAAAACCTCTTTTTTAAAGTTTATTTTGGAATTTTGTAATTATTGCTCAATAAAACGAAATTGGTTGCAATTAGCCCTAGGAAAATACTTACAAAAAATGTTCGTCTTTCATTTCTACATCACATCGTCGAAAAATATACAGGGTGTTCCATTTGAAAAAATTGAAAAAAAATCAATTTGAGATGTTCTTAATTGAAAAATAATTCTTGTCCACCCTGTACATTTTTAGGAAATAAAAATGATTCAAAAACATTAATTAGATGTCTCGTAACTGGTATTCACATAAGTTTTTCTTAAAACCCATAATTGTGACTGTGGTGATTTTTTAAATATCCATCTGCATTATTGCATTATCTCAACAAAAAAATTCATTACATCCAAGTGGTTGAGAGATGTTAAATGCTAATATAGAAATGAATAGAGCCTAGAAAGAGGCTTTAAAAATGTGCTGATATACTTAGCATTCCGTTTTAAAAAAGCCACTTGGTCCTGTAATTTCGTCTTGTTTCGTCCTGTATGTTAGAAAATAATTTCCAGTTATAGACTTTTTTATCTAGTTCACTTGCAATTTTTAGAAAAATTTCTAGCTATCATAGGACTTGAGATATCGAGGTCCGACGTATTATTGCGTCACCCTTTACAGAATGGTTCAGAACTAAAAAATTACTAACAAAAAGACATGGGGGCAATCTGATATTTAGCTTACAATGAATAAAATCTGATAAATCTTACGAACAGAAAATCCTGTATATTTTCTGTAGGCCAAGACAAGAAATTATTATCAAAAAGATGTCGGAAAAAACCGAAAAGACCTGGTATCTGTTAAGAAAATACAAAATGGCAAAGTTATTTGGCATACAGTTAAACTCTTTCGAAGAGAAATAAGGATTGAAAAATTAAAAAAATATATACAATATTTCTCATTTAAAATGAGGACACCCGGATATTTTCGTCATTTTTTGAAATTAGGATTTTAGCTTTAGCACGATTGTAGTCCTATATATTTATCTGGCCCATAGCCGCGTTGATTAAAGCGAGAGATGGCAATCGCGATTAATCACACGGGTGTCGTGCCATCGGGTTCGAATGCTGGCTCCGGCACTGCCGGAGAAAATTGTTGTATGTTGTATGGCATTTTTTCAATGTGTAACCCCTTTCCGCGCAAGCCACTGGCTTCTGGAATTGGGGGTTGTCTAATTTCTCTGGTGGTGTTTATTTATATGACATATATTTCGAGGCAACCAACTTAAATTTAATTAACAAACCGAGACAACGGCAGCCCTCCAAATGGGGCCCATTCTCGAATTTTACTTCGCGTTTTTAGTTTTTTAAGTATTTTTTCCCAAAGCCCACACACGGTTACAATTTTGGTTTTGAAAACAAAAATTATTAAATTAAATTTCAATTTTACAAAACCTGGAGTTCTATTGTGTAAAGTTCTTAGTTTACAATCATAAAATATGTCTGTATTTAAGTGAACAAATTGAATTATATAGTAAGGTTATTTGGTAATGAGGCTCGTTGTAGCAGAGAAATAGCCGAAGATATCCTTTACGAGTAGTCATGGAATTGCACTCGCAATAAATGCTCTTTTCCATGAAACTGACAGTGTTATTAAAATATCTGAGAATAACCAACCCCGTCGAATACATCCGCATCCTGAAGATAAAGCTGCAAATCAAACGAATCCAAGATTGAGTCTACGAGATTTAGCATCTCAACGAGATGTTTCAGACTCCATAATATCAAGCCTTATCCTTATACAGGGTGGTCCGTAAGTAATGGTCGATAGAGCAACAGTGGGTTTCTGATATTAAATATTACGATTTAACTAAACTTACCTTAGTAACAAAAGTTGACATTAACAGAGTGTTAAAGAGTGTTAAAGTCAATACTATATTTTTAATTTTCTCATATAACTTCTGAAGTTTTTTCCAGTATTGCTGTGAAAATTGGTGAATGGGGGTTATTTGAGATGAAAAATTCAAATCTGCTCGTATTTTTTGTGTAGATCCTAGAAGGCGCCACATAAGCACTGTTTAAGGTGTAAATGTACTCTTAATCGTTTTACCCGTAACGTTATCCATTTTTAAAATCATTTTATCGAAAAAAGTATACTTGTCATTAGTCTTAGAAATTGACCGTTTTCGAGAAAATCGCATTTTAACATTCACCCTCATAAATCATTATAAGAAATATTAACAAGATCTTTTATTGCGCCCCATATATCGAAATCCAATGGGTTAAAATCTGGACTACGTGCTGGTCAAGGAAACGGACTACCACGACCAATCTCTCGCTCATGAAAAGGGTGTTTAAATAAATGATTGGAAAAATGTGGCGGAGCACCAACTTGCATGAACAACATATTTTGTCTCAAATTCAGTGGTAGTGCATCCAACATATCAATCAAAACAGATTGTAAAAAATGTTAATAATTGTTACCATTTAAATTTCTTGGCAATTCATGTGATCCTAGAAAATGGTCCCCAATGATCCCACACCAAACAATGATTTTGAACTCATATTGATAATGTCTTTCTCGCTTTATATGAGGATTTTCAACTTCCCAAAAATGATTATTTCTTAAATTGAAGATACTTCGGTGGGTAAATGCAGCTTCATCCGTAAATAATATTCTGTTAACGAATGTGTGGTCAATATTTTGTTTGTTTCGAATATCACTTGCAAACTGAAATCTTAGTGGAAAATCGGCGGGCAATAAATTTTGAACGGGCGTGAAATGGAATGGATGGTATTTTTCTGCATGCAATATTTTTAGAATGGAATTTTTACTGATTTCTGTAGCTGCACATAATCGTCTTGTACTAACTTGTGGATCATCTGCAATGCGAACTAATATTTCTTCTTCTTGGTCAGGCGTAATAATTGTCGGTCGACCTAGTTATCACGTTTAGGATGAAATGAACCACTTCTGAACAGATTTTGAAATAGTCTACGAGCAGGTTCTAACCTGTTCGGAAATTTTTACAAATACGTTGCGCAGCACGTAAATTGTAATTCAGTTGACAATAAATATTAACCATGTCTCTCATAGATAAATAAAATTGCAAAAAATGAATGTCACGACAATTTTTAAATGTCAAAACTCGTCGCATCGGCGTCTACTACCTTAATATTTCTTATAATGATCTATGAGGGTGAATGTTAAAATGCGATTTTCTCGAAAACAGTCAATTTAGAAGACTAATGACAAGTTGTCACCTTACTAAAATTTTATAGAGAGATATTAGGTCCTAACCTAACTCTCGATGGTGGTGTGTCCAAGTTCTTGAGAGAAACGTTGGCTAGCTTACAGCCGGAGCTGGCCGTGCGGTTATTTAGAACTACTCAATATACAACTCAGCAGCTCAGGGCGCCAGTAACCTAAATTGCCCTACGTTTCCAAGTAGTGGCTTAAAGTTCGGTTACAATACTTCAAGCACCCCAAATAGAAATATATATAATTGGACCACGAAATCGATATCAGGTGTCAATTGCCTTAATTTTCTCTACTGAATATATTTTGAACGCATATTCTACAAAAATAAATGATTCCCAAAGTATATAAAATCTACTTTAATTTGCTACCATTCTGAAATATATATAAGAAAAAAAAAAACAAGAAAAAAAAAATGACGTAATAATTATAGTAAGTAGTAGTAGTAAATACCAAAAAAATTAAATAAATATATTAATACAGGTCAAGATTTTGTCAAGACAAATGAATTAATCACTGAAATTTAGCGCAAGGGCCTAAAAGACGGCCATTCAATTAGTAGCAGACAAAAATGCACTACTAATATGTAATAGATTATTTGGTACACAAATGAATATGAATAAATGCAAAATATTAAAATAGTATATAGAAAATACAGGAAATTCAAAGAAATACAGCTTATCTGCTTAATGTCGTCCTCGCACGAGATTACTGCAAATGGCGGCTCCAATGGTCGATCGTCCAGGACAGCCGGTATACTGCGTCTATTTCAGAAATTCCAAAATAACGAACTGGAACGCAGGAACTTCAATAGGTCTTCTAACGGTAGCTTGATATCAGAAATATCCCAAATTAGAAACCAAAATTACTGCACCAAAAAGTGAAAGAAGCCAGGGAAAAGAAGAAAAGCCCTATAACAAGGATTCACGAAATTACCATTAACCAGTCATTTAAAAGAAGAAAAATGTAATAACTTACGTAGATGGAGGGTGGCTTGAAGTGACCAAACCTATAGGCAAGAGCTTGGTTGATTACCACGTGTTGACGAGGGGTTACAAATGCCCTCAAATCCAGCAGTACAGCCGAATTGTGCGCCGTCCAACAACTTTACATAAGCATACGGCCACAATATAAACACAATCTTTCTAATTATATCCAAAATGAACACCTCAAAGTGTTAAACATATAGAAAAATGTGGATTGCACTCATTAACACACCAGAAATACGTGGTAACTGACTCGAACGCCTGTTTTTATCCTTCGCTCACAAAAACTTCGCGATAGAATACGAAAAACTATACATGAGACATGAGAAATATAATGGCAATACCTATTAATTATATATAATATGATGCTTATTTTTACGGATATTCCTTATATTAAGACAAGCTTGATGTATAAAATTGAAAGGATTTAAAATGACCAATACGAAATTTTAAGGTGATTATTTCCTGATTTTCCAAATATACGATTCCGTAGCGCACCGCTGGTTGCATACTTTTAGGCGCTCTAACTCTATAAAATTAACATATAAATCCAAGGAGCGGCATATACAAGGGGTATATTAAAATTAACTAAATTAAACAAAATTGAAACGTTACAAAGTCTACTTTTTTTGTCGCTAAATGAGATAGGTTTAGGATATTTTAATTAAAAAAGGAATAACGTTACGGTTAAAAAAGTTAAGTGTACATTTACACCTTAAATAATGCTTATGTGGCGCCCTCTAGGATCTACACGAAAAATGGGAGCAGATTTGAATTTTTCATCTCAAAAACCCCCATTCACCAATTTTCACAACAATACTTCAAAAACTTGAAAAGTTTAGTTAAGTCGTAATATTTTAATGTCAGAAACCCACTGTTGCTCTATGGACCATTACTTAGGAACCACCCTGTATATCAGAATTTCGAAATATTTTGAATGAAGATGATGAAAATAAAAAGTTAGATTATTACTATTGGGTCCAGGGAAATTTTTTAGACGACCGGAAGTATATAAATATAATTTTGTTGACGATGAGGCTACATTTACCACTAATAGGGTGGTGCCTTCTCAAAACTGTAGATACTGGGCTATATAAAATTCTCATTAGATTTTTAATTGTAAAGACCAGTATTCAGTAGAATTTTAGGAGACCGAATAATAGGTTCCATATTTCATTAAATGCTGAGCGTTTAGTTAACTTTTGCGATACGTAATTATTGGATGCAATTGACAATCTTATGTGTGACAGTTGATGGAGATATTTCTCCAGCTAGATGGTGCTTCAATTCATAATTCTATCATTGTTCGTCAGTGGTTTAACGAATATTTTACAATGCGCTGGATAGGAAGAAATAGCCTTTTTGAAGTCTGACGTTCTAGGTCCTCCAATATTACATCATTAGATTTTTATTTCTGGAGAACAGTGAAGAATAAAGTTTACAAAACAAGGCCCAGAAATCGAGAAGAACGAGCCCATCTGAAATCAGCATTCCAGAGCTGAGAAAAGTAGGCAGTCACTATCGTAAAAAAAATCAGAAATGTATTCAAATTAAAGGTGGATTAGTTGAGAAAGGCTACATCTGATAATTTTTAAAGTTTCTATTTTCGTGTAAAGAGTAACTATATCAAAAATTGATCGTTACTTGTCTTTGAATTTTAAAAATTCTATGACTATGGGGTGAATGTCCCCAGGATAATATACAATATGTTAGCACTGAGTGTAAAACAGAGAAATAGCATGTTTTCATCGCATTAAGAGATAATAAGAAGTACAGTTTTCTTAATAAATAAGATGTTTTTACTTAATTTCTTACTTATAAAATTTATATGTTCGTCCCACATTAAACCAGGATCTAAGTAGACTTCTAATAATTTTACATCCTCTAAATTCTGGTACCCGTGTAGATTTCCTTTAGTGAATAACATTATGTTGGTTTTTGCATCATTTGGTTGGTTTGAGGAAAACCACTGAATTACAAAATGTCTGTCTTCATATCAGTAAGGAGAGATTTTAAATTATTGTTTACATTGGTGGCGGTGTCACCTGCAAAAAGCATAAACTCAGTACTTGCGGAACACCATGTTTTACAATTTGTCTCTCAGATTATGTCTGATTATAGTAGCAACTTTGCTTGTCGTTTCTTTAATTATTTCAATTACCAAAAGTTTATTGTTTGTTTATTTTCTCTTAAAATGTATTTTTTGTCAAATCGACACGTCTGTTCAATATTTTGTTCCTATTTCAATGCATCCTATTAAATTGAAAATCAAAATTTTAACCCTGCGTGTAGTGGACTTTGCGGAAGAATGTTGAAAATACTAAAAATGCGAATTTCGTAATAAACTTTGTTATTGGAGCTCAAAATTTGGTTCTGAACAACTTTTTCTAATAACTTTTTGATATATTCAATGTGAAGCAATATATTGAGAATGGGTCCTATTTTGGGGGTCTGCCGTTGTCTCAGTTTGTTAATTAAATTTAAGTTGGTTGCTTCGAAATATACGTCTGATATAAGCCTATAATTATGACAAAGCTCATCCCCGGATTTCAAAATATTACGAAAATATCCGGGTATCCTCATTTTAAATGAGACACGCTGCATATACATGAATGGTTTTCATTTGAAAGACAATAAAAAATTAAACTTAAAAAATAATTTGTTGATATCTCATCTAGAACCAAACTGACAGTCTATCAGCTGTTAGAGCCGATAAGGTTACGTATTTTCTATTCCTTGACATATACCACATTAAAATTTTAGATACGCTTTAGTACTGACAAGAGGTACATTATCTCCTAATTTCATCAAGATCGGTCTACTAGAACCCGAGTAATAGAAGAAAGTTGAAAAATAACACGCATGTTTGTTGGTTTTTGAGGTTATGTTAAACTTTTGAACTTTCTAACTCCTCTAGTTTTGTTTTTCTTTCAAAAACAAAGGTTTTGAGACCTTACTCGCTCTGATGAGACAAATAGCATCGCAGATATATAAAACAGAAATTCAAAAACCAGGCAAGGCGGCCATTTTATATAAAAGTGACCCTATACGGTGTAGGGGCGACTTCTGACCCTGATGAACAAAATTTTGGTTACCCATGGGGCCCAACTAATGACTTAGAACAAAGTCGCTTTTATCAGCTACATCCATTTTCAAAAATGCTTAACTTAATATTACTTAAATGCACTATATGTTATTTTGAGTCATTTTTTTATTATAGCATAATTATCGGTGCCTTTGATTATTTTTGTTGACCTCTCGGTATATGCTAAACTATTAGAACTTTATGTAACCTTATACAGCATTACTGCTTCGGTTATGGGTAATTTTGAAGTAATAAAACGCCTAAATGAGTCGAACTTTTTCATTTTTTACATCATTTTTCCATTTGGCGAAATATCAACAAGTGAACTAGATAACGCCAAAATGTTTCTAAATATATATATATTGCTTAAGAACACGCCAAGTATCCACTTTATTCTTGATGCAAACAAGTAAATGTTAATTACATAACCTCAGCGTAACTTCTGTTAAGTTTTTCGCGCTGAAGAAAAAATAATTTGATTTGCTATTATTATACAATCTTGTTAAGATATTATACTTTTTGAGTTTTTAGTGGAAAATATATACAAACATTTTTCCAGCGACACATCTCCAAGAGTATTATTTTGGTATTATTTTTAAAACAATGTTATATACAGGGTGTTCATCTTAGCTAGTAATGTAGGCATTTGGTTACTATCCCCACTAAGTTCATTTCGTTTTTTTTTGTATATGTAATACAGCTTCTTTCCAAACACCCTGTATATACAATATCGCTATTTACACATAAGGAAACTGAAATTAAAGTAATACAAGTTACCATCACACACTTGCAATTATTTTTTTGGCTTTTTGATTTAAAATTGTGTATTTCTGTAGTTTATAATATATGTTGTGATCACATTAGTATAAAAGGACACAGTTCATTCCCATGTGCACCACAACTACAACTCGACACGATAGATAAAATTTTCTGTAAAATATATCTAAGTACACATGGAATCTATGAAGGTGCGCGACAGATTATTTTTTACGTATCTAAATGCCCTTTTCTTGTGAAAATTAGGTTCATAATTATAATTATAACAATAACAATACTATTGTGTTATTTAAAATATTGCATTGACATTTATCATTCAACCAGTAAGATGTTCTAAACAGAAGTCGCAAAAAAGTTCTTCCTAGGACTTGAGTGCTGTGAGTATGAATTTTCAAAATAAATGACTTGTTAAAGGAAAGAAATATGATCATTTACATTTACAAAACTATATAGGTTCCTATATTATTTTACTCTGCTCCGAAATAGTATATATTTGTTCATGTATGTATGTTCACCCTTTATTAGGTAAAAATACAATGAAACATTAGAGAATCAACCGTTATTAAAAATAGCACCTTTAAAATTCAAAAGAGGACGAACTACTACGAAGATACTAAAAAAAAAACTCTCAAATAATTATAGATGCTCATCATCCAACACTAGAACACTGTAATCTTGCTTTCCTTCTACACACAATTCCGAAATATGTGTAGATCAATAGTTATATCCCTTAATTGTAAACGTTCTAAGAGTTGCGAAAAATGGATATAAACAAAGTTTTATACAAAAAAGTATATCAAAGTGTATCTTCATCTTAAATAGTAGAGTCTTGAAACTCCTTCAAAAACGCGGCATGGGAAAACTTCTTGATGAAATTCCATTTATACTGTAAAATTAAAATTTCAAATCAGTTTCCCCGAAAAAAAAAAGAAATATCCGTTGCGAAATTAGTTACCACAGGAAACGTTATAACCTTTATAATTCGTAGATGTAGTTATTAGTTATAGTCAACCTTATATATTCCAACCTTACTGGTGTTCTATGGGAATGAGGTCTGCTAAGCTCGATGGATGTTATAGTGACGCAGCTCCAGGTTTTCCAGCATATCGAGAATGATGTCCTTTATTACTTCCTTAATATACACAGAGACTATCATCGTTCTAGCAGCAATAAAAAGGCAAATTTTGCATAGATATAGCAGACCGCTCTTGAGTTATTAGATCTCTAGCCTCCATCAATCTATCAACAAATCCCTGTAGATCGTATCGTCTTTAAATAAGAGATACCAACAACTTTATATCTAGTGGAAATATCCGTTCTCCCATTCAATTACCATTAACTTATGATCTTGTGTCAAAATAACCGTTCTCGGAAGACTACTAAAAATATATCAGTATCCTTTAACCGTTTTATAACTATTTATTGATAGCGTAGATCGAACATTAAGGAAGGCGAGAATGAGCTTTAGAACATATTTTGATGCTATCAAGTGCCGATTTGAAGAAGTTTATTATGAATTCCTTTAACAACTCATCTCTCCAACAGTTATATCCTTAAGGAAATGCGTTTTTCAAAGCAAGCCCTTAGTATATTCTCCTCTATTCTGTCATTCTTTTCTCGCACCAACCACAGGAGAAATAAAATGGTTAATTAATGGCTTAGAAATAACCAGTCTGTAAGGGGCGAATATGTGACATCTGAAACATTTGACTGTTATTGTGGACGATTCGTCCATATCCCATCAAAGGGGTCGTCCATTAATCACGTGAGGTTTTTAGGCCACTTTTTTACACCCCCCCCCCCCTGGTGATATGTGGTGAGGTTCTGAGCTACCCCCTCCACCTATCTAACATAACGTGTATTTTTTTTTTGTTAAAAAGAACTTAATTATTTTCAGAATATTTTTTAATGAAAAACACAATAAAAAACAGCACATATTAATTTAAAAAGCAGCGTCCTCAGACCATGGGTTTACTTGACTGTTTTCGACACTGACAAAACAAAGATCGACCACGCGAATTGCGCGTTATACGTAATCGTGATGTCATACAGCAGCTCATAGCAAGGCATTCTCAGGCATGGTTGCGCGAAAATATACACGTGATATGTAACAATAACCCTCCCTCCCCATTGTGATCAATAGTGATGTTATCCAAATCCCCCCTCCCCTATTTGGACCTCATGTGACTAATGGACGACCCCTAAGACATTTGATATCGAAATTTTTATAAATATCATCTTATATTTCTAAGTAACTCCTATTTGGTTGTCCCCTCCTGATCTCGAGCTTTGATGGTTGTGCTACGACTATTATAAGTTAGGCTCGTGCACTTATGTATCTCTTTGAATGTATTTGGCCGTTAAAAGTTCCTGGAAGCGAATTACAAATTTTATCCTAGAACTGCTACGTAGCGGGTCAAGTTTTAACTCCCAGACATATGATATGCTACAAGTTAATTTCCAGTTGTGAGACGCAGTAAGGGTTTCAACTCACTTACTGACCTTGGCCAAAACGTGACTTATGATCTCTACTTTTTCCGCTAAAATTGTAAAATTTAGGTTTTTCCCCACCGCAGGTTTTGGCATCATTGGAATATTTCCTCCAAAAATCGTCAAAATGACTTATTTATACACGGTACAGCACACCACTCGACTTAATAGATCCTTTGCATTCGTCTGCCATGCAATGTAATAACACCATTTGGAAAAATGTCTTAGTTCCAGAATCGTAATTGTTGATTTTCATTGTAGTTCCTAATTAAGTACCTCAGAGAAAGATGTTATCTAAATTTACAATGAATTCTTCTTTATGTGTTTCTTGATATCACTTTGCTTGATTAGATTTTTAAGAAACTCAGCAAGTAAAAAAACTGAAGTTAATAAAAGGACATCTATCCTTAAACGTATTTATTGCCATTAACATAAAGAAATAAAAGTTTTCACAGTCAGTGCCTACATTAATAAAATAAAAATTCCCCTTTTGCAGCTTACAATTCTTCCGATTTTACAAGAGAGGTGTAAATCACGGCGCTGTTTTAAAAATTATAAGTATTTAGAAAATAGTTTAGGACAAAAGTTAAAACATATAAATATATTTAGGAACAGAGTAAAATATTATATGGAAGGAAATATACTGTAAATGAGTCTTTATAAGAAAATAGTTACAACTGCATGAAGGCGTGGAAGTGTCACTATATGCCACTGTTGATATCAATATTGCGACTTTCATATCGAAAATTTGAATTTAAACTCTCGAAAATTTGCTAGTAAACTCGAACTTCTGACTTTAATCTGAAATATGAATATGAAATATCCGCATTATCCATATAGCAGAAAGAATCCTACGTATATACTATGGACATACATGCACATCTCGACCAGGGTAGCTATTGTCTAGTTCATGTGATGCTATGAGTTTTGCAATTGATGCAATGCATTCACACGACGTTCTCATTAACGACAATTTGTGTACTCTCGAGCACATGAAACCTTGGTGAGATACGACCGTCTCCCTACTTTTCGTGGGAACATAGTTATCACTCTAAAGGTTGAACCAATTAGGATAATAAAATTAAATATTCGATTTGCAGTCATGTATTCTCGTTGATAGAACTAGAACTATGTAGTCTATCTACTACAAATCTATTTCAAAATCTGTTAAATAATTTTGACTGTCTCTTTTATAGTTTTCTAATAGGATTTTGAATACGAGACTATATTAAGTACTGGCTTCCTTCAAATAAAATCTCCATTTTATGGATTAGTATCGTTTATGTTTTTTAAAAGAATACAAGTAACAGCACTGGCATTAAAAATAATTTTTATTTCGGCACAAAATACAGAACAGAAAGCAGAAATCTGTACAAAATATATTCCAATTTCGTCCTTTGCGTGGACTTTAGTTAAAAGGGTCTGCACCCTTTAATAAATTATTTTCTTGATATATCCGCCTCTACTTTTGCACCGTCTATATCTTCAAATCGGTCAATGAAGTCCATTTTCAAAATCTGAAACAAAAGAAGTGAAACACTTTTTTCTATGTATTTATTACAAATCTGGTATTGAAAAAAATCGTTTTTATATCGAAGCATACATTTGACTCGTTATTTTATTATAGCACTTAAGTTTTTAAAGATTTTCCAAGGAATTCTGGTCAACAGAAGTTAAAATCTGGATTCATTCATTACTTACCAGAATATGAATCAATTTGTAGAGCACTCAGTCAATTTCTTGTGGAATTAAAAAAAGAAATTCACTAAATTCCTCGGCATTTTTCAGCAACACAACCACCAATTCATATCAGTTAGATAATAATTGCACTCAAAGTTACGACTGACATCAAAATTAAATTTTAATTGACATTTGCAAATGTCAAGACAAAAATATTTTCATGCGATCGTCCACATACCACGAAAATAGCATGGGAAGCAGCTCTCTCATAAAAACTGGTGATGCGATCGCTTGCCCGGTTCAAGAATAGCAAATTTTCATGTAAATTCCACCCACTTTCCCATGGGAACGTTGATCGCACAACTCGAGAATAGCTACACAGGACAAAACAATTACACAATATACATTCTTCACGATGTTGCCACTGCGACAGCTGAGACTCGAACTTCGCAGAGGTAACAGTGTCTAGCCGTGTTGTTTCTCACACAGTCGCGGTCTAGCTTATTGATACCGTCTCGGCAACACATTAAAAATGCTACTAATCATCCATACCCTAGCCTAGACACCCCGGTCTAAGGCCTAACAAGGAAGCACTGACTGGCTGAGCCAGTACTGGTGTAAGTACTTATCACGAATGTAGTATGCACAAAACTATAGTATAGATTCATAGTCCCTATGAACTACGCATATGTACAGCCTCCTAAGATTTTCTGCGCAGGTTATTTATTTCCAAAGCAAGGAATTAAGGAAACCAACGCCGTGTTCTAAGCTTAATTTAATTTGTCAATCAGATGCCTAATAATGCTTTTCTCCCCCTTTCTTTTCAAGGTTACCTATTTGTTACAGCATATTATGAAGAACTGGCGTTAAAAATAATTTTCCTTAATTTTATTGATGTCGCAAGTTACAGGACATTAGTTCCAATCGTTTTGGAAACAAACATTGTGCATCTTGATGGGTGGCAATGAATTTGGTTCGATTCATCGAAAACAGTGGGATTTTTTGGTTTTTCGTAGTATACAGCGTGCCACAAGTTTCATGGAGCCACTCGTATATCTCAGAAACTGCTTGTGCGATTTGGGTGGTTGATCACTTCCCCCAAATTGGAACTTAAATGACATAGTAAAATTTAAGAATTTTGCAAAATAATGTAAAATCGAGAACAAGAAAATTATATTAATAATTGGGAACTACATAAACTTAAACGATTCTTTTCATTTCTATAAAACCACCATCATTACTAATACATTATTCACTTCTTCTTCTTGCATGTGGTATAACTTTTCGAATCTTACCAGGAGTGATTTCAGCACATGCTTGCCTAACTCTGTCCTCTAATTCTTCTTGGCTACGAACCTGCTTTTCTAAACTTTATTTCTTAAATGACCCCACAAATAGAAATCAAGAGGTGTGAGATCGGGAGAACTCGGAGGAAATTGAAACTGAACTGGGCTACTATGACTTATCCATCTGCTCGGAAAATTAGTTTCTAAAAATACCCTTCCAACGTTGTGTGCTGCGGCACCATCAAATTGATAATGTAGGTTTTCTCTAACATCTTGTGGCAGATCGTTAAGAACCGGGGCAATTTCATCCCTCAACAAACTCAACAGGGCCTCCGCATTTAATCTTGAGAATGGCCCAATGATCTGATCATTCCAATATTGACTTTCGAACCATATTGGTATTGATAATCCATTTGGGGTTTTCGTTAGCCCAAAAGCGGCAATTCTGGGATTATACTACCCCATTTATCGTAAAGGTAGCCTCATCAGTAAAAATTATATTTTTCAGAAAATTTCTATTATCTAAAAATTCACCCTGTGCCCAAAAACAAAAATATAACCTCCTCTGTGTATCCTGATCCTCTAAAGTATACAATATTTTTGTCCAGAAAGCTCTTTGCCTATATATTTTGAAACAGTACCAAACTCGGTCCTTACTTACGTTAAAATTTACTGCTGCTTGTCATATACAAGATTTTGGATTTTGTCTAAAGTATTGTAAAATACGGTCTTAATCTGAATATTGTCTATTTCCTAAATTTAAATTTAGCAGCAGCTTCTCTATAGGATCTGGCATTATTTCCAGCCAATAGAACCAACTCATTTATTTCCTCGATCGTGAAAGGGCGCAAAAATGTACTACGTTATTGGGGGCAGTGGGCACCCAAATTTCAAAAAACTTGCACAAGCAGTTTCTGAGATATAAGAGTGGCTCCGTTGCAACACGGTGTATATTTTACTACACGTTTATTTGTGTAATGCTATTTAGGTATATTTATAAAAGTGTGCATCGACAGCGCGATGCGGACTCGCGATGCGTGCCTCACGGTGTCTGCCTGCTTCGTGATCTGCTCGTCTAAATATCCTGAGGCACAAATGTCTCGAGGTACGCTTCGAGAGACTGCCTCGTGAGGTTCAATATTCAAACGCGTAAGTCCATGGTATTTATATAGGTTGTTCAAAATTTCTAAATTAAAGTCGAAATTTCGGGATTAAAGTCAAAATATCGAAATTAACAAACATAAAATTTAGAGTGGTCTTTCAATGCCTCCATGCAATCGCCAGATTATTTTATTATAGCCGACATCAGTTGATCATTTCAGTTATTTGTCAGCTTTATGGACGTATCTATGTGAAAAAATGATACGCATTTCCATATATGTTTTTCTTTTATATCCATCATATAATTTTCAGTATATCAATAACTTTTTCTTTCAAAATGCCTACATTTTCGCATAAAAAGGGCAGGTATATAAAAAACCTCTAAATAACCCAGCTAGTTACTTTTAACTTGTACACAAACTAAGGACACACATTTTGATTAACTATTTCGTGTGATTTTCTATGTATTCTACAACGCAAGCGTGTGATGTAAAAAGTTCACTTCTTGCATGTATTCAAGATTTTTTTTGAGGAATACAATGCAGGAAATGAACTTAGCTTTAATTGTTTTTATGTTCGGATTTGCACTAAACGAAATGGTTTGCCATATTGCTAGCTCTATCTCTATCTCTTTTAAGCTGATTTTTAACACAAAAAGACTCGTTATATTTTAAAAGTTACAAATGGTGCATGTAGGAGGCGCCAATATATTTATTATTGTTAGTATTTTCTTGTAAATAAAGCAAGATAGATAGATTATTCTTGTAAAATTTTACGATAGTGATTGCAAATTGAAAAGCATAATTTTAACAAAATATTTTATCACGTTGTGAACTCTCATGATTAAAAGTTAAATTTGATATAATCGAGAGGTATAGGTAATAAAATTCTACGGCCAAATGAAACAATCCTCATTTGAGTATCAGAGAATTTTAGAATATATCAAATATGAATCATCTCTATGTAATCAACCAGATTAATTTCTGATCGGTGGAGCTTCAAATACATTTGTAATAATATGTTGAGGTGTAGGCTTGGTTTGCAAAAGTTCTTCGAGATTTGAAACTCGGCAAATTAGTATATACTTGTATCTCCTGAATAATACCTTAAATTTGCGACATTATGGTTCAGTTGCTTGCTCCGGCATATTAGAAAAATGGTCCATAAACTAATATTAACTATTAAGAGGTACTATTGAAAATAGCAGTGTCCTGTTATGCTTCCTAGGATAAAAATAGCTCTTGTGGTAACTGTCACAAAAAATGATGTTTATCGGATCTGGCAACATTCCTAAAATGTCATCTCTTTGTACTCATTTGTCAATCTTATTTTTTTGGCCGCTTTTACTTCACGGCCGCATGTATTACTTGATCATCATTAATATTTGAAATCTGTCACGGCTTGTCAATAAACTATCTAATGACGTTTTTACTTGTTTTCGTTATTAATCTGAAAACGAATTAAAACTGTCAGCCTAGTAGGCTTCTTACGAAATGTGTTCATGTTGTACGAAACAATTTCAACATATTTTATTTTACTTTTTGAGACACTCGTGTAAAGAATGTTGTGTGCACATCGGCCAAATGATCTATCTCAACCTTGTCCGAAGTTTGCTTGGCGTCGGTTATGCCCCGGCCGCAAACTTCGGATTTAGTCGAGAAAGATCAAGTTTACGGCCTTGATACACGAATAACTATTAGTATTAAATTTCCTCAGATAGACAAGTTGACTTATAATGAACTGTACGTATCTCTAGAGGTAATTAAAAGCCATTTAGGTATTCAGAAAACTTCATAGAAATTTTCCTGTCACGCTTAATTGCTAAGACACAGAGTGATAAATTGATTATGACCTTAAATATATTTGTGCCAGAATATCCTTACTATTGATCAGGTTTAGTTCAAATTTTAGACATTTTGTACGCTTATCGCAATTAATATACTGCCCTTATTAATACTGAAGAATTCTATATTCCAGAGCCTGGCATTTATAATTTGATTTTTCGGGTTCCTATAAAAAATATCACCCTGTATATATTTTCTTTAACATTCAGTTGGCAATTATAAAAGTCCATACACACTATATGATTGAATTTCTAGTAACATTTTGTTGATTATTTACAGGCGATTGAATTTAGAAAATGGGAAAATTGTTTACATAAATTGTCCAAATAAGTAGTAGTGGTCAATTTAACACAAATAAATCTTCACAAAAGTACATTTAAGGTAATTACAAGTACTTATTAGCAAATTTTTAAAATGAAAAGTGCTAGTTTTCATATATTTTTGTTGGCGTTTGTTTAAATTGCTATTGATTTCTTAATTAGCGCAGGATTGTTTTTCTAATTTGGGCACTACAACGAAGCATTTGCAGAAGTAACTGATCTCTGCTATTTATTGAGACGCTGCTCTTAAGAGATTGAAATCTGGTGATCTAGCCGGCCAAGGATGAGGTCCTCCACGCTCTGTTCGTATGTTTGAATACTGATTATTCGAATACATTCTAACTTCAATATCATACTAAGGAGGAGATCCCTCATGGTGGAAGTATTAGTATTACCCTCTAACACTTTGCATTTATCAAGCAAAATATTTTGTAAAAAATCTAAATAAACGCCTGCAGTTAGTCTTACCGGAAATATATGTGAGCTAATCAGGTTACTGACAATCATACCACACCAAAATTTACTGGGAGCTTATGTTGAGAATGAGCTTCCTTTATGACATAAGGATTATCTTCTGCTTAGTTATGTCAATATCTTGAATTAAATACGCCATCCTGGGTAAATTGGACTTTGATCTGTAAATATAGTTGGATATGTAGTCGGTAATGGGGTAGTGAAGCGCAAGTTATAGCCTCTCCTACTCAATTGTTAACCTCACCTTCGCGATGAGTTCAATTTGAACTTGGTGCACCCTGTTTTCACTAACGAGGCTCTAACGACCGAGTAAGGGCGGAATAACCCTTACCTTTTGCCGTGAGCCCATCCACCTTCTCACGAAGAGTGCGGTAAAAATAACCCACCGCACACAAAGGTTGCTTTTGGAATCGTTTGGTTACCCCATCGTCGCAGTCTCCTTCTGTGCCATGGGACCACACCACTCGCCTTCCGCAACCGAGCTGGTCAGTTGCATACCTGCTCCAGCTAAAACTTCAAATGCAGCTTCGTTTTCAGTCGATTAAGGCTTTAAAAAAATGATGGAGCGTTCAAGTGGGACAAAATCATCCGGAGGTAAAATACCCTCCCGATCGGATCTCCGGGGGAGGGTGCCCACAGGGACACCTCATCGAATGTCGAAAAAACACCGACAAGTTAAATCCAACAAAACTAATTCTTTCATCTACGGCGCTTGGAATGTTCGTACTTTGAACGACAGCACTCGCACCGATCGGCCTGAAAGAAGAACTGCTCTAATAGATAGAGAACTTCACCGACTCAATGTTGACGTTGCAGCTCTCAGTGAAACTCGATTTTTGGAGGAAGGCTCTCTCACAGAAAAGTACTACACCTTCTATTGGAAAGGTCTTCCCACCAATTCAAGAAGACAATATGGAGTAGGATTTGCCGTTCGGAATCAACTTGTATCCAACTTAACACAAGTACCACAAGGCCTATCCGAACGTCTAATGCTGCTGCGCTATGAGCTATCAGATGGCAACGCGGTAAATCTAATAAGCGCCTACGCTTCCACTCTGGATGCAAGTCACGAAACCAAGGAAAGCTTCTATCAACAGCTGGAAGAAACCCTCTGTAGAATACCTAAAACGGAACGACTCGTTATTCTTGGCGATTTTAACGCTAGAGTAGGGAGAGATGCAGACACCTGGCCAGGCATCATAGGCAAGAACGGTTTGGGCAACATGAACGCTAACGGTCAATTACTCCTAACTAAATGCGCCGAACATGATCTAGTTATAACAAACACCATTTTCCGACAAAAGGATAAATTTAAAGGCACCTGGCGTCACCCCAGATCAGGTCACTGGCATCTACTGGACTATGTTATCGTACGTAGGAAGCATCTCAAGGACGTCCAAATTACAAAGGCGCGCATTGATAGCGAATGTTGGACCGATCATCGTCCTGTTGTCTCTAAAATGAAAATTGTTATGAGACCCAAACACCGAAGAACTCAAGTAAAACGCAGACTCCGTCTCTGTATTAGTAAATTGCGTGACCAACAAACCGTCGAACAGCTAAAGCAAAAAGTTCAAGAGAATTTGAGTGCACTAGAAGAAACCAATTCTGTAGATGTCGCTGCTACCTGGACACAAATTAAAGACAGTTTAAAAAGTGCGAGTGAGGAAATTCTTGGCACTGCAGCAAGTAAAAAACAGGAGGACTGGTTCAATGATAATGAAGCTTTTATACAAGAACTTCTTGACCGCAAACATACTGCCTTCCAAAACGCTATCAACCACCCCAACGACTCATCAAAAGCAGAAGCTTTTACCCAATCTAAGTATGAAACGCAACGCGAAATCAGAAGAATAAAGAACGAGTGGTGGGCAAGCAAGGCCAGAGAAATTCAAAAGTACGCCGATTCACACGACTACAGGAATTTCTTTCAAGGAGTAAAAGCAGTGTACGGCCCCAGTCGGAAAAATATGTGCCCTATTAAAGATTTAAATGGAAATCTCCTCAAAGAAGACCAGGAAATAAGAGCCCGATGGAAAGAACACTACTCTAGCATTCTTAACCAGCAAAGTCAAGCCGATCACGATATTATAAATCTTATCCCTCAATATGACACCTTCGAAGACTTAGATAAACCACTAACAACGGAAGAGATCTTAACCGCCATTGGGCAGCTAAAAAATAACAAATCTCCCGGCGCCGACTCACTCCCAGCTGAGATCTTTAAAGCTGTGTCGTCAGAGCTCATACCCTACCTCAAAAAACTGTTTGATGTCGTGTGGGAAAGTGGTCAAGCTCCGCAGGAGTTTCGTGATACACTTTTAATCAACCTCTTCAAAAACAAAGGGAGCGCTGCGGACTGTGGAAATTACAGGGGTATAGCTCTCCTGGCTGTTGGAGGGAAGATACTCACTAAAGCGATGGCAAATAGGCTAACACCTGTTATGGAAAAGTTACTTCCTGAAACACAGAGTGGCTTTAGACCAAACCGAGGCACATCGGATTTAATCTTCACACTTAAACAGCTTCAAGAAAAAGCACTCGAACATCAAGGAGAAATTCACATGGCCTTCATTGATTTAACCAAGGCGTTTGACTCGGTGGACAGGGAAGTGCTCTGGAAAATTATGTTCCGCTTAGGTATCCCTAGAAAATTTGTGGAAGTATGTCGCAGTCTACATACAAACAAAAACGCCCAGGTTATGTATAATAATGAGGCAACCGAACCTTTCCAAACTCTCACTGGAGTTAGGCAGGGATGTGTCCTGGCACCCCTACTCTTTAATTTGTTTACCACTGCTCTAACAATTATTGTTGACAACAAACTGACAGTCAGAGGAATAGGTCTCAGATACCGTTTTGATGGCGGTCTCTTTAACATAGGGCGCTTTAGAGCTTTCACGAAGACACGCACACGATTCATTTGTGATCTCCAGTATGCGGATGACTGTGCACTTTTAGCCTCTACGCCGGAAGAGCTTCAAGAGCTTTTAGATGTGTATGCCCAAAGCTATGATTCTTTGGGACTTAAAATCAACATTGGAAAAACTAAGATTATGTCAACTCCTCATCAAGTGAACCAAATAGACATTACACTTAACGGAAATTCTCTTGAAGTGGTGGATCAGTTCAATTACTTAGGCAACGTTGTTAATGACAAAGCAAACATGGACAGCGAGATTCGCAATAGAATTAACGCTGCATCTAGAGCATTCTGGGGACTTAGAGAGAGAGTATTTGACAACCACGACCTTGCTTTGTCAACGAAAATGGCTGTCTACAGAGCAGTTGTCATTCCAACACTGCTATATGGATGTGAAAGCTGGGTCACTTACCGTCGTTATGTGAAAGAATTAGAACGTTTTCAGCAAAGACACCTCAGAAGTATGATGAAAATCCGTTGGTTCCATCACATATCAAACGTGGAAGTACTCAGGAGAGCAAACAGCCTTCCAATTGAGGTGCTTATTTCAAGAGCACGCCTAAGATGGGCAGGTCACGTTCATCGTATGCATGATAACCGCCTTCCTAAATGTACACTTTATGGTGAATTGCTAAGCGGTAGAAGAAAGCGTGGCGGTCAACGAAAGAGGTTCAAAGACGCTCTCCATGAAAATCTAAAATCCTGCGGTATTGCAGACGAGCAATGGGAACAACTTGCAGCGGACAGAACCGAATGGCGAGGGGTTGTGGCCAGCTATCAAGGAAATGTTGCTGCAAGAAGGCCGAATCCAAGACCTAACCAGGTCTATGTTTGTCCTGATTGCGGTCGACTTGTGCTCTCCCGAATTGGCCTCTATAGCCATAGTCGTGTGCACCGTAGATGAATGGAAATTACAATAGACTACACCTTTTACTTGTTTTTTATTGTACGCAATTTATCGACTGTAAAATTTCTATACTCGGACTCGAGTAACGGCTAATAATAATAAATGTAATCAATAATCCACTGACAAAATTTCAACTTAATTATATTATCACCCTGTTCTAGCCTTTGCATTTGATGATGAATACGATATGAAATTAATTTTTTAAATTTAGGGTCCTCCCTATCCACACTTGAAGAATTCTTTATTGGGCACTTGTTTGTCGGGTACTCGGTCTAGGGTGTTCTTGAACAATATTGTTACGTGTTTACACCCTTTAGTAAACACCCCAAGTGTGGATTCAATGATTGCAGCACGAATTATCACTAGCCACTGATTCATTGAACAATTAATTAAATTACAATATTAGTACTTATAATCATAATACTAATTACAACGACTATTATAACTGACTACTTGTCACTATACTTTTTACTAGTCTGTACATTCTGTTCTTTCTCTTGATCTGATCACTTTGCTTCTCTGAACTAGAACTACTCTAATGAATTGGCCTCACTTCTTACGTACTCTGTGGCGCTATTCCAGATTCTTTATGTTTTCTATTCCGCGATTCGTTTTATCTAGAATCTCTGTGGTAGGAAATACCAATCATGCTAGTAGTGCCATCTCTGGGGTGAATGGAAAACTACCATTCTATTGCTAGCTTCTCTCTACTAAGAGGACTGCTTCTGTCTGTAAGGAAATATACACAAAACAATATTAATGATATTTCCTTGTCCTTCAACAGCCTGAACAATATTTCTTGCCAATTCAGATGATGAAAACTTTCCGTGCTCCCTTCAGTAGCGAAACAGAGGTGAAGATGTCTGTTAGGAAAGCTCATGTGGTATTCCTATGCGGCTAGTCTATTACCATCACGAAATTCATGAACATAATATCAGTGCATTCATCGCTTTTAAAATTATTTGGCATGATTATTTGCAGATTGAATTGACTATTAGGTACACCCATTTCAATATTTATGACAACAAAACACAAAAATGCCAGTCTATCTAGGCCTACTGTAATATTATAATTAAAATAAATTGTTTGGAAGCTGGCAGTTTTTATTTTGAAAAATTGCTTTAAGTATTAGTAATTTCTTTAAATGTACAAGGTTCTTCGCTATATTCTAACCCCCTCTAATTTGGTTATAACTGAAGATTAAAAATTTTCGTATACAATTTGTAGAGATACAGAGTGGCCCATGTAAAAGCGGAACACCTCTCTAAAATTTTTATTTGTTAACCGATTTAAACGATTTTTTAAATGACAGAGCTTCAATAACTCTACTGTGTTGCAAAATTTTAATCAAAATTTAAAATTGCAGAGCCTATTTCGATTTTTTTAAGGCCAAAAATGTAAAAAAAATTATCTGAAATTTGACTACTCCACTGGGTTTAGGATACCTTCAAATGGGTGTGACCGAAATTTAACAAAAATATATTGGCCTCTGACAAATATAGCATAATTAAAATTTATATTATATTATTAAAATATTTCGATTGTTCGTCATGTAATTCACAATTGTTTAAATAATATTGGTAACAATGCTCCTGTAGATCGTTATCAGTTGAATTTTAAAAATTTATAATCAACAGTTGTTTAGTATTTGTTTTCTTTAAACATGCTCCATATTAAGGATAATTATTTTTATCATCAAGCTTTGCAAATTTTTAAGTTGCCATGGCAAGTCAGCAGAACAAGCGACGAAATCTGTCTAATTTATTCACGTCAACAATGAAGTTTATTGCTCCGTAAGTGCACTATCGATATAAGTATGGCTGATAATTTGCTTGCACTTCATGGTGACAATGACAGGTCATAAAGGGAAGTACGTAGAATTTTTAATAATAGACACCCGAGCTTGAGATTAGCAACGCTACCTACCGTTGGCCGAGTAAATACAATTTTTAATCAGTATGGAGCTGTATCTAAACACATTTTAGAGAATCGTAATTTATAACGACATGGACCAAATAATGAACGAATTAGAAATTGTTTTACTAATAATCAGAGAAACAGTTTAAGAATTATTGCAAGTTTAGACTCAGATTTACCACGTGAAACAATAAGAAGAAATAGTGAAAAGCGTAGTAATAATGGGGTCCTCTAAACCAAAGTTTTTCACACCTTAGAGGAAGGCGATACTGAGAAAGGAGTGGAATATTGTTTATAGACTCAAGGAGACTATTAGAATGACAGGAATTTTATAAAATTTTATTTAGTCACAACTATTGGAACGGTTAATTCTCAAAATTCAAGGCGATGGACAGAAGAAAATCCATACTAGATAATAAATTGTAGAAGGCAGTACTCACAAAAAATAAACGTCTGGTGCAGCATATTAAATATCAGAATAATTGGCCACTTCTTGTTTGAAGCCAACACTTTCGATCAGATGGATGTTCTAATGTTCAGAGTGCCGTGATTGTGAGGGCTTGGTAGGATGAAATTTTACCTAATCGGCAGATAGGGCGAAATAGTGGGTTAGTAGATTTCCTCCCAGGTCCCCCGACTTAACTCCACTAGATTTTTTCTATGGTGGTTTCTTAATGGAAAAGGCTACAAAACCCGTCCAACTAACAAAGAGGAACTGCGTGAAAAGATAAGAAACGCTTGCGCCGAAATTACCAACCAATATTATGGCAAACATTAAAAGACGATAGAATAAGTGTATTGTATTAAATGGAAATTTAGTTGAAATATCCAAAATTTAAAGTGTCGATGTCGTGTCAATTTGTTTGTTTATGGTTTCATGTTATTTTATTATAAAAATAGTAATTTTTGAAACTGTTGTTAAATTGGTAAATTTTTAATTGTAATTATAATTTGTTATTTGATCTAATAAAAGATGTTAATTTCTAAAGTTGTTATTAAATTGAGAAATTTCTAATTGTAATGTACAATACATGTCAACTGATGTTAATAAAAGATGTGCAGTTTATTTATTAAATACCAATTTATTATTGTTTTCTCAATATCGCCTCCTTCTAAGGTGTGACAATTTTTGCTTTAAAGGGCTTTATTTTTATTTACATAACCCTGCTCCAACGTCAGCTTTGATAATGAAAATAATTGCAAGACTTGCTAATAAAAATAATTATCCTTAATATGGAGCATGTTTAAAGAAAACAAATATTTCCAATATTGAGTAACTGATGATTATGAATTTTTAAAATTCAACTGATAACGATTTAAAGGAGCATTGTAAACAATATTATTTAAACAATTGTGAGTTACATGACGAACATTTTAAATATTTCGATAACATAAATTTTAATTATGCCATATTATAGAAACCGACATATTGTTAAATTTCGGTCCCAACCATTTGAAGGTATCCTAAATCCAGTTGAGTTGAGATTTAAAAAAAATGATAAAACTTTTTTGATTTTTGGCCTTCAAAAAAAATCGAAATAGGCCTTGAAATTTTGCACCACTGTAGAGTCCTTGAAGCTCTACCATTAACAAAGAATCGTTTAAATCCGCCTACAAATAAACATTTTAGAGAGGTGCCTCACTTTTAAGAGGGTCACTCTGTATTATATATATGGCGGAAAATCTTGTATATTGTTAAATATTCTTTTAAATCTTTTTTCCCTGCTTTCAAATATAAAAGAGTTGATAGGTCTAGCTGTAATATTTTTTTATATATCGGACATAACAGCAACAAATATGCATATAGGTATTTTAGGGTTTCTAACGGAGGCACAGTAATCATTACTACGCATTACAGCAGTGTCAACATTAGGTTCATGAACTATAAAAATGGCTCAAAATGGCTTCCATTTTTTAAAATAGAAAGCTCGTATCTTTTTCTTAAACTACTTAGACAATTTGAAACGGTTCTGGTTCAAATCGTTAATTGTTTCCCTAATTTTAGTTTTAATTATTTCAACATTCTGACTAAAGTTATAATTAATTTTGTCCTTTAAAAACGCCCACAAAATACATCAAAATGTGATAAATCAGGACTGTTTAGTAGCAGCGGAATTGGTCCGCCATTACCAATCCAAATATCAAATTATGCATTTAAATTCTACAAACACTGTGTGGGGTTGCTCATTCCTGATGTCAAATTAATCCATTAAGTTATTCCTCTAAAAACTCTGCTACCTCTGGTAGAATTATTTGTAAAGATGTTTCTCGTTTTAAGATAAAATTGAAAAAAGTGGCTCTATAATTTTACTTTTAAAAATACCACACCAAACTTGAACTAACTTCCTACCGGATTTCTTAATTTCATCAATTTTTCTTTGTCGTTGATGATTTTTTCTCACGAACGTCTATTTTTCCTATTGAATCAGTATAATCAGTTTATATTACATATTTTTTAAAACTAGGATTTGCATCCAGTTTTTGGAGCATTTGCTGACAAAATTCTAACGGTTTTCGCTTGTGAACTTCCTGTATCAGTGGCCTATACAGGGTGGGACAATAGTGCGTCGGAACTCGATATCTCGAGTTCTACGAGAGCTAAAAATTTTTAAAAAAATTGCAAGTAAACTGGATAAAAAGTCTATAACTGGAAATTATTTTTGAACATACAGGGCGAACCAAGACGAAATTACAGGACCAAGTGCCATTTCTTTTAATGGAATGCTATGTATATCAGTACATTTTTTGAAGCCTCTTTCTAGGCTATATTCATTACTATATTAGCATTGAATATCTCCCAACCACTTGGATGCAATGAATTTTTTTGTTGAAATAATGCAATCTGCAGATGGATATTAGAAAAATCACCACAGTCACAATTATGGGTTTTAAGAAAAACTGATGTGAATTCCAGTTACGAGACATCTAATTAATGTTTTTGAATCATTTTCATTTCCTAAAAATGTACAGGGTGGCCAAAAATTATTTGTCAATTAAGGACATTTTAAATTGAATTTTCTCAATTTTTTCAAATGGCACACCCTGTATATCTTTCGACGATGTGTAGAAATAAAAAACGAACATTTTTTGTAAGTATTTCCCTAACGCTAATTGCAACCAATTTCGTTTAATTGAGCAATAATTACAAAATTCAAAAATAAACTTAAAAACGAGGTTTCTTCAAATCACTCTGTAGAAAAAACTATAATAAATATTCCATATGTGGTCCATTTCGATTGACACACATCTCTATTCGCTTTTGAAATGAGGTTCCCACTGTACCTGCCATATTATTTAAGTGGTCTCTAACTGCATTTAAATAATGTGGTGGAGCACAATCTTGCGGAAACCACATCCTATTTCGAATTATTTCAGGGAGATTTACCAATAATTGTGGCAGATAGTTTTATATAAAATGAAGATAAATAGCTCCGGTCAATGTACCATCAAAGAAATGTGGCCTTATTACATGTTCTCCAATAATTCCTCCCCAAATGTTTATAGACCATCTGTGTTGGTTATCAACTTGTATAAAAAAGTGAGGATTTTGCTAAGCTTAATAATGGATATTGTGCCTATTAACAAATCCATTTTTATGAAAAGTTGCCTCATCACTGAATTATTATTATTATTTTTTTTTTTTTTTTTTTTTTTTTTTTTTTTTTTTTTTTACAAAAAACCAGTCACCCTACTCTGTGGCTCCGACCCTCACAGAGGGGAGCTGGTAATACCAATAGCCACTCCCCACGCCCGTGGGGTGAGTGACTACCGGGTCCGCGAATCGTGTGCCCTGAGTAGACGTAATGAACCGAGGATGACAGCCTTCTGCATTCTGCCGGCTAAGATCTCTGCCGAATCTCGGCATGCCGGTATGATCTTTAGTTCTGAAAGCAGCGTCTGTCTCATTCCACCGAGGGCTCCTATAATCAGTACCACTATTTTAACAGAATGGCCTGGATAAAGCCTGCGGAGTTCGAAGAGCAAATCTCGATATTTTGTCCGTTTTTCCTCCTCTTTCAAGACAATGTTGCTCTCAGCGGGAGCTGAGAATTCCACGACATACATTGTCTTGAGTTGGTGGTCGAGGAGTACTATGTCAGGCTTGTTGGCTTGTATTTGCCTGACGGTGGGAAACGAGTAGTTCCAATAAATTAGGCACTTCTCATTCCCCACAACGGACTCAATATCCCCCGGAACGTAAGGCAGCACTGGTGTTTCGTCTATCCCATACGAGTGCCTTAGATGATAGTAAAGCACTCGTAATGCTGCGTTGTGTCTATGAATATAGGCCGAGACTGCGTAAGTCGGGCAAGCCGACAGTAAGTGCATTACAGTCTCCGGCGCCCTGCGGCAGGCCCTGCAGCTGACATCAGGGACCTCCATACCCATGACACGACGTCGATAGACGAGAGTGTTAAATACACCATCCTGGCAAGCCATTATGAATCCCTCGGTCTCAGACTTCAGCCCAGCTGACCTTAAGAAGGCGAAGGTCAGCCTTTCGGATAAGCCGAGGTCTTCTATATTTTTATAGAAGATCCCGTGCAATGGCTTATCCTTATGGAGCTGCAGAAGGATGTTGTGTTCTGCAGCTCTAATGTGGGCTTTTAGTCGAACGGGTTCCAACTCGGTGACAGAGTCGGGGTTTACCCGCTCGACGTCGAAGATGAGACCAAGTTCATCGGCTGCTCTGCGTGCTGCCTTAAAGAGAAAAGCTCCTACCTCTGCATTTTCATGGTCTCGGACCATGCAGAGGAGGGGATCCGAACTCCTGATGACCTTACATGCTCCATCCAGAACCATCCTGCTATGGAGACTCTCCAAGCTCAAGAGTCCACGGCCTCCCCGATGTCGTGGGAGATATAACCGTGGAACGGACGATTTAGGATGCAAGCTCCTATTGAGATGCATCTTCTTGCGGGTTACTACATCGAGTTGACGCAGCTCTTCTCTAGTCCACTTCACTACTCCGAAAGAGTAGAGAAGGATCGGAACGGCAAGCATATTTGTAGCAGACACCTTGTTCTTCCCCGACAGTTCTGAAGACCAGATCTGTCGGAGTAGGTGCTGATACTTGCCGCGGAGAGCGTTTTTCACTACACTCACTTCTTGGGTGGAGCGTTGCTCGACACCCAAGTAAGTGTACGACTCTCCGGCATCTAGATGGTGTAAGATGCTTCCGTCCACGAGCTGCGCGTCCTCTCCGTAGTCACCGCATCGTCCTCTCTTGAGATGGATCAGTGCGCATTTGTCCAACCCGAACTGCATACCGACAGCCTGCGTGTACTCCTGTACCACCCTAAGGGACTGCTGGAGATCCCTCTCTCCAGAGGCATAAAGTTTAAGGTCATCCATATAAAATAGATGGGTGACCTTATGCCTCCTGTCGCCGGGGGTACCGCAGTTGTAGCCACGGGTTTTCCGGAGCGAGACGGATAATGGCAGTAGTGAGATGCAAAAGAGAAGGGGGCTGAGGGAATCTCCCTGAAATACTCCTCTTCTGAATGTTACCGACTCTGTTTGGACTCTATCGTTACCCGATGTTATGGTAAAACGAGTCCTCCAGAGCGGCATCAGTTCTTCAATACATCTCACTACGGGGCCTGGTACCACAAGACATCGGAGCAAGTGAACAATGAGCTCATGCGATGTCATGTCAAATGCCTTGCGGTAGTCGATCCAGGCCATAGAGAGGTTCCGCTTATACTGCATGGAGTCCTGCGTGACACATCTGTCGATCAGCAGGTTTTCCTTGCAGCCAGCGACACCTCTCTTCGACCCTCGTTGCTCATATATCCGTTCGTAAACCGGTTCAACTGCGTGGAGCACCCGCATGTACAAAATGCGTGTAAACACCTTGTAGCATGCGTTTAGACAGGTTATCGGTCTGTAGTTCTTTGGGTTGGACAAATCTCCGTTCTTGGGGATCAGCACTGTCCGCCCCTCAACAACCCAAGAAGGGATTTGCTGCTCCCCATTTAACCAGGAATTAAAAATTCTGGCCAAATGGTGGTGGGTGCTCGATAACTTTTTCCACCAAAAGTTATTTATCCCATCGGGACCTGGAGCAGCAAAGTTCTTAGAGCCCTCAAGAGCCCTACGAACCTCTTCTGGGGTTATTGGTTCGCACACTTCCTGTGGTTGCTGAAGCCTTTGACAAAAGGCTTCAAAGTGTGCAAGGGCAGGAGAATCTCGGTTGAGTGGAAGCCTCTCCTCGTATAGCGTTTTCCAGAAGTTCTCCACCTGATCTGCAGTCGGCGGATTGTCTACAACACGCGGAGGCGGTTGGAAAAGGCGCGAGGGCTTCTCGCGGAACAGTTTATTTTCCGCAAGCCCTCTCGCCCGCCTCACTAGTGATTTTTTACAAGTCACTAGCATCCGTATCCTGTCGAGACAGTGCTGTTTGGTGGTTCGCAGCACTGCCTCATTGAGTGTGTGATGGACGCGTCTTAGGTTGGCGGCTAATCGACGCACTTTAGGCGTGAACGGCCTGTTGGCCGCCATATAGTCCATCACACATTGGATACGGGATGCGTGTTGCCTCGCCGACCGGATCTTGGCTTCCATCTTTTGTATGCGCCGCTGCGCTCTCTCCTGTGGGGAAGAGGTATTTCGCCTCTCCACCTGAGAAGAGCGTTGAGCAGCGGCATACACGGCACAATTTATGTGCCAGATGTCAGCCTCTTCTGGTAGCGCTGTACGAAGTTCAGCGTCCACTCTGGCCAGGTCTTGTGGCCCGGGGGTTTTCAGATGGTGTAACCCCCTTCTGGTACTGAGGCCCTCTGGTATTGGCGGAACGAGGAGTGCTACGTCCTCAACCGGTGATTGTGGCGGCTCTTCGGCCACCTCATTCACCGGTCCAGGAGCAGCCCTCACGTAGCCCCTACTACGAAGGTGGGATACATAGTCACGCAGATTTTGTGGCGTGAAGGCGCTATGCTCTGGTAGCCTCTCACACCACAGAGCATGCATCCGCGCCATGTATCCCCTCCGCGCGGGCTCACTGCTTTCATAGCAATGCAGAAGTTCATCTCTCAGTTCATCTGTCCACTCAAAGCGTCCTTGGACATTGCCAATTTCGTCAACGGGCGGTCCGTCCGGTTGGGCCCCACCACCTTGCCCTTGACCCCTATCCGCACGGGGTCGATCGTGGGGGCCCTGTCTTCGGCCTGCCGGAACCAAAGTTTAGGGTCTGTGGGTGGTTAGCCCAGCAGACCCACGACCGACACCAGAGGGGAAGACGCTTTCCCCTCCCGGGTGCACTAGGGCTGCCGGTTCGGTTTTGCACCCCAGCTGGAGTAAGTGGTGGCGCTACTCACCAAAGGCTTGATAGATGGAAGTCAGCCCCTCCTGCTTATTATTATTATTATTATTATTATTATTATTATTATTATTATTATTATTATTAGTCGTTACTCGAGTCCGAGTATAAAAATGTTACAGTCAATAAATTGTGTACAGTAAAAAACAAGTAAAAGGTGTAGTCTATTGTAATTCCCATTCATCTACGGTGCACACGACTATGGCTATAGAGGCCAATTCGGGAGAGCACATGTCGACCGCAATCAAGACAAACATAGACCTGGTTAGGTCTTGAATTCGGCCTTCTTGCAGCAACATTTCCTTGATAGCTGGCCACAACCCCTCGCCATTCGGTTCTGTCCGCTGCAAGTTGTTCCCATTGCTCGTCTGCAATACCGCAGGATTCATCACTGAATAAAACAGTATTGAAGAAGTTGACATCATGTTGCATTTTACCTCTAGCCCAATTACAAAATTGTGGGCGCTTTTGAAAATCGCCATCAGATAATTCCTTATGAATTTGAATATGATATGCATGTAACTTATTTGCTTTTAAGATTCGACCCACAGACTGTCTACTTATTCCTACTAATGAGCTCACTTCTCTCGACTACATGGGGATTCTCAACCGTTGCCAGCACCACAGAAAACTCATTTTCTTCGTTCACAACACGTTTTATTCTTTCACTTTTTTAAATTCGACTTTTCCAGTTTCCAGAAATCTATCGAGAAGGTTTTGGAAGCTGCTAATATTCAGGAATCCTTCTTTCAGGATAACGTTGGTGATAAATTCTTTCTATTGGCAAGTAAACAATTTCTGTCTGACTCGCCCGAAACAAAAGTCATGTCTACAAGTTCCGCTTTATTAAAATTCATATTGTAAAATTCCAAATATTTTAAATTCAATACAAATTATAACGACCGATAAGTATGATAAATGCTCCTTTATACACAACAATTTATACCAAACTAACAACGGAAGAAATCTTAACCGCCATTGATGTAGTGTGGGAAAGTGGTCAAGCTCAGCAGGAGTTTCGTGATACACTTTTAATCAACCTCTTCAAAAACAAAGGGAGCGCTGCGTACTGTGGAAATTACAGGGGTATAGCTCTCCTGGCTGTTGGAGGGAAGATACTCACTAAAGCGATGGCAAATAGGCTAACACCTGTTATGGAAAAGTTACTTCCTGAAACACAGAGTGGCTTTAGACCAAACCGAGGCACATCGGATTTAATCTTCACACTTAAACAGCTTCGAGAAAAAGCACTCGAACATCAAGGGGAAATTCACATGGCCTTCATTGATTTAACCAAGGCGTTTGACTCGGTGGACAGGGAAGTGCTCTGGAAAATTATGTTCCGCTTAGTATCCCTAGAAAATTTGTGGAAGTATGTCGCAGTCTACATACAAACAACAACGCCCAGGTTATGTATAATAATGAGGCAACCGAACCTTTCCAAACCCTCACTGGAGTTAGGCAGGGATGTGTCCTGGCACCCCTACTCTTTAATTTGTTTATCACTGCTCTAACAATTATTGTTGACAACAAACTGACAGCCAGAGGAATAGGTCTCAGATACCGTTTTGATGGCGGTCTCTTTAACATAGGGCGCTTTAGAGCTTTCACGAAGACACGCACACGATTAATTTGTGATCTCCAGTATGCGGATGACTGTGCACTTTTAGCCTCTACGCCGGAAGAGCTTCAAGAACTTTTAGATGTGTATGCCCAGAGCTATGATTCCTTGGGACTTAAAATCAACATTGGAAAGACTAAGATTATGTCAACTCCTCATCAAGTGAACCAAATAGACATTACACTTAACGGAAATTCTCTTGAAGTGGTGGATCAGTTCAATTACTTAGGCAACGTTGTTAATGACAAAGCAAACATGGAGAGCGAGATTCGCAATAGAATTAACGCTGCATCTAGAGCACTCTGGGGACTTAGAGAGAGAGTATTTGACAACCACGACCTTGCTTTGTCAACGAAAATGGCTGTCTATAGAGCAGTTGTCATTCCAACACTGCTATATGGATGTGAAAGCTGGGTCACTTACCGTCGTCATGTGAAAGAATTAGAACGTTTTCAGCAAAGACACCTCAGAAGTATGATGAAAATCCGTTGGTTTCATCACATATCAAACGTGGAAGTACTCAGGAGAGCAAACAGCCTTCCAATTGAGGTGCTTATTTCAAGAGCACGCCTAAGATGGGCAGGTCACGTTCATCGTATGCATGATAACCGCCTTCCTAAATGTACACTTTATGGTGAATTGCTAAGCGGTAGAAGAAGGCGTGGCAGTCAACGAAAGAGGTTCAAAGACGCTCTCCATGAAAATCTAAAATCCTGCGGTATTGCAGACAAGCAATGGGAACAACTTGCAGCGGACAGAACCGAATGGCGAGGGGTTGTGGCCAGCTATCAAGGAAATGTTGCTGCAAGAAGGCCGAATCCAAGACCTAACCAGGTCTATGTTTGTCCTGACTGCGGTCGACATGTGCTCTCCCGAGTTGGCCTCTATAGCCATAGTCGTGTGCACCGTAGATGAATGGGAATTACAATAGACTACACCTTTTACTTGTTTTTTATTGTACACAATTTATCGACTGTAACATTTTTATACTCGGACTCGAGTAACGGCTAATAATAATAATAATACCAAACAGAGGTTTTATTGCTTGTCGAATAACGAAAACAGCAAAAAAACGTACAAAAAAAACATTAGAGTAAAAGACCGGTTAAATACTATTTACTCATTTCAATGGATTGGAAGAAATGATCCTACTAAATGGCCTCATTTCAAAATTACATAACGACGTGTGTCAATCAATATGGGCGACACGTCGGACACCTATTATAAATTGTTCTAATGAATTATTTGAGAGAACCTCTTTTTTTAAGGTTATTCTTAAATTTGACAGTTATTTATTTATAAAATGAAAATGGTTGCAATTAACCATAGGGAAGTACTTACAAAAAATGTTCACATCGTCGAAAAATATACAGGGTGTTACATTTGAGAAAATTGAGAAAATCCAATTTAAAATGTTCTTAATTTAAAAATAATTTTTGTCCACCCTGTAAATTTTTAGGAAATGAAAGTGATTCAAAAACATTAATTAGATGTCTCGTAAGTGGTATTCACATAAGTTTTTCTTAAAACCCATAATTGTGACTGTGGTGATTTTTTTAATATCCATTAGCAGATTGCATTATTTCAACAAAAAAATTCATTACATTCAAGTGGTTGGGAGATATTTAATGCTAATATAGGAATGAATAGAGCCTAGAAAGAGGCTTCAAAAAATTATAAAGTTATAAACTTTTTTATCTAGTTTACTTGAAATTTTTTAAAAAATGTCGAACTATCGTAGAACTCGAGATATCGAGGTCCCATGCACTATTGCCCCTACCTGTATATGGCCTATAGTTACTCTTTTTTAAAGTCCTTTGACTTAATGTATTTTCACTGGGAACCGTACGATTTCGGTATAATGCTATATACTTTCTTCCTGTAGCTGTTTTATTTTTATTATTTTTAACATAAAAACAAAATATATCAAACTTTTCTACTGTAAACTTTCTATAATGTATTTTAATTGTATCGAAATCGCCCTTTACAAAATTCTGGTCATTTATTTGCTAATTAAAATTACCTTCAACTAATTTTACATTCTAACAAAAAAATTAAAGTATCAAAAATTGATACGAGTTACAGAACGACGAGGAAGTACAAATGAGGTGCATCTGCCCAAGACCGATTTTATAGAGAGCCTGCACCCTCTGTGACTGTGGTAAAAAATTAACTGAAGCGTTAATGAAGTAATGTTGCTCCACTCTTATCGCAATTATTATTGTAATCGGATGGATTAGCTTTTAATTCCAACCAGCATTATTCCTTGCACGGGAGATACTGACCTGTTGATCGTTGTGGAAAATTTAATAATACGCTATAATTTTGATTATTTTTATCCTAGAAAGCATTAGAAATAAATTATTATTAAACAAAGCTGTAATTCGACGCCATTATTTCAATATGGCGACGCAAGCGGCGGCGATACAGGTCGCAAATTTTGGGTATTATGAATGGTATATAACGAAACTAAACTGCCAAGTTTCACAATAGCAATACAGAACGTAATGGCGAAATTTGAGAATTTTTATTACCTAATGATCACCAGAGTAACAATAAAAATAAAAAAACAAATCCAACGTTTTAAATAATTGATCTATAAATTTCTTCCTTCCTTCCAAAATCATTTAAAACCCCCAAATCCCAAGTTTCATCAAAATCTGAGAAATTTCCATGCAAATAAAAATAATAAAAAATTGAAAGCTGGCAAATCAGTTTATTACTATAACATTCAACTTAAATGATATCGTTTTCGACCAATCACTTTCAGACAAAGTACATTTTTCGTCTCCTTAAATTCAGTTATGTTCCTCAGTTGTACAATACAACACAACACAACTCGTCCCTGTTTATTGGTCTTGTCTTGTAGACTTTTTCTTTACAAAAAGGAATCTAATGGTGTGATCTCTAGGTCCTGGGAGCACACTCAATGAGGGCGCTATTGTGACCTATCCATCTTTGGTAAAAATGATCGTTAATCCACTCCTGTACAATAAGAGCGTTATGAATTGAAGCCCCATCTAATAATGAATAACACTTGACGATATTTTCAAAATACCACAGTTAGAAATGATGAAAATGTCACCTGTGACTTTTTTTTATTTGCAAGTATGATGCAAATTACCAAAAATTAGTTTTACAAGTTCTGTCAAGTCGCCTATGGATACTTCTTTATTTGCTAATAAAGAAAGTAACAGGTGACATTTTCTACATTTTTAACTATGGTATTTTGAGAATGTCGTCTAGCGTTATTCATTATTAGTGACAATGGATGAAAATCGTCTTACGATTGCAGAAAAGTAGAGTAGTAGTGAGATTAGTAGGTGATAACGTGCGCTCTTTTCGTGAAGCAGCCGAAGAATTTAATACAAGGCATCCAGATCGTCTCTCAATAGTCTAACAATACTTCGAATAAATCGAATGTTTAGGTCGTTAGTTAGTTAGTTAAGGAGGAGTGAACAAAAAAGTAACAAACCGAATCATACGTGTTTCTCTTTTGCAGTCATGCTATCAACTAGAATCCTTTCAAAATTTTTAGAATTTCTGCACGTCCAAATTGTAAGCATATTACAAGTTTATTGAAACATATTTCGTTTAGATTCATTCCAATCTTCTTGATGCAGTTCTTCTATCTTTTGAAATAACACATATAAACATGCCTTAGTAGAAATATAAAGAAGAACGTTATAAGCTTCTGACTCATTATTTGTTATAATTCCAAATTCTGTATCCCACATTTATTGATATATTTCATATTGTGACATTAGTTGTTGTGAGTTTAAATGCTATCATTTCTGTTTTATATTCGCTGTTTGATTTATTTATGTAGCTTCTGACGGCGTAAAAAAAAAATCATGTTTGCTTTTTCTATTCACTGTTCTATTCTTTAAACTTATAATAAGCTTACAAATACATTTGTTAATAAATAAATGATACATACAAATATTATACAGGGTGTCTCTAAAAGGACCGTATGAATAGCTACCACATATTCTTGAGACCAACATTTATCTGAACTTAACTTTGTTTAAATATGCCTTGTTAAGGCTCTGTCGAGCAACGAATACCTCCAAAAATATTTTCTTTTGAACAACACGAAAATTGTTTTAGCGATGGCGATTAAATATGGTATGTGTAACGAAAAATGTGTTTCTTGACATAATTTTTCTGCTCGTGGGTTTTACTAAGTGATCAAAAATTAATCATCTACATGCAAAGAAGTTCTTATCATTTTTGTGGATTGATCAGTACCTTTAACATTTTTTTACTAACAGACATACGTGTTGTACTAATATAAACCTTTACAAATAAGGATTTAATCAACAAAATTGTACATATGATACTGACATAACTATAAGATGTGAATAATATAAACAACTCCCAAGTAAAGGGATACTTTATACCGGGTGTTAGAAAAGTATGGGAACGGTGGAAAATCTCGAACAGTTTGCATCAAATCGAAAAATAAAAAATACGTGTCAAAAATTTTTCAAAAAACTATCTACTGATACCAAAATGACCTCCCCACCCACCACCCGGGCGGGGCGAGGGGCAACTTTAAAATTTCAAATGGAAACCCCTATTTTTTATTGCGGAATCGGATTCTACGGCAAAAATACGTAAATTTTATTTCGGACATTTTTTTCGATTCTTGCATGGTGTCGCTGTAATCGCAAAAAATTAAAAGAAAACATTACTGTTTCAAGAGTAGCGTCTTGTGCCCATAAAAAAAGTCCAATTCGGAAACTGAAAAACACGTATTTGTTATTTTTATGAAATCTATCCAATGACATTGGACTCGACTCTCCCACCCCTAACCCAGTGGGTGGGGCGGGGGTAACTTTGAAATTTGTAATGAAAATCCCTATTTTTTATAGCGGATTCGGATTCTACGGCCAAAAATACGTGAATTTTATATCGGGAGTTTTTTTGATTCTCGCAAGGTGTCGCTGCAATCGCAAAAAATTGAGTGGAAACATGAAAGTTTTGAACGCATACTTAAAAAAATACGAAAAGTAAAACTACTGATCTCAGAGTGAATGATTTCCCGAGCTGTTTTGAAAACTGTTTTTCACACGGTCGTGCGGAAATTACAGCGACTATTAACATTCTGTAAATGTATTAACAGCTAGTAATTTTCAATTTACGTTTTTAACAGGGCAATAAAAAACTCGATTTAAAAAAAAACTTACAGTGGTTTTACCTCTTAATTCAGCCACTTCAGACAAGTTCTTGATCCCAGTTAGTGAAGGCAAGGAGGTAACTCAGCCATTTAAAGCAAGGTGAGGATTTCGGCCAGTTGAGGCAATTAGTTTACAGCTTAACTGCTACACTGGCAGGTTTTAATTTCAAGATTATAGCAGGTGTTCAAAATGGTGCCCATTGACTTCTTGGCATTGTCCGAGGCGAACGTAAAAATTTTCAATAGCACTTCTTATCATTTGAGGTGGTATTTCTGCAAAAATATTTATTATGCTTTGCCTCAGCTCTCCCAAATCACGAGGTTTAGTGAAATAAACCTTACCCTTCACGTAGCCCCAAACAAAATAATCAAGTGGCGCGAGATCGGGAGATCTTGCTGGCCATTCAATAGTTCCTCTTACCTATCCATCGATTTTCGAAAGTACCATTCAAATAGTCCCTAACAGTATCCTGATAGTATGGAGGAGCCCCATCTTGCTGGGGCCAAACATTATCGAACTCATCAGCAGCAATCTCTTGTATTGCGGGAACTATTTGATTTGTCAACATTTCCAGGTATTTTTCTCCATTCAAATTTCCATCTATGTAAAACGGTCCTATGATTCGATCCCTGAAAACTCCTGCCCAAACAGTTAATTTTTGTGGATATTGCGTGTGTGTTTCAAGCATCCAGTGAGGGTTTTCGTCACTCCAATATCTGAAATTATGGCGATTAACTTTTCCACTGAGTTCGAAAGTTGCTTCATCTGAGAAGACAATTAGAGACGACAAAAAATTTGAGTCTTGGTTACTCCTTTCCATCATTAATTCACTAAATTCAAGTCGCCGATCAAAATCATTTTCATTTAACTCTTGGTGAAGTTGAATTTTGTAAGGATGAAATTTCAAAAGTTTTAAATTCTTATGAACTGAAAATGCACTCATATCAAGCTGTTGACTGGCTTTTCTGATTGATAACCTTCGATTTTCAAGAAATGCCTGAGCCACTTCCATTTGTTGAGCTTCCGATATTTCAGATTTTGGTCTTCCAGATTTTGGGCGATTTTTATTTGTCCTTGTGCCTAGGAATCGTTTGATGGTACGGGACACAGTAGATTTCGAAATTCCCACTTGATCTACATGGAAAGTTCGTTGAATAAAATCACAACTTCATCATAGGACCTTTCTTTATCGCCCCACCCTCGCATCATTAAAAGAGAAACTCTCTCTTCATCTGTTAAAGTAGCCATTATGCAGAAAAAAACGCGAGAACTAATGAAAAATGAAATAACTTTTTCCGTACAAAAATGCGCTCCTGCCTCTACAAAAGTTGGAAGGAACTGAACGTTCTCGTAGAACACTTTAAACACTTTAAAAAAACATTCATAAAAACCATGATATCACAGATATTCTTTTTTAAACTGAATGTTTTTTTGTCAACACGAGTAGCTAGAGTTTGTAAATATTTACAAACTTATGGACGCTTAAGGTTTATTTCAATTTTGTGCGATTGCGATATAAAATTCACGTATTTTTGGCCGTAAATCCGAATCCGCTATAAAAAATGGGGATTTTCATTACAAAGTTCAAAGTTGCCCCTACCCCACACACTGGGTTAGGGGTGGGAGAGTCGAATCCAATGTCATTGGATAGATTTCGTAAAAATAAAAATAGGGGTTTTTCAATTTTTGAATTGGACGTTTTTTTATGGGCACAAGACGCTACTCTTGAAACAGTAATGTTTTCTTTCCATTTTTTGCGATTACAGCGACACCATGCAAGAATCGAAAAAAATGTCTGGAATAAAATTTACGTATTTTTTGCCGTAGAATTCGATTCCGCAATAAAAAATAAGGATTTCCATTTGAAATTTTAAAGTTGCCCCTCGCCCCACCCACAGGGTGGTGGGTGGGGAGGTTATTTTGGTATCAGTAGATAGTTTTTGAAACATTTTTGACAAGTATTTTTTTATTTTTCGATTTGATGCAAACCGTTCGAGATTTTCCACCGTTCCCATACTTTTCTAACACCCGGTATATAACACTCTTCCTGCGGCTTATGAAATCATCTAAATACTTAGATGGCCGCCTGTTACTTTGGGGTCTACATTTAGGTTCATCAGAAGTTTCTTCCTCTTGAGAGATCTCAGAACTACTAGGCTTGGTTGTTGATTCTTTTTAAGGAGAAAGATGGCTAAGAGAAGACGATGTACCTACCTGAAATAGTTTGACTTTTAATTTATCCGTTTTAGATGTTGAATCATTTTCTATTATTTCTTCTTGATACTCAATATTGTTGTCACTATTAGCATTATTATTATCACCATAATTGACATCTCCTCTAGGAGCTAAATGGCGCAGGGAAACAGTGGTTTCGTTACCATTAGGCAGATGACATAAGTATATTCTGGATTTGCTTCAACCAACTGCACTTCATCTACAAGAGGTTCATATTTATTACCTCTAGGCTTATACGCTGTTGTAAGACTAGTCGTTATGCCGCAAGAATCAAAAAATGATTTAATTTGTTGTGTAAGATATATCGATTATTAGTTGAAGACAATAAGGGTCCTTTAAAATCAATATTCATCTTTCAAAAGGTGATATAGATTTAAAGATTTAATGAGAATTCCTTGTGTTTTATAAAATATAGGTTTCAGTTCAGCACAAAGAGGACATGATGAAATTATTTACCGTACATCTTCAACAGAAAAATACGTATTCTTACATCGAATCCAGTGGTACATTCGAGTTATCCTTGGATGGCACAATGATTTATGTAATTCAGTTAAAGTTTTATTTCCATCTCCTGTTATTACAGAGCATATTCTTGACAAAGTATCCGCAACTGTATTGTATTTCCCAGGTTGATAAATAATATCATATTTGAAGCAAGATAGCTCTAAACGTCATCTCATGATTTTCTTATTCTTCATTTTCCCTTGGAATTTCGTATAAGACATAAATGTCACCGATTGTTGATTTGTAATAAGTTTAAAGTTCTTGCTAATGAGGAAATGTCTCCATTTACGCAGTACTTTTACGATAGCGTACGCTTCTTTTTCCACTGAAGAGTGCTTTTGTTCTCTTGTTGAAATAGTTCTAGAGAAGAAAGCTACAGGTCTGCCCAATTGACTGAGCGTAACACCAATTTCAAATTCCGAAGCATCTGTTTCCACAGTAAAAATAGCATTATCATCAATGGATGTTACAACTACATCGGTACTGTCCGATTTTAAACTTTCAGAAGCTGAAGCTGCATCACCTGATAATGGGAAATTTGTATTTTGTATCAAAGGCCTAATATTTAGTGATCCATTTTGAATAATGAGCAAACACCTCCGTTGTTCCACGTAAAGAAGCTGTATTATTGGATAGTGGAAGTTCTTGCAGAGGTCTAAGCCTTTTAGGACACTAGAAGCGCTGACAGCTTCTTGAGTAGTAAACTAGTTGAAAATCGAAAAATAAAATTGCACCCTGAAAAAGGTAGCGTTTCCATGGCTTCAACATCGTTATCTTCAGAAGTAATCGGTTATTGCATTGTTACCATACAGCTAATCAATTTTGAATATAAGAAGTTCAAGATATTAGTTCTTCAAGATCTGTGTACAGAGATGATCATTGGTCATGATATTCTTAAGCAATACTCTAGTGTTAAGATACCTTTTGGAGGACCAAAACTTCCTCTCTCGATATGCAGTGTAACTTTAGCTCTTGTAACGCCTTCATCCCTATTTCTAAATCTAATGGCGGATACTATACCTATTGCCACTAAATTTCGCCGCTACAGTGATGTCGATGCTAAATTTGTTGAACAAGAAACAATAAACTCTTATCTGAACATATTATCGAGCCAAGCAAATCCTCCATGGAGGGCGTATGTATTAGTTGAAAATCATAAGAAACGTATGGTAATTGATTACTCTGAAACAATCAATAAATTTACATTATTAGATGCTTATCCTTTGCCATAAAAGACATGGTTAATAGCCTATCGAAGTATGAAGTTTTTGGTTCAATTCAGAAGTGCTTATTAACAAAAATCCATTATAGAAAAGAATAAACCATAATACTGTATATGAATCTTGAGGAAGGCTGTAGAAATTCTATAAAATACAATTCGGTATTACTAATGGAGTTGCATGTTTTCAAGGAACAATTGACAATATAATTCAAAATTAAAATTTAAGCGACACATTTGCTTATTTAGACGATGTTATAGTATTGGAAAGGACCAAGCTGAGCATGACAAAAATTTGCAAAAATTCATGGATACCTCTGACAAATATAACTTGACAAGAGAAATGAAAATTTTCTGCAAATAGTACTCATTTGTTAGGATATACGATAACAAAACAAACTATCAAACCAACTCCTTTACAGAATAAAGCTTTAATCAACAAAATTCTACATGTGAATAATATAAACAGGTAAAAGGATGCTTTGTATATAACACATGTGTTAAGCAGTTCTCCCCCTCCTACTATACACGATCGTTAACGAAGCTGGCTGACCTTCTCGGATTGCTAATGGCCACAAAGGATAATAATGTGCTGTTCCTGATACTAGAGATAAACAAGCAGAAACCAACATTTTTTCCTTTAAGAATTGCAAAGTTACCCCAGCTCAAAGATGAAATACCCTTTATCCATGCTTTCAGTGAATTTTCTGTATATACGCAGGGTCCACAATTAATTTTTAACTCAAGAACAGATGCTTGAGGCAGGAAGGAGTTATTTCTGGTCCTGTATAGAGTTAGATTGGACACAACTTTTCTCAATCAGCACATGTTTTAAGGGTCAGCAGGGAAAATAAAACCAGACCTTGCTTGCTTTCCTCCAACTGAACATGCTGCAAAGTTGCTTCTTTCAGAATGTACCACCAGCTACAGAACAGATTGAGTAAAAGTTAGGCTTTGGTGATGGCAAAACACAACATCCGGCCCCGTATTCTATACTTAACATGACTTTTGTGCAGGCACAACAGAGTGTGCACAGAGGTGCGATTGCAAAAGAGCTCTGGTTAATAGCCTACAAACCAAAGGCGCGGCATGAGCCCTCCCAAGGGTGGGGCTCGGAGACTTTTAGTATGGTTGATAGGACATTACAATGAACATATATACAAATTTTCAAAACTATATGTATGTATTAATACTTTCTAAAACCCCTTCGTTGCTTCGATTACTTACACTTTTTGATATAAAATTTTATTGAGAATTGAACGTTATATGAAATGATAAGAAATATATACAGCGAATCAGAGATATAGTCGAACTTCCGACGCGATGTCAAAATTCAATCGGATTTCAACCCTAACTCTAACGAGTCGTATCTTTTCAACCAAGTGCATCTCTAATACGATTGGATAAGCGAAAAAATACAAGAAATCTTTCCTATAGAGACTTTTTTAATCTTTGTTTTACAGATAGTAGACGAAAATTAGGCAAATTTATGTGGAATAGAAGAAAAAAATTATAATAAGCTGAAGTGCCTATAATAGCTTATGTGTGTAAAAATATACATAAAAAAAGTTCCCACCCCTAAGGGGTAAGCTTCATCCGTATCTCACCCCGTTTATGGACACCGCACTGGTTTTTATACAATATCTTTTAAACGCTTTATCTTAGGGAAAAAACATAAGTATAGAAAAAAGTTTGTCACAAAGTTCTGTACAAAAAAGGTTGTGTGTTATGTATCGATATTTCTATTACTTTTTATGTTATTAAATCGTAAACTGTAGGGTTAAAACAAAGTATTGAATTCTAACAGAGAATTTTAAGAACATCTCCCACAGTTATTTTTGATGAGAACACGCCAATTAGACTCTAAAGAGAAATTATTAAGCAACCTTGCCAACAAAGAACGATTGATTTCTCAACTAATTCAGATCTTTCAAAATGAAGAGATACAAACTGTAACTGCGGATGATGATGCTGATACAGTTATAATTCAAACTGCTATCCAAAAAAGTTTTAAATCCGAACCGGCCGTAACTGTAGGACAAGATGTCGATCTTCTTGCCTTAATTATTGCCCTAACGCCAACTGAAAAGGATATTAGACTACTAAGGGAGGCCCAAGGTAATATAAAAGTAAACGTTTATAGCTTACAATTGTCAAATGTTCTTAAGAACTCGAGAAAAACAGTTCTTTTGCTCATGCATTTAGTGGTAGTGACACAACGTCTGCTTTCTTTGGAAAAGACAAACTCCAAACCATAAATTTATTAAACTCGAAAACAAGTATACAAGAAGTTGTTAAAATCCTTAACAAACCAAATGCTACAAAACAGGATATTACTGAGGCTGGGGAAATATTTGCTCTTACGCTATATAAAGCACAAAATTAAACGTCAATAAATCATCAGAGGTATGTTCTGTTTAACACCTCGGTTGGCAATTCTAGTTAAACGGTTACTTTGGCAAGGCCACCCCTGAAGTTCGCAGCTATGCAACAACATTCGTTGCGGGTTTATCCCCAAATTCAAGCTTGGCATGGAAATGTTTTAGAGTCAGAAGAATGGAGGTGGAAGAAATCAGGTGATATTTTAATACCTGTTTTGACTACTGAAGCAGCAGCTCCCTTATCAATTTTGGAGTTAATTTCGTGTGACTGCAAAAAGGGCTGCTGAAAGCGATGCGGATGTTTAAAGGTTGGTTTAAAATGTTCGGCTATGTGTATGAACTGTCACGGACAAGTACGCTTTAATGCGGAACGGACCGACGAAATTGAATTTGAGCAAGAATAAAGCCTTTAGTGGATTAGACCTCAAGGGGAAACTACATTAAAAAAACGCAACGACAAAAGCTACCTCCTGGGTGGTGTGGAAATAAGTTTGGTTTAGAAATTGTGATGACCATTTTTGGTTATTTTTTTAATTAAATTCTATATCATTTATAAAAGTTGTTGAAACCGAATGCTACAAAACAGAATGTTACAAAGCTGAAAAAATATTGTGTTTCCATCCGAAAGCGTTTTTGTTACCTACCCCTAAGTTTGCCGTCGATTAACGTAAACACCCTTAATAATCTGCAACGATCTATAGGACATGTTTTATAGAAAATTTAATTCTGAATATTTTTCAATACCTCTATTTTTGTCGCAGAACATCACATTTCCAAAATATTATTGAAAAACCAGCACGGTGTCATTTTAAGGGTGAAAAAGGGATGAAGCTCACCAATTAGGGATGGGAACTTTTTGATTCTGTATTCCTACCTCTATCAACTGTCGATTCAGAAAATATCAGCTTATTATAATTTTTTCTTCTATTTTTGCTAATTTCCGTGTACTAATATGAATTTTTTCTTGGGAAACCTAATGGAAAGGAAAATATTCACTAAAATTCAATTTTTTACCCAATTTACATGCTGTCAAAATTAGTTCACAGTCAATCAATGGGTATCTTCCACACATTCGAAATTCAAATCGCTTGGACTTTCTCTGGAGTGAAATTCTAATGTTTTTTGAGTCCTTACTGCTGTAGTGTATGGTGTAAAAAAATATTTTTTCCCTCAAACTATGGCAGATAGCAAATTCGAAAAAGAGACAAAAATGTTTGCAATGGGTATGTCTGTCTATAAGTATAAATATAAATGTATATAAATCAGTAAAAAAATTGAGCTTCTTTATAGATGGTCAGCTTTTGACCGCTTTCGTAAAACTCAAGTACAAAACAATTATGTCAAGAAACATCTTTTTTCGTTGTATATTCTCATCTCAAATTTAATTCCCATCACATCGTTATAAAAAAATTTAAGATTTAACAAAATATAAGGCCAACGCGAAGTGGATTAATTATTACAAAAATATATATGACAAAAAATTCCGCAATTTCCTATAAAAGGAACTTAATTCATTCATCAAGTTAAATATAACTTAGCCCGAGTAGTTGCTAACTCAGATTGCAACAAGTCACCACCAGATAGAGCCATTCGAGAAGTTGTGAACTCCTTTCGTTTGCAATTTGGTGGACTGGACGAACAGTGTGGGGTTGTTGTGTATTCACCTATGCCGTATTGTTGAGAACTAACAAACTCGAAACTAATCTGCGACTGGTGATACACAACAGCCCTGCACTGTAGTTCTTCTTTTAGGATTAATCTATCTGCTGGGGGCTTTATTCCAATCAGATTTTTGTTTTCGTTTTCCTGTTGAAGACGTAGTATGTCGCAAGTTTTAAGGTATTATTTTCAATCGTTTCAGAAACGCACATTGTGCGCCTTGATGGGAAACAATAAATTTAGTTCCTTTTATAGGAAATAGTGGAATTTTTGGTCCATCGTAATATGTATTTTTCTACATATTTATTTTTGTAAATATTAAGATGCTTGTCGGTCGATACCAATTTAACAATGCATTTTTAGCAAGAAGTGTTTACTGAAATCGTCATATTTTCGTATATGTGGTAGCATCTTAGTACCCTGTATAATAAATAGTTTCCTTTGCATATTGTGTCCAGAGAGCAATGTCTTTTTATATTCTACAGGGTGTCTCACCGGGAACTGAATCGATCGATATAGGGAAAAGTACGCATCAAAAAATTTTGAAAATTTAGATGATTACTAATGTTGGTGTGGCCAATCCAACTAAAATAATTACAAGTAGCTGGCACTTCAGCTTATACCGGAAGTCGATAACAACTTGCTTATTTCAAATAGAACACCCTATATATTTTCAGGTTTTCGAAAAGAGCATAAAATTCTGAGTCGAAGATATGTAGCATATCCTATACCTAAACCTAGCCGTTTCAGAGATATTTGACATTTTATAGAAAATTTGACAGTTGCAACGGTTTGCAAGAATCGTTATAACTTTCTTCGTGCAAAAGATCCTCATTTGCTTCTTGTCACGTAATAATAACACAAGGAGAACTACGTTCTGCAACTGAAATAAATTCAAAAATATCATACCGCGTGTTCAGTTTTTCGCGTTACATTTTGTCAACTTCAGACCGCGAAAACTTGTTTAGGTCAAATGGAACACCCTGTATTTTTTACGTCAAGTTATGTAAAATTGAATTCCTTTTTTTCTGATATTAGCATTGTGAGGATTAAAGTTACAACTTTTTGAAATATTTGCGATTTTATTAGAAATTCATGAATTGTTGTAATCATTTCATCAAAATAGCCACGATTAGAAACAATCAGTCATTATCTTATGTCAAAAAATGCCAGCACGTTTAAATTATACCAACGAAAACTTTTTAAATTTGTTTATTATTTATGGAGAATGTGATAAAGTAATATCAAGAACTTGCAGCACATTTGCTACTCGATATCCACAAAAACGCCAAAATAACACTAACACTATAACATGCGTATTAATCGAATTGAAGATATGGCATGAACTAAAATAGCAGAGATAAGATCAATTTAAAATATATTTCATTTTAATTTAATAATTGCTCAAAATTCCGCCCTCCAACCTCGACACATTTTTCGCACCTTCGGATAGTTCCTCATGGGTAGCTCTTCTAATTGAATCCTGTGATATGTTTTGAATTGCATTTCTTACTCTTTGCATACAATCTTCAATGGTTGTTAGTGGGCGCTCATAAACTTTATTTTTAATAGTTCCCCAAATGAAATAATCCAGAACTGATAAATCGGGCGAGCGAGGAGGCCATAAGAACGGTCCATTATTGGCAATTCATTGATCATAAAAAGTTTCTTGTAAATAATTGTTAATTAAATATGCGTTATGTGGAAGAGCACCGTCGTGCTGATAAAGAATGTTTCTATGTTCGGCGAGAGGTAAATTTTCTAAATAGTTATTATTCAAATTTTGTAATATATTCAGATATCTTTCACCTAAAAAAAAAAAACAAAAATTTACCTATACATATTAGCAGAAGAGAAAATTTAATTTACCGTTTAAATTTTCCTGATAAAATTGTAATGCCACCACTCTATCGTTTCTTATGGCACAGTAAACATTGAACTGTCAACTTTCCTGAAAGTTTCGCTCTTTGAACATATGAGGATTTGAGTCACTCCAATAATGCGAATTGTGTCTATTAAAAAGTCTATTTTTAGTAAGTTTTGCTTAATCTGTTCATATATTTCCCAAATAAGAATCGTGACCCTCAGACCTTATTAGAATAAACTTACAAGAATTCTGTCTTCTTAGGAAATCTGTTTCTTTTAATCCTTGAACCATATGGAATGAAAACGGGTGAAACTTATGTTATAATAAGATTCTGTGAATTGAATCCTTGCATAGTCCCGATTCCAGAGCAGCATATCTTAATGACATCCTTGGAAATACATGAAAATATCCCAGAATGACTATTTCAATGTTTTCGTCATCAACAATAGGCTTTCTTCTTTGCATTTTTGCCTTGACAGAGCCATAATTTGAAAAATTTTCCAGTATGCGTTTTACAGTGTTTGGTGACGGTTTCCGTTTTTCTGGATATCGAGTAGCAAATGTGCTGCAAGTTCTTGATATTACTTTATCACATTCTCCATAAATAATAAACAAATTTAAAAAGTCTTTGTGGGTGTAATTTAAACGTGCTGGCATTTTTTGACATAAGATAATGACTGATTGTTTCTAATCATGGCTATTTTCATGATATGATTACAACAATTCATGAATTTCTAATTAAATCGCAAATATTTCAAAAAGTTGTAACTTTAACCCCCACAATGCTAATATCAGATAAAAGGGAATTCAATTTTACATAACTTGACGTAAAAAAATACAGGGTGTTCCATTTGACCTAAACAAGTTTTCGCGGTTTGAAGTTGATAAAATGTAACGCGATGAACGGAACACTTGATATGATATTTTTGAATTTATTTCATTGTAGAACGTAGTTCTCTTTGTGTTCTTTTTATGTGAAAAGACGCAAATGAGGATCTTTGACACGAAGAAAGTTATAACGGTTCTTGCAAACCGTGGCACCTGTCAAATTTTCTATAAAATATCAATTATCTCTGAAACTGCTAGGTTTAGGTATAAGATATGCTACATATTTTCGACTCAGAATTTTATGCTCTTTTCGAAAACTGTAAAATATATAGGGTGATCCATTTGAAATAAACAAGTTGGTATCAACTTCCTGTATAAGCGGAAGTGCCAGCTGCTTGTAATTATTTTAGTTGGATTGGCCACACCGACATTAGTAATTATCTAAATTTTCAAAATTTTCTGATGCGTATTTTTCTCTATATCGATCGATTCAGTTCCCGGTGAGACACCCTGTATATTCTAGATTCCAGTACATACATACGTACAGTTTCTCTCAAGTTCCCAAAAATGAAATAACATCCTCGTGCTTGCGTGTCTGACGTAGTTTCTACAACACATTACCAAACTACTTGGAATGTGAACGCTGCATCCCAACATTATGTTGGCATTAACCTTTTCCATATACCTAAATTATAACACGAAAAAATCATGAAGTACACTTTAGAACAATACTTTCTTTGGGCAGATCGCCCAATAACAGCTATAGATATGCCAAATATATGACATAATCTATTCCAGTTTGTTCAATATTTCTCCTTTATTTGAAATATTAAAGCAAAATGAGTATTTAAAAACCTCGCTTCACATTTAAACATCACTAAATAAATATACGATGTAAATATCAATTACACCGACAAACGCTTTATAAAATTAATATAAAATATTTTTTGTGAAAAATCAAACTATGTATTTTCCGTCGATAACGAGTCTTTTTGTGTTTAGAAAGGCAGCGCTGACTGTATGTTGTTTGTCTGTCTGTTTGGTCTAGATGCCTGCCTACCTGTGTATACCTCTCAGTTAGACTCGCTCAACACGTCTACGACACCGAACACTATCACCGAGCACCAGCAGGTATTTAAACGCCCTGTATACTATTACTTACTCATTTTCCTACTCTCTTTCTCTTGTGACCCCTCTTTGGTGTACGCCTATGTGCCTTGCATGCTTATAATGGTGTTTATCAGTGTCTAATTGTTTGGTTGCTGTAAAGTTAGTACATTGGCGGGCCATGCTTTTTGTGTTCGAAGGACGATTTTATGTTTGCGCTCGAAGAAGTTTTCCGGTTAATATGTGAGACTTCGACAAATATTGCATGTTTCGCTTTTTAGACGTCTTACACACTACAAGAACTACCTACTGCAGTTAGTGTGGGTTTAAAATAAGATACATTGTTTTATAGGCTATTGATTACGTCATATAGAAACGAACTAAGACCTTCAAGAGTTTTTATTGCATGAGTCGTTCATTTGGTCATTTAACATTAGAGGGCGAAAATTGGAGGAAGGGGTGAAATGCAACCCTTTCAGTTTTTTAAATATAACTCGAAAACGGAGCAAAATTCAGGTACAGTTAATACGAAACTTTTTGTACAGAATTAAATTTACCATCAAAATAGCTTATTTAAAAAAATAAAAACAATTTTTTCTACGAAAAGTATCCAAAAAAACAATTTAAAAAAGCAGAAAATCCATTTTTTTTTTACTTTTTTGCCTATAACTTTTTTTTGAGCGGAGATAGGTACGGGCATTGCTATATATATATATAAAAAAATGTTGATGAAATTTTCTTTAAAATGGTGGTAATTTAACCATTTTGTTCGATTTTTATCGCGTTTACCTTGATAACATTTTAAATATTATTTTTATAACAAAATTGATTTTTACTCAATAAAACAATATATTTCAAGTTAATTTGTTAATAATAAATAATTATTTTCACAAATGTATAAAACTGCGATGGTTTTTTCAACAAAATAACAATAAATTATTCTTAAATATTGCTTTTTTATCTATCTGACCATTATAATGAAAATTTCATTATTTTTTTTTTCTATACAGGCTGTCCATTTTATCAGGGCACTCGAGAATATCTCACTTAATATCAGTCGTACAAAAAAATTATTTTTACGAAAATTGTGCCGATTTATATAACCCACAAAATGATTTAAAGACATTTGAAATCCATGGACTACTTTAAAAGTTACGGCGGAAAATATCGAAAATGCGGAAAACGTCTAGGCCAAATATCTTTTTGCAAATTAAAGTGTTTCAACGAGGTTTTATCTACTTTCTTTCAAAACCGCTATATTTTGAGTTTACCCTTCAGGCTGTTAAAAAATTATTTTGAAACGGGCGGGAAATGGCGCCATTAAATAGAGTATTTTCCTCCCTTTCTAACGATATATGACATGCCATATTTATTCATTGGTTTACGTTAGTAATTATAAAAACATTTTTTTAAAACCAATAATTTTTTTTTAACAAGCTTTATACTTGCCGTGGAGAAGTATGATTAAATAAAACGATAAAATAATTCAATAAGTTGTTCAAATCTTTGCTATAATAAAATATTAATACAATTAAGAAGAATAAAGTAAATTCAGGTAACAAAAACAAAATAATAACCAAGAAAGCAACATGGAGCAATTATGGAAAGAGTATTATTCGCAGTTATGCCAATGTATATAGGTCCTCCATAAAAGCGTCACTCCTTGCTCAGAAAGTTAAAATGTCTTTACCAATTAATTTATAATATCCATTTGTTTGTATTTCATGATTTCACTATTATTTCAATTATTTTAAAATAGTTGGCTATGAACAAACTTGACATTTAATTTTTTGACAGATCATCTCAGTTGATACTTAAACTCTCACTCAATCACACTCGTTTAAGAATTTAGAATTTTCAAAAATGATTTTCACTCACATTAATCGTTGAAATATGTTCGTTACATATTGCCAATGCAATTTTAACTCTGAATTAGCTCAAGTAGAATATAGAAACAGATTTCCACAAGCACTACAGCCGAATAAAACTCTGTTCAGAAAATTAGCTACAAAACTGAAAAATAATGGTTCATTTTTAAAGAAGAATACAAGGTTACTGATAATGTAACACTGCGATCGTGTTATTAATTATGTAAGAAATAAAAATACAGAAAATTTGGAAACATCATTAAGAGAAATACAAATTGCTTGTCATATAAATAAAACAAGTGCTAGAAAAAATTTAAAGAAAAATGGTTGCCGGTGTTATAAAGCCAAAAATGATCACAATTTACAAGCGGGCGACAAACGTGGCTGCTGGAAAAGAAGCGTGCCGATCCATTAATATGTAGTAAAATACTTTGGTCCGACGAGGCAAATTTTTCCAATAATGGATTTTTTAATGTAATATTCATTACAAATGGACTTCTGAAAATACACACTGGCATAGACCGACTGGGTTTCAAAATCGTTTTTCAATAAATGTGTAGATAGGTATTTTAGGTACTTATTTTTATAATGGTCACCTCAGTGCTCAAAGGTACCTAAACTTTTTGATAAATGAATTTAATGCATTCTTAGATGACATACCTTTAGAGAATCAACGCAACTTTCAATATTTTCAACAAGATGGAGCTCTAACCCACAATTCCCAGATTTGCCTAGATTATTTAGACGAAATTTTGACTTAACATTGGATAGGTGCCAATGGATTCATTCGATGTCCCCCTCGTTCTCCAGATATAACCCCAATGGATTTTTTTCTATAGGGTATATTAAAGATAAGGTGTTTTCGACGACACCGCAAAATGTAGAGGACCTAAAAGCTCGAATTCAACAGGCATGTATTACAGTGAGCCCCCGAAATGCTGAGTAAAGTTTTAAATGCAGTGCCTCGCCGCGATCGATTGTGCATAAGAAATCGCGGTGGACACTTTGAATACTTGATATGATATCTTAAAAATTATTTTGAGGATTAGATAAATATTAATGTTTTACGTGCTATATTCTTTTTATTATTAATTTGTTTTTGTTCCCTGAATTTACTTCATTCTTCCTAATTGTGTTAATGTTTTATTATAGCAAAGATTTGAACAACTTGAATTATTTTATCGTTTTATTTAATCATACTTCTCCACGGCAAGTATAATGCTTGTTAAAAAAAATATTGGTTTTTAAAAAAGTTTTTATAATTACTAACGTAGTATCAATGAATAAATATGGCATGTGATATATCCCGCCCGTTTCAAAATAATTTTTTTAGCAACCTGAAGAATAAATTTTAAAATACAGCGGTTTTGAAAAAAATTAGATAAAGCCTCGTTGAAACACTCTGTTTTGCAAAAAATTTTCGCCTTAGATTTTTTCTCGTATCTCTTCAAATAACGGAGATATTTGGCCTAGACGTTTTCCGCATTTTCGATATTTTCCGCCATAACTCTTAAAGTAGGCCATGGATTTCAAATGTCATTAAACCGTTTTGTAGGTTATATAAATCGGCACAATTTTTGTAAAAACATTTTTTTTGTACGACCGATATTAAGTGAGATATTCTCGAGGGCCCTGATAAAATGGACAGCCTGTATAGCACTTCCTTTGTCTAAAAGAAGTTATAGACAAAAAAAGTAAAGAAAACAAAAAAATTCTGTTTTCTGTTTTTTTAATTGTTATTTTGGATAATTTACGCACAAAAAAAGTTTTTTTATTTTTCTTAATCAAGCCATTTCGATGGAAAATTCAATTTTCTACAAAAACTTTCCTATTAACTATACCTGGGTTTAGCTTCGTTTTCGAGTTATATTTAAAAAAAGGAAAGAGTTGCATTTGCACTGCTATCTCCAATTTACACCCTCTAATTTAACAGCACTGCGCGGTTTTTTCATCTTAAATGACCAATTGAACGATTTATGCAATAAAAACTCTTGAAGGTCTTAGTCCCTTATTTTCCTGTTTTTTTTTGACATAATCAATAGTCTATTAGCTAATTAAGCAGCGGGATAATTTTTTGTAGCTAGAATACTTAAAATAGAGCTTAGAAGAAATTAAGTCGCTAGGATAGCTTTACCAGTAGCTATCTTGCGAACTGAACAAGTAAAATAGTGGTACTAGCGTCGAGTTTGCTAGTAATATGCTACCAGAACGCAAAATTGCCAGTGGTATATCAGCGTTAGAGACATAGTATATAGTTAAGTAAATTTCAACTATTTGAGGGACGTATGTTCTCATTTTAATTAAAGTAGAACCGTTTAGATAGAAAAGTTTGTATTTTTGTTATCTAGTAATAAGAATTAAGTTAATTAAAGGAGACTCTTCTAATGAATGTCGTGAAGAATTTATACATTATTTGCACCATCACCCATTTTAATATAGTGTCCTCATTGACTCCCTCAACGCACAGCCCATACCGTAAGAGCTAGAGCCATAAAAGTTGAAATAATGTGGAAATTTTGGCATCTAAGTTGCCAAAATATCCTGCACCCACAAAGGGTTTCTTACTGCCTCCCTCTAAAGATTTAAACAGGGGTATTCATTGGGAATTAATTGTTCCTGACAGACCTTTCCATCTTCAAATCAGGGGATCAACATGGCAGTTAAAGCATGAAAAGAAAATGACGCCACAAAACGCTTAAAGTTAAAACTTTTAAAATTTGTTGTTCGCGTGTTGAACTATAGGATGGGGTCGTTACTTTTTGAGATGAAGAAATTAATAGCAGGAAACGGCCGGCTGGAATATATAGTTGAGGTCATAAAAAATGAAAAAAAAAATTTGGAACTTGAGATGAAGGGAAGTAGTGAAATGGGGTGCTATTTAAGGGATGAAAACCGTTTTTCGCGATTTGTGGCGAAACGTGACCTCCTAGAGAAAAGTGTTTCATACAAAAGTTGTAGATAATAAAAAAGTTTAAAAATTTTATTGTATATATTTTTCGACATAACCTCAAAGTTTGCGAGAAAATAACGAAAAACCGATTTTTGTGTTTTTATTTTTTTTCTCGCGTGAAAATTATTTAATTTAAATGAAACTTTGTGAAAGTACGTAGTTATTTGCATATAATAAGCATGAATTTTTTCAATTATGGAAAATAAATATTTTTCGAGATTTTACCATTTTTCCGAAAAAACACCCCTATCTTCGGCGAACAACTTTATTAATTTTTTTTTGAATTCTGATGTTCTACTAGTGCTCATATTTTTCGTTGAGATGTCTACTTTCAAATGGTACGTCGATGTTAGTAATTTATTGTCATTTAGCAGCTTAAAATTTTCCAATCTCGAATTTGTCGATTTCTTTCATTATTTTCAATTTTTTGAATATTTATGTTAATAATTCATAATATTTTAATGAAAAAACTTACTTTGGTATAAAATAAATAAAGTTGAATGAATTTCATCACGGAAAGGTAGGAAAAACTTCATGAAACTTAACATTTACATGAAAATCAATAGTACTTTATTAATTTTCATAGGCTACAGTTAAGTTTCGAAAACTTTATATGCATATTAAATTATTCTAAATACATATGACAAAATACAACATACAATTTATTTATATTGGCTACGAATTCTTTACTTTATTTACAAATATTTACTTTATTAATATTGGTTGTGTATAGCTTATAAAAAGAAAAATCAATAAAATAATTGTTAAAATCTAATCAATTTTAGGCCTTTTTTGTTGTGGTTCGTTTTCTTCATCGATCAAACTCTCAAATTCTATATTATCTTCAAAATCATTCTCATTTTCAGGCTCTTCAATTTCAATGTCATTATTCTTTGCTGGCTCTTCATCAATATCTTCAGAATCATTTAAATCTACAAATACTTCTCTGTCTCTATTTGAACAGTTCTCAGTGCATGTATTGCATAGATTGGTACATTTTAAGCCGTGTTTTCGGCAGCCACACCTTTGATTATTGCATCCACTTTCACAAGTACAGCTAACGCTTTTTAACAACTTTCCGGGAATCAAGTCGGAACTGTCAGAGATGTATTTCGGCACGAGTCTTCCTACATTTTCGTTCCAGCCCCAGTCCTTTGCTTTTTTGTTGTCCTGATCGTTGTCAAAATTACCCAACCAAGTTTGCAATTGGTAATAGACTCTGTAGGAGTGTTTTGCAGCTGCTTCTTCAGTTGGAGGGAGTTTTTCCAATTTAAAAGTGGATTTGTTATGAGTTATAAATTTTCTTACTTTTGTAAATACTAGCTGTAAGTTGATCCATTTTTTGCTATGGTTATATGGTCTGCATCTTTTTGATAATAAACACTGGCTAGGTTTAATAAATTTTTATTGTCCGATAAATATCTTACTATTGTTTTTTTACCTTTTCCAGCAAAACTTGAAGTTGTATCACACCCAGAGAAAGCATGAAGAAACGCTATTACACTTGTGTATGGTTCGTGTTTAAAACAATGGGATGTATAAAATGAATCTTTGACGTTGCTTGAGCCTGGTTTGCGAAAATAAATATCCAGCCCATTCGAATTTAATTGGTGTAAAAGAACTAGTAAATCGATGTTTTGACCCACGATTATTACAGTTTTATCATCTGGTTTAGCCAATTGGATAGCATTATTAACAATCAGTGGTCGGCGTCTTCAGGAGCTCGCTTACACAAAAAGCTCTTGGACTGTAATTTATAATTTTTTTTGTTTGAATACGTACCAGTATTTTTTTTGTTTGTATTTAATTTTAGCGTGGTTTCCAATAACTAAATTCATTCAACTTTAGTTATATTATATTAAAGTAAGTTTTTTCATTAAAGTATTGTGAATTATTAACATAAATATGCTAAAAAATTGTAAATAATGAAAGAAATCGACAAATTCGAGATTCGAAATTTTTTTTTTCGGTTTTTCTTAATTTTAAGCTGCTAAATGACAATAAATCACTAATATCGATGTACCATTTGAAAGTAGACATCTCGACGAAAAAATGAGCACTACTAGAACATCAAAATCAAAAAAAAAAAATCTATAAAGTTGTTCGCCGAAGATAGGGGTGTTTTTTCGGAAAAATGGTAAAATATCGAAAAATATTTATTTTCCATAATTGAAAAAATTCATGCTTATTATATGCAAATAACTACGTACTTTCACAAAGTTTCATTCTAATTAAATAATTTTCACGCGAGAAAAAAAATAAAAACAGAAAAATCGGTTTTTCGTCATTTTCTCGCAAACTTTGAGGTTATGTCGAAAAATATATAGAATAAAAGTTTTAGATTTTTTTATTATCTACAACTTTTGTATGAAACACTTTTCTCTAGGTGGTCACGTTTCGCCACAAATCACGAAAAATGGTTTTCAGGTTTTCATCCCTTAAATAGCACCCCATTTCACTACTTCCCTTCATCTCAAGTTCCAAAGTTTTTTTTTCATTGTTTATTACCTCAACTATATATTCCAGCCGGCCGTTGCCTGCTATTATTTCTTTTTTTTTTTTCAGCATTAAAAATCCGTAACGGCCGCAGCCTACTAACCTCTTAGAAATATTTTTTTTGAAATTCAACACTAAGGGAATAAAATTTAATGTTAATAGAGCTGTAAGATGATCTCTTACACTCTAAATGTTAGAACCTTAATATTTGTAGATAATGTTCCTGAAGTGAATTAAATTGAAAAAATAATTACATTTTTAATATTTTATACAGAAAAGGTTACTTGATTACACTCTTTATTATTAATTAGATAGAAAATTTTTATTGGATTTTATCCACGAGAATACGTCATTAAGTTACATTTTGAAATACTTTTAGCTATAAGTTGTTTGCGTTGTATACGACCATAGTTATACAAGATTTTTATTTTGCAAATTTGCAGTTTTCTTTCATAGTAATAGATATGTAAAATGTTGTGTGCATAATAATGTTTTGTAATATAAAAAAATTACAAACATTTACGAAGATGTTGAGTGAGGAAGGCCCAAGCACTGACTATTGGGAAAACACCTGATTTTGCTGAAATGTTGATAGATCAAATGTCACGGAACTGCCAGTCGTGCAATAAGTAAAACGAAAAAAAACTTAGGATGTATTGGTTAGCCAAACCCGGATAATTTGAGTAGTAGAATTTTATACAAATAACATAGGATTGATAAAAGATAAAATTTGAGATTTAATACGCTAAAAATATTCTATATATCTTAAAGATCTTAATGGATGAAATAAAAATACTAGCTAACAGCTATGAAAATGACGTAACACAATCTTTAAGAAGAAAAGCTGGAACACCGATCCATATTTTTGCGATTTCTTGCATCTTGTCCCAAGAAATCATTTTGTAAATCAATGGTAAATTATTAAGAAGATTTAAGTAATTGTTTAAGTTAACAAGATGATCCTTTTATCCATTGAAACATTTAAATTGCCATAATCAAGAATTTTTGTAATTTGCCAGAAATATAAAACTAAAATTAATAAATCGCGTAATACAAGTGGGGTCGACGTAAGTTCTTTCTTGTACAACAGGCTCTACGTGTTAACACAATTGTCAGCCTCATCCTTTTCCTGCATTTTGATGTACTTAATTAGCACCATTATTACCTACGCAATTACGTGTTATTTTTACACATGCACCTCCATTTTGTTTATGCAACTATGTCACATTTAATGTTTACATCATCACCCCAAACTAAGAATCGCAATATAATTTGATGTTCACCGATCTTACCTGGCACTTACACATAATTATCCTTATCAAGTTATGCTCTGTATAAAAGACAATGTATTCAATTTACATTAAACTTACCTGTTTATTTCCACGTGCCCGAGATTTTTATATACATCTCGTCTTTAAAAGCTTTAAAGGTAAATATAACTGGATGATGAATTCCATTATTTGATTGTTTTTGACAGAAAGACATTTGACAAGTAACGAATCTATAGATAGATGAAAAAGTATCGTTCTCTTTCTAGGCGAGAAACTTACTGTTATTTATTATAAATAAGGATTTACTTAGAGTTAATTAGCTCATTTTTAGGCCTCTAAAATTTATTGTGAAAATAATAATGCTTGGAAAAATTGTAGAAAATTAATAATGCGAAGTAACAGTATAATTTAAGTTCCGTAATTCTTTATTGCTCACAAAATAAGCATTTTCAAACATAGAACATCATCATACAGCCTGTCTTGTCCACTACTGAACATAGGCCTCTCTCAATATTTTGCATTTATTTCTATCCTGGGCATCCTGGATCCAATTTGTTGTGTTGTTTATGTCGTATGTCCACCTAGTTGGTGAACGCCCTCTATTTCTAAACGCATCTTGCCTGGGTCGCTACTTCATAATCCGTTTTGTCCATTTATCATTGGGCACCCTTGCCACGTGTCCAGCCTAATTCCACTTCAGAGAAATCATGCTTTCTATTGCATGTCTGACCCTAGTTCTTTGTCGTATTTGTTCTTATTGTAATTTCTAATATGGAACATTCCATGGGTCTTTGAGCTACTCTTACTCTGTTAGCTGATCTCTGTGTTAGGGTTAAAGTTTCTGATCCATAAGTCAATATACAGGTAAAACACATTGGTCGAATACTTTACGTCTGAGGCATATGGGGATCTCGGATCTAAAGACGTCTTTAAGCTTTCCATACTTGGTCCAGGTCAGCCCAATTCTTCGATCGATCTCACAAGTTTGATTATCCCTGCCAATTTTAATTTCATGGCCTAGATATTTATAGGATGTAACTTGGAAAATATCTTTCTCTTCTTCTAAGATATTCCGGCTGGGGATTTGTCATAAATTGGGTTTCAGATGTGTTTTCTTTGAGCCCGACTTTATGCGAAGCAGATGTTAATAGTGTCAGTTTCTGCCTTATCTAAGCTATCCGAAATCAGTACAATATCGTCAGCGAACCGGAGGTGGTTAAAGTTTTCACCGTTGATATTAATACCCCTAGATTCTAATCGAGTATTATTAAACATATATTCCAAAAGGGTTGTGCTTAAATAGTTTAGGAGAGATTGTATCACCTTGCCGGACACCACGTTCGACTCTAAAACGGTCCGTATGCTCGTGTACTATTATACATGCTGTTGCATTTCTGTATATGTTCTGCAAAACAGCAGAGTATCTGTGGTCTATTCGGCAATCAGCAAGCGTTTTGAATATCTCGCTGTGCTTAACGGAGTTGAAAGCCTTCTCGTAATCCACAAATACTAGCACGAGTGGCTTGTTGTATTCGACGGTTTTCTCGATCAGTTTTAATGGTTTCTAAATGGTCGTTAGTTCCATATCCAGAGCTAAAACCGACCGGTTCCGTTGGTTGATAGAAATCGAGATTAAGTGTAAGACGTTTGGTTAGGATTTTAGTGAACAATTTATAGAGGTGCGAGAGCAAGTTAATTGATCTGTAGTTTTTCAGATCGGCAATATTACCCTTTTTGTGCATAATTACGATGACTGCATTATTCCAAACTATTGGTGTTACTAAATAGACTTGTTAAAGGGCCCAATAGCTCTTCTCCACTTTCCTTCACTGCCTCGATCACAATATCACCTTTTCCTGGTGCCTTGTTGTTTTTCATCTCTGAAATTGACTTTTACACTTCATCCTTGGTTATCTCAGGCATTTCCTCCGAGTCCTGATTTAGAACTAGGGGTATGTATGTTACGAACATTTTCGGACTGTTCACTTTTGCAGTATAGATTTGAATAAAACTCTTTTACCGTTCCCAATATCTCTTGTTTGTTTATGATAATTTGTCCGTGCGCCTTTTCCTGTTTAGTGAGTTTAGTCTTTCCTATTGTTAGTTTATATCTAAGAACTTTCATGTGACTTTAGTTACTCAATTTTTGTTGTAGTCTCTAATATCCTTCCGAATGGCTTTCGTTATGTCTTTGTTCATTTCTTCAGCTGATCCTCATTTATTGACCGTTTGTATATCATTTCTCTCCTTTGTTTCATAAGATGCTGTGTATTTACTTTCGAACAGTGTTTGCGCTGGGCTTCGCGTACTGACTTCAGGATTGTGCCATTTAGCGTTTGTATATTCATTGAATCTATACATCCTAAATTTTCTCTTATGGTTTGTTGGTATTTTTAAGCACTCTTCTTTACTTTTTTAAATTTACCTTTATTATTGCTCTAACCATTCTATGATCACTTCCCACGGACAACAGATTTAATATTGTCACATCTTGTTCAATTTCTTTCTTATCTGTAATGATGAAGTATATTTTATTTTTCGTGCTTCCATCGGGACTGGCCCATGTCCATTTTCGATGTTTGACTTTCTAAAAAAATATATTCATAGCATTTTACCGATGCTGTAAAAGGAATTATAGTAGAAGGTTTCTTCTATCATTTCTCTCGCCTACTCCTTGCTGTCCAAGAGAGACTTCACTCTCGTCTTGCCTTTTCCCGAGTTTAGCATTAAAGTCACCAACTAATATGTTATGACTTTGGATATTATCGTGTTAATGTCATCGTAGAAGGTCTCAACTTCTTCGTCTTTATGCGTGGATGTTGTGGCTTAGGCTTGAACAATCTTAATGTTGTTGTACCTCTGATTTAGTGTCAGTACCAAGAAATATACTCTTGGGCTTATGCTGTCAAGATATTGGATATTTTTCACATGCTTTTCATGTATTATAAAACCTACTCCGTCTGAATTTTCCTCATTTCCTCTAAAGTAAAATGTATTTCCTGATTTTAGGCTGATCTGTTGTTCTCCTCTTCATCATATTTCACTAAGGCCTACTATATTCCAATGTTCTCAATGTTTTAGCCATTTTCATATCACGCTGGTCAGTGCGAGTTAGAAGGTCCTTTGGAGTAATATTTACTTTTACTCCCGGTAGAATGGTTATACCGCCGTGACTCGGTCGCCAAAGCCTCCTTAGTTTTCTAGAAAATAGAATATGCACTATCGTGCTCAGCATCCTCGAATGCTGGGGTAAAACGGGTTTAACCGAGAGAAGACGGTCTCTCCGTGATTTTCCTCTTTCGAGGGTGGTTTTCGGCCGTTTGTGGGGTTAGCGGGGATCGAGGAGGGGTCTCTACATCACCATCGTGCTTAGCATCCTAGAAAACGCGGGGTAACACGGGTTTAGCAGAGAGAAGACGGCCTATCCGCGGTTTATTCCTTTCGGGGGTGGTTTTTGTCCGTTTGGGGGGTTGATGGGATCGAGGAGGGGCTTCAACTTCATCATCGTGCTCAGCATCCTCGAGAACGGGGGTAACACAGGTTTAGCTGGTAGGAGACGGCGAGTACGCGGTTTACCCCTTTCGAGGGTGGTTTTTGGCCGTTTGGGGAGTGGGGTGACCTCGGAGAGAGCTATAACCACCGCCATCGTATTCAGCATCCTGAAAAACGGGGGGGAGGAGGAGACATAGTCTCGTTAGGTTAGAAAATATTCATATTCATGTCCGTCCGACTTACAGAATTCACTAAAATATTAGCTGTAAAATTAAATGTTTGGGAAATTGAAAAATTATGCAAAGATTATGTACTCACTGAGCATTAGTTATATTACCTGATTGAGAATGCGCTGCTATTAGTGAGATACTAAATGGAATCTCGCCAATAGCATTTATCATTTAAATTGCTAATGTATTGACCGTTTTTTATGAGATTTGCGCCGGTGTCTTTAAAGTTATTATAATGACTGCCAAAGGTTTTACTAAAGAACACTCTAATAATTTGCTGTCTGTTTGGGTTAAATTTACCTTCAAAGCCACTGACACTTTCCACTTATCGTTCTGAATTTTAAATAATCTTGTTCTTTAAATAATAACGTTATCTAGTTGAAAACAGTAAAGATCAATAATTGAACATTTAGTACTTCTATTTAGAGGTGATATACTACATGTTAAATTTTATATATAATTGAAAGATATTCGGATATCTCATGCCACATTCTCTTAATAAGCATGAAGAAATAAAGTGGTGAGGACACGGTGTATGCCATATTGTTATATACAAGGTTTTTGAGGAAACATTGACATTTTATTTTTTTTATATTACATTAGCCAAATGATCGCATCATCGCTGCTGACACCTTGAAGCCTGGCACGAAAGTTTTTGCAAAAATCAACGCGTGTTCCAAAATATTGGGGCAGAAGATTTTTGAACGATTTGAATTTTGTCTTTCAGAATGCGGCGAAATATCAAGTGCTAATATTTGTCGTTTTGCAGATCGTTTAGGACTTCATAGCACAGCTGCTCTTACCCTTTCAGCATATTCAAGTGTGCGTGCAGAACGAGTTCATCCTTTTGGTTTTCTTTGGCACATGAAGCAGTACTGCGGAACTTGTGTACCCACTTTTTAACTGTTATTTAACTAGGAGCTGCATCTCGTGAATTTAAATGAGAATGACGACGAAATAAACGCTGGGTGATTACAACAGAATAGTTATTTTGTAAATAAGCCTCAACCGCAAAAGAACGCTGAATATTTGAATAATGTTCCGTATGACAAAAGAAATTATTTTTATTTGAGTTAACACCTGCGCATTCGCCAAATTTTAGAATAATTAATTTGAAGTTAAGGTAATGGCCAGTGGAATAAAATAATTGTTGTATTAACTTTTACGACAACTACAGTTTGTGTGGATAATAAATAATAATAATAATAATAATAAATAACACCACACGTAATTACGACCCCATTTAGCCCGGAAGGTTCCAGAGCCTTGTATGGGAGGGGCTATACATTTAATTTAGAGACAAGGGACACACATCAATATTCGTGTATAGTGGAAAAATCCCTCTCACAGTATTTGCCACTGCCACGATCGGGAATCGAAACCGGGACTCTTGGCTGAGAGTCAAGTGCGCTTACCTCTCGACCATTAGCCATATAGAATAATAACTAGCACTAGCTTATAATTATAAGTTTGAGACATTTGCTTTTAGTATATTCTATTTCTTCCAGAGAAAACTTAATTAGGTGTGATAAAATACAGCAATTACTATAACTTTTAAGTAAGAACTAGTAATTTGTTAAGCCTGCTAATATAAGGCTTGAAATAATTAGTATTCTGCATAATTTCAATCGAATAGTATGAAAATGCTGATACGAAACAAACAATTATTTGTGACACATGCAAGTACATCTTTGTAAATGATGTTCACAACTATTGTCTAGTGAAGTAAATGTGATGGAATTGGATCAAGGAAGGATGACTTATTCGTGTCCAGAATGTGTTATAAAACCCAATGAAATTAGTAAAGCAATTAAAAAGCTTTTGGAAGTGTTTAATGTAAAAATAACATGAAAATAGTATGAAAATGCTGATACGAAACAAACAATTATTTGTGACACATGCAAGTACATCTTTGTAAATGATGTTCACAACTATTGTCTAGTGAAGTAAATGTGATGGAATTGGATCAAGGAAGGATGACTTATTCGTGTCCAGAATGTGTTATAAAACCCAATGAAATTAGTAAAGCAATTAAAAATCTTTTGGAAGTGTTTAATGTAAAAATAACAAAAATGAATGAGATTTACATAAAAAAAATTGAACATTTTCAGAACGTAGTTAAACAGAAGGGTATAGATAGATATAAGTATATAAAGGAATAGATGCAAGATTTAAAAACGACATTCTCTCTCACATTAGCAATGTACATGATTATTAAAAAAAATGCAATGGATAAAAACAAAGAGGTACATGGGAATACTATGAATAAACTAACCATTTTGTCAATATCAAACCTACCTAAAACAATGACTTCAATGGAAAATATTCGTGAAACAAGCACATCATCTACGACTATTAGAACTGACAATCAATTATGTCTAAAAACTGCTACGAAATTGGGCCAGCACAAAGAGAAATAGCAAATAGAATAATGAATTTAGAACAAGTTGATAATTCCCTCAGTACGAATGCAAATGCTTGCGAATCAGTCATTCTCTCTTCAAACGATCGATCAAATGATGATAAACTTATTCATGTCAAGAACAAGAAAATGAAGAAGAAGAGGTAACTTTAGTACAGGGGATGACAATCAAATTGATGTGAATAATTTTGAAAGAAGTGCAGCAAGGAAAAACAAGAAACACTGGTTAATCATAAAAAAGTCAAAGACAATGCCGACTCTAAAAAAATAAAGTATCTAAAGAATGAGTTGAAGGTGGAGGAAGGGAAAGATATCAGTTTAATAGAGTTCGACAAGAAATTTATAAGCCTGATTATCATAAAACTGGAATAAGCAACAGTGAAAGTGTACATCAAGATGTGGTGGAGGATTACAGTCCCTATTACAAAATTTTAATTGCACCAATATTTGTTTATCTTATAATTCCCTTTCACTAAAAAAATAAAAGTAATTGTATAATTGCAAACTGGAGAACAGTCAGTACAAGTTAATTTTAAAAAAGTGGTCACAAATACGGATTTGGCTGAACATTTAACTCTTAATCGTCTTCATATGCGTGGATGAAATTTAAACTGTTTTTGTGCATTTCTTATAGAGAAGAACGTTGTGCCATCTAGCTAGAGTTCCTGTTTTCTCAGCATTTTATAATTCCCAGGATTTCAGATACACCATAATATGCCTCTCTTCTAACGCGAAATAACTCGAAAAACCACTGATTTTGAGTGATTAAGGAACGGAATCCTTATACAATGTGCCCAAAAAGAAGCAGTATAATAGATGTAAATGACGGATTTTTTAAATTTTAAACACAATTTTTTGTGTACCGCTCTTGTCTAAATTAATGAGAAACCCACATACAGTGTCCGCCAAAAAGTGTGCACCATATGGAAAACTTTGTTATTCAATTGTTTTTATATAACACCTCCAAAATGTCATTAGAAATTTTAAAATGCCGTAAAATGCACTTATTTATCAAAATATGGAAGAGTACCATAAGGAAAAGTTGTTTGTAATTACATTAAGAATCCAATTTTTAAGTTTGGTTTGAAAATTTTAATGTTTTAGTTTCTAATTTTTTTCCAAAAATATGTAACATTTAATTTTTTTGTGTATTTTTGTTTATAGTTAAGTTAATTTGAAATATTTCAATGCAAGAAATACATAAATGTTGCATTTCTTTTTTAAATGTAATCAAAAAAATATTTTACAAAAAGTAACAGGACAATCGTGGACTATTTTCAGTAATTCTTAACCTTTACTGTTGAATTTTGCCCGATAATGGGCTTAAATATTTTTAAAAGATTGTTCTTTTAAATCAAATTTAGATCACATAAATGAAACTTAAAATTCCCGTTAAAGTTTACTCAAATAACCTTAAAAGTTTCCCTCTTTTCCGTGGTCGTACTCTTTGTGTTTGTTTTTACGTAATGCCCTGATAGACCCCTGGGCGAGAAGAGAGTGTCCCTGTTTTTAATCCAGAGTCTATTCGTTATTACGCGGTAGATATTAAATTAGGTTAGATTACGTGGTAGGTACTTTAGCAGAATGAAATGTGTTTAATATTATTAAGCACTTGGCTGTATCGACAAAAGTCGTAAACGTAAGTCAAGTAAGCTTTGAAAACAAATGCTTTGACGTACCCATGCCTTGTTAATGTAATCAAATCAAATTTTTCTTTTGCCGTTGATCGTTTAAAAAATGCTTACTAAAGGAGAAAGAGTTTAAATTATTTTAATTCACGACGAAAATAGAACAGCTGATATTTTCAACAAAATATATCCCAAAAGTCTGTTTCTCATTCAAGAGTTGGACGTATTTTCCAAAAATTCAAAAGAATCGGCCCAGTTGGAAATCTTTACAAAAAGCCACACACGAATTGAATGATTGATGAACATGAGGAAAACGTTTTGCTTGATGTAATAGAACATAAACAAACTTCAATTGCCGCAATTTCCGACAGAACTGGCACGGGAGGAACTACTGTAAGGAAAATTTTGAGGCCCGTATAAGCCAAAGTTTATTAACATACTTAAAGAACTTTAATGTTAGATTCTTTTTCTGTACTAGGATACAAGGAGAAATGGAGGAAAATCGATCTACAGATTATATTCGCAGACGAAGCAACTTTTTCTTCCAATGGGGTAGCGAGTTCCCAAAATTGCAGGTGGTGGGCTGATGAAAGCCCCGGATTTGTAATTGAATGTAAAGACCAATACTTTTTTAAAACCAATGTTTGATGTGGTATTCTTAATGGCAGACTAATTGGCACTTGTTTCTTTCGGCATAATCTCAATTCAGAAAGATATTTGAACTTTTTTTTATAAATGAAATTACTGAAGTAATTGACGACATGTCGTTGGAGGAAAGAGGCTTTTTATGATTTCAACAACCCTCAATTCACAGTAAAAAATTATCTGGATAAGTTGTTCAGAGGCAAGTGGATTGGCGGATATTCACAATACACATGGCCAGCAAGATCCCCGGACATAACGTCCCTAAATTTCTTTTTATGGGGTTGAAAAATAAAGTTTACCATAGAAGACCCACCCAAATTTCGATCATTTAGAAAATACCATCAGGGGTATCTGTCTTGAATACCTCCCGCCCCCCCAATAATATTGAGAAATGTAACCAAAGAATTTTGCAATATGATAATAATATGTATGGACGAAGAAAGAAGACATACAGAAATGTTGTATTTAATTTAAGAGAGCTTTGTTTACAAACATGGTTTAAAGTTATTAAATAAATCCGTTTTTCTCACTTTTAAGGTTATTGAGGTAAATTTTAATAGGAATATTGAGCTTTATTTTTGTAATCTAAATTTGATTTAAATGAACAATCGTTTTTTAAATATTTAAGCCCATTATCGTGCAAAATTTCACAGTAAGGGTTCAGAACTACTAAAATAGTCCACGATTGTCACGTATTTTTGCGTTTTCAAATTAATTCAACTGTAAACAAAAAATGCAGAAAAAAATTAAATGTTACATATTTTTGGGCAAAAATTAAAATACTAAAGAATTCGAGAATATGGGTATTTTAAAGATTTTTGGCTTTAAAATTTGTTTTCCATGGCACACTACTACAATATTTATTAACACTATCCACGTAAAGATAAATTAGATCGTTTAGATATTTTTCATTTCTTTATTTCATTTTTAGAAAAATCATGTAAAAGTTATTATAAAATAAAATAACATTAATTTTGTCATAAATCTGTCATTATTCAATATTTCTTTACCAAATTTTGGATTTACCTATTTGAGATGTTTCTTTAATAATAAAAAAAAATGCTAATCAAATTTGTCCATTTTTGACATTGAAAAAATTGTAGTAGGTCTTGAAAATTGAAGTTAATTTCTAAATTTTTGTCACAAAGTAAGAGTTTTCGATGGTCTATCTTTTAAAAAATATCCCGTTAAAATCGGATAATAGACACATTTTTTACAGGGATTTTCCATTCAAAATTGGTCACACTGTATATAAAAATCGCTATCGGTGAATTTTGCTGAAATTTTAGTATGATGTAGTATTTGATCAATTGATCAAAAGTTTCCTTAGGCCCAACTTCAATAGATGGACGGTTTTCAAGAAAATCGGGTCGAAGTTGGCAGTGAATAGTTCATAGTATCAAGGAAACTAAGCAACTTCAATTCGAAATCCGCCAAAATTATTAAGCTGTCTCATTTTCCTTCCCGTTATCAGGTAATCATAACGAATTCATTACTATATCTTGCAACGGAGAAGGAAGAATCACATTTCTTCATTCAAAACGATACAAAACATTATTCACGATATTTCGCTGGTAGTTCTCTGGTTGAATTTCTTCTAAACATATCCCAGTTTACTTCAGGCACATCTGTATCTAATAGACTTGCATTTTAAACCGATGAAGAATTAAAGTTGTTAGCATTTGTTATAACATTAGATTTATTTAAGTTATGCGAATCTCCGTTGAAGGATGGTGCAACTGGGGATATTGAATATTGGGGTCTCCTTTGATCTACAGGTTTTTTCGTGGAGTTTCATGGATGTTAAACAATATATGAGTAAAAATTTATTTGTTCCTTAATATATTCATGGTTCAAAACCTCTATTAGTAAGGTTGTTTATTCAATCTGAAAAATTATATATCTCATATTTGACTATGGTTTATTTCCTCTTTTCCATATTGTTGTATACATCTCAATGGCCATCCAAACATTAACTCACCTGGAATTCTTTCTGCGAAACATTGAGTGGAACATGTCGCAAAGAAAATAGAAATTAATGTATACAACCATTCACTGGCCGGTATTCTTTCTTTGGCTGTTTTAGCGATACGTTCAATCCCATTTGATTGTGGATGATATCTGATATGATTTTGATATGTGCAGTGCTTCTTGCCTTACAAAACTCTTTAAAATCTAACGCTTGAGCTGTGTTCCATTGTCAGATACTGTGAATTTTGGAAGTTCATATGATACAAATAGTAAAACTGTTATTATGGTATATTATCTAGTGATGTTTCTCATTTGGATTAACTCTAAGCATTAACTATATGCATCTATGTCTTTCAGCAATATTTTACCTTCAAATGGCAGTCAAATTTGTGACCATGGTTCTTTAGGCACACTCTAAGGGTATAAAGGAAGTTGTGTTTAGTAGGTATATGTATCTATGCCTGCCAGTAATATTTTGGCTTCATGTGGTAGTCAAATTCGTGACTAACCCTCTTTAGGCACACTCCACGCATTTAAAGGAAGTTGTTTCAAACTGAATATTATTATTATGTACGTTTAGCTAACACACATGCAATCACATCATTGCCTGTATCAAGGAGATGCTAACACGATTATCATGAAGCATAAAAGTCTCTTGTATATGGCGCATATGTTTATTCTTTCCACAAAAGAATGTCCTCCTCTTAAGATATCTCATCTTCATATATCTTATGAGTTTCCTCAAAACGGCGTTTTTATTGATTAGTTCCCATGCGTTGACCCTGGTAGCAGATATAATATACGTGGCTGAACGGAGTAGTAAGTTGGTTCTAGCCATTGGTAAATTAAAAATGTCTATTTGTCTAGATGAAAACCTCGGCACTCGAAAATTCAACGCTCCAAGGAGATGCACGCTATCAATTTTATTGTCCAGAAGTTTAAAACCTAGGTTTAAACTGACTAAAACATGTCTCAATTGTAGCGATGGCATATCAAAAGTATCAAGTAGTAACTAATTATCGTAACTTCATTCAGGATAAGAACCATAAACTTTGAAATAAATGCATACATTCCAAGAATATTTTTGTGCATTTTCAATAGCCGATTTTTGGTTATTATAGAATGGATACCAAATAAGCCAAGCGTATTCTAATTTAAATCTTACAAATGAGTAATAAAGAACATTTAGTGCTTGTATATTATGAAAATTCCGACAGTTTCTAATAATAAAGCCCAACATGCATAATGAGGATGATACAGATTGACCAACGTGATCGTTAAATGTGAGTTTGGTGCCAAAAACTACGCCGAGGTCTTTTATGACTTCACATCGATTTAAATATATTGAGTTTATTTTATATGTAAATTCGATTGATTGTCTCTTTTATAGTAAAGCTCATAGTTCTACATTTCTGATATTGAACTGTAATCTATTCACCTGGCACCAAATTTCACGATTTTCTATTTAACACTGAATAAACTCACAATCCTCAATATCGTTCTCAGTATAATACATTTTTAAATCATCAGCAAATAAAATCAAGTTACAGTGAATGACATTTGTTATATCGTAGATAAATAATAAAAATAACAAGGGTCCAAGATTAGATCCCTGAGAGATTCCAGATGTAGAATAAAAATGTTTTGAATTAAAACCATGATATAACACAAACTGAGATCTTTCGTTAAGGTATGATGTAAATAATGTTAAAAGAGTATCACTAAATCCGCTGGCTTTTAATTTGCTAATAATGATTCCATGGTCTATTCGGACAAAGGTCTTAGAGAAATCTGTGTATATTACGTCTATTTGACTTTGATCGTTAATTGCCTCAGATACGTATTGAGAAAATATTGTCAGGTTTGTAACTGTGGACCGGATTTCCATAAAACCGTGCTGAAGGGGTGAAATTACATTTCTAACAAAAGGACAAATTTTATTATACAGAGGTCTCTAAAATCTTTGCAAAATTACATAAAACGGAGATTGGTCTGTAATTAACTAATAAAGAAACCTCGCCGAGTAGAAGCATTTCCAGGGCGTAGGTGCGTATTTACTATGTACATACTTCGATATGCGATGTAAAGCAACGTTAGGCACTGTTAGTAGTTGGATGGGTGACCGTTCCAACGGAAACCGCGTCCTCGCCTCACACATATTCCAGCGGCTTATATATCAGTGTATGCGCGGAAGCTATACAACCTTAGGAGAGGGTTGTATAGGGGATATACCATCCTTCGAAGGGGATGTAAAGCTGTCGGTCCCTTGTCTATTAAATGTTAGGCAAGTAAAAGATCCCTACTCTTCTTAAGGGAAGTGGTTCGGCAAAATTCTTGGTTGGGGGTAGCTCGTCTACAGGCGTCGGTGTTAGACCTCAGTAGCGGAAATAGGCCGACGTTAAATAAATGTATTTAAAAAAAAAGAAGCATTTCCTAGTCCAGGATGGTATTTGATTTCAAAATGTTAACACTTCAAGATCTTGGGGGTTGTGTACTCCTCCTTACTAGATATTCTTGCCAGAGGTTTATGGTCAGCTAAAAACATATAATGTCTTCCATAAAGGAAACTCAGAAATTGAGAAACTGCATGCGCAATAGCTAATGCTTTTTTATTAATAAAGTATCTCGTTTTTGTTTACCATTAGACATTTCAAATTAATCCAATTTTCATATTACAAATGGAAAGAAAGTCATATTATATCAGGTTCAAAAATTGAGATTGAGGTCCGAATGACGTCTTACAACAACAAGCTGCAGATTTTACATTTTAATACAGTAAAAGTAACTATCGAGCTATCGTTGGGGTTCCCAACTAGAAGTCAGTATGCGACGTATGCAAAATGTCGTGCCAACTCATATCTATACCAAATTGGTCAATAAAACATGGGTTGCTACAACGTCGGAGACTGACTTATTATTGTTGCAATTGTTTTATTACGTCGTACGTCGGTAATATTCGGGTTTCAATCGTCGGACTTAAGTAAAACCAACCAACATTGTCTACTTAACCTACCATCATTTGTTTAGAGCAGATATTTGGATATATCATAAAATATGGTGGCCATTTAGAATAATACGTTAATTTGAACTTGAAATTTCGTGTGAAGGGAAGACCAAAATCCATATAATACTAATTTTATTGAAAAATGTATGTCGGCTAGGTCTACAGAAATAGTTACCCTTTAAGAATTGCGTTCATCTTAAAAGTCTTAAAATAATACTTCTATTTTCGTTTAAAAGAAATAAAAAAATGTTGTAAAAAAATACTTTGAAAAATGTCGCATATATACAGAGGTTGATTCACATAAAACGGCAGTTGCCGTAATAACAAAAAGAGTTATTCAACTTCTGTAAAAGCCAGTCGTTACATATTTTTGGTGGCTATATTTTATCGTTCAAATGTTGTCAATGACAAGGGCGTCCGCGACGTCGCGAGGTCGCGACGCCGAAATGAAAATTTTCGACGACGGGAACTTTGAAAGTATAATATTATTAAATTTTGTTTAATTCTAAGTACTTTTTGTAGTATACACTTTTCTATTAAAACCAATGGTTTTCGAGATAAACCGAGATAATATATAGTCAAATAAGTTTTTTTAATAATTCGTTGTGACTTTTAAATAAAATATGTACATATGTATCTATTTATTTTTAAAGTAAATGTTCAAAATTGCTTCCTCCTTGTGGATACACATGTTAAACCGTTTAATTATTTCTTCCCCAATTACTTTCAATAAGGTATTTCTATCTACTGTGGCGACACTGGCATATATTTTGTTGTATAGGTTTGCCATATCATCGATTGGTTCAGTGTAAACTAAATTTCTTAGATGTCTCCATAAGAAGAAATATAATGGAGTTAAGTCAGGTGATCGTGCTGGCCACCTGATTACTCCATTAGTTCCTATCCATCTTCTAGGATATGTTCGTTGCAATTGTCTAACTGCTATTCCGGAATTATGTGCCGGTGCCCCGTCTTGATGAAACCAGGTTATGTGCCCATCATGAGGAATTTTACTTAATAAATTTGGCGGCTCTTCTTGTAGGAACCTTTGACATCTAGCACCATTTAACGCTTCATGAAATAGATGAGGTCCAACTATGTATCCGTTCAATATTCCACACCACACATTTACTTTAAAAACTGTTTGATTTCTGGTTCTTCGCACCCACCTCGGATTATTTTGAGACCAATACCGAGCGTTCTGTGCAGTCACAAGCCATTACTATGGAAGCAGCTCTCATCACTCCACAACAGATTTTTCAAACAATTCGGATTTTCTTCATGTAATACTGACAATTCGGCAATAAAATTTATACGACTCTTAAAATCACCAGGTCTTAAATGATGAACATAATGTACTTCATATGGAAGTTTTCTTCAAAATTCTGGAGGAGTAGAAAATATTTGCTTCAGACAATAATTTCCGTAAAGATATATTTGGATTATTTACAATATTGTTAATTACTAAAGCAGTATTTGAATCATTTGTAGCCGTTAACCGTTTATTATGCTTTAACTTTTTAAAACTTCCGTAATTTTTCAAATTATTGGTTAAAGAAATAAAGGCATTATGATCTGGCTTAGGCAAATTGGGAAAACGTGAATGGAATAACCTTTCAGCGTCATGGAAATTTTTTTCTACGTTCTCCGTAGATCAAAATTATGTTTAATTTGTTTTCGTTGGTATACACAACCATTTCTGAATTATTTTGTAATAACAAACGCATTCAACTTAAAAATTGGTTATGTCAACAAACGTCAAAATAAATTATTACACAACATACTTGACTTTATATTATTCAATTAGACTTAGGACCACTAGTTTATCTGATTAACAAAACAATACAGGGGTTACTGAAAATTATACTTAAAAAAAAATTTGCACTTCAACGCCATTTTTGTATAACTATGCGAAAGAATGCGAATCACTTTAAACTAAGTACTTATTGTATGTAATGACTACTTTGAGCGAATTTTAATTTTTTGCTAGTTACGAAATATTTGACTAAATAATTTTTTTCGATTTATCTCGAAAACTATTGGTTTTAATAGAAAAATGTATACTGCAAAAAGTACTTAGAATTAAATAAACTTTAATAATATTATACTCTCAAAGTTTCAGTTATCGAAAATTTTCTTTCCGGCATTGCGACGTCGCGGATGCTACTGTCATTGACAACATTTGAACGACAAAATAAAGTCATCAAAAATATGTAACGACTAACTTTTACAGAAATTGAATACCTCTTTTAATACGGAAACTGCCTGGGGAGTTTTATGTGAATCACCCTGTATATAATTTAAGGAATAAATAAGTGCTTCTCAGCGTATTTTATTCTTTAAACTATAAATTTATTATTTCTAAAATCTTTACAAACGTTTATCCAACATGGCCGTCTAGTCTTGATTTCGATAAAATCAATAAATATGGCGAAATACGTATAAAAATTTACTAATATAAAAATGTAACTCACCATCGTCTTACAAGGTCTAACCGATGTTGGTAGGCTACTGAAAAATGAAAGACTTATTTCGCCAACGTTTAATCGACGTTGGTAGATAACTAAAAAGAACTAAATCTGTTAGATTAGTTACCAACGTCTAACCGATGTTGAAAAGTTACCCATAAGTTAACCAATTCTATTTAGTCAGTTACTAACGTCTAATGAACGTTGGAAGATTACTTAAAAACATACCAAACCTAAATAAGTCATTTTCTGACGTCAAACCAACGTTGGTAAGTGTTCCAAACTAAAGTAGTAGGTTTTCGAGGCCCAAGGAACGTGGCTCCGAAGTCAATTCATGACTAGAAGATCTATGTTACCACCGACTACTATTTGCACTAATTTTGACGTTGCAATTAGTAAAAAAGTAGTCGATGAAATGTTGCTTGGGTGAGTAACTATTTTATTGAACGATTACTTGTCTAAGCTGTCCTTGGGTCTCCTCTGGATTGCGCGTTTACGGAACTAAAGTGGAGAGAAAATTAATTTAAAATTTATACGAATGCCGAACACTAGAAGCCTGTGCTGCATAAGTGTGAAAGAACAGAATTACGTTTAATTATCCACTTAAGAAAATACAAAATTTGATGAAAACTATGTAATATTGTTCAACAAACTGTCATTTTTCAGTTTAACGAATTAAAAAAGGCCCAGTCCCTTAGTATTTTCCAGAAACTGATAATTAAATGTTACGTGTCTCTAAACTCATGTTATTTTTAGGCGAGGGGGAGAGGCATGCTGAGGCAAGGTGGTAACCAGCCGCAGCAGCAACAGCAACAGCAACCTGGTGTTCAGCAAACTTTCCAGCAGCAACAGCAACACTTCGGGCAGCAGCAGAACACGATGAGCCAACAACCTCAAAGCAACACAACAGTGGGCGGATTATTTAGCAGTCTAACAGGACAACAACAACCTCAACAACAACAGCAGCAACAGCAGCAGCAACAACCATTTTCCGGTCAAAACCAAACCTATTCAACTCAAAACCAAAATAGAATACAACATAAGGGTGTTCCTCAGGTAATACCGAATGTAATGGTGGGTGGTCCATTGCCCAACAACCAACAACAAGCAAACAACGCGGGTGCGCCCAATTTAATGCAAAAATTAAATGAAATCACAGCACCAGGTGGTGATATTTTGTCGAAAGGCAAGGAACTTATATTTATGAAATTTGGGCTTGGAGGAAAATAACCACGTTTGTTCCTTTATTGTTAAGTTTTAAAGATAACGCTGTTTTTGGAACCATTTTGCGCTGATAGCAAAGATAATCTTCCAGTCTTAAATGTGTCTGAAGACCGACATAATTTTTATATTACGCAAAGAAAGTTTGTTAAAAGGCTTGCAAGCGCGTCTGGTTTTGTAAATATTTGGCAACGTTGTAATTTTAGGGAAAAATGTGACCACTTACGATAAGTGTATATAAATACGCTAAGCTACAATAATTAGTTAGTATTACATAAATATAATAAAAGCGTGTAAATGGATGACATTGCGGGCCTTAATGTTGTCATTAGCCATCAGGCCAATCAAATTAGATGATAAAATAGAACTAATATGTTACATACTAAAATCATTACAAATCGATGGCGAGTGTTGTGACCTTTAATAACAAAATTCTATTCTCCAATTATAAGATAGGTTGTATTCTCCAAAATTGTTAATATAGTCAAAGAGGTCGCGACTAATTTCATGACCGAAAGAATATATGGCTGAAACTTGCATTATATGTAGAGGTGGGCTCGGCAATCCGAATAGCTCTGGTCTGCCAGAGCAAAGCTGCTGCGTTTGGGTACCAGCGCCTGGCAAAGTTGATGGCTGGGATATGGTAGATAGAGTATTGGTCACTAATGTGAATTCCGTCGATCTGCTGTGGCGCAGCTGCAGCGTTTTCAAAACTGACAGCTTCAAAGTTGCTAAGTGGGACAAAAATTAGACTGAATGAACATACGCATGAAATTTTATGGTGGATTTATGGTGGATATGAAAAAGCGGTAAGTAAAAAGCTGCGGCACCACCGCTGTTCCTTATAAAACTGATTACATCAAAATTCAGCCATTGGATGCATACTCACTTACTATTTATATAAATTTATTACCGAGGTGTCAACAACATGTGCTATGCTTCATCTCAAAAAAGTGTCATTCATCGCATACGTGTTTACGTGTGAGTGGGCATCGAGTAATACGATGTGAATAAGAGAAGAGAAACGAAAACAGAAGCAATCAGGAATTGACTGCATTCATTAGATCCGACCTAGTAAGCTAGACTTTTCAAAAAATTTTAAAACTTTCCGAGTTGATTCTTTGTCATTCGCTAAGGTTTGCTGTAGTTGATTTGGAATGTCCAACTGCGATCGTAAGTCTAAGTATCTTCCACATTCTTGTAAGATATGTTTTGCGGTGAGTTGCATTCCGTATGTTTGGCATATCGGTGGTTGTTCCCCTCTTAATAGGTGGACTGATTGTAAGGTTGGTGTGTCCTATCCGAAATCGACATAATGTGACTTGTTCCCTTCTAGTTAATTCACATGGCAACTTGCACTTATTAACAGAAGATTTTATAGGTTTCAATTTAGCATATGTGTTATTCCATTCTTCTTGCCAGGCTTCCTTAATTTTAGTATCCATATGCGTCTTCAGGTCTTGAAGATGTAATGGTGTGTGATCTATTGTATCTTTTTCGGCTGCTTCGCGTGCACCTCTATCTGCGAGATCGTTACCTCTGATGCTCGCATGGTCTGGCAGCCAAACGAAGACAACTTTATCGTTAGAGTGTAACTAGTCAATTAACGAAAGTATTTGCTGCACCAATCTTCAGAAAATCTGTTTTTATGGCCTCGATGGAACTTAGCGAGTCAGCGCATATCAAAAATGTATAGTGGTTCGTCATATCGCAGTATCGTAGAGCCTGCCAGATAGCATAGAGTTCGGCGGTAAATACGCTGCATGCTCGATTTAGTATCCACGAGTAAGCTTGATTTGATACAGAGATAATAACTAATCATTATATTATGGATCAAGCAAACTATAATCTATATTATAAATATAGAAATATACATATATTATACTATCATGCTTTTTCTTAACACTAATTTATAAAGGATATATTAGGGATTATTTAAAACGATGAAATAAATACAATAGCTTTGGGAATCAACAAATTAAACATTAAAACATATTATAAGTAGTTAGGCTAAATGTTAAATAATCATTTCGCTGAAAATATGAAAACCACTATTTTTTTTTTTTGGTAGGTAGGCACTTCGTTTTTGTCTTTTTAGCGTGCCATTCAATCAAAATCGGAATCCAAATCTGTTTCAACATCTGAAATAGCTCAGTTGTCGGAGACCAACTTTGATGAAAAGTTAGGATTAATATTGTTACCTCGCTAATTGTTTCATGAAATGCTAGTTTTTGCTAGTAGAAAATGACTCAAAAAAGTTTAATAAAATTTTTCCCCCCGAACCATTCTAAAAAATCCTCTGAAACGGGAAAATCCAGTTTTTGCTAATAACTCGAAAAATAATGAAAATAAACGGATAGCATCACGTGAAAGAGCTGGGAAGTTTTAAAAAAATTAGGATCATTTGTTTTAAAGTTGCTTTAGCCCTGAAGAAAAAATGATAAAAAAAAAAACAAAAAGAACGAAAATTACATAAAACAACAAATTTTTATACGTTAATGGGTAAAATAAACAGATTTATAAAAGAAATGAAAAGTTTTCGTAATTTGATCCACAACTACCCCCAAAAACTACCCTCTGAAACGGGAAAATCCAGATTTTTGCTAATATCTCGAAAAATAATTAAATAAATTAAAAAATAAATTTTCTAAATAAATAATAAATATTCACTAAATGAACTAGAAATTCTAATTCGATTATTACAATAAATTTTCCTCCTTATTGAGGTGAAATCCGGTAACGCTGCTACTTTTTTTATAATCACTCAAATGTTTTTTAAATTTTACATTCAATAAAAAATATACTTATAAATTGAAATGCTTACAACATGTTATTTTTCCTTTCTTAAACAACTGGAGTTTTTATATTTATAATACTTTTTTCATCAAAATGTTTTTCAAACTTTGATTAAAAATAAATTGTCACTGATTCTTTAATGTCACTAATTTTATTATCCAAACTTGCACTGAAATACAAATAGAATATACTTATCAACATTTTTAACATTTATTACACTATTAAACGCAAAATAATAATAAATAACACGTAAAATATGATTTATATTTTAAAAAACCTACCACTATCAAAATTAATTCATTTTATAAACAACTCCGAAGCGTACACTAATGCAGATAAACCGCTCGTGTTTTAGAAAAATCAAGCGTAGGTATAAACGCGCTCTACCCGCTCTTGAATGTAAACTTATACGACTTGGATTTCGTCAACTATGCTTCACTTCAAGTATCATATACTTGAAACCTGGACATCAAACCATGAAATAAATATTTGGAAGTGAAAATTGAGACTTTTGTCTTTCTTTTCATATGTTAAAATATTTTTTTTTTAGCTACAACTTATACCGAGCACAAATAGAAAAAAGTACATTTTTTTCAAGAAATATTTTCATACTCACATTAAAAATAAAACAAAAATATTTCTGAAAATAAAATGATATTTACTTATTAGGTATATCCTACTTTTCACGTCAATTTTTTTTACCTACAAGCCTTTTTTGGCCGTTTTAGACAAGTTTTCAAGTGAAAATTTCCTAACCCTAAAAACTGGAAAAATACCAATGATTTAAAAGTATTTTTTTACCCTGGATACTTTAGAGCATAAAAATTAATCTTAGATTGAAGTTTAAGGTATAAACAAGCTATATCTAGATTGTAGATTGTTTTACGGGGTCGTTTGGCTTCGAACAGCCTTACTTCACTACGACCTAAAAGATCTTTTGTGATTTACCCTACATCTAATGGTTATCCCAGGATTCCCAGACTTTTTACAAAGCTTGTGATTTTTCTGGGAGCTAATTTCCCTATCTCTTCCGGCGTTAATTCCGCCTGTTCTAGGAATTTTAGCCTAGTGCGGACTAACACCTTGCATTCACAAAGTATGTGTTCTGCAGTTTCAATTGCAATATCGCAATATCTGCATTTATTATCCACCGCCTTGCCCATAATCTTGAGATGGTATCTCAAGGGGCAGTGGCCAGTTAGAAGGCCTGTGATTAAGCTTAACTTTCATGTGCAATTTATAAGAAATAAAAATTGTAAAAGTTAAAAGTAAGTATACCATTGGAAAGCTGAATTCTTCCTCTTTAAAATGCTACCTTTTTTTTTTTCGTTTTTAATGGGTACAAATTGTCTTCATTTTGTAGCGGCGGTCGAGAAATGCTTCATTTCCCTGTGCGACGCGCTTGAAATATTGAGCGAACTGTAATAATTTCTTATGCTAAGGGAAAAATTAACAATATAAAGTTCAAAAATATATATTAGATCTCTTTAAAAATTCATGTTTTACAACAACTTCAAGAAAAATGTTTTTGACAAACTATAGTCTGGTCCGTGTACAACACATGGTGAGGAACGAACGACTTATAATGTACAAACTACCATCCAATATGCGGTTTTTGAGCTAACGATTACACAAAAAGATTCAAGAAAAGTTCAATTTTATAAACTTTTGGTGGGCTTTTGCTTACCTGTCTATTTACGTATTTACAGTTCAATATCAATTTTGATCGCTCCTCGGAGCTTAAAAATGCTTGAATCGCAACGACTTTGAATTATATTTTGCAATTACAATTTCATACGTTCAGGCAAGGGTTCAGGCAAGGCGGTCCCATGCACATATGAGTACATGGTAACTATACTTTTCCGACACCGAATCACTGAGGAACCGGTTTAGGGCAAATTCCGTTAAAACCCATCATTTTCCCGTCAAAATCGACTGTTAGGAAATGATAGGGGACCCTTGTCGCTAAAGGCTATTTTCGCTAAAACTCTCGATATATCTTTGAATAGAGACTAGATTAACTTGTCTTCATATTTAACACAACGCATGAGTTGCAGTGCTTAACAACGTGGATTCGTAAAAGGGTTTTTAATTTTGAAATTTCCGAAATTAAAGTAAAATTTTGTTACTGTTTCTAAATTTTGGTGGTCGGGGCGACATTACGTCCCCGTGCAGCGACATTTACTACACTTTCTAAAATTACACTCCTTGATGAGTTATTGAAATTTTTGCATAAAAAACGCTCCGTAGAGCGAAAATAGTTTGTCGCGGGTTTTATCGTGTTCTTTAACAGTAGCACTGCTTGGGGTCATAGTATGTCATAGTATGAACCAATACAGTTATAAAATATTTTACATTGAGCTAGCATAGCCTGGCTGGTACCCAAACGCGGTAACTTTGCTCTGGCAGACCAGAACCTTTCGGATTGCCGAGCCCACCTTTACATATGATGCAAGTTTCAGTCGTATGTTCTTTCGGTTATGAAATCAGTAGCGGTCTCTTATACTAATATAATTAATCTTGAAATTTCAACTTCAAAAATTCTAACATTACTGTAAATTTAAGCTTCAAAGATATCATGTTTCAGACAGAAATAAATACATAACGTTGTTAAGCGTCAAACTCAAGGTTCCAGTCTATAATAATTTAGTTCCCTTTCGTCGTAGAAATATTATCTAATTTCACTGACCTACACCCCTTTTTAAATACAATGTTTTTCCAACAATTAGAAATATTTAGCCATGCGATGAATACCTTCTTAAACTTACAATATTGTCAAATATTTCACAAAATATGCCATAATAAAGTAATTTTGGAATAACCACTTGTAAACGCAAAAAGTGTTGTAGCATTTTAAGCGAATTAGATGAAGGCGATCAGATTTTTCTAGTCTTTTGATAAATAAGGTGATCGATATTTAGACTTTGGACATAAAATAAACGTATCATGATTAAGGTGCCTCTAAGTAGATACTACTTTTAAGGTAAGTCTTTCTGTGTTCGTTAGGCTGTAATGGTCAAGATATCTCGTGTAGTTGAAACTGAAAAAAATTTTAGGTGGTCTAAAACTGCAGATATTACAGTAGTTACTAACCAACTTTGGATACTCAAATATTTTTCGCCAAACATGATTTCCATGAGTGAAGTAGACGATTTAATTTTCACATGACATCACATATTTCAGTCAAATACTGGGATGCATATAAAGTGTTTCTACTCATAAGCATAATTTTGTCGAACGAGTGCAACTACATGTTTGCTTCTGATGGAACCGTCGATTGTATTTTATGTTAGGACTCTGTTTATTTACATTGTCTTCCAAATACGTGGCGTCGTTTCACAAATTAATTGAGAATGCGGGTAAATAGAAGCGATAACTCTCTTCTTCATCCTCCTGCTTCTCTTCTAACAAGAGTAAACCTGTTGTCCACGGAATTACTTTTGCAATATTGATTATGAAATGAAAAAACACACAGACCGGAACATCAAGAAAAGAGTTTGTGATATCAGTTTGTAAATGTTAAGGTAATCGTTTCGGTAACTTTATGCAGTCCGTGAGCTTAGCACATCATAATTATGGACTATGTTGTGGTATGTTTTATGTGTAACAACTCATACTCAGCTCAGCCATTATCAACTAATGTGCTAGTAGAATAAAGTGTACTAACATTGGTCATAAGTAATATGTATCAAATACTGTTTCTATATCAGCTCGACCATTTCCAAAATAGCAACGTCATATTCTTGCGAATAACTGCTTTAGTAAAAATCAAGGGATCCTTTGATCTGGTAACTGAGAAGTTAAAAAATGTAGGGAATGTTTGTGTCATCTAGATTGGAACACAAATATTGAAATACTGTCAAATAAATGTTTACGGCCCTCAGCGTGTCTTCGATTTTTGCATTCATTTCATCACCACTCAAATCCAACAAAGCATCTTTCTAATATATTCCTACGTCAACTTCTAGCTATCTATCTGATTTTTAGAAGCTCTTCATTGCGAATTAAAGCATATCTTTAGCTTAGTGTTGGTTAAAATTTAACTAATGGATAAGAAGAAGGCAATTGGTGATTGTGTAAATTTAAGAAGCCTTCGAAGAGTGACGCCTAATTTTAGAATAATCTAATGAAGTATGAAATATTGTGACAACCTATGTTTCTAATGGAATCGCAGAATTTTGTTTTATTTTCCTTACAGGAAAGCGAGCAGCAAAGATAACGTTTTCTACAATCGATTCTTGTCAGTAATCCGGTCAAAGTAGAGATTTTCATTTACTATAACTCGCATAGAGCTGAACATTGGTACATGCCTTAGGTATACTATTACAAATAAAATATCAAAAATATCAACCGATCATACGACTGCTAAAAAAATTATTCAAGGTCAAAAGTAAAAAATATCGGTTATTTGCATTTTTCTCATAAACGGTAAGTGTTATCATAAAAATAGGTCAGACAAAAGTTGTACATAATGCAATTATCTACAAAAAATTTTCTTATACTTTTTTCCTACGTATCACCATTCCTGAGATATCGCGAGTCCAAAAGTTGAAGAAGTCGTATTCTACATAATACGTACATATTTCCGCACCACCTGTGAGGTAGTGTACTTGGCGCATTTTTTCCGACGTGGTTCCTCCGGTATATTGCGGTTATATTGCGATTTAGTTTTATTAAATAATGTTCTATATCTATTATTGTTGATTTCGGGAAAATTTTAGACTGGCCAATAATCTTCAAATGCTACTTCAACAGTAATGTCTTCTTCGCTTTCTTCTTCCCCTCTGCTGGATATCTGTAAATTGTTCTAAGAAAGATGCATCAATTGTCCCTCATCGATATCATAAAAATCCTCAACTGTTGTATTTGATTCAACATTGGAACAAGACTGGCCTTGGCAATTGGTACAGGGTGAACAAAATAATTCGACTGTTTTACAGCCACAGTTTGCAAGGGTTGTACTCTTTTTGCAATTGCAAAAAACAGTGTTAAAAAGTTTTCTTTCGCAGGTGGGAATAAAGTTTGAATTGACTCCAAAGTATTATCTATTAATTTCTAACCCCAGTCTTCTGGGTCCAGTTGATTGTCTAGCCACACTTGAACTTGGTAGTATACTCGATATAAGTGTTGATAAGCAGAAGCAGATGTTGGAGGAAGACAAGACAGATCTACTCTTTTATTCTTCCGTGTATTTTTTACAAAACTTAAATACTTGTCTATACAATCAATTCATCATTCATCAGAACGAATCCCAGCTAATTCGTTAAATGCAAGTGTAGCAACTTTATAAATTTTACGCCGAACATTTTGCGTTTATTTCTTTTCAGCCTCTTCATTCGCTTCATCGCCGCAAAATAAGCAATAAAAAATCTGATTCACTTACGCGCGCTCTAGTACGAGGTGGACTAATTTTAGATGTACCGGCTTGTTCCATCTCATGCTGTCTTTTAACTGCAGCAATAGTACTCCTCCGAGTATACATTTTACGGCACTGCACATGAATTGCCACAGATTTCTATCTTTCAGGTATTCAAGAAACTCATCATTTCTTTCAGCACTTGAATTAATCAAAGTCTTCATTCTACGATTAACAACTGCAATTTCACTTTCAGTCAAAGGTTTACTACAAATAAAGCAAAATTGCGACATTTTTAAAAATTATTAAACGGCATAATTATGATAAGAAATATTATGATATCTCAGGAATGGTGATTTCTAGAAAAAAAGCATAAGAATAATTTTTGTAGTTAATTGATCTACAAATTTTATCTGGCCTATTTTTATGATAACACTTACCGTTTACGGTAAATGCAAAAAACTGATATTTTTGACCTTAAATAAATTTCTTAGCAGACGTAGGATTGGTGGGGATTTTTGATATTTTAATGTAGTTAAGACCTGTATCAATATTTTTATCTACTTTGGCCGGATTATAGGTACTTTGGATCAAAAGCAAACGGTGAGTTGTCAGATCCTATTGTGAGACTTGTCATGTACATTCGTGTCGAGGGAGATTTCCTACACGTTCTATTAGTTCGGGTAATTATTGTAAGAACACATCGAGTTACGCTTTATGCAAAAAGAAGAGCTTGTCGACCAAGGCATATCTTGGGGTGTTATGTGAGTTGAAAGGAAAATAAAGGTTGAGTCCGAAAAAGAGCAAAATCTCTTTCTACCCACATAACGCTCCCAGATACACCATGACCGATAAACGCTTCTTGCAGCTCGTCCCTTTACCGACTTGATCTCTCCTGTAGTGAAAACTTTGAATTATCTCTGATGAAGTGAATAGCTGTCAGTTTGAACATTTTTTTTATTTCAGATCTTTGTATTAAGTATTAAAGTATTTAGTTGTGTTGTTTAATACTTATAGTCTGGTTGTTTTCAGAAACTATTTTTTTCCTATTTGATTTTTTTACAAATATTAAAGCAGGTATTAATCTATACGAAGTTTCATGCTCTCTTTGACCAACAAATTGTAAAGTGGTTAGTCCAAAATATCTATACTTACATGCTATATAAACAGATACTGTTCCAAGCTATGCCATTTAAGATATAAACAAATTATAAAGAAATAAATGGATGAACTGATCAAACTACGGGTTAAAGTTGAAGAATTGTTAATGATCATGACTGAATGTTACAGTAAAAGTTTAATCTATGTATTTTTTTCTATAAAAAAAACATTATATATCGGTTAAAGTGTTCAAATAAAGTGGCTTCTGTGGTGAATCGCATTATTAATCATATCTTAATAATTAATCAATGTGGAGCTGCAATTTTTCTCAACAGTATTAATTATCATGTATAAAATTATAAATAATCACATCTAAGTACTAAGTACAAAACTATATTGACCAAAACTATTTAAATAAATATTCTTCTCATTATTGTTACTTATACTTGTTGATTTGGTCGTTAAATTTTATTATTTACGCTAATGTGTATGGCCTACCCTTAAGTTACGCGACACTTTTATCCTGTTCTGAATGAATGGTACCAGGAATACTCTCGAGCTTTGGAAAACGTATTAGCTTCTGATTTATTACAAATTAACATTTTGGGTTGTTAAAAATATGAATATTCAACAGCTGATTGTAGATGACGTCATACGCTCATTTTTAAGAATTTATACACGGTTATTTCCCCCGATTACGCTGAATAAAAGAATGTAAAGCACTTATTTATTTGTCTCTTCGACTGCATCGTGCCTTAAAATTTTGAAACACATTTTCTATTGGCTTTTGAGTAGTTGACTTTCAAAGTTAAAGTTAAATTATTCTTTTCTAACAAATTCTCAATCCAGTATTATATCAGCGGCCACATTTGCGGTTAAAAATAAAGCGGGATGGAAAACCATACTTTGTTATATAGTTTTTAAAAACTCGTTAATTCAATGGAGAAATGTCGAGGGAAAAATTGTTTATTTTAGCCTGAAGTGTCTTTAACATTATATATAAAGTAGAAATAATACCATACGGAATTATTGAAGGACGCTACATAGTCGGTCCCAAATAGCATTTGGACGTCGACGTCGAGCCAACGTTGTTGTTAACGACCCGACGTCGGCAACTATGTGACCACTTTTCGACCAGTTTTTACATCAAATGGGGAATAAAAATTCTAGTCGATCAGGCGTTGGTCACCAACTTCCTAGTTATAAACATTTGTGTACTTAGCGTGATAATTAACTTAAAATTTAAAAAAAAACAAACAAAAAAAAGAAAAAATTGCTTTTGGGCACATCCACCGATTCCTTAGAACATCCGCCATTTTATTGTAGTACTATAGAATTATGGTTCTATTTGAAAAAAATAAGTTTTGGTAAAAAAACTGTTCAGGCCAAATTTGATGGCCCACAAAATACACATTTTCAAACTACTCAAACTTTTCTGATATCACACCGGTCCAATACAAGCAATTTTTTCTGGTCATGGCAATATAATATAACTGAAGTAGATTGAAAAATATTAGATCCCTGCAAAATTTTACCATATTCAATATTTAATTATTTAATGCTTATATTTCGCTAAATTTCATACATGGACCGACAAGTTATTTGCATCTTTTTTTAAAACGCGCAATCGTCGGGAAATTTCTATATAATCAGCCTAATTGTAACTAGATAACCACACTTTAGCACTACACTGCACTAGTTAAAAATTTAACACCTTCTCCCAACCTTTAGTTGCGATTTATCTTCTAAATATATGATCAAGAATTTATAATATCTACTGCAAGGAACAACTCCCACACAATGAAAAAATGCAATTATTGTAATTTTACATAAGAAAGATAATACAGATTGTAGACCAATTAGCCTCCTTAGTCATATATATAAGTTGTACACAAAGATTCTGACAAAACGCTTAACAAATAAGATCGAGTTCTTTCTCTCAAGGGAACAGGCAGGTTTCAGAACGGGTTATGGGACAAACGATCACCTCCTCACAATAAAACTCCTAATTGAAAAATGTATTGAGTGCAACAAACGACTAGTGTTGATATTTCTGGACTTCGAAAAGGCGTTTGACTCTGTAGACCAACAAAAACTTCTAGAAGCACTCACAGAATGTCGTATTGACCACCGTTACTCGACAGCAATTAAATATACTTATAAAACTGCAACAGCATATGTTAGATAGCAGACAATCAATATACCAACAAATTTAAAATCGAGAGAGGTTTAAGACAAGGTGATGCATTATCCCCCAAACTATTCATCACACTGTTACAAACTGTGATGGATAAAGTAAACTGGGAGCATATGGGAATAAATATTGACGTGGAAAAGTTAAATCACCTTTGCTTTGCCGATGATATTGTCTTAATAGCGGACAGCATGCGAGAGACGCAGCATATGGTGCAGAAGCTACATGAGGCGGCGGGAAAGGTAGGTTTATCAAAAACCCAGTTCATGACAAATCTTATCCTAAGTGATACTATAAAAATCGATAACGGAAATATAGATCAAACACATGTATATAAATATCTAGGTCATGAGATCAATATTGGACCAAATAATCAGACACATGAAATCCAGCGCGCTGGATAGGCTTAGCTTGGGCAGCATTTGGTAAACTAAAATCTACATTCAAGTGTGACCTCTCAACACGTTTAAAGAGGAAGGTCACCAATGCGTGCTCCCTGTACTAACATATAGCGCGGCGGAGACGCTAACATTGACAAAAAAAATATAAACAAAGTACAGGTAATGCAACGCAGGATGGAGAGGTCAATGTTCGGAATTACTCTTCGAGACAGAATTCCTAACCAAAATATTAGGCGAAATATAGGAGTTCGAGATACTGTCGAAGATGTCTTGGTTTTGCAATGGAACTGGGCTGGTCACGTCGCTAGAATGAAAGGCGGTAGATGGACAAAAAAGATCCTAGATTGAAGACCAAGATTCGAGGCATTTAGAAGCAGAGGAAGACCGCCTAGCCGTTGGAGTGATGACATAAACTTTTTATGTATGTATGTTGCGAGCCTTTGCTCGCCGGAAACAAATTGCTCAAGACAAGAAAATATGGTAAAATTTGAGAGAGGATTTGGTTCAGCAGTGGACAGATAAGCTTGGGAAGAAGTACGACGTCCCAACGTCAAAATCACCTCATCCCAGTCTCATAATGGAACGTTGGCAAACGTTTGATTAACCATTAGGGCGCTTCAAAAAATGAAAGTCTAAAATTTTATTGGGGCACAGCTTTATATGCTTCCAATGGCAAAAAAATATACACGTATTTTTTTCATTTCTCATTTAAAATAATTTTAGGGGTCGCTAACATTTATCAAAGTTTAGACAATTCGCGCCGTTGACATCCAATGTAATACCGGACCTGTTCAGCAGATAGAATGAAGATACCCCTCTCCGACCTCTCCCCACTACCATAGTATTCTAAACAAGCGTGTTAACAGATTCAAACGGATCAGTATCGCAAATAGTGTCTTTGAGTAATACTGCACTTTTTGTTATTGATCGTGGCATAAAATGGCGTGTACCCGTGATCTTACAACTCGGAAAAAGACAGATATTTGGTTAATTGGACATCTGACACAACGTTATCTCAATTAAGATTATCGTCTATTAACGAGATGATGAGATTGTTTTTTTATTATAAAATTATAGAAAAGAAAAACAATAACAAATTTGCGTGCGACGTTCTGCAAATATGGGAAAAACCAGACTAAAAAAACATGTAATATGAAAAATACTCAAGTGTTTCACTGAGTGACAAATGTTAAAGAAAAATTAAGAAAATAAAGGAAAACGTTCAGCTAAAGAAGAAAAATGGAAGAAAAGTTTAGAAAGCCTTTTTGATATTGCGCATGCCAACGCAACGATCGACGAAGACCGACTGTTTCTACTTGCTCAGAGAGAAAAAGGATGCCTAGGGTAGATAGGCAGTTTAGACAAAAAGCTCAACAAGAAACTCAAGTTAAAAGAAGATGCGAAATTAGAATCTAGAAAAAGGCGATAAGCGGAAAACAAAAAACGTCTCACTGAGAAGTGTGTGTTAATGTCATCGTCTTCAAGCTCTGTAGACGACAGTAATAGTGATAATGAAGCCTTTCGTGGGTCGGGTCCTCCATTGCCAGGACAGTCACAAAGAAAAAAAGCAAGTCTTGATGTTGCTAAGATAAGTGACCGAAAAGCAGCACTTGTGTTAACATCTACTTTCAGGAGCGCAGGTTGTGATGTCGCGAGCTACAGCATTAGTTCTACGTCTATACGGCGTCACCGAATAAAGCGACGACAAAAAATTGCAGTCTTTAAAAAGCGAGTTTAAGCCAGAAGTCCCGCTTGCTATTCATTGGAATGGAAAAATGCTCGAAGATATAACGGGGCATGAGGTTATAGATCGTTTACCTATCTTAGTATCAGGCCAGGGAATAGAACAGCTTTTAGCTGTTTCAAAACTACCAAATGGAACAGGGCAGGCAATGGCTTCATCCGTTTTTGAAACATTATTGTCATGGGGCTTGTGCGATAAAATAAAATCTATGGTTTTTGATACCACTGCATCAAACACAGGTCGAATTAATGGCGCTTGTATCCTATTAGAACAGAAGCTAGAAAAAAAATTATTATCGGTTGTCTGCAGAGATCACATTTTGGAGATTCTGCTTGAAGCAATTGTGGTTTTAGCAAGTTTGGTGTCTCAAATGGGCCAGAAATCTTTAAAAGATTTCAAAAACGTTGGCCTCAAATTAACGAGAACTTCAAGACGGTTAATGCTGATCCTGAGATATGTTGAAGATGTATCCAATATAATGATTTTATTTGCTACACATCAGTTAAAGCAGTTTCAGCCACGTGACGATTACAAAGAGTTGCTGAGCCTCGCTATTATATTTTTGGGAGGAACACCTGAAAAGGGTGTCCTTTAGAGCACCTGCGAGACTACATCGAGCAAGATGGATGGTTAAAGCAATCTATGCTTTAAAGATTTATTTATTTAGAGAACAGTTAAAATTGACAAACAGAGAAATAAAAGGTATTAAGGATGTTTGTATTTTTATTGTTCGGATTTACATAAAGTACTGGTTTCAAGCTCCTTGTGCATCATCTGCGCCAAAGAATGATTTACAGCTTTTAAAAAACTTGGTGAAGTACGAAAAGATAAATTATTCACTTGCAAAAGCTGTTATGAAAAAAATTATGAGCTTGTTGCTTTTGCACTTTTTGATAAACGAAGTTTCTTTGGAAACTAAACATAGGATGGTCATTGCCCTCGAAACACCAGGTATAGAAGATTCTCCAAAGCGACCGACCCTTGATTATGATCTTATTCTTGCCAAAAACTTGGAAGATTTTGTATCCACTCATACACTGAGTTTTTTCAACACAATCGGCGTTTCGTGTGATTTTTTTGAACGAAGATGTTAAGACCTGGAAAGACGATGATAATTACAATATATGTAGGACTTTTGTACATTCTATGAAAGTAGTTAATGACATAGCAGAGGGAGGAGTATCCCTTATGGATGAGCACAATCGTCTACACACCAGCAATGTAGAGCAGAAACAATATTTACTTTTAACGGTTAAGATTATCGACGAAAATTTCCTAACACATCAAAGTCCACTTTGACATCTTGAATAATTATTACTCGTTTTAATTATGTTTAATTATATTTTTGTTTGTCTGTTTATGTAAGAAAATATCCATTTCTTTTGTTAGAAATATGTTAAATAAATACTTATAAATTAATACCTAATTTCTTATATTTATTGACGAAGCCTTTAGTTGGTAGCGACTCCTAAAACCATACTAAAAATTCTGAAAAAAATACTGTGTAAGTTTCTAGATATATGTAAAACATATGAGACAGTGCCCCATAAAAATAAAAGAATTTTTTTTTCAACATTTTTTAACCATACTACCTTTCCTTCTTCATATGACTTGACCTAACCTAACCTAACATACCTAACTAGATACCTGTCCTTTTTGAACTGCAAGCAATTCGGCCCTTTTTCTATAAAATGTACTACTGTACTTAAATGCGCTCCGCTTTTTAGGCATCTTTAATCAAAGTTGTATGAAAACTAAAAGCAAACAATTGACAAGATATAACCCTAATTTATTTGACGTACAGGTAATATAATTTCTTGTAGCTAATCTGTGGTTAGTATTGGCAATGTCCAGCTGATCTTGTGATCACCACAAAACTACACGGTCGCAGTTAAGGTGAGACGACTACCTCGAACTAACGTTGGTTGTGGTCGGGTAGCCTAACGATGATTAGTGGAAAGTTACCGACGTGAGGTTACCATCGCTTGGACGTCGTATTACAACTCTGAGCTAAAAGTTAGTGACCGACCTTGATTTGAACTTAATCCATGTCGCAATTAGTACAAATTTGATCGGAAGACAGAAAAATGCTATTTGGGAAGTGTATTTGCCATTTTCTTTTAAGTTTACAGGTACCCAGGTACCAGGAATCATCTGGACAAAATACAAATTACATATTTTGTACACCTTAAATCTGACAATACTAATCATTTTCGATGTTTGTAATGTACAAAAGTACAGGAACCAAATTAACTATTACAATGATGATGAAGTGCCAGTATCCTTAAGGGTAGATATGCCACAAAGCCTTATTGTTACTCCTAAGTACTTTTATAAACAGACATTATCTAATCTGTTATTAGTGAATTCTTGTTATTCGAAGATGTTTACCACAGAGAAAAAGTAAACGATATCGGGTACTTTGTTTCATTTCTTCCGTAAACGTTTGTTTGTGGTAGGCATCTTCAAATTGTTGTAAAACTTTTTGTACACCTATTGTAGGTTTCAAAAACAGCTGTATAATTGGCACAACTGTAATATTTTTAAAAAGCTAGCTGTTGTTAGTGATTTGTTTTTTAATGTCAGTTGTTTTTTATGTATACGTCTAGTTGCATAATATCGGTTCTATTTAAATTCCGTTGTGTACAGTTCTTATATTTTTACTTTCAATTTTATGAATCTTACTGAGAATATCATACTTATATTTCTTCCAACTGAGGGAAGTACGTTTTGATCCCATTATATTTTGGAGAACACAAGCAGGTCGATTATTACGTACTTTGTAGATACCTAATTTATTTTTTGTTATTTTTAGATAAAAGACCTCACATTTCTTAACAAATCATGTGAATATGTTGTGCCTTCTCCTCATTACGCACAACTAGACATTTTTTAAGCTTTTAACAAAACAAGTATTTGAAAACTTTTACTACAGTCAATACTGATGAACAATCTCCATAAAGGCTCTATATCCAAAATATTTTTATAAGTTGTACACCTTTTTACTTTTCCTTATAGACGGACGTTTCCTGTTTTGTTAATAGCTTTAAAAAATCTAGTATTATTGGCACTTTTGTGTTTTTTTTTGTACAAAGATAATCTAAAATGTAAGATACTAATAATTACTATAAATATTGATGTTAAACCTTAATATTTTCCCATAGACTTTTGCAAATATAAGAAACTTTGCATAAAATAAATTTTTGTTAAAATTTTCTGTGGTGGAATGTTATTTTGTTTTTCAATTCCATTTTATTCTACGCAAAGTTTATTGTAAGACCTCTTGTCTATTGGACTTCCTTGTATATATACAATTTCGCAGCTTAATTGAGGTCTTGTGAAAAAATATTTCCTATTTTATTTCTTTCCCAATGAAACTACTAGGGCAGATATTTCTTATTTATATTTAAAAATATATTTATGTAAAAATGCAAGTTAGCTTAATAGGTTATTATATTTCTCATTATTTTACGATTAATCGTTGGTTGTATTCGTGATAAGTAGGTACTGAAAAGAACGTTAAATTCAGAAATAAAATACGAAATATTTTTTGGTGTGAGTGGCGGGTGCAAAACTTAGTGATTTTGAATGGTTGTGAACATGGTCACATATCAAAAATTGGCCACAAGTTTGAAAAATTTTTGCGGCTTGTTATCTACTATATGTATCATACACTGTACCAAACAAAAATGATAATAAATAAAAACATTTACAAAGTTTACTCTCCGTTATGTTTTCCTTTCGTAAATAATCTGAAAATAAGCCAAATAAATTTTAACACTACAATTAATGGTCCAAGTCAATTCGATTCAACAAGGGTTTATTTTAAATTATACAACAATACCTCGCCAGAACCCATCCGAAGACCGACCGTACAACCAGCGCGTTAATTGCGGTGGCGGATTGCAGGATAAGGCGGAATTGGCCTGGTTCGGTTAAACAAAAGTTGATAAAACTTAACCTAGCCACCTTCTGCAAAAGCAGATGAAAGAAGGTAATAAAATTCTTACATGTCTAACTATAAAAAGACTTAACACAACTAAAAATACACTTATTTAAAAACTGGGACACAAACAATTTTTGAAATTTTGCAGCTGACGCAGGCACCTTAATCCAAACGACAAGCCTTCTGCGAGATGAATGAACGCCGGGCTGCGCAAGACTGGCCTAAACATTAGCTTTAAAAAATTTTGATACTGCAACTTTGATGATAGACACGATCCTTGCGGGACTTCCGCTCGAATGTCCCGTCGTGTTGACGGTTTGTTATTCACTCGAACCTGCAGGGATCTGCCCGTTAAGAAAGAGTGAATAAGCTTGATGAGGTAGGTCGGAAAGTTGTATTGGTGTAGTTTGTAGAGTAACCCCCGAATCCAGACGGTGTCGAACGCCTTGTCAATATCAAGGAATATCATGGCGGTGTTCTTCCCGAGGTTGTATTGTACTTTGACGTTGTTAACTATCCTAACGACCTGTTGCACCATGCTCCTGCCTCTCCTGAAGCCAAGCTGGGACTCATCGTCGATGTGGAGCTCCTGAACAGTATCTACCCTGGTCAGGACAAGCTTCTTCACCAACTTGTAGATCGCCAACAGCAATGAGATGGGCTGACGAACTACGCGTTCTTGTTTGGCTTGAGGATGGGAACGACCACGGTGCACTTCCATTGGCTAGGCCAGTATTGTAGCCGCAGGATCACATTAAAAATGTACGTCAACTGCACAATACCTTTCCTCTGGAGATATTTGAGCAGCTTGTAGTCGACGCCGTCTTTTCCAGGGGTTTTATTATTTGGTAAGTCCTTGACAAACTTGTGCGAGGGCTTGGTCATGACCTTCAGAAATTCTCGTCTTGTCATTGTACGCCCCGGGAATAAGAAAAAGAAAATTTTCACTGAAAATATAAAATTCATAATATGCTTAAGGTACCGTGTATTTCCCAAATATAATTGCTACATTCGTAAGCCTGGTCATAACAAGGATATTGCTATATCTAAGTATTCGAAAAACTCCTACCTATGATGGAACTTATTGTATAAAGATAATACTTGTCGAGAGGAAATGTTAGATACTTACTTATAATTAATACGACAACTAGATATCTCATACGTTATTTATAAAGTGTTTTGTATTATATATTAAAAAACAAAAAATATATTCTACTGGCAGTTACTGCATTTAATTAAGATTTGATCGAAACTAAGAATTTCTCGCACTCTGCTAATAATATCCTAAGTTTCATTGCCTAGTAGTTATTTGATAAAATAACGTTGTACTGTAAACGCCACGAGTGATGGCGAGCAAAGGGGAAACTGTATGTAGAGAGTAGTATTATAGACCTAGCCTACGCATCGCTATCCTAATTGGTGTAGTATAAATTCTAAATAGTGTCAGCGGTATGTGTCGTTCTACGATAGGTCGACTATATTCCCCTACACATTCGTGGCGTTTACTGTACTTTGCAATAAAATCATTGAAGTAATATGCTGCAATATGGTCCTTGTGCGAGTCAACTTTTAGCAACTTATCTACTTACACGTTGCAAAGTACAGATTATCTGTTTAGTCTGTTTAACGAGGTTCCAACAAGGCCAAAAAGTCAAAAGCTTGTAGGATCTTTTGCAATACATTTCCTCCCTGTTGAGGTGAGAAATACGATGGTGACGGTTTCGAGTTCTGAAACCCTTGCGTACTACCCCTATCAATGAAAAACCACCCCAATTTCCGGTTTGTCGGACTTGGGCTTGCGAGGGCTTGAGGGATCGGGTTTTATTTTTGGAGAATTATAATAAATTCAGTTAATTTACACTAGAATACCCCGAACCGACCCCGAGGGTTGGATTTACCCCCGCCTGTAATAGCAATATCGTTAAAAAATAAGAAATACGGACTCGAAAAGGTTTTCTATGGGTTATCGAGGGCAAGGATCACGATTGTGGTATTATTTTTCGCCCTACCCTCCTGCAATTAAACCATTAGGCAGGACACCCCCAGAAAGTCGCTTAAAAATAGGAGTAAGTGACCACGGAGTTCTAATGGCTGTATCCAGTTTTTTTTCATGTCGCTGCATACGAATCTAATATCATTTTTGCAAAAAAATGGGTCGTCTATGTATAAAATCGTATTTTTGTGAAAAATGAAAGAAAAATAATTTCATGCTTTTTCACATTCATCTCGCGATATCTGACAGTTTTAATTATTTCATATTGAAATTTTAAGCATTTATTTCTCAAAGTATAAGCTTAAAAATAAGACTTGTCTGAAATTCCCGCGACATGTATTTATTTTGCGACGAATTTGCAAAGTTGCACTGCCAGGGTTTGCAAATTTTTACAAACCATAGTAAAAGTTAAGTGAGGAAGTTTCGAATTATAAATAACTAATTATCTTACATTAAAATATATTACATCATGAAGTTTTGTGAAAAGTTTGTCTTTCATATTTAAATAAAAAAAAGATATGCGCGTTCAAAGTTCAGCGTCGAGTCCGAGCGCGCGCGCGCATGCTCACATGGGTAAAAAAAAATAAGAAAAGGCAGAATACAGATAATGAAAATGTTATTTCAAATAAAAGAGCGTTCATCCTACAGTCATCTACTTTTGCTTGGTCCAGCTTGTGTTTTATATGCGGATAGAAAGAGAACATAAAAAAAAACAAGCATTCGATAGTATCGTAGATTAATGCTCAAAATGTGAAACAAAGGGTACTCCACGCAGCTGAAATTCGAGAAGACATAGATCTCCAGCATTTATTAGGTGATTCTGCTAATTTATTTGAAAACAATGCGCGTTATCATACAGTTTGTTATCAAAATTACATAAGCGAGAGAGATCTCCTATATATTTCAAGGCGTGAAGAAAGAGAATCTCAAAATATTCCTTATGAGGCCCTAGCTGGAGATACCGTGTTTTTTTTAAAGAAAAATTCTAAGTTGGTGGAGTAATTCTACTACCTTTACTTTGCCAACATTTTAGAAATGCGTTAGTTGAATCTAAATTCAAAACGATTGAAAGGGAATCTCCTGACACATGTTTTTTTATTATTACTCTCGCATTTCCAACATTTTGAGAATGAACCTCAACTGTGTTTTTTTACAGGCAAAATTATTGTGCGTACTGATTTGAGAAGGTATATTCCTATACATGTAACGTCAAAAAATTTAGGAAATAGTATGTGCTCATCTTCGTTTAACTAACTTTAGATTCACATTCAGTGACCTCGAAAACATAAGAAAAACTGGATTCAGCCATTAGGACTGCCAAGGTCACTATGGGCTCATTTTAGGGGTGCTTCCCGCTCGCCTACATGCTGTCGGTCCGAGGCATTCCCCGGATCGCGGGGTTCTTATTGGAAATATCAGGGAAACTAACCATTACTAAACCATAGTTGACCTAAGCCACCACCGGGGGTTGAAAATACCCTGCTCGCAATACCGATAACTCTCGAAAAACGAGAGCTCGGAACAGGCTTCCTACAGGTTTTCGAGGACGGGAATCACGATGGTGGTGTTTCTTCACTCTAACCCTCTCGAAACTAACCCCAACGCATAAAAATCACCCCCTCTTCTATGTTGTCGGTCCTAGGCATGCGCGGGTTTGTTCAATCGGTTTTTAAAGAGAATATCAGCTGAATCACTTATCTGATATGGAATAAGTTGCATCAATGCCCGACAGTTTTTGAGTTACATTAATAATATCGTCTGTCTCGGTACGTTCACAACCATCATTTACATCATAATTTGTTTTTCGTTTTTCCAGTTGCAAACAAGGCAGTTTCAACTCCCGGGGGATTGTTAGTTCAACTGTGGTTTAGTAATGTTCAGTTTCCCTAATATTCTCATAAAAACTCCGATCCGACGAATCCCCGCATACCAGGACCGACAGTTTGGCAGAGGGGGTGGTTTTTATACGTTTGGGGGCAGTTGCGGGAGGGTAGGGTAAAAAATAACACCACCATCATGATCCCTGCCCTCGAAAACCCATTAAAACACTTGTCAAGTCCGTATTTTTGTATATTTGGGGATATTGCTATTACGGGCTGGGGAAGTTCAACCGCGGGGGACGGTCAGGGGTATTCTAATGTAAATTAACTGAATTTATTATTCTTCCCCAAATAAACCGATCCGACCAGCCCTCGCAAGTGGTCATTCCTTGGTAGGGGTAGTACGCAAGGGTTTCAGAACTCGAAGCCATCACCATCGTTTTTCTGACCCTCAAAAACAGAGGGTGACCCTACAAACTTTTGATGTTCGGGACCTCGTTAAATTGACTAATTCAAGAAGGGAGGAAGAAATACCATATTTAGAACTATTTTAGAACATTAGTGCCAATGAGATACTTACTCAATGCCGTTGGCAAATGGATATGCTTGAATGTACGGCTATTATCTTTTCAAGTACGTCCCAATTTTGAAGGTAGTTTGGCTACGTACAAGCGCATGTGTTAAATCACAAAATCGACTTTGCTGTACCTACAGAGGATGCGTTCATCCAATATGCAAAGTGAAGCATCTACACATCTACACTTTCAAAGTAATTTTTATTGAACTTTAACATAGTTGCCTTTGCACTACAATTTAATACAATATTAGAAAACAAAAGAAAGGCGAGATTTGTAAAAAATTATTGTTAGTGAAAGATTTGTGTCCTTTATCGATATTTTTTAACATGAACTACATCAGTAAAAAAAACTGACATAAATAAATAAATAAACACAACAGAAATTAGAAAACCCCAATTCCAGAAGCCAGAGGCTTGTGCGGAAGGGGGTTACACATTGAAAAAACGCGGACATACAACCATTTCCTTTCGACAGTGCCAGTGCCGGAGCCAGGATTCGAACCCGGTGGTGCGATACCCGTGTGATTATTAATCGCCATTGCCACCTCGCGACTTAACCCACGCGGCTATGATATTAATTTATCGCAAATGTCGAAAAAACTCGTGCTTGCAGGTCAAATGCAGGCTCAGAGATTTCTTGAAAGAAGTCTAGTCATTATTTGAAGTAATACGAGAGAAAAATGCGTCGGGAGCTACATGTCCAAAATCAAGAATTCATTGTAAATGAAGAGTTGGAGATTAGTTTATTAGGAACCGTCAACCACAATCAATCAGTCTCTTTTAGAGAAATAGCAAAAGGTCTAGGATGAAATGGGGAAGAATTTTACATAATTACCTCTCGTAAAGTACAATCTGCAGCAACATTTGTATAAAGGTTTTGTAAGACGAATTGTGTTTTGCAAGTGGTTAATTAATGGGTATCAAAGAGACAATAATTTTGCCTTCAACTTCCTTTTTTCCGATGAAGTACGTTTCACAAATAATGCTATGTTCAACGGGCAGAACGTAAGATACTGGCCACAACAAAATCAAAGATTAGTTAGACAAAGGAGGCTTCAACAAAGATTTAGGATATATACCCGCGCATATATTTGTATGGGCAGGTATTTATGGAACACGAATCATGGGCCCAATATTTTTTCAAGGTACGTTGACAGGACAAAGGTATCTCGAATTTTGACAAAATCAAATTTCCTCTAGCACAATACCTATTGTTGTATTTCCAGCAAGACGGAGCATCGCCTCATAACAACTCCACAACTTATTTCAAATCAGGGTATTTATAGAACACGAATCATGGGCCCAATATTTTTTCAAGGTACGTTGACAGGACAAAGGTATCTCGAATTTTTACAAAATCAAATTTCCTCTAGCACAATACCTATTGTTGTATTTCCAGCAAGACGGAGCATCGCCTCATAACAACTCCACAACTTATTTCAAACCAGGGTTTTATAAGGTGGTCTGCAAGGTCACCTGATCTAATCCCATTATACTTATTTCTTTGGAGTTATATCAAGGGACAGGTCTGCAAAACTCCCCTTATGACCATCGAGGATCTTGAATTGAGAATAAGAAGAGCTTTTAATAGCATCATCACTCCACAAATAGCGATTAGCTAATTATATATAAATAAAAGTAGCTGTTATATGTAAATAAAAGCAGTTCAAACCATAATACAGTGTTGTTTTCTTATAGAGGTACCCACCTACCTTTTTCAACGGTTGGATTGTAGCTACTCATTACTATACCAAATGCAACAACTTACAGCAATGAATGGATAAATAAAAAACAAATGAATGCAATAAAATGTAGGTATGATTTCAAGCAACGACCCATCACATTACAGCAAATAATCTTAAAATCCATCATCTCAGCCATTAATTATTTTTTAAGCCAATTTAATCCACTTCATTTGATTTGGTTGTATTTTATTTTACAAAGAAGATTTGAGGTGTTAGGAGCAGAATATGACGAAAAATATGATCCGAAACAGCATTTTTCGGATATCGGCGATTTTCAGAAGCGGGTAACTCGATAATGGTTGAAGATAGAAACTTTTTGTTGAAATTAAAAAATGTAAGAAATTTTGTCAGCTTTCAAAAAGGTAAGAATAATTTTTCTTCTAGGGCCAATAGTTGTCAAATTATTAGCGAGAAACCAAAAAAAAGTCAAAATTTAGGCCTTCCGGAGACTCTCCCCCGCAAGGCTCAACTCCTAGGGCCGGGGACTGTGGATGTCATTGCTTATGACGTTTATTAATATCGATGTATGTGTTTTCAAATCTCTGCTTGGAAATTTTTTTTTTCTTTGAAGGTCTATGGAATTCCTCAAAATATTTTTTGTTAATGGTTTTTAATAGGAAAACGTCCAGAATTGAAAAATAAAATAAGCACCTGAAAGTGATTAATAGAATTTTAGTGTAACTTAAATTATTTATAATTTGTTGTTGCAGTTTTTCTCCAGTAATTTAATATGGATTTCGATTTGCACGCTCTGGTTCTTTAGTTATAACATTATTAACATCTTCAATTAAACCAAAATCTAGTTCCTCGTCTCCTTTTTCCCTCCCCAGCTAGCTCTGGAACACTACTTTCAGTGCACATGTTGTGCAGAACTCCACATGCCTTAATTATTTTTAATGCCTTTGTAGGAACATAATAAGTACTTTAGTAGCTTTTGAAATAGAAGATGCCCTAGTAGGTGCGGTCAAAAATATATCTAGGGTATTTATTACATACCTCGCCAGAACCATGACGAGTCTAAAATGTTTAATAAAAAGTTTATCACTTACGACAAATGGGTTTCCGTTCCTAATAAATTTAAAAAAATAAAAAAAATTTGTATAATTACTGCTTGAAGATGAAAATTATCCACCATTATATTATGATATTTAAATACTGTATGAACTAATGAAACTTTTATTAATTATTAACTAAATACTCATCAGCAAATGATATTTAACACTGAACACATAATTCAGAACTAAAAGAACTTTCGAATTCCCCGTCAAAAACCATCCAGAATTTTTTCATCTAGTATCAAGAGAAATATTTCCTATGATTATTTTCAAGAATACGATTGTGCTGTCGTGAGCGGAAAAAATAGGACAACTTTTTTTTTCTAATGTAAATCTGTCTTTATTTGAATATGTAATGAGTAGCCGAAATAAAACAGATATCACTTTTAATTTCTTTTTTATTTTAGTCCTGTAGTTATTGCTATAATAAATAAAGGATGGTTAATGACAGAAATTGCACTGCGTTATAACATTAACAAAAATTTGGTGTGTAACATTTTAAGAAAGTGGAGAATAAACGGTACGATTAGTAGAAATCCTAGATCAAAGGACAAAGGATATCCTAGTTAACAAGAAACTAACTATTAATATTTCGTTATTGCATCATTTCTATTTATAACTTCTATAAGCCTGTTGGCATAGAATTAAACAACCTTATATAATAATCATTAATCATTTGTAATAATATTTTCCCATGCATTATTTACTATTTCCAGTAATTCTTCGGCATTCCGTGGTCTCACATTTTGTTTTTGGATACTTCTTACGAGTAGTCCCCATGCTTCTTCCACAAGGTTAAGATCTGGACTATGACTGGGCCAGTTAAGAACATTGATGTTGTTATCTTGAAACCAGTTAGTTACGGTATGAGCAGTATGAACGGAACAATTGTCTTGTTGAAATATGAACTCATTATTAGGAAATAATTGTGAGCATAATATTGTCTAAAATCCTAATATGTTTCACTACTAAATCGTTCCTCAATATGCCATAAAATACCAGGACCACATGCCGATATCCAAGCCCACAGATTGACGGAAAATCTACCATTTTTATAATTGTTATCGAGTTGAATCGAGTATTCGGAGGGCAGTAAACACGATTACGACCGCTGTGTGTTGACTGGAAAGTTTTTCGTCTGTAAAGATTACATTGTTCCAAAAATTTACATCATGCTCTAATTCAAGCGCAAATCCTATTCGAACTTCTTTATGTTCAGCCTTAAGTAAGTATTTCTGTGCTGCTGCATGACAACGTAGCTCCGATTCTCTTACTCACCGGCGACCAGTACTACTCGATCCAGGAAAATTCGTTTCTTCAGCAGCCTGAATAACTGAGTAAAATCGATTTTCTACTAAAGCATTTACCAGCTGCAAATCTTGTTGTTGAGTTAATATCCTTCGTCGCCCTGATCGAGGATTTCTACTAATCGTACCGTTTATTCTCCACTTTCTCAAAATGTTACACACTGAATTTTTGTCAATATTATAACGCAGTGCAATTTGTCTCATTGACCATCCATCTTCTGCTTTTAGTGCAGTCATTGAAGCGAAAAATAGGGTCTTACCTCCTAAATATTTTACTACTAACCGATTTACATGAAATTTTGGAATTAGGCTTATCTTACCCTTAACTTCAAAAGTGATATTGATCCGACCTCCGTTTTTCATTTTTAAGGGGTGAAAACGACCCCTTAATGAAAAAATTGACATGGAGCCATTTTATCGCTAAAAAACGTATTTAATAATAAAGAGTGAAATCGTAAAGTGTTCTCTAACACAATTATCTCATGTTTAACCCATGTTCAACCCCTAAAAAACTTTACAACCCCTGCAAACGACCCCTTATATTGAAGAAAATTACAAAAAATACTTTTGTATAATTTAAAAAGATTTAAATATAGAGTAAATATTGTTTTACGTTCTCTTATTATCATATTTTTAACCCATTTTCAACCCTTAAAAACAACCCCTCAATTAAAAATTGTATAAAAAAAATTTCTCAAAACTCAAAATGATTTCAATGTTGTTCCACGTTCTCGAAAATGACTATCATATGTTTAGCTTTTCAACCCTTAAAACTACCCCTAAATTAAAACATTGAAAATATATGTTTATACAATTAAAAATAATTTAATTAGAGAGTAAGTAATCAGACACTTTTTATTGAATAAAATATAAACTTACAAGTTATCTGGAAATGTACTAGATTAAATTAGTAATTAATTATAAAAAATTCTGCAACAAGAGCATTACAATACATAAAAAAACTATTACACCAATCGTTCATGACTCAATATCGGAGTTGCTGTCGTAATCAAGATCTTCTTCTGGGTCAATTGGAGGGCTATTCTGGCAGTTATCTCCACTGCATGTTCCACAAGTTGCAAAACAGCCCGACTCTTCGGCATCCGCAATTGGCTCCGCAACCTTTTTTGCAGTTGCAAAAAATCATTTTAAGTAAATCTTGCGGTGCAGGTGGATCTGCAGTTTTTATTGGATTGGATTTTATTGGATATACATATATGAACGTTTGTATGTATTCGTGCGTATGTTTTCGATATATATATATATATATATATGCCATATATGGATATATATATATATATATATATATATATATATATATATATATATATATATATGCCATATATGGATATATATATATATATATATATATATATATATATATGCCATATATGGATATATATATATATATATATATATATATATATATATAAGACAATAGTTTTGGGTTCATATTATTCTTTACTTTCACTCTGCTCCAAATTTTTGTGTTCCGAAATTTTCATTTTACTAAATAGAAAAAAAAACGTTTAGTTTTTGGACCATAACTCCTTCAATTTTAAAGCTATCACAACTTTAATAAAACCATTTTAAAGGTAATTGAAAGAGCTACAACTTTTTTCATTATGATATGTAGTGTAAAACCCTTCATTTTGAAACGGTGAAGGGTCAAAGGGCTCGAGAGAGACTGTGATTGCGCTACCGCGCGCTCTTTAAACAGTCATATCTCCGTCAATTTTGGTCTGACAGAAAAAAGAAAAAAAAACAAATTTTTTGTTAAAAAAAGACCTACATTTTTTATCATTATAGTTTTTTCCGTATCTTTCATTATTTTCGAAATATTATGAACAAAAGTGTTTTTTTTTTAAATGAAAAATTTTTTTTTTCTTAAAATCGTGATTTTTTGGAAAAGTATGCATTCCAAAGCAGCCAAACGGCTGGAATCCAATAAACTCTTCATATTAAAGTTAAATCTAGACGGAATATGATTAATTTTAATTTTGGTGGAAATGGCACTTATGAAACACATCGATTAAAAAAAAAATATATTAGATGTCCCTCTTTTTCTCATTACAACTCACTCACTTTACGTGCAAAAGACTTTTAACACTGCTCATTTTAAATATTATTTTAAACACTATAAAAAAGTTTCTCATTGTCATATGGATAAAATGTATCCGTTGTCCGCTAGGTGGCATTGAATACATCGATTAAAGTTCAGACAAAAAAAAAAGGCTTTTGTCTTTAATATCTCGCTTAATATTGCACTTAGAACACTCGTGAAAAAACCAATTTGTTCATTTTCTTACCTTCTATAATTTTTTATATTATAAAATTATCGTTAAAACGCATATTTTTTGAGATATTTGCAAAAAACCGTTGAAAAACGTGGGAAAACTCCGAGTTTTCAATCGCCAATAACTTGAAAAGTATTGAGTTTTTGAAAAAACTTTATAGAACACTTTTTGCTTAGAATTGGGTCTTCTATCGATCCCCGAGGATATTTTGACCATAAAAATTTCCACTAACGAGAAGGGGTGGCAACCACCCCCAGAGTAAGGACGGAGGTCGGGTCAATATCACTTTTGAAGTTAAGGGTAAGATAAGCCTAATTCCAAAATTTCATGTAAATCGGTTTGTAGTAAAATATTTCTGAGGTATAAAGCTTCAATGACTGGACTATTTAGCAATAACTCCAGATTTAACTAAATCGCTTATAATATGAGGCCTATTAGTTTTTTGCACACTTGCAATCAATTATGATAACTAACTGACAATGTCACAAAAATTAAAGTTAGATGTACACTAGATTTTAGTAAAATACCGTTATAAGAGTTGTCCTATTTTTTTGCTCACGACCGTACCAAAGTCATCCAAAAATATGAGAAAATGACGTCAATTTCTCTAGAGAATTAATTCCTAGGATTTCAAGAATTGGGTCCCTGAAGTCAAAAATTCTACCGCCCTCCATGTAGTCTACAATAATTAATCGACAGGACTACATGGTATACTCAAAATGTTGTGTTGAATCTGTAAAAATATACAGGGTATTCTATTTAAAAATCGAAAGTTGCGGTCATTTCCGGGCAAACCGGAAGTGGTCTCATACCGTTTTTATGTCCAAAAATCCACTTTTAGAGATAGTTTATGCACCCGAAATATCAAATGGATGTTAAAAAATAAACAAAATATAGGGGTAAGCCACTAGCCTGTGGCACCCGGTATATGGTTAGAAAGAAGTGCTTAGTTTAATTGCTACCCTTTTCTCTAAAAGAATTGTGAAACAAAATTGGCCATTTCAATAAATAATGGACTATTAGGTCTATAACTGCGCCACTAATAGTAATCATATTCATGCAGGATTAGAGACTAAGTAATAGACGATATTAATAATTACATTTTATTGCAGATATATAAAAATATTATTTATAACCGAAAATATTAAACAAATTTGCCCAAACCTCTGTTTAACAGTGAGCGTATATAACAGATATAAAAAATAATACAACAAGAAATATGGAAAAATGTTCTGCACTATAGGTCTGTTTTTACATAGTAAAAATATGCCCACTAGTAGAACAAAGGGCATTAAAATTACAATTACTTCATTAACTATGTTTGAGATGACCAGGCTTTATTTAACAGTAACCTACAATTAAAACAGTGACCTAAACTTTATGGGCCAATCGCGTAGGATAATTTACAGATTTTAGGTTAATTTAATTTTCAGCTGAATAAATTACGTACTATTAAATAGAATAGAACAAACAGACTAATATAAAAAATAATTGAATAGAATCGCAGGCAAATATTAAAAAAAAAAATTAATTTATAATTTTTGAGAAATTGTACCTTCAGCCATTTAGTGGAAACGATGTATCAACCATAAAATTATAAAAAATGATCATAAATTAAACTGCGGAGAATTAAATTTTCTTACAAAATAATTATTGAACGCATAACCCTATCTTCAGTAAAGGTTGTAATGCAAAATTGGTTATAATTAGCTTTTCGTAGTTACTTAGTTATTATTTTATTAGTATGTTTATGTTATTCTGTTTAATGGTGTGAATTTTACTCAACTAAGTTTAAACAGATATGAAAACCTATTCGATTGGCCTATTACATCTACAGAACCTAATCAATTTGTAAATTTTTTAATATCGTCTTTTCATCTAACTCCACGTTATTCGTTTTGTTAGTGCCATTGAAAAAGCCCCACCAGGATGCCTTTTTTATCCGTTTCGATTCGTCGCTTTTAAAGTCTGCTGTTTCTATTAACCATCCGTGATATTTATGCACCATCGATTTTGTTTCTTTATCTAATTCGTCGATTGTCGGTGCATCGCCACCAAGATCCATTGGTAGGATTTCCAGTGGTAAACCCTCGGGAATACTATCTGAGGACAAAAAAATTTGGGTATTTTTTAAACAAAGTACTATTTTCAGTTAAAAGTAAAAAGTTAAAGTATGAAAATTGGCTAACTCTACGTCTAGGAAGAGGGTTGATCTGGCGTTTGCCACCCCATGGTCCAACTGATTTGTACGGCATAGCAAAATAGTTCATTCTTATTAATACAAAAATCGAATTTCATAAAAGCCGTACGGTATCGTATCACCTTAGTACATAGAAGTCACTTTTCGGAAAACGAAAATTATTCCTGTACTTCCTATTATTTTTGTACGGCATTCTCTTTTTAAGAGTTAGATATATAAATACAGTCCAAATAAACGTAAGCCGTACAGGATCGTTTGAAAAAATCCAACCCCCATGGGTTACGATTTTCACTTTTCCGCGGCTTTCCCATGTCCCACCTAAAATGTATAGCATAGGGCTCAAAGTGATTTATTTCTGTAGGACTACAAAAATTATACCTTTTCAAGCGGTATCGTATGACCCCCTAAAAATTTAGCATGGGGTTGTGTCTATAAGTGATCACAACATATTGAAAATAAAAATAAACACTAATAATTACAATGACACAAACAAATACAATATACAAAAAAATTGGATGGTAAAAAGTTAATACAGACAAATTTCGAGCAAAAAATATTAAAACACAACGGAACAGAAATAGAAGAGATGTAAATATAATGTTAGACAAATTAGTTAACGATATTGGAAAAGTAGTTAGTGAAATTGCACCAATCAAAGACATAAAATATACAATGATGGTCATGAATGACAGAATATATTAATATGATAATAAATTATACAAGAAAGCTGTTTCAACCGGTAAAGAAGACTGGGTAGAATATAAACTTCATTACAAGTATATGACAAACAAGGAAATGTAAAGAGGAATTTTATAAAAAATACAATTAGAAATAAAAAAGATGCCGAGCTATTAGTCCAGGAACGGCGTAATCGAAAGGGGGTGACAGTTACTTTAAACGAGGTAGTAGATTTTTTTTTATCGTCTTGTATATATTGTAGAGAGTAGTAGAATCCAAGTTTTAGACCTCCAAAACCCTTGACTATGTTTTTTGTGGCTGAAAAACCACGAATTTTTGGCAATTTTTTCAGTTTGTGGCCTATAACTTAAAAACAATACATCTAATCGAAAAGTCATCTATCATTAAAATTAAAGAGCATTAAATTTTTCTTCGAATGAGTACCTCAAAGTTGTAAAAAATTCACACTGGGTAACTTTTTAAACGTCTTCAGCTCTGAAACGGTTACTCCTAATAGAAAAATCCATAGAATGAAAGTTGTAGAGCATGTAATTTCAAGTTCATAGATTACCTGGTTTTCCAATTTCGATTAATATAACAAAATACACTCAAAATCCGAAATGTCCTACGCATAAATATATTTATTATATTCTTTTATTCCTTTTTGAAAATGGGTTGTCGAAATAAAAGCATAATGTAAAGAAAGGCCCAAAGTTTATTAACCAAAAATAAAAATTGACCCAATAGTAGAACACAACAAACTGTAAAAAAATAAACAAATACAAAGTGCAAGAACAATACAAGGTGTAAGAAAAAACTGAAATGAAGTAAACATGAGTTTTGGAAAAAACTAATTATTTGCGTATAGTGGTTAAAGTAGTAGAATTCGTTTGGATTGGGGCTAACTAATGTTCTCTTACTATTGAAGTACTCTTCGTCGTCGTCTTCATCTTCATCCAACTCAATCTCAGGAGCGATCTGACATGAGAGGCCAGAGCAGTGTTTACAGGTCAAAGAGCAGTTCAAGTCTGATTTCCGACAGCTGCATACTGCAGTGCAATCTTTTTTGCATATACACGAAACCATTTTTAGCAGCATGTCGGGTCCAGCATCCCTTTGACATTGTTATAGGCAATAAGCCTGACGAGCCTTTCTTCCAACTCCATTGGCATGGGTTTGTTGCATTTCCCAGCCAAGTTTGCACTTGGTGGTATGCGCGCATTTGGTGCTGCTGCATCCGATGTTGGTGGCAACCGTGCTAGGTTGAACGATTTTTTTTGAGGCGGATTTTATAAAATCTTGTATCTCAGCTCGTCCAGAGGCCCACTGTGCATCTGTCTGTACAGTGCCAAGATCAGCTGTTCCCCTCCCTGTTCTATCAAGTCTTGAGAAACAGATGACTCGAGAAATGTAGCCGCTTGTGCTTTCAGGTGTGGATATACATTAGTGAATACTCGGTCTCTTTGATGTGTGCGGATTTACCGACAACCAACAGGACAGGACTTATTATTTGTTTGGCGAGTAACAAATACTTGCCTACTTCGCATATGTGACGATATTCGCCAAATAGCAAATATTCGTTATTCGGAAATGGGCATGTGTGACGCCGGCTTTAGCTTATCCTCGGCAACATAAAATAGCAGCTTATAATAGAATGACTATCTATCCCCTTAACCGATTAAAACTATACCAGATAACTACAAATAATATAACAAAGTGCATCCAGTAAGGGTGACAACCCAGAAATAATAGATAATACCGCTGTGAGACCTAAACTTGTAACATCCGAGACCCGTATATTAATGCGAGAGTAGAGATATGAAAAAAAAAATGTAGGTGTATTACATACTTACCTTTGTGAAATTTAACTAAATTGAGGAGTTCAGACTTCACCAAAGGCACAACCAGCCTCATGATATGATGAATCCAAGACGCCGTATTTAAAATATGGATGCCTTTAAGTCTGCATGGGTGAGCTTCCTAAAAATATGATTGACATTATTTAAATATTCTTATACTGATCATTACTCAAAACAAAGTTCCTCAAATATTGAGATATATGAGGTTTACAAGCTTGAAATTTGGCTAGATGGTACACTAGTGAACTGATTTATTTTTCTCGTAACCAGCAAACATACCGAATTAAATCAGGTAGGTAACACTACTTACAAATCTAATGACAAAAACTACAAAAACATTTTACACATTAACATTGAACGTTAATGTGTGAAATGTTTCCATTAAATTGAATGTTATAGATATTTTTCTAGGAACATCTATAGTCGAAAAGGTGTTAGCAAATTTAACTACGCCACTGGGTTTAGGATACTTTCAAATGGATGTGACCGAAATTTCATAAAGAAATATTGGTTTTTAACAGAAATATAGCATAATTAAATTATACAGGGTGGGGCAATAGTGCGTCGGACCTCGACATCTCGAGTTCTACAATAGCTAGAAATTGCTTTAAAAATTGCAAGTAAACTAGACAAAAAAGTCTATAACTGGAAATTATTTTAGAACATACAGGGCGAGCTAAGACAAAATTACACGACCAAGTGCCTTTTTTTTAAATGGAATGCTATGTATATCAGTACTTTTATTGAAGCCTCTTTCTAGGCTAATTTTTCAAATTAACCCTTAATCCACCGCATTTAATGAAAAATGAGCGGAATCTTCAGACCAATTCATACAAAAGCAAGTGATGGTTTTCCAGTTAGGTTGTGGTGTCCTGAATAAGGTCTCAAAAGTCCCCGAAGTGGGAGTGTAAGGATAAAATTTGGCAACGCTGTAAAGGGCTAAAATCGTGCTTTCAAACGAATTTTTCGAGATATCTCTCTCTCTACGACAAAAATACATCAGACCAAAAAGAAAGCTATGGAAATTCTCTATAAAAAAACACAAGTCTTTTTTTCGTATACGCAAAAATTCGAGTGTCATACCTAAAATCAAAAAAAAATTATTTGTGACAGTTTTTATTGCACAGAGGGTTAAAACCACGGTGTAGTATATTAGGTGATCCGACACACGGCACTTGCCATGTTAATCGACGGCTTCGTAAGTGCTTGGTTTCTATTTAATTCAGTAGATGGCGCCCGGAATATACCCCAGCAATTCATGGCATAGATAGACGAATTTCCTTTGATGCATGTAGTGTTGCATATATACACAACTAAACGGCGAAACTAAGACGAAAAGAATGAACTAAAAGGCTCTTTAAATATCAGTAAAACAAATCTACAGAGCACTAACTATTGTATGTATGTAAACAGTATTTCTAATATTTCTATGCGTAAGTAACGAAGAGACATTATTTGTCCTGCCATCTATTGCATTACACACAACTAAATACTTACGAAGCCATTCGTACGGGTCTTGTCGCATCACCTAATATACTACACCGTGGTTAAAACATAAAAAAAACAACGCGTGCATCTCCGAGCGCGAGCTAGAAATGAAGCTTCTTTACCGATTCCTTTCTTTTATTTTTCACCTGCACTGATTCAGTTTAATTTAGTTATATGGCATCACCCTGAAACCTACGGTGCTATTTGCCAAGCATATGTTAATTATGTGCAAAATCACTTAAGCTCGAACTCCATTATTGTTTTTAATGGTTATGAAAATATTAGCAACAGTGTGAAGGCCGGTCCTCAAAAGCTTCATCTGTTGACATTTACATTGATGAGCAGATGGTTGCAACTGTAAGCCAAGAGAACCTCCTATCCAATAATAAAAATAAAAACACATTGATTTCGATTTTGACACAAAACTTTCAGGCAAATAATTATATTGTTAGACATGCTGAAGATGATGCTGACATTTTGATAGTCGAAATAGCGCCTGAGGAATCATGTAAAAATACCACGGTTGTGGTTGGAGAAGATGTGGATTTTTTGATAATTTTAACTGCTCGTACACCTATTGATAAAGAAATTTTTCTCCTCAAACTAGGCAGATGGAAGTTCGAACGAATAAAGAATAAAGATATTCGAGATCATATATTATTTCTGCACGCATTCTCTGGGTGTGATACTACATCTGCCCTGTTCAATCAGTGGCGGTCCCAGAGTTTCGACATGTGAGGGGGGGCTCATCAAAGATGGGCAGCACAGCTGTGTACATGTAGCATCAGCTGCAAGGGGATTTAATGATTAACGCTTAAATAGTCGGAGGCAGGACAATAAAAAAAACTATTTTGTCGGCGTTTCGTGTATTTGGTACACACTCTTTCAATGTTTAATAGTTATAATGCAACTTTTTTAAGCACAACAATTTCATCATTATTAATGTTGAATATTGGTGTTGATGAAATTGCTATGCCTACAGATGTTGCATTATAACTAAGGTGACCATATTTTTTCCAGAAAAAGAAGTACAATGATGAAACTAGCTTTTTATCAAAGTTGAGGTTGCAGGGCGTAAAAATGCGCCGCCGGCGAAAATTTTAGATTTTTGAAGCTCAAACAGCCTTAAATTAAAACTTAGAAGTTTTATTTAAAATAATACTGTCTTCGAAATGTAGGTCCCGTGGGCGCAAGGCTTAAGAATATAAAATACCAAATATATTTGTATCAGGAAAGAAGATCAAATGTTCTAATACAAAATATAACAAAATAACAAACATGCTCTGCAATTTGCCCTCGAAGTGTCTGCAACTACAGCACTTGAATCATCACGTTGGTAAGTCGCACTTTTGGGAATTTAGGATTGCTTTCAAAATTTGCGGTCTGGCTTTTGGAAACTGGAACATTTCGCTGCAACTCTCATTGATGTTGGTGCGAACTTGCATCACAGCCTTTAGCGTGAATATCTCCATTGACGATTTTTCTGAACTCCAGTTATTAATATTGGAGAACAGTCGCATGAAAACAGAAAATAAACTCCCATAAAATCTCCAAATTTTTAAATTTATTTTGACTTTATCCAGACTCTCGAGTCAGGCCAGCGATCTTCAGTGTGATAGCGCAAATATTTTCGGAATTCTAGTCGGCAATTTTGTCTTCTTCAGCGTTGGCTTGCATTAGACCAACTTCGCCGAACAGTTCGTCGTCATTCAATACCAGACCTATGTAGTCCTTAGAAGCCTCACATGAACAAAAAACTTGATTTCATGAAACTTATCATCTCAAATTCACACGTTCAAAAACATTCAGTTCATTTAAGTTCGAACTCCAGTTTTAGGACAGTAGGACACTATCCGAAAATAAAGTACTGTATAACTAAAATAAGTACATATTATAACAATTAAGCCCTGAAGAAATATGTGCCAAATAACCAGAATGTCGGCAAAATAATGTGTTTCTTTTTCATTGTCCTGTCTCCTACAAGACTAATACAGCACTACTGGGCATATTTTATTGTGATCTGTTGAAAGTAAATGTAGGGTAGAGAGATCTTATTAATTGGTAATCGGTAGATTTACAAAGTTCATGTATCCAAGGGGGGAGGCCCGGGCCCCTATGGCTCCCCTTAGGACCGCCACTGTGTTCAATAAATGCAATACTGCAGCTTTGTAAGTGATAAAAAATGGCAGGATTTGAAACTTGTAGCTGAAATTTTCAGTAAGACTGGTACTTCTCTGACAAAGTTAGGTACTTCGAATGGGATAAAATTTTTCCTCGCAATCTATAACGCTCCAGTTAAAGAAGTCTCCATCGATAACGATCGGTATTCTTGCTTTATTAAAGCTGTGAGCAAAAGCAAACCAGTGAAATTGAATTCATTACCACCCACTCACGACGCATGTTAACAGCATCTATTTCGTGTTTATTTTCAAGTACAGAAATGGTTGGGTAATGTATTGGATCCTAAACGGTGGGGGTGGATGTTAAAAGATACCATATTGTGGCCAAAAACAACATCCCAACTTCCTGCACCTGATTGCCTTTTGGAAATGATTTTCTGCAACTATACGAAAGGCTGTGGACCACCGTGTAGCTGTCGGAGGTTGGGGCTTAATTGCTCACCAGTTTGCGGTAACTGCCATTGACAATCTTGCTTGAATAAGGAACCGATTGAAGAGTCGTCAGAAATAGAAGCCGTCATTGAAGCAGAAACTCAAAGTTCTCAGATTGGCTCGGATTTCCTCGAACAATGAATCGATGAATTTATAGAAGGAGAAAACGGACAAGAAGAAAATTATCAATTTGACAACATTTAATTAATGTATGACAGTCGTGGATTACGCTTGCCGGGTAAACCACTTTAAAGAACGCACCTAGTATTCAACTTCAATTATTCATAATATCACATACGTTCAAATTCAATACAAGATTTAGAAAAAAATATTGCGTATACGAAAAGAAGACCCTCTATCTTTTTTATAGAGAATTTCCACAGCTTTCTTTTAGGCCTGATGTTATTATTATTATTATTATTATTAGCCGTTACTCGAGTCCGAGTATAGAAATGTTACAGTCGATAAATTGCGTACAATAAAAAACAAGTAAAAGGTGTAGTCTATTGTAATTCCCATTCATCTACGGTGCACACGACTATGGCTATAGAGGCCAATTCGGGAGAGCACATGTCGACCGCAATCAGGACAAACATAGACCTGGTTAGGTCTTGGATTCGGCCTTCTTGCAGCAACATTTCCTTGATAGCTGGCCACAACCCCTCGCCATTCGGTTCTGTCCGCTGCAAGTTGTTCCCATTGCTCGTCTGCAATACCGCAGGATTTTAAACTTTCATGGAGAGCGTCTTTGAACCTCTTTCGTTGACCGCCACGCTTTCTTCTACCGCTTAGCAATTCACCATAAAGTGTACATTTAGGAAGGCGGTTATCATGCATACGATGAACGTGACCTGCCCATCTTAGGCGTGCTCTTGAAATAAGCACCTCAATTGGAAGGCTGTTTGCTCTCCTGAGTACTTCCACGTTTGATATGTGATGGAACCAACGGATTTTCATCATACTTCTGAGGTGTCTTTGCTGAAAACGTTCTAATTCTTTCACATGACGACGGTAAGTGACCCAGCTTTCACATCCATATAGCAGTGTTGGAATGACAACTGCTCTGTAGACAGCCATTTTCGTTGACAAAGCAAGGTCGTGGTTGTCAAATACTCTCTCTCTAAGTCCCCAGAATGCTCTAGATGCAGCGTTAATTCTATTGCGAATCTCGCTGTCCATGTTTGCTTTGTCATTAACAACGTTGCCTAAGTAATTGAACTGATCCACCACTTCAAGAGAATTTCCGTTAAGTGTAATGTCTATTTGGTTCACTTGATGAGGAGTTGACATAATCTTAGTCTTTCCAATGTTGATTTTAAGTCCCAAAGAATCATAGCTTTGGGCATACACATCTAAAAGTTCTTGAAGCTCTTCCGGCGTAGAGGCTAAAAGTGCACAGTCATCCGCATACTGGAGATCACAAATGAATCGTGTGCGTGTCTTCGTGAAAGCTCTAAAGCGCCCTATGTTAAAGAGACCGCCATCAAAACGGTTTGTTGACAACAAACTGACAGTCAGAGGAATAGGCCTGATGTATTTTTGTCGTAGAGGAAATGAAAACCGAGATACCTCGAAAAATTAGTTTCAGAGAAAGATTTTAGCCCTTTACAGCGTTGCCAAATTTTATCCTTGCACTCCCACTTCGAGGACTTTTGAGACATTATTCAGGAGACCAGAACCTACCTGGAAAACCATCATTTGCTTGTGTATGCATTGGTCTGTAGAAAAATCCTAGGATTACCTATATCATGTGGGTGAGTAAATATGCTGCTTTTATTGTCTAACCTTCGTCGTACCGAGCTGGGTACAAACGCACACCAGTCATAATTTTCAGGATATTTTTGGAAAATTTTAATATTCTAATTCGTCCATCTAAGTTATCCTCAATTAATACCTGCTTAATATATTTCTGGATGATTTCCCAAAATTTTTTACATAATTTTCACAAAAAAAAAAAATTGTGGCTTGGGGTACGCCGCACAATATTTCAAGCCATACTTTCTAAGACTCATTTGACATGCGCAATTTACGTATCGGTGGCGTTATTCGTGTTGATGCTTGTTAGTATTTGCTAGCTCGTCGTAGAAGAAAGACGTTTTATTTGTTTATTCTTTTTATATGGTACGAATGTGCTATGTCAGCAAATATAACGGCGCGTAATCCCAAACAACTGACCGATGAGGAGTTGGAGGAGTTTTTAAATCTTAGATCCACTCGTCGCAGAAAAGAAAATATTATAAAAGAGAAACCAGGACTAAATCAGTATAGCTGCAACATTTCTTCAGAACTGGATGCATTTCAACTGTTTTTGACTGATGAAATACTAGACATTATTGTTTTATATACTAACAATAAAATAGAACAGGTAAAATGTTGTTTTGCTTTTTTCATTTTATATTCTTATGCATTTTTCCTTTCATTGTTGTAGATATTCACAAAATGGAATCACAATAATCAAGATAAAAAAGCACGTACATGGAAGCCAACAGATGCTGTAGGAATTAAAGCTTATATTGGTCTTCTTATAATCTTGGGTGCCTTAAAAGCTTCAAAAGAACCCACAATAATGATGTGGTGTTCTAAAAAGGGTTACACACGGTCCATTATTGCTGCAACAATGTCTCGTACACGCTTTCAGGCCATAACGTCATTTCTTCAGTTTGATGATCAAAATTCAAAGGAGGCTAGGAAAGCAACCGATAAGTTAGCACCAATTAGAGAAATATTCGATCTATTTAGAGAAAATTTTAAAAAGTCCTACAATCCTGGAAGCCATGTTACAGTGGATGAGCAACTTGTGTCATTTAGAGGTCGTTGTTCATTTAGGGTATACATGAAGAGCAAACCCGATAAGTATGGGTTGAAAATTTGGGCTGCAGCGGATAGTGAAAATGCATACACTCTGAATATACAACCATATTTGGGAAAAAGAAACAATGAATTGGAAAAGAATCAAGGACAAAGGGTTGTTCTAGACTTTGTAGGTTCAATAAGATCTGGACACGATATTACAACTGATAATTTTTTCACGAGTTTACCGTTAGCTGATAGTTTGTTGGAAAAAGGAAAGACACTTTGTGGAACATTGCGTAAAAACAAGCCATATATTCCCCAAGAATTATTACCGAAACCCTACAAACCCGTTTTTTCTAGCATATTTGTCTTCAGAAAGCGACATACGATGGTGTCTTATGTTCCAAGTAAATCAAAGGCAGTCCTACTGTTGTCTACAGAGCATCACAATGATGCAGTTTCAGAAGAGAGTATAAATTTTAAGCCAGATATAATACTCCATTATAATAAAACAAAAGGTGCTGTATATACTACCGACAAAATGGTCAAAGAGTATTCAGCCCGTAGGATCAGTAACCGGTGGCCGATGGTAATGTTCGATTAATTATTAGATGTTGCCGGCATAAATTCGTTCATTTTATGGCGTCTGAAATATCCGAAAGAAAAATTTAGTAAAGATTGCCGTAGCAAATTTTTGCTTGCACTGGGAGAATCGCTGATCAAAGGCAATGCGGTCAGAAGATTTGAAACAGAAAAAACAATGCACAAAACTATTAGAAAACTATATTCTTGATATTTTTCCAGAGTTGGAGGATAGAAATAGAGAGCATCAAGAACTAGAGCGACCTACACCTGGTCGGTGCTATTTATGCGACAGGAAAAGGGATCGAAAATGCGGGCAAATCTGTTGCCACTGCAAATGTTTTGTATGTGCTTCCCATTCTAGAAAACAAACTATCTGCCAAAAATGTGAGGGGCAGCATTGTAATTCTGAAGACTAGATTTGTTTTATCTTTAGTCTTACGTTTTTGAGTTTAAGTTTTCATGTTTTAATGATTTGCAGACATAATCATCATAATTATAGTTCATAGGATTTTATGTTACCTACTATTTTGAATAAATATTTTATGTTTTATATTCGCTTTTTGTGTGTTTCCTTAAATAAATAAATGTGATAGATAAAGCAGGAATTTAAATTTCTGCACTGTTACTTGGGGTACAAATGTACCCCGCACAGTATTTCGTGTATTTTTTTTAGCACGGTACTACGAAGGCTAATACCTACCTGAATATATGACATGAAACATCTTAACGCTGGGAGACTAACCCTGGCTAAGTGACCAATTTGAACTCCTTTCATGTCGAATATGACGATATACCTGTAAATAAGTGTCATAAAAATCGTAATAAAAAATGAATATTAATTTAATAATCATCTTTATTAAATAGATAAAAGAACCTTGGGCATTTGCCATTTCCGTTTATATTTGTTTATAATGTAGGAAAATGTATATGCAATATACGCACTAAAATATAATTGCTCAAGTTTTCAAGAACTCAATGATATTTCACCATAAATGTAATAATTATCCTATTTATATTATATACTTAATTAAAAATATTACGCAATTATTTATAATATCCATAATTTTTTTAATGATGTTTGAACACTGACACTGAAACAAGTTCTCCTCATCTTGTAATTTAATCGAAAAAACTGTGACTTGTATCGACAAATCATATAACATTTTGACACCCATTACATTTTGTCTACACAGGGTTGAAAAAAGTATGGAATAATCGTTATAATTTTGTCAGTAAAATGCTATAGCATCGACTGTGGCGTATCTACTGTATTTATCGTTATTATTTTTATATTTACAATACAATATATAATCTAAACCTAACATAACGTTATCAGAATTAATTAAAACTTTCAATCAAAATGAGCAAAATATTCACCCCTACATATCAAATACGATTAACAAATTTGGCTGTGGTAGAAATAAAACAAACTGGAAAAAGATTTGAAATTCCATGCACCAAGTGTATAAGGATATACCGGGTGGCCACGAGTCAATATACGCCCCCAATATTTTGGTTGTTTTTGTATTTAAAAATTTAGTTCTTGGTACACATGAATTAGACAATATTGGGTTACTTTTAGACTAACAGTAATGAAAATATCACTTTCGGTTGAACAGGAAATGTGACATCAACTTTTTTTCTTAAATGGAATGACTATATTCTTTTGCTGGTTTCTAATTAAGCATAAATTTCTAAGTGCAACAGTATTTTCAGATGTAAAAAATTCCAAAAAATAAGTGAGATACGAACGATTTTTTAATTTTTGCAAAATGGCCGCGTCAGATGAATGCAATGTAAGAAAATTACTATAAGTAGGCTATGGAAATTATTAGCAAGGTTGTAGACTTGTCTGTAAAGAAGAAAATAATTGTTTGAATTACTGATAGGTATCAGTATTTTTAGGTTTTTTCAAAAAACGGAATTTCATTTTCATTTTCATTTCCATAGGGGTCCTATGGAATTTTTTTTAATGGAACTGTGCTATTAATCAGGAATAATGATTCATAAACTATAATGTTCTCGCCATTAATCATTTCTTAACGATATCCTTCGTAATAATAGAAGTAAAAAATTAGCGCCAACAAATCATTTTAATAAGGTACCTATCTACATTTAAATCCAAAATTGCAGATGAAAATGACAGACATTCGCAACAATTGAATTATTCTTGACTTACTCACTAATTTTCTGAAGCAAGTGTATTGTTGTTATAAACAAGAAAATTAATATAAAATGGATGAAAAATATTCGAGATGAAAAATTTGACATGTTCATTATTTATGGAAAGACTCGACGTAATGCAACTAGAGCACAGACTCTGTATGGACAGGATATCCAGAAAGAAGACAACCTCCGAGAAACTATTTCGCCCGGTGGGAGCATCAATTTGGAACTGAACCTAATACAGAAATTGAAGGAAGATTTATTGTGGATGAAGAAACGGATATTAATGTATTAGCTTTAGCGCATGTTGACCCAACCATTTCGGTAAGACAAATTGAACATGAATTACCAGTTTCCAAAAAATCAGCCATGAAAATTTTAAAGAAACACGGCTACCGTTCTTATAAATATCAATTGCATAATTTTCTATATGATTATCAACGAAGGATAACCTTTTATTATGTGTTACAGTTACGCCAATTAAGAAATGAGAATTTTATCAAAACATTATGAGACAGGGGCGGTCGCAGGAGCGGTTTGGCTTCAATGTTTGGTTAGGCGTACTGGGCGACCATATCATAGGTCCAATAATTTTTGACGGAACTCTAACTGGACCAAGATATCTAGAATTTCTCCAAAATATAATAGTTCCACAGATTAATCAAATTCCCAATACCAATATGGACGAGGTTTACTTCCAACAAGACGAGGCTGGACCACACAATGCTATTATCGTTAGGGATTACTTAAATCAATTATTTCCAGATCGTTGGATTTGGGACCCATGGTCCAGTCAGATGGCCTGCAAGGTAGTCTGACTTAACCCCACTCGATTTTTTTTATTAGGGCGCATTTGAAAAATAGAGTCTACATGATTGCTCCAACCACAAGGCAAGATCTGGAAGAAAGAGTTCGACACGAAATTGCACAAATAACATCTCAACAATTACAGAATGTTAGACGTGCAACGATAAGTAGCGCTACTCTGTGTATTAATCATAACGGTGAACAGTTTGAACAATTTTTATAATGGTTTATTATAATTTAGGTTTTAAATAGTTTTGTTTTTCTATTTATTCATGGTTGTAACGTTTTATTAAAATTATATTTTGTTTAATTTGTGTTTACTTTTAAAAAATACTTCTATTATTACGAAGCATATCGTTAAGAAATGATTAATGGTGAGAAAATTATAGTTTTTATAGATTTTTATAGATATTTCTGGTTAATAAAAAATAACATAAATTAACTATTTAAAGAAATTTTCATAGGACCCCTACGGAAATGAAAATGAAATTCCGTTTTTTGAAAATAACCTAAAAATACTGGTACCTATCAGTAATTCAAACAACTATTTTCTTCTTTACAGACAAGTCTACAACCTTACTAATAATTTCCATAGCCTATTTAGTAATTTTCTTACATTGCATTCATCTAACGCGGCCATTTTGAAAAGATTTAAAAATTGTTCGTATCTCACTTATTTTTTAGAATTTTTTACATCTGAAAAAACTGTTGCACTTAGAAATTTATGCTTAATGAGAATCCATCAAAAAAATATAGTTCTTCCATTTAAGAAAAAAAGTTGATATAATTTCCGGTTCAACCGGAAGTGATATTTCCATTCCTGTTAGTCTGAAAGTAGCCCATTATTGTCTAATTTATGTGTACCAAAAACCAAAAATTGATGGCGTACATTGACTCGTGGCCACCTGGTAGACGAGGTTCTTCAAACAAATACTCTTTGTACAAACGCTTCATAAAGACAAGTAGCTAAAAAAGAATATTTAATTAAAGCATTCGGAAAAGATTTTTGGTGATGAAATAGAACAATTTTTGACATAACAATTTACTGATAGGTTTGTCTTTTTATCAATCAAATGTTTATTCTTTAAATCAAAGATAATTCCGAACCGAAATAAGAAATCTTCAAAAGCATTTCGCGAAATAACTGATAAATTTGCACCTGTGTCAATTAAAAATCGCAATTTATTAGTAAAGTCATAAATAAAAAGACGGTTATTGATATCTTGTATACCATTGTCTATCGCCTTTACATTGGTCTCTATTAATTTTTTGTAATAAAATTCTGTGCCTTATGTTGTGAATTAAAAAGACACCAAGTAAAATAATCTCACGCTTAATGACAATTTATCTTCCTAAACTGATATGAAAGTTGAATTTTTAACTAATGCAATTTTATCTTTATTTAATGAACATGCACCGCTGCGAACGATTAGGGTAAATAAACCTAAAGCACCATGGCTTACTGAAACACCCAAAGTTATGATGAAAGAGCGTGACAAGGCATTACGTAAATACAAGGAAACTAACAGTAATGAACATTGGAATTATTATAAAACATTACGAAATTGCACGTTAACGTCTGTGCGGCGAGAGAAAAAGGCTTACTTAAGAGCTCTATTTAGAGATGGCAATGCTAAAGTGGGATGGAAAGGTTTAAAAACTTTGGGAGTACGGGCTAATAAAAATACCGATTTACCTACTCATTTACTTGACCTTGAGGAACTTAACAATTTTTTTTGCTTCACTCGTAAATAGCAATCGTAACAATGACTGTACGGAAAAAACTAATTTTTATAACACACACCGTCACCCCGCTAACAAAACTTTCCATCTCAAACTAGTTTCACCGGAAGAGATAAAAGATATAGTTTTTAATTTCACATCAAATGCATGATGGTATTTCTCTAAAAATGTTACAATATTGTTTCCCTTGCATCACTCCTTATGTCACACACATAATCAACTGTTGCTTGGAGCAGGGTTATTTCCCTAATGATTGGCGTAACCAATTCCGAAAATAAGTTGTCCGACTACTATTACTGATTTAAGATCTATAAGTATACTCCCTATATTGTCAAAAATCTTGGAAAGAATCATTCATACACAGCTAAATGACTTTGTAATGCTCAATAATATGCTTCTTGAATGTCAGTCAGGTTTTAGGAAGTCCCACAGTACTACTTCTGCTCTGCTAAATGTCACTGCTGACATTTTTTAAGCATTGGATAAAAAAACAAATAACAGCTTTAGTACTGTTGGATTTTTCTAAAGCCTTCGATACGGTGGATCATCATCTCATGATAGCTAAATTGAAATATATAGGTTGTGATAATTTTGTTGTCAATTTATTTAGCTCTTTAGCTTTAGTCATCATCAATGGTCATTCGTCCTCTGTATCTAATATCACTATAGGTGTTCCACAAGGTAGTATATTGGGGCCTTTGCTTTTCATTTTTACACCACTGATTTGTTTCGTGACGTCCAACATTGTAAGATACAGGGATATGCAGACGACACACTAATTTATTGCAGCTTCGACATTAATAGTATATATGAAGCCTGTAACCGCATCAATACCGATCTAAAAGCAGTATTTGACCTCTCTGTTTCACATAATTTAAAACTGAATGCAAATGAAACATTTTACATGCTGTTCGGTAATAGTAAACATATTGAAATGATTTTGCCCAATATTGAAATTAAAATAAATAATGATTTGTTGCTTTATATTACTAAACATAAAAATCTGGGTATCACTTTTGATCAGCATTTAAGATTTGAGGCACACGTTAGTAGTTTGATAAGTAAATCATATTGCGCTCTTAAACTGCTTTATGCTAACAAACATATTTTAAGCTTTAATTTAAGGAAGACCTTGTGCGAGTCTCTTATGCTGTCATTATTTAATTATGCTGATTTTGTTTATGGTCCTTGTGTCGATTCAATTAACCGATATCGCATACAAAAAGTTCAAAACACATGTTATCGTTTGGTTTTTGAATTAAGAAAATATGATAGAATATCTGCAAATTTAAAGATTCTTAATTGGCTGAATATGAGCTAAATTTGGGAGCTACACATATTAAACTTTGTTCATCATTTAATACTCCGAGGCGAACCCTCTTACCTCCGCTCAAGAATATCATATCGGTTCAACTTACACCCCATTAATGTTAACCGTGATTTGAATATGAGAAGATATCTTACGTCCACCTTTCGCCGATCATTCTCCTATAATTCTGTTAAAAAATACAACCAAATCAATACAGAATTTAAAAGCTTAAGTTGTGCTGCCTTCAAACGTAAATTAAAGCATTATTACATACAATCATTTTTGACAGTTTAAGTGATAATGACAGTCACGTAATAGCGTGGGTATCAAGAACGGGTGTTTTTCTTTTTATTTTTCTTTGTTTAGGTTATAACAGTGGCTGGTTCTTCCTTGGATCGCTGGTCGATGTCCCCGTCTGCGGGTTGCCGCACTAGGCGACGCGCCTATGGGGGCATCGACTGGATGGCCTGTTGGAGATTCCGGCTCTGTTCATATTATATTAAGGTGTGTAGAGGTATTTTATATTTTTGTATGCTTAATATAGTTACAAATTTTGTTATATTGTATAGGTTATGTGTAAGAACAGCTTGTCAAGCTAAACATCGCCTATATTTGTGTAGTTTCTTTTTTACTAATAGACATTTTTTTTTTTTTTACAAAAAACCAGTCACCCTACTCTGTGGCTCCGACCCTCACAGAGAGGAGCCGGTAATAAATACCAATAGCCACTCCCCACGCCCGTGGGGTGAGTGACTACCGGGTCCGTGGATCGTGTGCCCTGAGTAGACACAATGAACCGAGGATGACAGCCTTCTGCATTCTGCCGGCTAAGATCTCTGCCGAATCTCGGCATGCCGGTATGATCTTTAGTTCTGAAAGCAGCGTCTGTCTCATTCCACGGAGGGCTCCTATAATCAGTACCACTATTTTGACAGAATGGCTTGGATAAAGCCTGCGGAGTTCGAAGAGTAAATCTCGATATTTTGTCCGTTTTTCCTCCTCTTTCAAGACAATGTTGCTCTCAGCGGGGGCTGAGAATTCCACGACATACATTGCTCTATTCTACAGCTATCACATTGATAATTCGGTATTAAAGATCTCGCCTTAAGATCATGTTTGCGTTTGCAAGGAATTGCAATTCCATGTCAGGCTGCTTTTGCGTAATTTGAGTCAATGTATTCTGAACATCTATTTTGGATGGATGAAATTGGATGCTGATGAATTTGCGTGGATAGAAGAAATATTGCAATTTTGATATGATTCCCAAATTTTGTCCGCAATATCAATTATATCATTAATATCTGATTTGCCGGAATCACTAATTGCTTCAAAAACGGTTCCACAACAGTCCTGCCTAGTTATTTGAGAACCCCCACAGGGCGCTTTTCCACGCTTTAATCTATTTTTTAAGGGTGTATATCCTTTATTATTGATAAAAAATAGACACTATAAGTAGTACTTCCTCATTTTCCCTCATCAGTTTGTAGCAAAAATTTAGGAAAAATCGTATTTTTTGAAAGGTTACTCTATGTTCACCCCCAGTAAAGGGTTGAAACGATTAGATTAATTTCTTTTGTTATTTCAACTTTTTTAGTCCAATATTATCAATAATAATAATAAAAAAAAAATAGTAATTTTTGCAAACGGAAGGGTCAGGCCTTAGTAGGTTTTTCACGGGGGAGAAGCGAAAGGGTTACATAATGTGGTTACCAAAATGGTGTATTCTTATGCAAAATGTTATATGATTCGGCGATACTTTCATTAAGGAGAACCCTTTTGAAGAAAATCGCCTAGACTAGGATATACTAAAATGCTCCTTACACTCTCACCAATTTGAAAGGGATCACCATTCACCATAGTTGCTGGTGATCGTTTTCAAACTGATATTATATTAAAATTAAAAGCTACTACATACTTTAATTATAAAAGCGTGACAAAAGAATAACAAAAAAATGAACAAAATTATTGCAATACAATGGCGCGGCGGGGTGATTCTACTAGGATGATAATACATACATATGATAGAGCGAATTATAACTTTCAATATACCTTTAATTTAATTTATATAAAATGTAAATTATATAACAATGGAAATAGTTGTATAATATTACCCCTCTTGCAGACCATCTTCGGATAAAATGCAGTCATTATACATGCAGAAACCTTTGACACAATCATTGAAATTCATTTTGGTAGGATCATTGTCTCTCACCGAATACATCAGCACCCTGTATCCTTCTGGGGTTGTTTTTGGTAACCTGATAAGATGCCTGAAATGAAAATAAAAAATAAATATGTATATCCAGTTAGTATTAATTCTTTTTATTTCTAGCTTGACATGAATATGCAATGTATGGCCAACCCCTGCGAAATATCAGAAGATATGGGGGCAAGGTCAATGGCTGTTTTAATTTCACATGAGAAATTGCAATTGCCCTCGAATTGAGCCATCAAAAATGAAGGAGTCGAACAATACATTAAAAAATAAAACTGAAACATCTTAGGGGTAATATCTTTTACTTGCAACTAAGAAACCAATTTAAAAAAAAATAACAAATTTGAAAACACTCCATTAGCAACGATTTTTTTCTTATTTATGCTACGCAAGTTAACGGCCCAACACGAATTAAAAAATCAACGGGTTTGGACATGGTAAGGATGAATCTTAAGAGTAACCAGTTGAAACTTGTACTTGGCCTAACCCATGATCATAGGGAATGACGTAGACTCTTACAAATATTGACATTTCATACTTATTGGGCAATTTTGAGATTGATATGTATTTTATGGGCACATATGAAGAATATTGCCCACCCAGTACAAAAAACCTACCTCTTTAACACAATTTAATACCATGTAAATAGTTTTTCAAAATTCCAAACATAAAGAAATCCTAAGAAAACATGAATGTTATGAATATTTAGAAACAAACATTTATCCTCTTATTATGACCTTTAGCTTGTCAATTTTAACAGGAGATGCAGTACCGAGCCTTATTTTACTGATTATATTTTACCTTCATAGGGAATTGATCTCCAAGATTGTTTCTATTGTTATTTCACTAAGAAGTGTTAATTCGTTATCATCTTGACGGGAACAACTGACGAACGGTTAAGTCTAGTTTAACAGACATTAGCAATTCTTTCGTATTTTTTCCTCATACCTATAACGATTAAATAATTTTGAAATTTGGTTATAGACATCGTTTATTTCCTTGCTGGTATTTAGTAATCTTTAAATTTTTTGAATTTGGCAGGCACAAGAGGAGAATAAAACGAAGGGGCGATAGGCGAGGTCATTTTGAATAAAAATAACCATGCATGCGGTTATTCGATTTTTGATGGTTCAAATTTTATTTCAAAATATAGTACATTTACTAGGAAAGTGTTAAAAGAAATAAACATTTTTGTTCATTTTTTCCTAAACATGCCACTGAAAGTCAATTATGTATATGGTTATTTGATTGTAAGTAACCTTGTCTATTACCCCCATTCGCCTTATTCATGACTTTTTGGATACAAATAATAACTACGTGTATTTAATCTTTATCGAGTGTGAGAATATAGTTTATGGTATGGCAAGTCGTTCTAGATTTTATTTGCCATTGAGGCTATATTATAATTTTAATCTCATAAGATAGATACATTTGTTAATAGAAAAAACCGCTCAACAAGGAATCACTACTTTCACATCCAGATTTTGTATCCCAGTCTTATACACACTAAATCCCAACGTAATATTTTATTCCCTTTAATAATAGGGTGGGGGTGGTAGAGGTGGTAGCTAAAGCAGAAAAATTTTTTGAGATGTTTCGTGTTTGTATACACACTGAATCATATTAGGGGTAGTAGGGTAATAGTGTGGGGTAGTAGTGGGAGTGATAGTGGGTGGGTGGGGGGATTTGTGCGGCGGCTGATGCTAACAAAAATTTTGAGACCTTGACTTTTCGTATATGCCACAAATTCAATTTTATGGACTCTTATCTGCTTGCTTTGCCTATTTTCCCCATTTACCCCCGAACTCTTCGACGGTATTAGATCAAAATAAAATCTAGTTGCAGATCTCGTTATAATACACGTGTACCAAATTTCAAGTAAATATCATAAACGGTTCCAGAGTAAACATGTGCACAAAAAAGTTACAGACAGACAGACAGGAATTTTTTTTGTTCAAATTTAAAATCTCGACGTTTCATGATATTTTAAGCCTATTTCAACAAAAAATATATATATTTTTTTGCGTTACTATACTTCTACTGGACGTGGAAGTAATTAAAATATTTTTCTATATTTCCGGTAAATTTAAAAAAAATACATATAGTATATCTGTTTGTGTATAGACATTAACTTTTTCTCTTCAAAACTTATCTAAGAAACTCAATTTTCATTAACAAAAAATGTATTTTTTTTCTAAATTAGAAAAGAAATCACTCTTTGAATTACTATTTGAAACAGAATTGCTGTTTCTTGAACCGCTATTAAAAACAAGATTTACATAAGAGCTTTGAATTCATTAAAATTCTAAATTAAAAATACCATTGACATTATCGTTTAAGACGAAAATTTTTTTAATATTAAATGTAAATACAATTTCCCTTTAAAAAAATGAAATGAAATTTTTAAATAGAAATTTAAATACAAAATATTCTATATATATTCTTATATTTGCAAGAGAAACTAGAGTTTTATATTAATGATGAGTTAATTTTTTATGCCGATTGAGAATGTTATAGCGTCTTTTATATTTTTATGACAATTTCATAATTATTGTACTTGAGTTTCCATGGTATTATAAGTTTATGCTATTTTGATTCTATGTGTTATTAGTTTTTATTATATGCGTATTAACATTTTAAAATATAAGATAAGAGAAATACATACAGAGACCCAATCTTGAAATCGTTAAGTTAATTTTCTACAGAAATTGACGTCATTTTCTCATGTTTTGGATGACGTAGACGTTGTATTCTTTCATGGTTTTTGAAGGGAAATTCGAAAATTCTCTTAGTTATGAACTATATTTTAAGGTTATGTGTACAGTGTGAAATATCATTTGCTGATGAATATTTAGTTAATTAATAAGTTTCATTAGTTTATACAGTATTTAAATATCATAATTTAAAAATGGATAATTTTCATCTTCAAGCTGTAATTATATAAAATTTGGAAAATGCTGAAGCTGCCATTGCATATGAAAGGCAATATTTTATTAGGAACCGAAATCCGTTTGGCTTAAGTGATAAACTTTTTATTAAAACATTTTAGACTCGCCAAGGTTTTGGCGAGGTATGTAATAAATGTCCTGGATAGATTTTTGACTGCACCTACTGGGGCATCTTCTACCAATACCGGGATCCTAGGTGCACAGACTGGGGAGGGTACAAGTAATCTCTCCAATTGCATCTAGAGTCCGTTCTCACCACAATCAGGAATGATGATGAAATAGAAATCGCAACAGAGCAGATCCGTAGAGTAATAATTTTAGCGTATCATAAAAACTCTCCACTAAAGTCTAAAAAAGACAACAGAGGGGCGGAACAAAACATTAGGCAAAATGAAAAAAGAAGTTCGACGTCTCTTCAATCGAGCTAAAGCTTCGGGCAACTGGGAACAACATAGATCTGTTTTAATCGTCTATAACAAAGAAATTAGGAAAGCAAAAAGGGGAATCTTGTAGAAGGTTCTGCGAGAACATCCAGACATCCTTTCCAGAGAACTGGTACGGGAGTTTCGGATGATAAAACGAACAGACGGCGCTTTCACCGAATCTGGAAAGGAAACCCTAGAGCGTCTAGCACAGAACCACTTCCCAGGACGCCAGATAACCAACAGCTGCCACCATCGTCAATATAAACGACCCTGTAAAAATGATTGGTTGGTAGCCAAAAAGGTTATCACAGCAACAGCGATTGGGTGGGCTAGTAAATCTTTCCAACCACTCAAATCGCCTGGTGAGGACGGTATTTTCCCAGCGCTACTGCAAAATGGACCGGATTATATTACTACTATTCCTCATCAGATTCTACAGCCAGCCAGTCTGGTATGGAATCATAATAATATACCATCCAGCTGGGCGGCGGTGGTATATATAACAAAAATGGGTCGGATAGAACCAGGCCCTAAATCGTTAAGACCCATTAGTCTGACGTCGTTTTTGTTGAAGGGTCTGGAAAAGTACTGGATGGATACCCCCTTAATGTTCACCAATACGCTTATCAGCCGGGCAAATCAACAGAATTAGCAATTAATAACCTAGTCGGAAAAATTACTCAATCCCTCGAGGAAAAGGAGATTGAAGTGGCCGACTCGTTATATATAGCGGCAGCTGCTAGGGGAATCACGCCAACCATAACTGACTGGATTCGAGCTGTGCTGGAAAATAGAATGATAGACAACCTTACAGGGAGAAGCTGTCAGCTTTAGGCCAGCAAAAGGGTGCATACATAGTGGGGTTCTGTCCCGCCTTCTGTGGTCACTATTTATGGATGACCTGCTGGCTATTTTATCTCTGTAGTAAGCCGAGATTCAAGCATATGCATACGACCTAGTCACTATGATTAGAGGAAACTCTGAAGAAATACTCTCTCATACCATTCAAGAGGTACTAGATACAGTGCACATCTGGTGTGAGAGGGAACAGATGTCTATCAACAAAACTGTAATAGTACCCTTCACCAGGAAAGGAAGCTGGATAACTTAGAACCGCCGTCCCTACTAGGTGAAACCATTCCATTCTCAGAGGAGGTGAAATATTTAGGTATTGCGCTAGATATATCACTTAACTGGAACTCCCACTTGGAAAAAGTAATCCATAAAACACGGCTGTAACTGTGGATGTGCTGTAGAATTTGTGGGAAATCCTGGGGCATGGGTCCCCAACAAATATACTAGATATACGTTACGGTTATTACACCAATGATAGCGTGTGGTTCTATAGTTTGGTGGTCGACAGGGCTACAACAGATGGTCAAAACCAAACTCTCTGGCTTACAGAGACAAGCATGTCTTGCTACGTCAAATTTCAAAACTACAATCTGACGTAACTAGTTGGTCGCCGTCTGTTGACTAACGGTATTTGCCGGCCGACTAACAGTGGAGATGGTCGGGGTTCTAAATTACTTTGATGTATCAGGGCGCCAAGTAATTTTTTTTTCTCTCCAAACACCAGCTCAAGTACAATGTAACCTCAAATTTACTAAATAAATTACTTAGCGAGACGATAATGAAAAATTCAAATTCAGTTTTATCTTTTAATAACAATAAACGAAGTAGGTTAACTTTATAACATTCAACAGTACAATAACGTAGGCTATGGTATGACAGATAAATTCAACACTAAAAAAAAATGTATTTAAATGGGTATACGCGTCTTACGTAAGTGCTTAACCCCCAACAAATATCATAGATGTTATAATTAGTTGACAGAATATTTTCATAAAATGTTTAGCAAAATTTTAAAAAATATATATACATATATATAAGTACAGTGGTGAAATTTTTTTTTTTAGTAAAATTTATAATATATTTTAAAAAAATTCAATGTATATATGGCGCAAGAAGGATACAAACTGCAGGCAGCAGGGTTTCAGCTTCGGCTCAAATTTCAGGAATGACAACTTCCAGCCTATCAATTAACCCAGAAAATGGATGGCTCCTCCACAAAAAAGAAATTCCAGTCCAGCAAGGAGAAGTAACATAAGTACGTGTAGACCAGTGGAAAAAAGTTATTCGTTCGTATCAGGAGACAAAAAAAAATCGTATGAAAAACTACGAAATACTAGGCGAAACCGTAGGTGAAAAAAAGACCCTAAAAATAAATTTTTACCATTGAACAATTTACTACAAGTGAAATTTTGCTAGTTTGAATATAAAAATAAAATAATTACCTCGTTTCGGAGGGTTTTCTTAGAAAAATGTTGTTGACCTTGGATGTCCTTGGCCTCGTGTAAATTTGGCAAAAATGGCTTTTACGTATAGATCCTTCCAATGAAGACAATCGATTTCCAATACCATAAAAATATGCACTCGTCCAAACATAAATGGATAACCGAAAAATATAACGTTGCGAATATATCCCAAAATGGTGAAATTACTTGTTTCAAAAATTGCAACGAGCACGTAAAAATACCACTTAATAAATTGCCAAGCGTTCGAGCAAACTACACGTGAAAAGTGACAGACTACCGGAAGCCAAAAACTATTGTGAAGAAATAAATCTGTGTTACCGATCGTCAGTACGTTATAGGAATCTACCTATAAACTAATTAAAAGTTATTGGTTGCCTAGCTTAAGAATTACAGAAATAGAGAGCCTAAGTATATGCAACACGCTACACAACAAAATGTATAATGCCATGTCTACAAGTGCAACAGATTCCTTAGAAATGCGGATTCATATAGACAACTAAATAATAAATATTACGCGTGACGACGGATAACATGAATTCGTTAGACATTAAATGTAAGAGATAAAGTAATGATTTAGAGATTATTTTTAATAACGTATAAATGTTAAATTGAACTGTAACAGTCTGGCAATAACTGGTGCCATAAGCACCACACCATCAACTGCTCTGGAAATCCTCCTAGACTTACCACCTCTCTATATCTACCTGGGGAGAAGGCTAGGTGAGCAACATACAGACTCCAACAGTCGGCAATCAACAACAACATGGAACGCAACGGACTGACTGATGACCTGAATAGTCACAACATCCTAAGTATGCTTTCAGATATGATGGGTACCGGGACCAACCACGAGCTGCCTTTTGACATCCTATTTCCAGAAAGAGATAAGTGGGATCGAAATAAAACCGACCTACAGAAGGCAGACAGCTGTTGGTTTACAGACGGTTCCAAAACTCCTGAAGGAACAGGAGCTGGAGTTTACAGTCGCAACTCAAAGTTAATAATAGCTTCGAGCCTAGGTAACACCGCGACAATTTTTCAGGCTGAAATATCTGCCATTGAACTGCGTGTACGGAGGCTGGAACTAATGCACCCTAAACACAGATCAATAAAGATTTTCTCAGATAGCCAAGCAGCCATTAAAGCACTTGGATCCTATCGCTGTCATTCCAAAACAGTGTGGAACTGCTAAAAGGCTCTAATCCAATTAGGTAGTAATAACAAACCAACTCTGGTCTGGGTGCCTGGTCACTCTGGGCTGGAGCGCAACGAAATTGCCGATTGCCTAGTCAGAGAAGGCGCGGCATCAAAATTTATAGAACCAGAACCAGTTCTTGGCATATCTTCAATTACTGCCAAAACAAATATCCTAGACTGGGCCGAGAGCAAGACTCTCCACCACTGGCAGAAATGGCCAATATTAGCTCATTCAAAGGAATTCATTACATATCCTTTGAAAACAAGAGCTAAAAAACTACTAGAGTTGAATAGGTTACACCTAAGAACTCTAATTGGCCTATACACTGAGCACTGCAGATTGAATCATCGTCTGCACAGACTTGGCCTGGTGGAAAACGTCGAATGCCTGTCTGGAGGAAGATGAAATGGCAAGACCATGTTCTGTGCACTTATCCCGCTGCAGAAAGAACCCGGTTCTCAATATTTGGCAAGGCACAACTTTTGACTGAGGACCTGGACCGTCTCTCACCCAACAAGGTTATCAGCTTTATCAAAAAGCTGAACCTACTGGGCGGAATATAAATTAGGAGTGAGCCACAATAGACCAATTGGTCGCGATGGAGGGTCTGGTATAGATCCACTCAACCTAACCTAACCATCCCTAATTGGCATAAAAATTAACTTGGTAAAAATAAATTTAGGAATAATATAAAAAATATAAGCTTAAACGTGGAAATAAATAGTTTATATAAAAATAGAGATTCTAATGACAAAGAAATATAGATTTCCATTCGTATTTAACATGTAAATTCAATTTTTATTAACAAATATACCTATCTTATGAGTACTGATTAAAATTATAGACTAGCCTCAATGTCGAATAAGAACCAGAACGGATTGCCATATTATGGCTAGTGTTAACGGCAACTATATAATCACTGCTATATCTGTGAATATACTACAAAAACAATAAAAACTTGTATTTTGTTCCTGACACCTTGTGCTTTTACAAAATCAAAATATTGTTTAAACGTGTACCTAAATTTGATATTTTTCTTCAGTCTGAGCGATAAAAATCTGAAATAGAATCTGATTTTTCGAAATACAAATGTTAGCGCGATGATACAGATTTAAAGGTTAAAAACGGGGCGAGGTAATTAGAGCTACTTCATTGTACAACTCGGATTTTTTCATTAAAGCAATTCGTTTGTCATAGCCATAGAGGTGTATCAAATATGTTTAACCGTTTGTAATTTATAAAAATACCTGGGAGGGGTAATACTAAATTATTCTTTCTATCCAAATCTGGAAAAGGAACGGGCAGTCCGTTGAGGACTCTATTCAATTTCTCGTATTCCGAAAGTTTCTTTTCAGCAACTACTATTTTGTTTACTGGAGGGTTATCTTGTTTCTTCTTGTTCAATTTTATTTTTCTGTAGATGGTTGATTGCCTATATTTGGGAACTAGTTGATACTGTTCCTTCAAAGCCACCTCTTTTCTTTTTATGCTGCCTGAGACGAGCTGATATGTCAAACTATTACAGGTTGAATATTTTCTCTGCCTTTTGTTCTCACAGCTTTCCTCGGTAGGATATTTATTATCCCGAGACATAGAATTCTTATTCAAACTGTCTATAGAGTGAGGGAAAAACAGATTAAAGTAAAATTAGAAAATCAATATTCACCTCTAATATTGAGTAACCGACGAGTCCCTAATTCCAAAATAACTCACATCCCTAAAAGTCAAGGGTTGAAGTCAGGGGGGGCTCATCGATTTCTAACTATTTAGGATGAAATCTACAAACCCCCCAAATTACTTTTTCTCGTGATCTGTTGGTTATGTTATGTATAGTGCGTTATGAAAATCTGCACAAAAAGGGCCCTATAAAAAAAATTATGTAGGAGTAATAGCTTTCAAGATGAGGTCGAGAAAGTTGAGGTGTTGCAATACATTCGTTTCTGTATCATCTTTGAGGTATTTTTCTGTATCCGCATTTTGAACCGCAACTTTTCGTACAGTTGCAGAAAATAGAGTTACGGAGTTTTTCTGATGCAAAAGGAGATATAGTAGGAGTTGGTTATAATAATTTTTTGTTGGGAATCCAACCATATTGGTTAGCATCCACGATCTAAACAAATGTTGTCATGTATTTGCTACTGTAGGTGGATCCATGCTTATGACGAGTAAAATGAGGCGTTGAACGAGGATCACTCACACGAGGTTTTTTAAGATTCAATAATGAACATCTTCATATAGTTTTTGTGACCTTCAACATGCACAATCACGGAATAAATAAGTAGTCTGTATGTCCATTATCTCTTTCAACACCGCGTTCAACAGCCACGATACCGCCATACGAAAGGGTTTCATTACAAATGAAACGAGTGTTATTAGTAATTGTAATTGTATTATAGAATATATATCCATAAGAATAAAATGTTCGAACTCTACATGTAGCTTTAAAGTCAAAATGGCACAAAATGCATCTTCAAATATTTTCAGGTCTACATAGACCCACAGTGGCGGCTCGTGCCTTATGTACTTGGGAGGGCGCAGTGGCGGCTCGCGGGTATCAAAGTAGTAGGGTCAATAAACAAAAGCATCGCAGGCGAAACATTTTTGAGGTTCTAATTAAATCATTGAAAAGTTCGCAAATATAAATTAAAGCGATTAATTAAGTACTCACCATAATTTTTTGAAGTGAAATTCCATTCTTCTATTTTTGTCGGAGATAAACTTCTCAATAACTTTTTCATTAAAACTTGGTATTTCTCGTACCATTGAAAGCATTGCAAGTGATGTTAGTCTGCCTTTACTCAATAGCATTTCTTACATATGTCTTAATTAATTTTAATGTCGAAAAACATCTTTCCGTTTCAGATGTAGTCATCGGAATAGTAACCAAAATTTTCAAAACTTTAACAACTTCTTCTAGCCTTTTAATAAATCCAGCCGGTTGAGTCACTGTTTCGGAGTTGTATTGTTTTGGAATTCCTGACATTATATTTTCAAAGCATTCAGTAAGGTTGTCTTTATTGTTGTACACACTCTGTACTATACGAGAGTTAAAATTCCATCGTGTTTGAGAAGTTCTTGGAATGCGTTTTCCACAAACATGTTGCAAAGCTGCCATTCTGTCTGGCGATTGAGGAAAAAAAACTGATGTCATTGAAATTTGAAAAAAATATTCGTACACTACTGATGCTTGAAACTGCTTGTTCTAGTATTTTATTAAGCTGATGAACATAGCAATATACAAAATGTGCATTTTTGTACTGTTGGCGAATTTTCACGTTAACACCACCTAAATGACCATGCATAACAGCAGCTCCGTCATATGTTTGACAAATCAGTTTTTCTGGGCAATCTGGCAAAATCTGCAAAACCTATTCTAAGATGCATTGAGACAGTCCATCTGCATTTTGACTTTTCGGATTTGCAAACCCTCAAAATCGCTCAAATATTTTTCCATTTAGTTCACAACGTAATACAACTACAGTTTGAGTTTGAGTTGATACATCTGTAGTCTCATCAGCCATAAGTGCGAGATACGCAGATTCTTGAATTTCTCCAAGAGTATGTTCACGAAAAACCTCGAACATACATTGCAAAATTTCATTCTCAATAGATTTTGATGTGCCCTTGAACACCATTTTTTGTTCACTTATTATTGCCCCCAAAAAGCAGACATACAAAACAAAAGAACGAATTTGTTTCCTCGGAACCACAAATCCAAATAGTTTTAACGTATATCTTTTTGTCAAACTTACGCATAAAAGCATTTTTATTTTTGCGCTGCTCTTGCACTATATTTAAAACTGGCGTTGGACGGCCTTTTTTGTATTTCAAGTTTTTCATTTAAGCTCAAGCGGCTTAAAATATAAGTTTTTTAATTTCACTCACTTTCATAATTAATTGTCTTCCACTTTTGCCGTCTAGTCTAATGTTTAACAAAACTAAAAAAAATCTGTAATGTAAATTACATTACATTATATATAAAACTATATATATATATAAACTTTTTAAAAAAGTGCGATAAACTCAAAACAATTTCGTAAAAATGCAAAGAAAATAGACGAGACGAAATAATTAACTCCTACACAGCCGTGGGCGGACTGACCAGAGCCCCAATTGATAACGAAACCACGCGTAACCCCTTCCAATTCTTTCACTTGTTGCCATGACGACCACCGTACATATTTTAGGCGGAATATCTGGAGCCCATTTCAGCGTTTTTACATGCAATTTGAAAGTTAAATTAAATTGATCGCAAATGAGAAGAGTATGCCATTTCTTATTTATTACTTTTTTAAAATAGTCGTAAAGCAGGTTATCGGGAGATAGGTTATTGTCTATTGTTATTTATTGTTTTAAATTTGGCAGGGAGGGCGGCGCCACAGAGCCCTCTCGCACCGGCCGCCACTGTAAACCCATCAGATCACAATACAGCTGAATTTTATACGCATAGATGAGTCAACTCTACGTATCCACTACGTATAGTGAAGTATGCGTCTTGCTAAAAAAACTCAGAGATCGTACCTCGAAAATTATTAGTCCTACGTAAATCTTGTAGATGATCATTTTTGGTCTAGATTTTGACAATAAATATTTGTTATAGTAGATAACATTAGCGTAAAATCAACAGATCACGAGATATTCGAGGATAGTTGATTTTCGAGAATTTTGACCTTGAGCAACTTTTTTTGCGTACACGATTTCGCAATGAACTTTTGGCATAATATTTATAATATCAAAATAAGGAAGTGTTGAAGGAAGCAGAGCACCAGAATTTTTAAAAAAATAAATCCTAGTGACGACTAAGATGAAATTACCAAATAATTCCGACAGAGATAAAATTTGATGAATCACATTGTTATCATCAGTTATATTCTTTATTGTATTCAATAGGCACTTTTCTAAAATCATAAGCACGATGTCTGAAGAAGTAAAAGTCCATTTCTATTGTGGTTTTGTTCGTCAGACAAAAAAAGGATGTAATTTCTATTTTAATATCTGACTCTTTCGATAAATAAAACATTTTTAAATTTAATTATTTTCTTTTGTTTCACTTTATTTATTTATTTATTTAATTTAATCTACAACCATTCAACAGATTCCAATAATCCAATTTCAGGATGGGAAAAAAGAATATCTTAAGAAAAGGCGTACAAAAATATAAATGCTAATATAACAATATAACAGGAACAACACTAATTAAACGAATAAAATATGAACATAATACATGAAAGGAGATACAGTATCGTGAGTATCGTAGATAATAGATAAGTTTAATTAAATATATCTATTATCAATTTTGAAATTACAAAAAATGTCTTCAGCTATCGGTGGTGACTACCATTATGGGCTCATTTCCACACCACCTTGCGGTAGAGCACTTGGTGAGTTTTTTTTAAGTGATAGCCCCAATGGGCCTAATCCACTTTTGTTTATTTCATTAGCTTACTTATTGGGGTCTTTAAAACATTCCACGTATTTCTGAAATGATCATGGATTTTCATCATCTTGCGGGTACCTCTATCTAAATGACGTAGCTCATCTACCGTCCATTTCACTACCCCAAAGAAGTAGACCAGAACACTAACGACAAGCATGCTAGTAACAGACACCTTGTTTTTATTCGAATATTCGGACGACCAAATCTTTGGGATTAGGTAGTGTGAAAATAAGCGCATAATGGTAGTCACCACCGATGGTTGGAGACACTTTTTGTAATTTCAAAATTGATAATAAATATACTGAATTAAACTTCAAAAGTGACAATTAAATTGTAATAGCAAGTATAGTAGTGTATGGTAAAGTATCGATACATAGAGTGAATGCATTACGGTGTTTTATTCCACACACCTATAACTCCAAGAATATTAATACTACGTAAAAATGTGTTTCGATAGAGAATTTACTTATCTTCAACTTTTAATGGAGTAAAAATAGCCTAAAATAAGGCGATAGAGAAAATTTTACATGGAGCAACGCGGCAAAAAAATAAGTTTGTTTTGGTGAAACTAAGAATACCCGGAGTTTTCCGGTTCAAGTAGGTGGGAGAACCGTTTTTTTTTCACGAAAAGGCGTAAATTAATAATTTTTAAAAGTGGTTTTTCAGTTTTAATTTATTTTGGACCCTTTAAAGTGCTAGTTAAAAATCGAGCACGCGACGCTTTTATTGTAGATGATCAAGGAACCTTCAGTTCAAATTTCGTGAAAATCAGTTCACCGCCTCCCACGATATTTATATAAATATACTGAAGAATATGAAGAAATATTCCAAACTCCAGTTACTGATTCGGAAGTAGACACTTCTTATAGTAGCCCATCTAGTACTACCAGAAAAAGAAAACATTAATAAAATAAAATAATCAATATCTGCAAAAAGTTTAATAAAAATCAAGTGAATTTTGGAAAAAAATTGTATCTTACCTTCGAGTGTTTTTTTATCTAAATATTTAAAACCTGCTCACAACCACTTTTATTATTAATATTGAAATTTTTATGACGAATATCTACACATATACTTGTATACCGAAAATGACGGGAAATCCCTGCGCGCATGTATATATCAAAAATGACAAAAATCGGCTAAATTTAAAAAAGTAATTTTTTAGTTATATCACGTGAAAGTATACAAGAATACCTGCATTTTGATTTAAAAAAATTCTTACGACCATTTGGGCAAATTGGGAAACGTTTCGAAAATTCGAAAACTATTAGATATTTTTTAATAAAATATGGCAGGCTACTTCTTGGTGATATAGGTTACATTCATCTAAAATTTCATCAAATTCGTTTTAATTTTGGCCAAGTTAGCAGTAATTCGATTTTTGACGTTTTTTCAGTATACTTATATACATTTGAAATTAAGTTTCCTTGATCATTTACAACAAAAGGGTCCCGTGCCCGTTTCTTAATTACTACTCGCTGAATTTTTAACGCAACGTATTGTCAAACGAATCAAATTAAAACTAAGGCCTTGAACTTTATGTTGCGGCGAACTAGAATTTTCCAAATTGATTTAGAGCAGAGATACATTATTTTTTTCATAGCTCCCATGTTTATTTATATGAAGCTATGAAATTTGACCCGTATGTAATGACTAATAAAAGAAAATAGTGGTATCAAATTTTTGCAATTTCAGGCTTTTTTTTGTACCTAGTGACTGGGCTCTAGTTTGTTAATATATAGTTTTGAAACACAACCAAGTACCAAATTTATCTCTGGCGGAATTATTTCCCAAATTAGAACTTAAACGTTATAAAATAGTAACTTATATTACCTAATTTCACCCTGTCAAATAATGTTAGAATATCTTTCATAACCGACCTAGGAGCCATAGTTGTATCTTTTAATTTGAAAGAGGGCATATTTTTCCTGCAAAGTTTGTTTAGATCTGCAGAGTCTACCATTATTCTTTCCAAGTCTCGATCTATGTTAGGTGGAACGTCAGCTGGGAAATTCATTTCGCAGCTTTCACTGACCCTTTCCAATTTCTTGAACTTCTTTAATGGCTTTAGTTTCTTGACCGAATAAGTGGGGTATTTTTTTTTCTTTACAGCTTTTTTCTCTTTGATTGGTTTCGCTTGAATTTTCTCTGTAGTTGTGTCCTGTTTCGGGACTGTACTTTGCATCGGCTGTTTAATTTTTGAATTGTTTTCAAAATTTGTCGAAAACTTCAAAGAATATTCTTTATATTTTTGAGATTTATTCCTTTCGTTTATCTGTGTCGCGCTTTTGGATGAGATAGACGTATTTTTATCTTCAGTAATCAAGTTTGACTGGTCATTCGTAGGTTTACAGTTTCCATGATAGCCCACCAATTGTAGTCTTGTAGGCGAGTTCTGCAGTCTTGACACAAATATACCTGAAGAAATATTAACATACATATCAATACAAACATTGATAAAAAAGTGGGAGTTGCAGCATCAAATCCCTACAAATGTTCAAAGTATAATATGAACCTTAAATATTTTTAAGAAAGGGTAGAGCCGGATGAGCATAGGCGATCTCCTCCGATAGAAACCCCTATCAATAACTGTGTTGTCCCCATTTTTCCCAATTGTTTTCGTCTGTAATACTTTCCGACGTCATGTTGCCATCGCTTGGATGTCGTGTTACAACTTTGGGTTAGAAATTAGTGGCCGACTTTGATTTGAACTTAAGAGGATATTTGCCCCACATTCCTAGGGTATGACTCTTCGCAGGGTGAGAGACGAAGACGTATTAAAATTATAGTAAAGACCGCCTTCGAAGGTCAGGTGTCAGGTTCTTTTAGACGATTTCGCTGTGCGCACATAACAACGTACAGGTCTGTACTAAATATATTGCACAATAGAGTTGTTGGTTTGCGTATATGATCATGTTTTTTAATTTTATCTTTTTCTCCTCTCATCTGGCTTTATTGGTTACCCTCAAATGTTGTAATTAATTTTAACCCACATCCCTATGTCCAATAATTTCCATTTGTATATTCTTGGTGAAAATACAAGAAAAAATTCGATAATCTTAAAGTTCAAGATGGCGGTTTTAAAATGGCGGACGTTTGAAATGACTCACACAGCAAAGCCCAGCACAAACCGCCGGACCTAGCTAAGAAGGGATTTTTGAAATTCTACACCTACGCGGTAAAATGTATGTTATAAAGAAAAATAAATAAAATTTGGCTAGTATTGCTAAGGAAGAAGTTTGATATATACTTAGTGAAAAAATATGCAGGGTGAACATCTTAGAAAATAATTAGTAAAATAACATGAGAGAGGATAATATTTGACATATAGTTGATATAATTGCAAAAAAGAAGAAACTTTCTTTACTTTTAATAAATAATATACTCAAAAATTGAAGGTAGCGGTTTCAAAATGGCTGACGTTTCAAATAAGTTTTCCGATTTTAATCAAAATCAGTGTCCTGGGGTATATAGAGTTGTTTGATATGAACATGAAATCAGTTTTTACAAATAGCAAATAGCAGATTCAAAATACAGATAATAGAGAAGAATTTTAATTTTCACGGTTTTATTTAATAAAGTGCCACCATAGTATATGGGGGAGGAGCATTGGATAAATGATACGAAGAAACGGGCATGTAGTTGAATATTGATTACAAAACGGCTAAAGTGTAAAATAAAATATTTAAGAAACATTTCTAAAGGCAAGGTTTTAGCATATACATTAAAAACTAGAAATTAATGTTTTTAACTATCACAGTCATATCATGTGGAGTTCCTTCTGACTTGGATCATATATTTTTTGGGTGTTCGTGCTATAGAAAATTTACAAACGATTTTATTAATCGGCTATTAGAACTGAAGATATCTCTTCCAACTAATCTTCTGCATCTCTTGTCTCTGAAGAACATACATATATACAAGGAATTACTCCGTTTCCTAAGTAATACAAACCTACGATTATAGGATGCTATCGATTTAGAATTGTTCCATTGTGCTCCTCAAACCGCTGTATAATTACCTTTTACCCGTGGTCTTTAACCTGTGTGTTTTTATAAATGCCCTGATAGACCCCTGGGCGAGAAGAGGGTGTCCCTGTTTTAATTCCTATTGTTAGTTGTCTGTAAATTCTCTATTATGTTGTTTAGGTTAGGTTTTACTGTATGTAATTGGCTAATGGATTTTGTCCAATGCCAAAAAAAAAAAAAAAAACTATCACAGTAGATTCAGGCTTATATGCAATTAAAATAAAAACATAGGCAATTAAGAAAATGCAAAAATTTTCTGAACAGAGACAGTAAAATATTCCGTACAACACGCTTGTAATGCCCCATGCTTTTATTTTAAACATATAACAGCCTTAAAATGTGATAGTTAAAAATATTACTGTCTATACATTTTTAGTGAAAGCATTCGCTTTAAAAAGGTTTCTCAAATGTCGTCTGCATCTGATTTCTTTATTAATTATAAATACAGATACGTCAAATAAAAAAATTAAAAAAACGTAAACCCACAATAAATAAAACCACGCTAAAACTATTCAACAGTGTTATATTGCAGAAAATTACAAAACTTTTTAAAACCACCATTGAGGTTCAAAATATGTAAATAATAAATGAAGTGTATAGATAACGATTATTGGAAAAATGTAATTAGAAAGTAAGGAAGTAATTATTTCAGCATTTTAAATTTTTTTTATAGATTTAGCGTCTTTGACATTTATAATGTAATCAGAATTTCTAATTTTAATGATTTTTCTATGTCTGGGATAAATGATTTCAGACAATAAACAATTTTAATGAAAATGATTTAGTTTAGGAACCATTTTTGTCTTAACAGATGCAGAAAAATTTTGGATGTTAATAAATTTTTTGTTGTCCACACTCCGAAATAAACCTTTTTAAAATGCCTTCTATTTCAAACTGTCTGTCAATGAAAAACGTCTTTGCAGTACAGAGCCATCTACATTCTAACATATTAATAAATGATATGATCGAAAACTGAAGCAATTTACACATTCTAGCAATTGGCTTCTGGAGAACTCAAATACCTGTATTATTTGCCAAAATATTATACCTGGGAGTTTCTATTGGTGCACCCTCTATATTTAGTCAATGCCTATTGTTAGTCTTATTTGGTCTATCTACGACTCGAACTACAATTTTCCTCTAGAATGTACTATTGCGGTCGAATTGAAGTAATCGATTTTTTATCAAATAGTATGTTTTTTCAAAAAAAGTCTGTTGTAGATGGGAATTTTTATATCAGTCATGTCAATTAATAGCTATTTGTATGACAAGGGAGAAAAGTGCATAATTTCCTCACGCGGATAGTTTGACCAATATCCAAGGGAGGAAATGGCACTTTGCTCCTGTGTAATACATATGATTTTTTCTACCACTATTTACAGTGTTTTACATTGGTTTTACATATATTTTATTATATTTTCTTATGCATGACAATCAAAAAACCAAATATGTCAAAATTTCATAACAGGTATTTAGATAAGTATAATCAAAGTACATGGAACATTGCTAAGGTTTCTACTTGTTTGCTTCCAGAGGGAGCCAAAGTATTTTCCTCCCTAGGGAGACAAAGTATTTTCCTCCCGAGGGAAGAAAAGTACTACTTTGCTCCCTGAAATGCGGGAGCAAAATAGTATTTTCTATGTAGGGAGTAGAAAAATTATTTTAACAAGAAATCATTGGTGGGTATTACACAATGACATTGACACTAATAAAAATAATAAAATATATTATGATTGATGTGTCACTGGTCAGAACCATATTTAAAACGGGAAAATCAGTCGATTACTTTTTTTTTCGGCCGCAATAGTACCTATGTAAAATTTCGTCAGTTGCTCAAAACTGATTCTCGAGTTACCATACAGACAGAATTATAGCGAGAGAATTTCCAAGAAGATAATAACCGCTGTTAGTCTATACATAATATCGTTTTAATATGTTCTACCTGTTGAATTCATAATATATATTAGACTTTTTTACGTTTAGCTGAAACCGCAGTCTATTTTTTTTCCTTTACGATAGTCCATAGTTCGATCTAACTACATAACTCAAAAATGAATAAAATGTTCAATTTTAAATATCTGCAATTTCACCACCGTTTTATTAAAATATAGCGCACGAAACACCACAATAATAAACTGCATAAATCACATAATAGATAAAAAACAGAAGCCGTTCCTGAAACTGATCACATCACCACAGGTATTTACAAATAGAGTTAGGAAGGTGTTAGTAGCTAACGACGTCAATGAGGGCACCACTTTCCACTTATAAAATATCTCATATTTGCTAGCAAGACGCCTATAAGTTTGTGTATAGATTAACGGAATACAATAATTTTTTTACTAAAATGTATTTTTTTTTTAATTACATAAAGCATCAATCTAAGCCCGTCTTGTGGCAGAATTAATTTATTTTGTCATTAAATATACGTTTTGAAGTGTACAAAATCAGCCATAATCACCTTTTTTTCTAAATTCAATCGTATAAAATAACCAATAACTATGAGAAAATTAAAAAAATGTTACACGGGAGCCATAAAACAATCTTTCTTCTTTCCAGTACATTTTGTTTGATATTAATATCTTAGCTATTTACACAGAAATTAGGTATTTTCTGATACTCGTTAATACATCATCTGAGTAGGGCGAATATCCTCTTAATCCGACGTCGCAATTACCTCAAATTTGGTCGGAGGGCGGAAAAATGCTATTTGGGTCTTTACGGCTATTCTAACCATTCTCTATTCATTGAGCAATAAGACAAAATTCAAGAATAAACTTAAAAATCTAGAAGTTTTTCAAATAATTGAAAATGCGTCTTTGAAACGAAATTTCTACTGCTTTTAAAATTGCCGGCGTGATCTATCGAAAATCAACTGTTATTTTTTTCGTATTTTGGATTATAGCACAGTAGAAACTATACCGGCTATACCCTTTTGGTAATACCAACTAATTATAAGTTCATATTTTAATTTACTTTTAAACCCTGCATCGCCTATTAATATGTTTTCATTTTCTTCGGCCTGGTTTTGATAATTGGATCGTATTTTATAACTCTGTATTCTAGATTTATGATTTTTAGAGTGCAATTCGTTAGGTTCTTCTTTGGCACATTGTACAGATGAAATAGATGCATCGTCAGCTAAATCTTTTTGCAGCAATCTTCCTTTAAGTTTCTTCAAAATAACTGGCATAATAGTTGACCTCTTCCGGCTTTTTCTTTTAATTTCCAGCGTCTTCTTCCTACTCTCCATATTAACTGGAAGCAGCCCAGACATGTATTCTGTACCACTGCCCATTACGTCTTGAATATTAAATTTCCTATTTAATTTCTTATTTAATATAACTGACATGACATTAGCCTTCTTAGACGTAGCCTTCATTTTGGTAACAAGAGAGGGTATTTTCTGTCCAACCTTTCCAACAGGTTTTAGTTTACTGATTGGTTGGGCACAGTGCAACATGTGTTCGTACTTCATTTTTTTGGCGCTGGGTCCTAAACATGAAAAAAGTGACCATAAGTTAGTAGAGTCAATGAGGCATTTTACCTTGAAATTCTCGTTCAGAATATGACTATTCATGATCCTTCTGTATCATTTTTTAAGACTACGTAAATTATCCTAATTAATCCATTCAAATGAGGCGAAATAAAGGCTAATCCTCGGAATGAAAGTCAGAAAGCTGAACATATAGTGAATGTTGTGGGTGGTTTACACATTTAAAAAACTGCAAATATTTCCAGAAATGACGGACAAATAGAACATTTGAACGCTGTGACTTGTGTGAATGTGCAAACGGAAAGTTTAGGTAAGGATTTACAACCTACGAAACGGGGATGGGTTTTACAGAATGAGATCCTGAAGCCGGCAATAACATTATTGCCACCAGCACCGGACGAACTGTTGAATGGAATTTTCTGCAATTCCAAGAAAGCTTGTGACGTAAACTGTGGATGCAGGAGAGTAGGGTTGCAATGCTCAACAGTTTGTGGTTAGTGTCACGAGCAAGCATGCCTCATCGCTTCATCAATATCAAATGATTTTGATGGAGAAAGTGAACTTGTTCCTAAGGTTTTAGAGTCAACTGTGACGGAAAACGAGGATGACGATAATGATCCGGAAATTGAATTCAGTAGACCAGACGAGGAGGACGTCGACGAACAAGAGGAATATTCAGACGCATGCCTACTGGTGATGGTATTCAGAAGTGGACCGCGTAGCCTCTGGTACCATTCACTGGGAGGTTGTACAACCAATTACATCCGTAAACCATGGACTAGGCCTATGAAGGTAACCATGTCTAAAGAAAACGCGCCTTGCATTCTACATCAAAGGTGGTGTAGAAACGAATTTATTAATTTATTTATTTTTTATAAACCACATTATTATTTATAATGTATTTATGTACAACTGTCATAGTCCATGGTAATACAGTAGAACACCTAGAGAACAGAACCGCTTTGGTCACTAAACTGTTTGAAGACTGGTGTTATAGAAATGCATTAATTATTAACACGAATAAAACAGTATTTCTGTATTTTACAAATTTCGTACCTAACAATAATACCAGGATAGAATATGTTGAGGAAACCAGTGGGAAAACAACTTCCTTAGGCTCTGTGATAGACTCAACATTAAGTTTTACCCTCCAAATAGATAATCTATGCTATAAGTTAGCAAAAACAACATTTGCTATCTTAAATTTAAAAAAAGAATAAAGCGTTAATGTATTAATGACATGTTACTATTCCTTAGATTATTCGATCATTGGTTATAACATTAGTATATGGGGTCAATCGACTGAGGCAAAAGCTAATTACAGGAATACTATTTGATTTAAATTATAGAGGATCGTGTAGAGATACATTTAAAATAAAAAATATAATGCTTACATGCATTTATATATTCAAAATTTCTTGTTTTATGTACAGAAACTTAAATAAATTCAAGACGAATAAAGATATGCACAGTTACGCCATAGAAGTGCGCGAGAAATACACGTTAAGAATTTTTTCTGCTCCCTTATGTAAATTTGCTGTTTTCCGTACAGTCTGTAGAATGGATAAGTGGGCCATTCCAGTTAACTGAAGGGATATATTTCATATACGTTCTAGGATGGATATGAAATCGACCAATCACAGTTCGTGTATTAAGTACATAGGCAACTATTCGTTTTAAAAAATTCAAGTTGGTGCGTAAGCTGTCAAAGTAATTATCAGTAGTTGTCAGTGTGTATATTCGTACAGTTTGAGCTAGAAAATAATTTAAAATGAGTGATTCCAGTGAAGAATCGATAAACGGTATACCACCTAAAATTTTATTGAAATTATTATATACAGATAAAATTTTAGAGGTATATTATGACAAAAAAAAAGTAGCTATATGGGGGGATTGAACCTATGATCTCTTGCTTTTCGAATTTTTCCAATTTAAAATCTTTTATTTCTGTTATAATTACATTATTTTTCCCTATAGATATTGGTTTTTACAGTCCTACACATAGTGTATATAAAAACAAATTTCCCACTCTAAGCTAAGGGGGTTCCTTATTAGACATAGGTTGGCTGATGTTCGCCGATAATAATATGCTAATAGATTATGATTATTATTGTATTATTTTTCATTATCCTATGTTTTATGACATTTGTTTGTTTTCTTTACTATTATTTGGGTTTTCTACCACATGTACTATTATCCTCTTCAAAACAAATCACCGAATCTACAAAATAATAGAATTATTGGAAAAAAAAGCCTCTGCGCCCGTGACGGTTACTCCAAAGGAAAAGTCAGAGGTTATGTTTTACTATTGCTATTGCTATTTATTTTGTTATTCCGATTTATAGTATTTGCAAAACATAACCTCTGACTTTTCCTTTGGCGTAAACGTCACGGGCGTAGAGGCTTTTTTTCCAATAATTCTATTATTTTGTAGATTCGGTGATTTGTTTTGAAGAGGATAATAGTACATGTGGTAGAAAACCCAAATAATAGTAAAGAATATTCGTAGAATGCCACAAATAACTTTCAGACAATATTTGTTTGTTTTATTATTTGCAAGCAACTTAAAAAAGAAAAGGAAACGATACGCTTTGAGTAATAAGATTTTAGTCACTTGTGATATGTAGGAAAGAAAGTAAAACCTACTTAAATAAATCTTTAGTTAGATAAAATAAAGTATCTTCTGTTAATTATTTACAGTCTAATGATAAAATGGTTTAAAACGAAAATAAATGAAAAATTCTGAATAAATGGGAAACAAAAATGGGTTTTTCTAATTCTATTTACATATATACAAATTGCAGTGAGGGGGGAGGGGAGGGATAGGGGGAAAAGATATCTTAGTTTAAAGTATAGTGCATGTTATGTGTGTGTGTGTCCTTCGTCAGTCTCGTATGTCGTAGATGGGGAGTTTTTGGTGTAATAGTCTGTGAGCGTGGGGCGGGGGTCGTTGTGTCGGCGTCTGTTGGTCAGGTTTCGTGTTAACTCCGATCGCTGGATTTTGTGTGAGAAGAATTTCTGAGCTGTTTCGGTGATGTAATTTCTCATGAGAGGAATGTTAGCCTTCTCATGCAGCTCCGCGATCGGAGTATATCTGTCTGCGTTGAGGAGAAGTCTGAGTAATTTCTTCTGTGTAGTCTGTAGTCTCAGGCACTGTGCGTCTGAAATACAATTCCAGGACGCACAGGCATATGTCAGTATAGGTCTGAAAATAAATTTGTATAATGTCAGTTTACTGTCGATCGTTAGTTTGCTTCTTCGGTTTACCAATGGATATAGTTTATTGAGTGCGGCATATGTTAGCTTTTCGAAGCGTAGATATAACCACTAGGCTACTGCCGATTTTGTAAAATGTTTTCACAAGCATAAGATTAAGCAGTAGCTAAGTCTGTATATTAAAATTTGATTAAAACTATTATTTATAGTTTTTTCTTAATCCGGTCGTAGAAAAAGCATACTGTACAACTCGAGTGGATTATCCATATCCACTCTTGTTGCACAAACTACTATTAATCTTAGCAAGTATAGAAAATCACCCCATTGTGCAGGTACAATTCAAGTAAGGACTTCCTGAGACATAAAAAACGCAACAAAAACTTTACGGCCTCATTAAAATATCATTACTCTTTGTGCTGTCTCGACCGCAATTGACTCGCTTACCTTTATAGATTTTTAATGTGCGTCGGGTCTCGGGTCGTTATTTGATGTCAGGCTTCGCGCCATGGCCTGCGGCGATATAATTATGTCGTAAAGTTTTTGTTACATTTTTTATGTATGATATAACTTATCACTTGAACTATAGCTATATATAATAAACTTCCTGCAAATGGGAAGTAAGGTCACAAAATTCTTTTAGACTGTCTATTTTTTAGGAGGTGATGGAAAATAGTTTCGGTATAACACGTACCTCTCGGAGTACCTTTTATATAAATATGAATGTTAGTTTGTTTTTTAATGGATATTGTTTATATTTTTTTACACTGTACACTTGCTTAAGACACAAATATAATGTGCTAGTTTTTTGCTTTTTATATTTTGCATGTACCTCTTGACACCTGAATATGTATTTGTATCTGTTAGTTTGTTTCTTACGGATATTTTTGTAATTTATTTTGTTTATACACTCTACATACTTTTTTTATAACATATATATATATATATATATATATATAATATAATATACTAGTTCTTTATTTTTATATTTTACTTCACTATACACTTTCTGTAACTTTTTTGTTTTATATATTGTCATGACAAAACTGAAGATGTTTTATTTAATTTCAATAACGTACAATTTATATTATAAGTTTATTTTATATTATCTCATAAATTTCCTATTTATTTTTTAAATTTAATAATAATATATTTTTTCGTATAATTAACTTTGTAAAGTGTACAATGCATCTGGCTCCGTAGTTTACGTAGCGTTATGCTATAAACGGATGCGCGTTCCCCACTCTAGGCTCTATTTGTCATAGGGAAAAATGCATATACAGGGTGGACCATTAATACTAGTTCAGAGGTAGATTCTTTGGACCGAAATATGAGAATATAACCAAATATGCTTTAGTAAAATGTTGCTGTGGAAAAATATACAGTGTGTCAAAGCTCAAATTATTTTTTCGTTTTTTTGCAATAACTCAACAGAACTTTTTTATCCTAAGAAACAATAATTTATGTATTACATCACGTTAAATCATGCTGCAGGACCTGTATCTGAGGATGAATTTTTTTCATATTCCTTTTTTTTGCGAAACGTTGTGGTACTTCTGACCAGAAAATCTGATAAGGGCGTTATTTCCACGTATAGAAGGTACACTTGGTATAACTTGATAACTCCAACCGTTTTCGAGGAAAGTGCCGTTAAACAATAATCAATAATTTTTTGAAAGACAAATTCAAATTTAATGAAACACATTATTACTAATTATTCCAATTTAACTGTAAATTTTCATAACACAACTAAATCTTAAAGAGCAAGAGTTAAGCTTTCGAATTAGCCCAAAAAGAATTATCCCAATTATGGCACTAATTGTATAATTATATTTTGAAATAAGGTTATTTTTTAGTTACTACCATTTTTCAAATAAAGTGAATTTTAAAAATGTTGAATCTTAAAAACTAATTTTTTGTAATTTTTTTGTATTAAATAAATAAACAACACATACATTAGACAACCCCCAATTTCAGAAGCCAGGGGCTTGTGCGGAAGGGGGTTACACATTGAAAAAACGCGGACATACAACCATTTCCTTCGACAGTGCCGGAGCCAGGATTCGAACCCGGCGGTGCGATGTCCGTGTGATTAATCGCGATTGCCACCTCGCGCCAGTTACCAGTTACCAGTTAAAAGATTCTTTATTTTATTTTAAATACATTTCATTTTATTTAATTGATTTGTCCCTAGTCTAGTTTTTTACATTCTTGCACAAGTGCATACAAAGACTGGTTTCCCTGCTCTAATATAGGTGTATCCCAATAGCTGCAGGTTGGCTGGTGGAAGCCGAAATCAATATGCTCATAAATTTAAATTATTACGATTTAGTTTGTTATTTCTTAAAAATTTTATAACATTTATGTGTGTGACCATCTGCGTACAGTTCAATTATTTAAATGCTTTTTTCCTGTGACCATTTGTTATAATTCCGGTTTATGTAGGAAATAGTTTTTATTAAAAAAAAACCTACTTAAATAAATCATTTGTTCAAAAGTAAAATAAAAGGTATTCTGTCAATTATGTACATAATAAGTTAAAAGTTTAAAAAAGAAACAAAATAAATTTCTGAATTAAAATATAAATTAAGATGAATTTCTGACTATTTACATATATACATTTTTGAAGGGTGAGGGGGGAAGGGAGGGATAGGTGTAGGATGTCTCAGTTATCTGTTAGGTGCAAGTTATGTGTGGGTATCCTGTATTAGTCTCGTGCGTCGTAAATGGGGAGTCTCTGGTGTAATAGTCTATGAGCATGTGGGGGGTCATTGTGTCTGCGTCTGTTGGTTAGGTCCCTTGTTAACTCCGATCGCTGTATTTTATGTTCAAAGAATTTCTGAGCTGATTCTGTAATATAATCTCTCATGAGGGGTATATTAGCCCTCTCATGCAGCTCCGCAATCGGAGTGTATCTGTCAGTATTGAGTAAGAGTCTGAGTAGTTTATTTTGTGTTATTTGTAGTCTCATGCACTGTGCGTCTGAAATGGAGTTCCAGGCCGCACAGGCATATGTCAGTAGAGGTCTGAAAATTACTTTGTAAAGTGTCGATTTGTTGTCAGTCGAAAGTCTGCTTCTTCTGTTCACCAATGGATACAGCTTATTTAATGCGGCGTAAGTTCGCTGTAAGGTAGCTGTGATATGAGGTCCGAAGTAGAGCCTTGTATCTAGGGTCACCCCCAGATACTTAACTCTGCTTCTTTCCTCTATCTGTTTATCATTGATTTTTAACTTACTGAAAGTTGTCACATTGGTGAACTTCCGATGTAACGTGATAGTCTCAGTCTTTTGTTCGTTAATCCGTATTTTCCAGTCGCTGTTATATTTTGTTAGTAAAGTCATGTGACGCCGTATCTTCTGAACGGCCGTTTCCGCGTAGAAGGACCGTCCGCAGATAACGGCGTCGTCGGCGTATAGTAATGACGTCGTAGTGGGAAGGGTAGGAATATCGGCGAGGAAAAGGTTATACAGTGTTGGGGAGAGCCTTAACCCACTCGGCTATTGACCAGACCCTTGTAGTAATCAACTAAAGGGTCTAGAAAATGAATGTATATGGAAAAGTTCATTATAAAATTAATTGTTTATTTAATTAATTGCATATTGTTTAAAAAAAGCCTTTTGAAATTTCATCTCTTGTGCAATATACACAAAATGAAATCTTAAACAAATTTCATAATAGTCGCATGTGATTTTTCGATAGGCACTTTGATTAATTAAAATAGTCCAATTTAAACAAGAGTTATGATGTTATAACGAAGGGCACGCATGCTTCCGTTCGCTAGCTTCGCTTACCATCAGGCAAGAATTATACGTTATAAACATTTAGACTTTCCGCGCTTGTTTTTGCTCGCACAAAAATGTCTTTGTAATGAAATTTGTGTAGAATTTCCTGAGCTTCAAAACTGAATTCTTGTAAAATTATGGCTATGGGCAAACTTAAAGAAATATGAGTAAAAAACTGAACTTTTAAAAACAAAATTGTTTATAAATATTTTTCCCAGGCATCATTGACAGGCGATTCGACAAAATATGTTTATATACATTATAAACAACAGCTCCTCAAAAGACGAGATCACTTAGATTCAGTTACTTCAATTTAGGCTTTTTCGACAGTTTGCCTGCACTACACATGATAAAATCGATAAAAACTCGAAAACGATAGATCGTACGCATATAGTGTATCTAATGAAAGCTAAAGAGAATCAAATTTTGAACATGTTGGTGTATTACAAAATGTTTTGATACGAGTGAATGTTGATAAAGAGAGAAAAACATGAAAAATTGTCATTTTGACAAATAGTTATTTTTTTGATTGGCTTTAGGCAATAACGACATTAAATGTTTTTTGAAGAGAATTAAATTATCTGTAAAATGAGCTCCAAGTGATCTTCATGCGATGAGTGGTTCACGAATTACAGCTGTTTATAGCTGTGACCAAAAATTTCTTTTTTATTATAAATTAAGAGTTTCCTGCAAAAACTGTGCATAACATTTTTAAAAAAAATATGGGTCCAGTATGAAACGACTCAGAAATTCTCACAGAATAACTTCTGATACTTGAAAAAGTATGAAATATTATTAAATGTACTTTTTTGTACTTCAAACGTTCCTAAAAATTAAAAATCAACCGCATTTTCAATTGTCAGTTCCTTGTCGCTACTTACTGAAAATCATACACGAAAAAGTATATTTTGTAGGAAATTTTATAAGCTTTCATTTATGTCTTATGAAATTTTGTCGTAAAGTCAAAAGAAACGATGATACATACAAAAAAGTAATTAAAAAATAATATTGGTTCAATTTTTCTGAACAAAAACCGTTTTCAAGGACCTTTTTTTTTAAATATACCTTGCGAACGACTTATGCTATTGCATTACTTTTATATGTATATAAACTAATAAAAATAGGTCAAAATCAATTTTAAAAAAAAGTTATGCACAGTTCTTGCAGAAAAAACTTAATTTATAATAAAATAGAAATTTTTGCTCATAGGTTTAAACAGCTGCAACACGTGAACCATTCATCGTATGAAGGTCACTTGAAGCTCATTTTACAGATAATTTAATTCTCTTCAAAAAACCTTTAGTGTAATTATTGCTTAAAGCCAATAAAAAAATAGCTATTTGTCAAAATGCGCTTGAAAATGACAATTTTTCATGTTTTTCTCTTTCATATCCATTCATTCGTTATCAAAACGGTTTTGTACATAAATATTGATGGAATGGAAATAAGGAATAAAAGAAAATTGTTCGTAATCGAATTCTCTACAACTATCATTTTTGAGATTTTAGCGTACAACGCGCGCGTTTCCGTTGCATCGCAAAACTGTCAACATTTCAAAAAAATCTATATCGGCTACAATAGGTCGTACGAAGTTAAAAAAAATTGTAATTGTGCTGATTTTTATTACTTATAATTTTCATGTGTACATATTTTACAGTAGAATTGAGTTTTTTTGCGAAAAACCGATTTTTTACCTATTACCACAAAATAAGCCTGTTCCCAAAATTTCAGCCCGCTCTGAATTATTTCATCCAAATTTTCCCATTTTATTAGGCTAAATGGTAATGACAATAATATTATATTGTATAAAAAAATATTTCAGTTAATGCAGAGCTTTTACCTGTTTTCTAAAGAATTATATTTATGTTTCTGTGCTTTGATGTGGCAACTTTGAAATCCCCATTTAAAAAAAAAAAATTATACCTCATATCCGTAAAAAATTTTAAAAAAAATAATAAACACCACAGAAATTAGACAACCCCCAATTTCAGAGGCTAGGGGCTTGTGCAGAAGGGGGTTACACATTGAAAAAACGCGGACATACAACCATTTCCTCCGACAGTGCCGGAGCCAGGATTCGAGCCCGGTGGTACGATGTCCGTGTGATTAATCGCGATTGCCACCTCGCGCCTTAACCCACTCGGCTATCGACTAGAGATTTACTTCAAAAGTGTAGGCAGCGACTAATAGGTCCGTCCATAAAATTTAGTTTTTAATTGGAAATGTTAGATTTATGGGTGTTATAAACCCCTACAAAGTTTTTTTAAATAGTAGTCATTTACTTTCGGCGTTATTTGTAATAGAAATTACCTCAACGCGTCGAGGTTAGAAAACGCTCTCTTGGCGCGAGTGACGTCACATGCTCGCAATGCGATATACGCTGCGATACTTTAGGTGTTGCTATAGTGATGTAGTTAATTTTGCGATTGTCATGATATTTGTCATAGTCGTATTTATCTGGACTTTGAAAGAAAATCGAATATCATAATCGCATCTACGTTTGGAAGAGTTATGTGAATCTTTTTTCTGGAAACCCTCCTCCACATTTGACAACAATAAACAAACTCTATTTGATGTTCTAAATAGTAAAGGCACTGTTACTTCCGTGAATTCAAACTTTATTTTAAACGAGAACGACAGTAACGACACGGAATAAACCTAACGCAGCGTACAGATGATCTGGCGCCTGCCGAGCTTGCAAGCATCTGACGTCATATGCGTTTATCTTACTGAAAGAAAGCAAGCAATTTCTATGGCCGCTGCTGTTGTTCTGATTAACTTTTTTCAACTACAGTTTTAATATTGTTATTATTGGGTAGAAATCTTTATTTTTCACTACTTTTAATGTAAATTAATTTTTTGTGGACAGAAGTATTGTCAATATTGTCTGAAAGTTATTTGTGGCATTCTATGAATATTCTATCCTATTATTTGGGTTTTCTACCACATGTACTATTATCCTCTTCAAAACAAATCACCGAATCTACAAAATAATAGAATTATTGGAAAAAAAACCTCTGCGCCCGTGACGTTTACGCCAAAGGAAAAGTCAGAGGTTATGTTTTGCAAATAATATAAATCGGAATAAACACAAAAATAATGTATTTTGCTGACGTTTCGGAAAGTAATCTCTTTCCGTTTTCAAAGCTATTTTTTGAAGAACTCTTATTTTGCTGTGTATGTCAAATACACAGCTTTAAGATTCTGTTTATGTTATTTCCATAGATACTTACTACTTACACAGAACATAGAACTGATGATATTTTTTTTTAGATAATGTTGAGTTTGTTAAGTTCTTCTTTTAACATTGGTAGCCAGGTTGTACAAATATCTACAGAACAATTCGATACGCATTTATCTTCATTTAATAAGATTATTGCTGATTCTTTAATTTTTCTTTTTTTGGTATCTGTTTCTTTTGTTAAAATTTTTGCCGAGTCCCAGTTTATTCTATGTCCGTTTTCCCAAGCATGTTCACAAATCTTTGATTTCTGAATTTCATTCTTTTTAATGTAATTCTTGTGCTCATCCAACCTCACACTGAAAGGTCTGGATGACTCACCCACATAACATTTATCACATTCGCACGGGATATTGTAAATACAGTTTTTTGAATTCTGTTCCTTGTTTATCGGTTTTGTTTTTGTTAAAATAGATCTTAAAGTGTTCCCCGTTTGAAATATCGTCCTAACATCAAATTTGTCACCTATACGGCGTAGCTTTTCCGATAGTCCGTATACATAAGGAATTATTGCTGTATAATGACGTTCAGGTTTTTGTCGTACCTGATTGTCCCTATTTTCAACATTTATGAAAACTCTATCAACAAAGGCTTCAGGATATTGATTTTGTACTAGAACCTCTTTGATAAATTTTTTCTCGTTATTTAATATTTCATTATTAGATGAAATTATTTTGGCCCTATCGTATAAACATTTTACAACACCCCTTTTAACATTTATTGACTGATTTGAGTTAAAATTTAGATATCTATTAGTATGTGTTGGTTTTCTATAAACGCTTGTTTCAATTGTATTATTTATCCTTCTAATTAAAACATCTAAAAATGGTAGTTCATTCCTACTTTCTACTTCTAATGTGAATTTAATAGACGGTTCCTTACTATTTATATTTTCTAAAAAACTATCTAGTAAATCAACACCATGAGGCCAAATTGCAAAGATGTCGTCAACATATCTCCACCAGACAACCGGTTTGTTTATACAATTTTGAACATGTGTGTTCTCAAAGTTCTCCATAAATATGTTGCTTAAAATTGGTGATAATGCAGACCCCATAGCCATACCAAAATCCTGCTGATAGAACTCATTGTCCAATTGAAAATAGGTTGTTTTTATACACAGTGTTAAGAGTTCCATTATGCTATTTACACTTAATTTAGTTCTAGTTTCCAAATTATTATCATTTAGCATGCTAAATGATAATAATTTGGAAACTAGAACTAAATTAAGTGTAAATAGCATAATGGAACTCTTAACACTGTGTATAAAAACAACCTATTTTCAATTGGACAATGAGTTCTATCAGCAGGATTTTGGTATGGCTATGGGGTCTGCATTATCACCAATTTTAAGCAACATATTTATGGAGAACTTTGAGAACACACATGTTCAAAATTGTATAAACAAACCGGTTGTCTGGTGGAGATATGTTGACGACATCTTTGCAATTTGGCCTCATGGTGTTGATTTACTAGATAGTTTTTTAGAAAATATAAATAGTAAGGAACCGTCTATTAAATTCACATTAGAAGTAGAAAGTAGGAATGAACTACCATTTTTAGATGTTTTAATTAGAAGGATAAATAATACAATTGAAACAAGCGTTTATAGAAAACCAACACATACTAATAGATATCTAAATTTTAACTCAAATCAGTCAATAATGTTAAAAGGGGTGTTGTAAAATGTTTATACGATAGGGCCAAAATAATTTCATCTAATAATGAAATATTAAATAACGAGAAAAAATTTATCAAAGAGGTTCTAGTACAAAATCAATATCCTGAAGCCTTTGTTGATAGAGTTTTCATAAATGTTGAAAATAGGGACAATCAGGTACGACAAAAACCTGAACGTCATTATACAGCAATAATTCCTTATGTATACGGACTATCGGAAAAGCTACGCCGTATAGGTGACAAATTTGATGTTAGGACGATATTTCAAACGGGGAACACTTTAAGATCTATTTTAACAAAAACAAAACCGATAAACAAGGAACAGAATTCAAAAAACTGTATTTACAATATCCCGTGCGAATGTGATAAATGTTATGTGGGTGAGTCATCCAGACCTTTCAGTGTGAGGTTGGATGAGCACAAGAATTACATTAAAAAGAATGAAATTCAGAAATCAAAGATTTGTGAACATGCTTGGGAAAACGGACATAGAATAAACTGGGACTCGGCAAAAATTTTAACAAAAGAAACAGATACCAAAAAAAGAAAAATTAAAGAATCAGCAATAATCTTATTAAATGAAGATAAATGCGTATCGAATTGTTCTGTAGATATTTGTACAACCTGGCTACCAATGTTAAAAGAAGAACTTAACAAACTCAACATTATCTAAAAAAAATATCATCAGTTCTATGTTCTGTGTAAGTAGTAAGTATCTATGGAAATAACATAAACAGAATCTTAAAGCTGTGTATTTGACATACACAGCAAAATAAGAGTTCTTCAAAAAATAGCTTTGAAAACGGAAAGAGATTACTTTCCGAAACGTCAGCAAAATACATTATTTTTGTGTTTATTCCGATTTATATTATTTGCAAAACATAACCTCTGACTTTTCCTTTGGCGTAAACGTCACGGGCGCAGAGGTTTTTTTTCCAATAATTCTATTATTTTGTAGATTCGGTGATTTGTTTTGAAGAGGATAATAGTACATGTGGTAGAAAACCCAAATAATAGGATAGAATAGTATTGTCAATATTTTAACTACTATTAATACTCTTATTTACTATTGGCTTCAATCCCCGGGAGAAAAAAGCCGACATCCTTTATTCTGTACATAGTCTTTTGCAGAAGGTTTCAGGTCAATTCCTTCAATGAACGAAAATTCCGAAGTTCAGCCATTTTACGGCTTCTTTGGATCTGCTACGTAACTAAACCTATTCATATTACCTAAAGGAAATCGCTTTTGGGTCTCCATAAAGTTGGCAAGGTTCTTTTTGTAATCGTCCGAGCCAAATAAATTGCACAATGTCACTGCGTCCTTTTCCTTAACGATTTGTTTCATTTTCTCCGGATGAACATAAAAATAGGACGACTTTCTAGTGATTACATCTGTAAATATGCTCTTAAAAAAAAAGCATCTGCTGACGCTGTCGACGAATGAACTTATGTTGTTTTTGACATGGCTGAAGTTGGTCTAAAAATAGTACAAGTTGAACTCGCATTTGAGAATGTACGCAATAACAAAATCTTGTACTTACTAATGTATCAAATGCGTATGGGTTACATAGGGCTCTGTTTATCATATACATTACACAAAAATTTTGAAATGTTCACAGGAATTTGATTGATATTTTGACAGTGATTTTTGAATAAAATATTGATGTTTTGTTTTCTAAATAATTGCTAAATCGAGTGATTTGTGAATTCTTTACATCTTGTCAAAATTGTCAGTTGTCCCGTTTAATTTTCTTCATTGTGACCAAATTTTTGTAATGAATTCCATAATAAGAAATATTAATTCATTGAAAATACCAGTAAGTTAACATAAGCCTAATTTATTACAGGTTGCTCCAAAACATTTTTTTTTAGTTGCACCTTTCAAGAAACTGCACACTAGCATCTCTCACTGAATGTCATTCTTCAAAAACTACTTTAAACAAGAACATATGTGTACAAAACTTTCCTCAAATAAGTTCAGTTAAATATTTTGAACCAGCATGCAAATACTTTATCAAGAAAAATGACACGAAGTCACTCAGCAACACAGAAAATAAGTCTGTTCTACCTAGATCTACAATGAGACTCACCTACACGGCGGATTACAAACTTCGTCGAACTTATAGCAGAAAATTTTACAAGAAAAATAAAAGCGACGTCTCAAAATTACGACAAGCAGATTACGAGAGAAATAAGCGATGTAGAGATGATATTTGCGACGATGGATGTATCTACAAAATCGAAGAAAGAATTAAAAAGAAAAGGGAGGATCCAACAAAAGAGCCATGGGATATTAAGTCAGTTGTAAATATAAATAATATATTGCAAGAACAAAACAAAGAAAAAAGTATAAGGAATATGCACGAAAGAAATAAAATTCATAGCTTTATTTATAAGCCCATAAACTGTAAACATTGCCAGAAAAATCACGATGAAAAAAGAAGAAGAGAAAAATTTGAAAGAATTGCAAAACTAACCCAACAAAAACGCACATGCTGTACATACTGTGTAGCAAAAAAAATAAATCCCAGATATGAGGCAAAAAAGAGGAAATTTCAACGACATTACGAAAGAGCCCTTATACCGGAAGAAAGCAAAGAGATTTATTGTCCCTATTACATCAAAGATACCAAAGAGGCAAAGAAAAAGGGAGACGGTAAAACAGTAAACAAAGTACAGACAGAAGAGAAGAAAGAGTGCGCCATCCCATTATATCTCATTGTAAAAGAAACATCAGAAAAATCAAGATCAGAAAGTATTCTCAAGAACTATAAAGGTTACTCTAATAGCACTAATTTTATTACAAGAAGTGCCTCAGAGACGAACGTATACAACGTGAGTCAACAAGTATGTAAACCAGCCAAGTCTAATTTTGAATTAACAACTAAGAAGAAGAACGAGCAGGTAACAAACGAAAGAGACGGAAGAAGAGATGCTGAAGATGTTGTGAATAGAAAAATCTCTCAGATTCAAAATAAAAATCTAAAGAATAGACAGGACCGAATGGATCAGAGTGAAGAATTCATAGTCAAAGCTAGAAAAAGTTCAGGTGAAAAACCAATTACGTTTTACTCTCTAGATTCCAAGAAGAAAATCGGATATGCTGCACAGCTAGATTCTAAAGAGCGCCTAGCTCAAACAATAAGTCAAATTCTCAAGCCCGTTATACTGCAAGATTATATAAAATATCATGAAGTTAAAACAGGTAAGTTCCCTACATACGTAAGGTCCGAATTGGTGGAGTAAAAATAGCCAAAAATAAGGCAATAGAAAAAAATTTACATGTAGCAACGCGACATAGAAAAATAAGCTTGTATTGGTGAAACTAAGAATAACCTGAGTTTTCTATATCGGTGGGGGAACCCTTTTTTTCACGAATTGGTCATTTTTAGGGGTGGTTTTTCAGTTTTAATTTATTTTGGACCTTTTAAGATGCTAGTTAAGAAACGAGAATAATATCCTTCTATTGTAGAACGTTCAGCTCTAATTTCGTGAAAATCGGTTTACCGCCCCCCACGATACGTAGACATATATACTGAAAAAATGTAAAAAATTGAATTACGGCTAACTTGGCCAAAACTCAACCGGATTTGATGAAATTTTAGACGAAAGTAACCTATATAACCAAGAAATAGTCTATTTAATTTTAGCAAAAAATACCCCATGGTTTGGCCGCAATTCCATTTTTAGTCCAAATTTCACAAAATTTTCAAAACGTTCCCAAATTTATCCAAATGGTCGTACGAAAATTTTGAAGACATTTTTATATGTACTTTTACGTGATGTAACTAAAAAATAACTTTTTTTAAATTTAACTGATTTTTTTGTCATTTTTGGTATATATATATATGCGCGCAGTGATTTCCCGTCATTTTTGGCATTATACGTATACTTTAAACGAGGATAATTGAAACTGGTCAGTGTTAAAGCACAGGACCGTGCGCACTGAACTTGATATTTTGTCCTATATATTTAGCAATGGTATCGAGATTCGAATAGTAGTTGGAACTGTGCAGGCGAGTCCGAGACTGGCAATATAATCAGCCTGATTGAACCATCTACGACTGCACTTGTTTAAAGATAATAAAACGGACAGACCTACTAGCATAAAAAAAACTCGTAAATCGTTTCAACGGTGGACTTAGAGATGTGCTGTCTGTGCCAGTGCAGTGCGTAAATACCTGTTATAATATCAAGCGTAGGAGTTTAGTTAGTTATTGTTCATATTTATAAATATTTACTACTATATAAAAGGTAAAATATTTTAATTATTTACTAATTTATCATGGCTTTCTGGAGACCATTTGAAACAGACGATGACATAATAACGCCCGAAAATCTTATCATTTTCTTATGACAAGCATTTCTATTTACCTCCGCCCATGTACAATAAAGAGATGCCGACTGTTTTTGTCGGCTTTTAGTTTTTATACGGTTTCAGTTAAGTTCGTTTATACTTTATACACGCACAAGTATACGTGTGCGTTATTCGTTATAACAATTTCTATATTAATAATAAAAATTTATAGTGAGCAGGTTTTAAATGTTTAGATTGAACAAAATTTCCGGAGATAAGATATGTTTTTTCGAAAATTCACTTATTTTTTGTTAAACTTTTTACATATTTTGATTATTGCTTTACTTTATTCATGTTTTCTTTTCTAGTAGTTGTACTGCTACTGCAAGAAGTGTCTACTTTGAATCGGTAACTGGAGTTTGGAATATTTCTTCATCCTCGTTATCGCTAAAATCGTATATATCTGAGATATTGTCTTCTCATCTTCTTCGTAATTATCAACTTCTTCGAATTCTTCAATATCATAAATATCAAAACTAATTTTTAATTGTTCAGACTCTTCATCAACCACAGCTTCGTCAACAATATTTTCTGCATTTTGACGCAAAGTATTCCTTCCATTGTGGCATAAATTACTCCATGTGACGCCGATGGTTTTGCACGAGCAATGTTTAGTTTTGTAACCAACCTTACATCACAAGCAATAATTATATTGAGTAGTTCATTAGAAAGAGGAGCTTTATCACACTTTATCGGCATCAGTCCATTATTTGTTGTTTGCTGCCATCCAAAATGGACACTATTTTGTTTGGATTTACTTCGTGTCAAAATGCAGAAAATATGGTTGATGAGCCTGAGCAATTAGAAATTTGTCCTGATATTTATGATATTGAAGAATTCGAAGAAGTTGATAATTATGAAGAAGATGTTTGTATTTCAGAGAATATCTCAGATGTATACGATTTTAGCGATGACGAGGGTGAAGAAATATTCCAAACTCCAGTTATCGATTCGGAAGTAGACACTTCTTGCAGTAGCACAAGTAGTACAACTCCTAGAAAAAGGAAACATGAATAAAATAAAATAATAGTCAATATATGTAAAAAGTTTAATAAAAATCAAGTGAATTTTTGGAAAAAAAAATTATATCTTACCTTTGGGAGTATAACAATTTGGCAACAGGTTTTCAACCCCTCTGAATCCGAAAATGCCTGTTGCCACATCGAAAAATAAACCAGAAGTCCGTTATTCAAGATGGCGCTAATTTTTGAAATATTGCTAATTTGGACTTAAAGTAAAAGGAAAAGGAATCCAGTGCGTATCTGGGGATTGTCAATATCGCTAAAATAAAATTTGATAATACCATAGTCATATGACTCATTGGATGTTCGTAATTAAAGATGGTGGTCAATATGGCGGCTATTTTTAAAATTTTGCAAATATGTACTTATAAAGGGATTTCAGGGCGTGTCGGGGGTTTTCGACACCGCTAAAATTAAATATGACAAGATCACAGTCAAAAAACCCACTGCGAGTCCATAATTGATGATTGTGGTCAGTATCAAACGTTTAAATGCCATAAAATGATGGTATTTTTTCACCTCCGACGTAAGCGCTCTCCAGTTATCCTTCTTTATTTAGTGATCCTAGGAAAACATTACCTTACTAAATGTTTCTAGATCTAAGTACAAACTAATAAACTGTATAGAGAGCCATGAATGCCGAATGCATTTTGTTTTGCGAAACAGATTTGTTCTAACCAGCGCAGCGCAAGTCATTTCAGGCCGTCGCGTCGGCTCAGTAGTGGGCCCAAGACCTGCCTGCAGTGTAAACTTGCATTAGTGGAAAAGTCGAAGGTGATGTCATAAAGTTCTGAAATACGTGAGAGTAAAAGTGAAATACATTCCAGTCCATGCAATCACAGAAACTTTATCCCCAATGCAGAGAGAAAATATTTTATCTTCCATGCTAGTAACGGTTCGGACACCACATCCAAACTTGCCACCGTCAGTAAATCGGTTGCATGGTCGCGGTACTTAAAGTCATCTGGCCTGCTCTCCGAACTAGGAAATCATCCTCCGGAGGAGCCGACTATTTCTTATGTGGAGAAATTCGTCATCCAACTCTACAAGATCAGCAACTTTGCTCCGCTTCCCACTATTGAAACTTTCCAAAATCCTTATTTTTAATCTTACAGGTGCCACCGCAAACTTCCACGGGTGATGAAGCACGACAAATTCTTTTTAGGACAGTTAAGTCTGAGGGACTTCCACCCACAAGTGATGCTTTAAAACTAAACATACTGAGAAGTCATTATCAAATAAATATTCTTTTAAAGATCAGCACTTAATATAACCGTTAAATTTTCCACTTGCAGTGCTGTGTTTGGAAAAACGCCCACTTGCCAGACCCTCCCTTACCGGACCTTCGGGAAATGGGATGGAAATTTCTTGATGGGAATTTTGTTCCGGTTTTCACGACATTGGAATTGGTTCCGAAAGACTGCAAGGACATCCTAACTTTTGGGTGCAAGACGGGATGCGCCATCCGGACCTGTGGTTGTCGGAAAAGTAATTTGCCTTGTTTAATGTCATGCACCTGTAGTGTCTCCAACGTGCGACGCATAAACAGCATTGAGTGATTACTAGTCTCAAATATTTTAAAACATGTACCTGTACTGTACCTTAAAGTGCCATTTGATTAGAGACGTGCAATTAGTCTTAGAGTTTTTAACGCTTCAGCGTTATTTCTAACGTGCCATAAACATGACAATATAAAATTAATACATTTTTTTACTGTCTTTTTACTTAGATAAGTAAAGTCTGATAATTTTTCCTGGATGTGTTGACTTTCTTCTCTTGAGCGCAAACAATGCCAGCAGTAGACATAACAATCCTATAAGAACAGCCGCCATCTTAAATTACGAACTTCCGGTTGGCTAAATGAGTAGAATATTATTAAATTTGGCTTTAACGGTTTCGAAAACTCCCCGATACGCCCTGGATTCTCTTTAGATATTCATATTCGCCATATTACAAACATATGCGCCATATTAGTCGCCACTGTTAATTTAGGACTTCCGGTTGGAAGTGTGTGTAATTATTAAATTCTGTTTTAGCAGCGTCGACAACCACCTATAAGTTCACGTTAGGAATATTTCAAAAATAGCCGCCATCTTGAATAACGGGCTTCCGGTCCGTTTTTCGAAAATGGCACCAGGCATTTTTGGATTCATCGGGGTCAAAAACAGCTAAGAGAAAGTTATTTTTTAGTTACATCATGTGAAAGTGCTAAAAAAATCTTCATTTTGTAAAAAAAAAAAATTCGTAAGACCATTTGGTCAAATCGGGAACGTTTTGAAAATTTTGTGGAATTTGGACTTAAAATGGAATTGCAGCCAAACTAAACTATTGAATATTTTTTGCTAAAATCTGGCAGGCTATTTCTTGGTTATATAAGTTACTTTCATCTAAAATTTTATCAAATTCGGTTGAATTTTGACCAAGTTAGCTGTAATCCAATTTTTGAGGTTTTTTCAGTATATATGTATACATATCGTGGGAGGCTGTGAACCGATTTTCACAAAATTTGAGCTGAAGGTTCCTTGAACATCTACAATAAAAGGGTACCATTATCGTTTCTTAATTGGCATTTTAAAGTGTCCAAAATAAATTGAAACCGAAAAACCACCTCTAAAAATGACCAATTTACCCCCTTCTGTGTGAAAAAAGGGTTCCCCCACCAACTCGTTGTAGAAAATTTAGGTTATTCTTAGTTGCACCAAAACAAACTTATTTTTCTATGTCTCATTGCTCCATGTAAAGTTTTATTTCAAAATCTATCTTTACTCCACTAAATGCACAATATCATAGTATAAAATTTCTTTTAGCCATTGAAAGACTAGAGAAAAATCTGTACAAGTATTTCAGCCAAAATAAAAACATTGCATCACGTGAAAATACCGTTACATCTAATCATTGCACCAATTTCGATCAAAACACCAATCTAGGTATATTTGATAAAGCCGATAAAGAAATTCGAGATCCATTTTCAAAATTAGAAATCAACGATCCGCTAATATCAAACCAGGATAAAAAGGATCCGAACAAAAATTTAGATATTACCGCCCCGAGCTTAAACAAGGACGAATTTCTTGATCCTTCCCAAAATGTGGTTAAAATAGCAAAAGGTGGAAAGAAAAAAGGTGGTTCGTCTAAAAAGCGCCCTTGTCCCAGACGAGAACACTGCAAGAAAAAGAGAGGAGGAGGGACGTGTGAGAGGCCATGTGATAATTTAGAAAGAGAGTGCATCGATGATCCCATATGGGCGAGGTCCCAGAGGGAAAAGGAAGATTTTTATCGCAAAAAGGTTACCGATCCTTTCAGACAAGATCCCCGTAAAAAGCAGAAACCTTCCGCAAAAGATAAAAAAGATACCTGCGACGTGAAGTTAGATCCCTGTAAAAAAACATCATGCGATGATCCATGTAAGAAAGACCCTTGCAAAAAGGAAAAGAAAAAATCAGGCGGTGACTCTTGTAAGAAAAATACCTGTAAAATGCAAGCTGGTGGCAAAAAGGCAGATCCTTGCGGAGATCCGTGCAAAAAGAAGTCTAGCAAGGCGGTGAATCTATGTAAAAAGAAAGATAAGAAAGAACCTACATGCAAAATGACGGATCCATGTGTGAAGCCTAAACCACCTCCAAAACCATTGCAAGCAGGTGAGATCACCTGTAAAAAAATAGAGTGCATTAAGAAGCGAACCGGTTGTGAACAAGCAAAAGTGTGCCATGAACCAAAACGGTTAACTCTTGAAATAAAGTGTCCTGGACCCACGCCTAAAGCAGAACCACCAAAAAGTACTTGCGTAACATCAGAGTGTTATCTCCGTGTGCCTATGCCAGAAGACTGCCCAATGAAGATACAAGCGGTGCAGTCCGAACCAAAAGGTAAGTCACTTAGGGCGTTAGTGTTGTTAAAAAAAAAGAAGTTCGGTTTTAAGTATTTTAGACGAGAAACTGAAGTTAAATTCAATAAAAAAATTCAAGACAACCTTAACTTACGTATTACCCCAGTAAAATAAGTAGGTATTTCCTTTGGGGGTTCACAGTGGATATGTTTCGCATTTTTCTCAAAACTTATTAATTTTTGTGAAAATTATTAAGTATAACAATTCCTAGAACCATTTGAATTTCTGAATTTTGACTAAAAATTCATAATCCGTGACCTAGAAGTCCCTCAGATATCGATTTTGAGTTGAATCGGATCTGAAACGGTAAAGTCGTCCGCCACCTTGAAGTCGCCATCCTGAACTAAATTTTTGTCTAGAAATTCGTAATCGGCGAACCCGAAAACCCCCAGATATCGATTTTGATCGATTTGGATTATAAATAATAATAATAATAAATGGTCTTTATTTTATACTCGGCGAAGTCCAGGTCACCCTGTTCTACTTAACCGAGTTTAGAAAATACAAAATAAAATAATAACAATACAGTTTGTTACAATATGCAGTGAACACGGTATGAATAGCACAGTATGTACACAATATGACAGTAGGTAATGAAATAACATTAAAAAATAAAACAGTAATTCATAAAATTAAATAATTAATTATGCCTGAGTTTGCCTAGAAAGTAAAATATTATACATAGATGTTTTAAAACGTTGATGGTTATAACTTTTAAATTCAGCTGGTACAGCATTATATATTTTTGAAGAACAATAAGTAAATGAACGCCTGGAAAAAGTAGTTCGGTGTCTAGGGATATTTAAAAGAAGCTGATTCCTAACATTAACATTATGAGACAAGTGACGAAAATTAATTTTTTTCAACAGATAATTCGGGCATTTAGTTAATATAAGTTTGTGTACGAAACAAACCAAGTGCAGCTGTCGGCGATAACGCATATTGAGCCAACCAATCTCATTGATTTTATTGATTACATGATCACGCCTGTGCAAATTGTAAATTAACCTAATACAGCTATTTTGGATTTTTTGTAACCTGTCAGCTGCTCTATCATCAAGACATGGACCATATACGATATCCGCATAATTTAATAATGACAGCACCAACGTATCAGATAATTTCTTTCTTAAATCTCTATTCAAAAAGGCTTTATTTCTGTACAAGTTTCTCAACGCAAGGTAACATTTTTGTAGGAGTTTATTAACATGCTCACAATATCTGAGTTTATTGTCAATAGTTAGACCTAAACTTCTGACACTAGTTGCAACAGGCAATCGAACGTCAGCCAAGATGATATTTAAGTTATTAGCAGCCCATTCAGAATCATTTCCAATGTATATCATGACTGACTTCTGTGGATTTAAAATCAGACTATTACGCACAGAGTAGGTCTGTAAATTTTTTAGGTCCGTATTGAGCTTAGATTGAGCATGTAATGCATTATTTTTTGTGAAAGACAAGTAAACATTAGTGTCATCGATATACTGATGACTATAAGAGTACTGTAGTTGACGACAAATGTCAGAAGTGTATAAAATAAACAGAAGAGGTCCAATGATAGAACCCTGTGGGACACCGGAAGTAACTTGCAAGGCAGATGATATTGTATTGTCTAAGATAACACTCTGGGTACGATTAGCAAGATAATCTTTAATAAGGTTTGAAGCAGAAGTGTGAAACCTATAATATTTTAACTTAGCACACAGGAGATCATGATTAACAGTGTTAAAAGCCTTGCTGTAGTCAAGTAACACTAACACGGTAGTCTTTCTATCGTCAACACCCCTGGCAATGTCGTCAGTTACATCAAGAAGAGCTGTAACCGTACTGTAGCCTTGTCTGAAACCTGCCTGTTGCAAAGGTAGTATTTTATTTGCGTTGAGAAAAGCATTCATTTGATCATATAAGATCCGCTCAAGTATTTTGGACAAAGTAGGCAAAATGCTAATTGGGCATAGATCAGAATAAGAAGTAGGATTAGATATTTTGGGTACCGGTATAATTAAAGCTTTTTTCCAATCTGTAGGAAATGAGTTAGTTTCTAAAATAGAATTGAGTATATGAGGGATATGATCAGTAATATATGGAATGCAATATTTGATCATAGTGATACTGATATCATCAGCTCCTTTAGCATTAGATTTTATTTTAAAAATTATTTTTCTAACTTGCGTATTAGTAATATTTACAAATTTGAATTTATCAGAATTAGATGAATTATTAGTTTCAAGAAATTGTAAGAGTTCATGACAGGGGGGTGGAGCATTAGCCGCAACCTGTATAAAATTATTATTGATATCATCAGGTTGTTTTAAGTCTACAGGTAGGCTATTTTTCGTTTTATTATTTATATTTAAGGTCTCCAAAGCCCTCCAAGTTTCACGACTACTTTTCTTACAGCAAAATTCAAGATAAGCTTTTTCTTCACGCTTAATTGCATTAGTTACATAATTTCTCATGTTTTTATAGTCAACCCAATGTGCATTATCTCTCGTTTTATGATATTTAGATAATAATTTGTCTCTTAGTTTAATCATAGTTTTAATCACATCAGTAAGCCAAGGAGCTTTCGGTTTACTAACCCTTATAGTTCTTATAAGTGCATGTGTATTAAATAAATTTAAAATATTAGTGGTTAGAAAAGAAAGCTTATCATTAATGTCTGGTAGATTGTAAATGTGGTCCCAGTTAACAAGTTGCAAATCATTTAAAAACACTTCATAATTAAAATTCTTAAAGTCTCTGAAAGTAAATAATTTAATATTACCATCCGTAATATTTACTTTTAAATTACAAAAAACTAGCCGATGATCAGTTAAATCATGCAAATCAGAGCAACCTATATCACTAACCAGGTAACTATCATTAGTTATTATAAGATCGATAAGAGTACTGCTAATGTTATTTATAAGGGTTGGCTCATTAACTAGTTGTGAAAGATTATACGTACCCATTAGTTGCAACAACTGCACCGTGGCATTGCTATTTAAATTAAGCATATTAATGTTTAGGTCAACAACCGGCAGAATATCAGCTATGCTGTTTTCAAAAATTTTTAAGGACTCATTTAAATTTTGCTTTGGAGATCTATGTACAACACCAATGCCATAGTTAATTTGTTTGATTCTAGTAGTAATCCAGATCTGCTCTAATTCAGGTGTATTCTCGCAGCTGAAAATGTTTATATTTAATCTAGAATCTTAATAGATAGCCACCCCTCCACCGCTTCCATTACGATCATTCCTAATAAGTTTATAACCATCAACATCTAAATCATTTGGCGCAATTAAAGGTGTTAACCATGTCTCAGTTATACCTAATATAGAAAATTTTTCATTAATTACAATATCTTTTATTTCATTAAAGCTGGGGTATAAAGATCGAATATTTACATGTCCTAACTTAAGATTATTCATTGTGTATATATAATAGATATATTTTATATTTATGTAACAAACTGTAAAGAAAATAAACAGAATTAAGTAATATAATGAGTAAATTAAAATATCAGTATCCGCCGGTACACAAACATTAAAATATTAGTTACAACCGCATTGTAATAAATTTATGAAAAGACCATCAAATAAAAATAAGTTAAAGCGCCACTAAGAGATGTCGCTAGAAGCCTCTTCATCAGGTATTTTAGTAACAGGTATATCTCCAGAGTTCTTGACAATTATAGATTTCTTATTATCCAACGAAGCATGAATAGTACCATCAATAGTCCAAACATTTCTTATTCCAAAAGTAGCAACAGATTTTTTCCATAAGTTATAACGAGTAAGCGTCAAATCTTCATGAATAATAATACCAGTAGATTTTAAATTCTTTTTATGCTTAAAAAGCAAATTCTTTACATTCCTTTGATAAAATTCGACAATAATTGGCTTGGGTTTTTTGTTCATACTTTTTTCATCAGTAGATTTATTTGTAAGAGTTCTAATACGATATGACTTATGAATATCATTGAGGGTTAGATTTAATTTCAAAAGATTATTAAATATATCTAGCAACTTATCTGGACAATTTTCACTTGAGTTTTCATGCTCTGGAACCCCTAGTATCCTCAGATTATTCATTTTTGAATTTTGCTCCAGAAGTTCAATTTTTTTACTCAACTTTGCATTATCTTCTTGCATCATAATTAATTCTTTTTTTACCTCAGAAAATTTTTCTTCATAAATCACACATACTTCTTGTACAATCTGATTGACCATAGAGTTAATAAAATTATCATTTTTAATTAAGGCCTTAGACACCTTTTCAACAATTTTCTTGATATCATCATTTGTTCGTGTTTCAGGCATTTTGATGATTAGAATTACTTAAACTGTATGAGAGTTACTATTTTTACTTTAACAGTAAAATTGTATTTAGCGACACTTTAGTTCTCAGTAAGAAAAATAGAAAAATGCAGTAGTAAATGAAATAGTGTCTACTCGCCGCGACACATCAATAGAGATTCTGACAAAAAAGTCGTCCAAATGACAAAAGTCCGCCATATTGGCGCCGCCCTTTTGAATTTCTAAATTTTGACCAAGAATTCATAATTGGCGATTCGAAAACCCCCAGATATCGATTTTGAGTCGAATCGGATGATAAACGGTAAAGTCGACCTCCAGCTTGTTTTTTTTCCTATATGAAAATGTTAAAATGTATTGTCACCGGACTTATACACATGTGTAAAATTTCAAAGCTGTAGCTTAATTAGAACTAACTATCTAACTAACTAACCAACCAACCAACCAACCAACCAACCAACCAACCAACCAACCAACCAACCAACCAACCAACCAACTAACCAACTAACATTGCAAGTTGAATAAAAGCTTTTAAAAAGGCCAATTTTGAATATCAATTCCTCCGAATTCAGCACCGGTAAGAAGTTGACACTATCGGCATTGGATAGTATATGAAGTATAGTTTATGGAATCATGCTACTTTTATTTTTAAAAGCTTTTATTAAAATTGCAATATTAGTTAGTTAGTTAGTTAGTTAGGTAGTTAGTTGGTTGGTTAGTTAGTTTGTTTAGGTCAAATCTTGCAATCAAAATTTCGATTAGTTCTAATTAAGCTAGAGCTTTGCAATTTTGCACGTGTATAAGTCCGGTGACACTTTAACATTTTCATAGAAGAAAAAAACAAGATGGCAGTTTCAAGATGGAGAATGACGTTTATGATCCGGGCGTCAATTCTCGAATCTCTAGTGGTCGATGTCGTATGCTACTTTCTTAACATGTCTATCAAAATCGCGCGATTGTGATAAAATTACATTCTCGAATGTCGTATTCTACAAATTTTAGTAGAATTTGCAACGAGTGGTTTCAGCTAGTCGCCTCTTGATTGTCGAATGCGACGATACATAGGTAACCATTTCTTATTTTTGGACGAGATGGGGAAATGTGTTGAAACGAAAAAAGAATACGTTTTAAAAAATGGTGAATCAAGAGGAAATTAATTTTCTTGATGTAATGGAAAATTTGGAAAACCAATAAAATACATCAGTTCACAATAGGACCATATAGGAAAACAGACCCGTTCATCGAGTAAATAAATAAACACCACAGAAATTAGACAACCCCCAATTCCAGAAACCAGGGCTTGTGCAGAACACATTGAAAAAACGCGGACATACAACCTTTTCCATCGACAGTGCCAGAGCCAGGATTCGAACCCGGTGGTGCGATGTCCGTGTGATTAATCGCGATTGCCACCTCGCGCCATCTACAGAATAAAACACCTTACTCACTAAATACTCATACAATTTTTGCTTAAAATGATTAAAATTTTCCACTCCACATCATCACAAAGATTTAAAAACCTATTGAAACGCATAATGCCCTGATAAATATGAGAATTTTGAGAGACGCCTATTCTGGAATAAGGTTGGTATAGGTTACCGTATCATATTTATGCACATTATTTATTTTCACAAACGAATTCTCTCTTATTTTTATATTTAATATGACTGGATATATATAAAGTGAGGGTAGAGTTAGTAATGACAAGTTAATAAATATTTGTCTACAGGATGCTCGAGGAGGAGCTCATATCATACACCTGATACCGTGTCAAAAGCCCGGGATAGGTCAAAGTACAGAGCGACTGGAAATTGTTTATTATTGAGGCATTCATATACATTATACATATATTTATGTATAACCTCAAAAACCTTACAGACTGAACAATAAAATTAAACGGTACCGCTGTTGCCATATTTTGTCATTCGACAAATTTGTAGAAGTACGACAGTAGTGTCTATGACTGCTCAAGAATAAGAATTTTTAAAATTGTGAGACAAATATCCGTGACAAATGTCATATTCGACAATTTCAGTAGAAATTCTAGAATTGACGCCCCGATTCGACTCAAAATCGATATCTGGGGGTTTTCAAGATCGCCAAAAATGGGGGCGCCAATATGGCGGACGACTTTTGTCGTTTATGGTCCAAATCAATCAAAATCAATATTTGGGAGTTTTCAGGTTCGCCGATTACGAATTTCTAGTAAAAAATTTAGTTCAAGATGGCGGACGACTTTACCATTTATGACCCGATTCGTCTCAAAATCGATATATGGGGATCACAGCATATCAAAAGACTAAAAACTTGCTTGCCGCGAACAATCTCCTTTACACAGGAAAAGCCTTTGTGTCATAAAAAAAATTATATAATGTAACAAAATGATGGGTTTGATTTTCTTCAAAGCTTATTTTCTACTTTTTTTTAGCATCATTTTAGACCTAATATTAATCGAGAAAAATAAAAAAAAACGATGCAAAATGTTTTTACGTTTAAACCTCTGTTTGTGTGAGTTGGTTGTCTATAAATGCAACACAATTTTCACAAACATTCACAGTAAACAAGACTTGTTCTCATAACTTTGAAAAACGAAACAGATTTTGTTTCTGAAACAGCGTATTTGTACTTGCATTGTCTTGCCCTAAAGTTCTGTATATACAATATGCTGTCTGCCTATTTTACGAAGGCCACACTAAATATCTCTCTTATTATCTATTGCAGAAGAATAAAGGTTTAAAAACAGTTATCTCATTTTTTGTGAGCTATATATTTCAGTAAAAAGAAATTTGAAATCCATTGCCTACTTTGTGAGATATATTTAAAAAACCTGAAACATTGGAAAACAACAAACTGTTATGTCTTCCTTATTTGAGGAGATACGAAAAAAGTTAAAGGGATGAAAGTTGACGGCAAAGACAATAAGAATAATAATGTGTATCAAAAAATTCGAAAAACGTAGTTGGCTTTGACATACGCTCTTGTGCAAAAATGAAAAGAACAAATTTCAAAGTAGGCCAGGACACCATTAATTCTGTTTATTTTTTCTCTTTCTAACAATATAAAAGATGTCACAAACATTTTAACTGATAGTGTCAATATTTAATATTTTATGAAAACCACAATTATTCATATCATTGAATTGTAAAAATCAGCTATGCCATAATAGCAATAATTCACTATATAATAATTATAATTCAGTAATTATTTATTACATTTTAAAACAAACAAATATATCTCATAAATAAAAATACAAGTACAGAATGAACATACAAAAAAACGAAAAACTATGTATAATAATACTACCTACTACCATACTGAAAAGGGAATGTGTGTATTTATGCACAAATGCTCAAATTGTGCACCCTGCATTCTAATACACAAACGTGCTCTACGAGACACCTCACGCATTACATTTTGGAGCATTTCAGGAGTAATTGCCTCACATGCGTGTCTAATTCTGGTTTTGATGTCCTCCATATTTTCAGGGGCGGTTTGAAATACCCTGTTTTTAATGTAATCCTAGACGAAAAAATCCAAGGAAGTAATATCTGGTGTTCGATCTAACCATATAATGGGTTCATATGTGCCTATCCAGCTATCTGGCATAACTTGATTTAAATAAATATAAATATTTATACATATTACAACAGTGTGAGGTGGAGCCCCATCTTGTTAAAAATATGGATATTTCAATCTTTCTGCCACTGCTAATTCATAAAGAAAATCTTGAAATTCGTTTTGCAGGAAACTTAGGTATCTACGAGCGGTTAATTTGTCATCATAAAAATAAGGTCCAATTACTTTAGTCCATAAGAGACCCACCCAAACATTCGTAGAAAATATTTCTTCGAAAGCAGTCTCTCTGCACCAATGTGTATTTTCTCATATCCACTTATAATATATAATAATACTTCCTATTCCTGTTTCTTGCATAAAATGTTTGCTTCTCATTGCCCGGAATATCTAATAAAAAAACTAAATTGTCGTTCATCTTGTCACAATATTAAAATTAGACACTACTATCAACTTACTATACCTAAACATAGAACTACTTTCTTTAAACGATCATTTTGTTATTCTGCGACCAAACTATATAATAGCATCCCGCTGCAAATCAAATCCTGTAAACCTCACAGTTTTAAATCCTTGCTCCGCAAAGATCTGCTCAAAAAGCAACTGGAATCATAAAATTTTGTTTTATTTTATTTTTTTTTTAATTTTTGTTAAGTTATTTGTTTTAGTTACTAATTTATTTTTGATATTTATTTTAGTGCCTATGGTACTACTGTCAATAATTTACTGTACTAATCCATATATTTTGTATTAGACTGCTTATATATATTATGTTGTACTCTGTATTCTAATTATCACTCGGTTAAGTAGAATAGGGCAACCTGGACTTCGCCGAGTATAAAATAAAGACGTTTATTATTATTATTATTATTATTATAATGCATATTTCTATTAAAAAAAAAAATTTGATTCGTCCGACCAAAGAATTTTGCTACATATCAGCGGGTCATTCCTTTTTTTATTTAACAACCATCTACAAAATCTTACCCTCCTCGACTTATCTCCCTCATTTAAACGTTGAACTTTCTTCATTTTATAGCATCGAAATCCATTTTTAAAATATTTTTCCTGCATTGTCTTTTTTTATTCGACAGTTTCTCTGAATTTGTCTCAAAGAGGTGTCTTCACTTTGGTAATAATAGTGAATAGAGTAACTTTTCTTACATTATCCGCAACATGCCCTCACCTTACTACTTTTTTTTTAAATAAACCGTGCGTTTTATAGACCACAAGCCCATGCTGAATTTTTAGGGGGTCATATGGTACCGTTTGAAAAGGTATAATTTCTGTAGTCCTACAGGAATAAATCACTTTGAGCCCTATAGGTACATTTTAGGTGGGACATGGGAAAGCCGCAGAAAAGTGAAAATCGTAACCGACGGGGGTTGCATTTTTTCAAACGATCCTGTACGGCTTACGTTTATTTGGACTGTATTTATATTGTGAAAGAGAATGCCGAACAAAAATAATGGGAGAGAAGTACAGGAATAATTATCGTTTTCCGAAAAGTGAATTCTATTTACTAAGGTGATACGATACCGTACGGCTTTTATGAAATTAGATTTTTATATTAACAAGGATGAACTTTTCTGCTATGCCGTACAAATCAGTTGGACCATGGGGTGGCAAACGCGAGATCAACCCCCTTCCTAGATCTCTATTAAATGTCCCGTCAAGATTCCTGTTACAATTCGCAACTGTAACTTGTTCTTTGAGAGCAGTTCTGCAGTTTGTTTCGGGCATGGTCCTTCAATAAGTGTTTTCCCGTGTCGATTACCTGGTATGTTTCTCCAGTAATGATTGTGTTTATTCCTGACCCAGTCTTTAATTGCCCCTCTAGCTGAGCATTTGGTAATGCCCAGCACGGGCTCTGGGCCATAAAATGTGTTAGCTGCTCCTCGTCTAGCAAGTTCATCAGCTTTTTCGTTGCCGTCTATTCTGGTGTGTCCTGACACCCAGAGTAGTTTAACTTGTTCTGCTCATCCAGAATTTCGAGCTCCTTATGGCAGTACCACACCAATCTGGAAGACACTTTATTAGAGGCTAATACCTTTAGTGCCGCCTGACTGTCAGATGCGATGCAGATCTGCTGGTTCACATCACGGTTAGTATAAATACGGTTGGATTAATGGGCGGGGACTGTGACGTTACAGTAGACCTTGGAACGCGCCATATTTGTATCGTTTGTTTGGTCACAGACACGGTTTATCAGATACTCTGTGTTTTGGTTGTGAATTGTGAACTTGTTTCTTTACTTTTGTGTATTCGGTGTATTTTAAAGACGCTTTAAAAAGACTATTATTAGGAAGTATTGTGGTTTTGTTTTGGGAAGTCGAACAATCACTCGGGAAATGGCCTAAATGGCCACAAATAACATTATTCGCCATGCTGGAACATGCACCGAGAAAAGCAATTTGGACAGCTCTTATAGTTTTTCTTATAATTTGAAGTTATTTTTTTAATCATAATTCATTAGACATGTTTACGCAAACAATAACTTATTAAGAATCCTGTTTGCAAAGCACACAACTACTAGGCCGGTAAATTATAATAAAAACACTGTACCGAGGGGTGGAGCTTGCATTGCGGTTATTGTTTTGCTATTGGCGTAAATATTACCTGAGATTTTATCAGAGTTGGAGTCGAGCTCATTGTGCCGCTTGTGGAGTGAATTATCGTCAGAATGTTCGGCAGTAAATGAGGCCACAAATAACACTGAATACGCGTAGAGACGCGCGGAGCGGAGATATTTCATATACGAAAATCGAAAAAGAGCCACACAATTAAAAATACCTACACTTAAGATAATATTTTTTTTTTTTTGTGATAAATGTTATTATATTCTACGTTGCTGTGTTTTTAGTTTTTTGATTTTCACATTTAAAAATTTTGAAAATTCGTAAAGAAAAAAGTAATTTTTTTTTCAAAAAATTCCACGCAGCGACATAGATTGAACTTTTATGTATTTACCTTCCAAATTCTCTAGTTATGTCACAGTTATCTGGCTACGATTTCATGTTTTTCGTGAACGCAAACGGAACTCTTAACTCGTTATTCAGTATTTCATTGAAACAATGAATTATAGATTACTCAGTTTTTTTTTTAATGTCAGTAATTGAAAATACTTTAACCTTTACAAATTAAAAATTGACGTTCTAGTAAAGAAATTTGTTAGAACTACAAATAATCAAAATTTATAAGAAATTTTTTTTTATCAATAATTCTGTCGAACAACAATCCTCTCTCATGTTTACAATATTTTCTTATTAAATACTTACCAGTTATTTTTGTAGTTGGTTATTATTGATGAGTTTTTATTTAAATTCAGATCCTCCGTATCTATAACAGCTCAGCCATGCCTGACTGCGATTAGCATTTTGCTGGAATACGGCAGAATTTATTTCATATGGTGGCTGAAAGGCCTAGGTCATTTCAATAACCCTTTGGAGACTTGTTTCAATAAAGACTTATTATTACTATTTTATTTAATTTTACATAATGCTAGATATATTTTTTTATTTTCATTGCTTAGATAGATATTCGCAGTCAGCAACGTTCGATTACCAAATTTTCACTCATTTCCTAATAGTCTTAATTAAAAATATCTTTAAATAAATTTAATATATCACCTAATATAAAGTTCTTTCGTACGTGAGAATACTGTATATAACATTTTCCTTATACTTCTTCGTATTTTTGTGTGCTATGCTAATACCTAAAACCTTGGGGTAACATATATTTTGCTTTAAAATTATGATAAGATAAGACGATAGCTTACACGCATTTGGGCTATGTTAAAATAAGAAATACAGACTTTTTGTGCAGTAACTTAAATTTTTTTTGTCCGATTCTAGTGCGTCCCTCTCTTATTAAATCAAATTTGTATAAAATAAATAATGCCTGTTTCTTTGTATTAAAATAAAATAATAATTGCAAGATATATAAGTGAAAGCAATAACGACTTAAGAGACTATTAATGAGGGAGAACGAGACAGCATTATATGCGAGCGTAAACGAGGTCTACTTTGACGTCAATGCACTAAACGTTTTCTGATTGGTAGGGGCGGGCATAATCCAACCGCATGTATATAAACCGTGGGTTCACATATCGTCGTTTGACATTCTCACGTGTACACATAAGTATAGCCAGAGTTTCAGTTTGAAATACAGTGGCGTGAAGTCCAAGAGAAAGGCTTATACTTGCCCTCGGTCTCACTCCATGTATTCCTGCTCCAGCTCCTGATTCCATCCTGGACCCGTCAGTATACCAGGCCAGGCCTTTGCGTAATAACTCGGGAGCTCCTGTTGACCAATCCCCTCTCTCTCCAATAGAGATACTGAAGAGCTTTTTAAATGTGATTTTTGGGACCATGTAGTCTGACCTCATGCTCAATAGAGGATCTACTACAATGTTGATTATCCTCATATGTCCTGACTCCCCTGTGTGGAGAGCCAAGTCACGTGAGTTTTGTACCCTGTATGCCCACATTCTTGCCTCTCCCTGAATCACTACGCTGAGTGGGGGAAGGTCCAATAGGGTCTCCATGGCTGCTGTGGGGGTGCTCTTCATGGCACCCGTGATTCCCAAGCAAGCCAGTCTCTGTAGCCGGCTTAGCTTCTTGGCTGCAGTTGTGTGAGTGGCTTTAGGTCACCAAACTAAGGCAGCGTATGTAATGGAGGGTCTTAATACACTGGTATAGAGCCAGTGCACCATACCAAGCTTGAGCCCCCATGTTCTGCCATATAATCGTCTACATGTGGCCAATATGGCCACCGATTTATGTGTTAGCCTGTCTAGATGTTGGTTCCAGGTAAGTTTAGAGTCTATGATAACTCCAAGATACTTTACCTCCCCTCGACATCCTCAGTATTGTTCCTTGAAGAACCAGTGGACCCAATCCCTCCAGGTTACGAAGGTTACTCCTGTACTTCTGTCCCATTATTTTTGCACGGCATTCCCTTTTTAACAGTCACAGATATAAATACAGTCCAAATAAACGTAAGCCGTACAGGATCGTTTGAAAAAATGCCACCCCTCGTCGGTTACGATTTTCACTTTTCTGCAGCTTTCCCATGTCCCACCTAAAATGTACGGCATAGGGCTCAAAGTGATTTATTTCTGTAGGACTACAAAAATTATACCTTTTCAAGAGGTATCGTATGACCCCCTAAAAATGTAGCATGGGCTTGTGGTCTAAGGGCTTTATGAACTAATGTAATTGTAAACCCAAGTTATTATGCAAGTAGCTGTATTTTTATTTATGAGATATTTGTTTGTATTAAATTGTAATAAATAATCACTGAATTATAATTATTATAAAGTGAATTTTTACTATTATGGCATAGCTGATTTTTATTCAATGATATGAATTGTGGTTTTCGTAAAATATTGAATATTGACACTATCAGTTAAAATTTTGTGACATGTTTTATATCGTTGCAAAGAGAACAAATTAACGGAATTAATGGCGTCATTGCCTACTTTGAGATTTGTTCTTTACATTTTTGCACAAGAGCGTATGTCACAGCCAACTGCGTTTTTCGAATTTTTTTATACACATTGTTATTCTTATTGTCTTTGCCGTCAACTTTCATCTCTTTAACTTTTTTCGTATCTCCTCAAATAAGGAAGCTATAACCTTTTGTGGTTTTCCTATTTTTCAGGTTTTTGTAATATATATCACAAAGTAGGCTATGCACTTCAAATTTATTTTTACTGAAATATGAAAATTTTCATTATTTCTAATTTTTCGAATATCTATGGTATGATTCGATTGGTCTATAAATGGTAAAATTTAAATGCAAAATGCATACCTTTACAACTTAAACCAGTTTGTCACACGTTAATTTCCTCTTTAATAACTTATATTTATTATTTTAGTCATGTCAATAAAGAGTAACCAAAGAGCCTGCAACCAGAAAAGCCTTGAGCCGACGGAACCTCCAAATTGTTGTAAGCCTAAACCTAAGAAGAAACTAGGGTGCAGCTGTACATCTGAGCTTAGATGTACAGTTGAGCCAGTAAGAAAAGGTATGATTAAAGACACAGTATTCGACAAAGTACTTAAAATCATTACCAGCGACGATTGTGACGCAACATCACAGTAAAAACTGATTGTGTTTCCAATTTTTAAGAAAGATAATAAATAAGTTTAATGTTGTAAATTATCGTACTGTTACAATAATTTTAGCCTTTCCGAAGCCTTTGACAGACTCGATCACGATATCCTTCTTCAGAAGCTTAAGGTATTTAGTTCCTCGGATTTGTTAACTCCCTTGTATCCTCTTTATTAACTGACATGAATCAATATGTTGGACACAGTGGCTCCAAGTGTGATGAATTTCTGGCCACATCTGGAGTGCTCCAAGGCTCAATACTGAGACCTCATTTATTTATATTATTTACCAACGATATAGTTATTCCTTTTGATAACAACTGTTTGCTATATGCTCATGACATGAAATTGTTTTGTGCTACTGATACCGATAAGAATTCAATTCAAAAGAATTTAAATATCACCAAATGTACCGTCCTGTCCTTCAGCCGGAAAATCGACCCATTAATATTCGACTATGAGTTGAACAGTACTGTCCTAAATGGATCTCATGAATTTAAGGACTTGGGGGTTCTTGACTTGAAACTGAATTTTAATAAATACATCAAGGGTGTTGTTCTATCCACAAAAGTATGAGTTTCGAAAGTAGACATTCAAGAGATTTTAGTGATAATGATAGGCTACACTTGCTGTATACTGTATGTGTTAAATCTAGGATTGAATATGCTTCACTCATTTGGAATCCCGGCTATAACAACTATTGTAGCAGCGAGAATATTCAACGTTGCTATCTGAAATTCAAAAAGAACAATGAACCCTACTACCGGTTTTTTATACAGAGATCCATAAGTGGCGGATAAATTCATTATCTGCGTAATTAACAATTCATGAGTGAAATTTTAAAACACGTCAGTTCTTAATTCTAAAATGACATTTTTTGAGCATAATTTTATACCTCTCCTTCCTTGGGGTGACAGCTGCTCCTTTAAAGTTAAATTAAATGGAACGAGGGTGCGTGTGATAGTTCATTTGAAACCTAATACTGAACAACACAATCGATACATCCGTCGAGCTGGAAGATGTAGTGGAGGAGTTTACAAGGGCACTGCAGGATGCCAAGCAGACTGCTGCCACCACTATCAAAATAAACCTCTACAAAGACCGATTCGACGCAGCGGTCATACAAGACATACGCGAGAAAAACAGACTGCAAAGGCTCCATCACCACTGTAAAAACCCAGAAATGGGAGGAAAAATTGGCAGCGCTAAGTCCTCAAGACAACTCGTTGTGGAAGCTGGCGAGTGCAATGAAAAATGCGCGGGAGACAATACCCACGCTGACATGCGCGGACGGACAAACGGCGACAGACACGCAAAAAGTGAGGGACTTAGCTTCACATTTCGAAAATATACACAATAAAAATATACCAATGGGGCGAGCGTAGGTGCGTCTTTACTATGTACATACTTCGGTATGCGATGTAAAGCAACGACAGGCGCGGTTAGTACTTGGATTGGTGACCATTCCAACGGAAACCGCGTTCTCGCCTCACACATCTTCCAGCGGCTTGTATATCAGTGTATGCGCGGAAGCTATACAACCTTAGGCGAGGGTTGTATAGGAGATATACCATCCTTCGGAGGGGATGTAAAGCCGTCGGTCCCTTGTCTATTAAATGTTAGGCAAGTAAAAGATCCCTACTCTTCTTAAGGGAAGAGGTTCGGCAAAAATTCCTGGTTGGGGGTAGCTCGTCTACAGGCGTCGGTGTTAGGCCGAAGTAGCGGAAATAGGCCGACGTTAAATAAATGTATAAAAAAATTTTAAAAAAAAATATACCAAATAACTTAGAACACGACCGCATCGAAAATGACATTAACGAAATCATTGGTCATCGCGTACAACTGACAAGAAGAGAATTTCTGAAGGTCATGACCAAGCCCTCGGAAATAGCAGACGTTGTCAAGAACTTACCGAATAACAAAGCCCCGGGAAAGGACGACGTCGAGTACAAACTGCTCAAATATCTCCCGAGGAAAGGTATCGTGCAGTTGACGTACATTGTTAACGCGATTCCGCGGTTACAACACTGGCCTAACCAGTGGAAATGCGCCGTGGTCGTGCTCATCCTTAAGCCAAACAGGAAGTTCTCCGGTAGCTACAGGCCCATCTCGTTACTGTCGATTATTTCCAGGTTGGTGGAGAAGCTCGTCCTGATCAGACTCGACGCTGTTCAGGAGGAGCTCCGCATCGACGATGAATCCTAGTTTGGCTTCAGGAAGGACAGGAGCACGGTGCAGCAAGTCGTTAGGATAGTTAACGATGTCAAAGTACAATACAACCGCGGGAAGAGCACCACCACGGTGTTCCTCAATATTGAGAAGGCGTTTGACACCGTCTGGATCCCGGGGTTACTATACAAAATGCATGACTACAACTTCCCGACTTATTTCATCAAACTCATTCACTCATTCTTGACAGGCAGATCCCTGCAGGTCCGAGTGAATAACAAACTGTCAACACGGCGGGACATTCGCGTGGGAGCCCCGCAAGGATCGTGCCTGTCACCAAAGTTGTACAACTTGTACGTCTCCGACATCCCAGACTTCCCGAATGCGAAATTAGCCAAGTATGCCGACGACACAGCCATGTATGCGCATTCGCATAACTCTCAAGCAGCAATTATGCTACTTAAAGGGCACATGGCCCATGCTACGGCATAATACGACCAGTGGAAGATTCGGGTAAACGCTGAGAAATCGGAGGCTATCTTCACGCGCCGATTTACTAAAACTAGAATCCTAACATCAATCTCGATCCGCGCAAACCAAATTCCAACCAAGAGGTTCGTGAAGTACTTGGGGAGTTATACTGGACCAGCGACTGACGTTCAATACGCACATTAATGATACAGTACGAACGGTCTACTCTCTGTCCAGGAGTCTGTATCCGCTCATGGTCAGGGGTAGCCGACTTAACCGACAAAATAAAAAATTGTTGTACAGGATGGTGGTTAGGCCGTCCATCACATACGCGGCTCCGGTGTGGTGCAGCATACCGACCACGAGACAAAATTAAAAGTGCTCTAGCACAAATTTATGCGCCCCATTTCAAATTCTGGAAGATACACCTCCCTCAGAGACCTTTACGCACGTTGCAACGACATAACCCCCGAGATAACGGACTACGTCCAGCATATCTCCCAAAACTTCTATTTGTTCAAGCTGAGCGATAGTCCTCCAACAAGACACATAGACACATAACCCAAATTAGACAGCATAATGCCCCATTTCGGATCAATCACCCCTTACCGTGCCAGACGTTACCGATCTTCCGGCAACCCCTGTAGCCAAACTTTCATCAACTTTAACTTCTACTTGCTCTATTCACCTTTGCTGATATTTCATACCTTTGAATTTTTAAATCTTTCCTGTCCCCCTCTTCTTTTCGGTTTATTTATTTTTGTTCCGTTTGTTTCTTGTTTTCTTTTTGTACATTTTTGTCTCTAAATTAATTTTCTACCAAAATTTTAACAATAACCAATATTTTTTGAAAACCAAATTTATTGAAATCAAAGTTTAGGCTAGCCTATGCGCAGCCCGGCATTTCACACTTCGCGGAAGGCTCCTCGTTTAGGTTGAGGTGTCTGCGTCAGTACCAAAATTTGAAAAAAGTGAACTGAAAGTTTTAAAAATGTGTAGTTTTAAGTTCTAAAAAATCTGTTCATTTAGATACAGAAATTTTACTACCTTGTTTAATCTGTTTGTTTTAGGTTTAAGTTTTAATTGTTTTTAGCCAAACCAGATCTAATCCGACCGACCCTACAATCCTCCATCGCGAATCATGCGATGGTTGTCCGGTCGGTCCCGGAGCACAGTGTCCCGGAGTGAGTTCTGTGGAAGCAATTGTTTTAATTTAACTTGAATGAAGACTTGCTGATTGATTGATTGATTGATTGATGGTGCGTGTGATAGCTCATTAAAGGGTTATTAATTATCTATCAAGCAATATAAGATTTTTTGAATTTCTCTATTTTTTTTATTGAAACGTTAATGTTACTAAGTAAACAAAGGGAACATGAAACAGTTTAAATCAAATGTTCAAACTGGGTGCCTGTAACTTCTTGACAATAATGCTGAAATTCTTCTAAAACATTTTGTATCATTTCCGGGGTGATTTGATTAATATCTTGCCTTATTCTGTCTTTTAAATCATCAACGTTATTTGGTCTGTTGAAGTAGACTTTCGATTTTAAATAACCCCATAAAAAATAGTCAAGCGAGGTCAAATCGGGAGAACGGGCAGGTCACTCAATTTCACCGCGTCTATCGATCCACATATTGGGAAAAACTTGATTGAGATAGGCTCTTACTTTCAATGCCAAATGTGGTGTAGCTCCATTCTGCTGATACCAAATATTTCTATCAATTTCATTAGGGTTGTCATCATCTAGGAAAAGTATTCTTAACTCTGGAACTAAGAAATTTTGCAAGAAATCCAAGTAACGCGCGCCAGTTAATGTGCTATCAAAGAAATATAGTCTGACAATTTGAGAATTTATAATTCTAGCCCAAACGTTTGCCTTCTCAGGATATTGAGTATTGGCCTCCATCATCCAATGTAGATTTTCTGTACTCCAGTATGTGCAGTTCTGTTTGTGGACTGTTTAAAACGAATGTTGCTTCATCAGAAAAATAATTAGCTCAATAAAATGGGACGATTTGGATGAAATAATTCAGAGCAGGCTGAAATTTTGGGAACAAGCTTATTTTGTGGTCCCCACCCGTAGACGCCGGCGGAGGGGAGGAGGAGAGAAAATAGGTAAAAAAATCGTTTTTTCGCAAAAACTCGGAAAGTATCAATTTTACTGTAAAATATTTACACATGAAAATTATAAGTAATAAAAATCAGCACAATTTCGTTTTCTTTTTAACTTCGTACGACCTATTGGAGCCGAGATAGATTTTTTTTTAATTTTGACAGTTTTGCGACGCAACGGAAACGCGCGCATTCTTCGCTAAAATCTTAAAAATGGTCGTTCGGGTCGCAAAATGTTTCGAATGAAAGTTGTAGAGAATTCGACTACGAACAATTTCCTTTTATTTTTCATTTCCATTATATCAATATTGGCAGTGACATGAATTTTTAAACATCTTTTATAGCGCGCTATCAGAACACTTGTTTCACGATACTGTATCTAATGAAAGTTAAAGATAATCAAATTTTGAATATTCTGGTGTATGTACAAAATCGTTTTGATAACGAGTGCATGGTGATAAAAGGGAAAAACATGAAAAATTGTCATTTTCAAGAGCATTTAGACAAATAGCTATTATCTGATTGGCTTTAGACAATAATGACACAAAAGGTTTTTTGAAGAGAATTAAATTATCTGTAAAATGAGCTCCAAGTAACCTTCATATTATGATGAATGGTTCACATATTACAGCTGTTTAAAGCTATGAGCAAAAATTTCTTTTTTATTATAAATTAAGATTTTCCTGCAAGAACTGTGCATAACAATTATTTTAAAAGTATGGGCCCAGTATGAGACAATTCAGAAATGCTCACAGAATAACTACTGATACTTCAAAAAGTGAAAAAATAATATTATTAAATGTACTTTTTTGTACTTCAAACGTGACAAAAATTGCCTGTTTTACAGCAAAACTGATGCTTTCCAAAAAATTTTGAGAAAAACCGATTTTTTGTACTGTCGTGAGCAGAAAAAATAGGACGCTTTTTTTTTCTAATGTAAATCTGTCTTTATTTGAATATGTAATGAGTATCCGAAATAAAACAGATATCACTTTTAATTTATGTTTTATTTTAATGTTGTAGTTATTGCTATAGTAAATGATGAATGATTAATGAGACAAATTGCACTGCGTTATAACGTTAACAAAAATTTGGTGTGTAACATTTTAAGAAAGTGAAGAATAAACGGTACGATTAGTAGAAACCCTGGATCAAAGGACAAAGGATATCCTACTTAACAAGAAACTGACTATTAATATTTCGTTATTGCACCATTTCTATTTATAACATTTATAAGTATGTTTGGCATAGAACTAAATAACCTTATACAATAATAATTAGTAATAATATTTTCCCATGTATTATTTACTATTTCGAATAATTCTTCGGCATTCCGTGGTCTCACATTTCGTTTTTGGATACTTCTTACGAGTAGTCCCCATACTCCTTCCACAAGGTTAAGATCTGGACTATGACTGGGCCAGTTAAGAACATTGATGTTGTTATCTTGAAACCAGTTAGTTACGGTATGAGCAGTATGAACGGAACAATTATCTTGTTGAAATATGAACTCATTATTAGGAAATAATTGTGACACAGAAGGGAGTATAATATTGTCTAAAATCTTAATATACGTTTCACTATTAACTCGTTCCTCAATATACCACAAAACATCAGGACCACGCGCCGATACCCAAGCCCACATATTGACGGAAAATCTACCACTTTTATCATTGTTAGATATATACTTCTCATCGAATCGAGTACTCGGAGGGCAGTAAATACGAATACGACCGCTGTGTGTTGACTGGAAAGTTTTTTCGTCTGTAAAGATTACATTGTTCCAAAAATTTACATCGTGCGCTAAAAATTCAAGCGCAAATCCTACTCGAGCTTCTCTATGTTCAGCTTTAAGTAAGTATTTCTGTGCTGCTGCATGACAGCGTAGCTCCGATTCTCTTAATCGCCGGCGACCAGTACTACTCGATCCAGGAAAATTCGTTTCTTCCGCAGCCTGAATAACTGAGTAAAATGGATTTTCTACTAAAGCATTTACCAATTGTAAATCTTGTTGTTGAGTTGATATCCTTCGCCGCCCTGATCCAGGATTTCTACTAATCGTACCGTTTATTCTCCACTTTCTTAAAATGTTACACACCGAATTTTTGTCAATATTATAACGCAGTGCAATTTGTCTCATTGACCATTCATCTTCTGCTTTAGCAATAACCCCAGATTTAACTAAATCGCTTATATGAGGCATATTAGTTTTTTTGCACATTTGCAATAAATTATGACAATTAACTGACAATGTCACAAAAATTAAAGTTAGATGTACACATCTAGATTTTAACAAAATACCGTTATAAGACTTGTCCTATTTGTATTGCTTACGACCGTACCTATGTTAAAATAATGATCAACTTGACAATCAGCGATAAATAACTAGAATCATAAGTTTACACAGATGTAACAAATAAAGAATTTATATTTTTTTCTGATATATAAAAAGAAACTCTTTTTACTTATTTCTTTTTGTTAGGTATTTTGCCACCTGCATATCAGAAAAAACGATACATTTAAATTGAATGTTATGATACAAAATTAATTAGAAAAGTCAAATTTGACAGATATTTGGTAGATAAAATAGTTAGGATACATTTGATTGTATATATTTCAAGTATATTTAAAAATTTTCAAATTTAATTTTTTTGATGGAAAATATACAAAATTAAAAAAATCTTATATTGCTGGATAGAAAATTAAAAATTATTTCAAATGAGCTATCACACGTACCCTTGTTCCATTTAAAAATTTTAAAGAGTAACTGTCACTCCAAGGGGGTTGAACGGGAAAGTATAAAATTGTGCTCGAAAATGGCATTTTGGACTGAAAAATTGACGTGTTTTAGGATTTTACTCATAAATTGTTAATTAGGTAGATAATGGATTTATCCGTTATTTATGGACATCACTGTATGAACAATTGCTAAATAAATTCAGTTTTCTTAGCCTACAAAACCGCAAAAAACTTGGCTCTCTCTTGTTTCCACACAAATGAACTCACAATCTAGTTGACTGCCCAGATATTTTGAACATGCTGACTTCAAGTTCAATGACTGCATTTGAAATAAGCGTGCAGATCACCCCCAATAAGTGCTCTAGAAACTGAGTAACCGATTTGGTCGAGGTAACCACTTCTAACTTGGTTTTTCTTAAAGTTAACATCGAAGAGTACTTACAGTAAAAAATTAGCCAATGTTAGTTGATGGGAACATATAAATAACCGCAAAAAGTATAATTTTTTTATATCACAAATATTGTCGAATTTCATCTTCAACTCGCGATATTTCGACAAATAATGAATATTTTTGGATAAAATTTCAGCACGACATCGTTCAAGTTATTCTTTAAGATATGGAATTGGTCCGAACCCTTATTTATTTCACAGATGAAAATAGTGATTTAAAAAAAAAAATTGTCAAGCCTAATTTTTTTTTCAAACACAAAAGTTGACTGACGAACTTTTAATACGGTAATTTTTGACAAACTTGTATTAAAGTACAATATTTAAAGAAGTTTTCTGTAAAGTTTCACGTATTCATATTGTATATATAAAAAGTTATCTTACGATATTAATGCGAGTCGACCTATACCAGATTGGGATAAAGTTATGTCTACAGATGCAAATAAAAATGCTTTGAACCTATTTTTATCCGACTACATCGAAAAAAATATTGAAATCCCTCAGACTTCTGATAAAATTAATAATAGAAAATTATATTTGGCTGGTGGATGCAAAAATCATCTTGTAACTAAAAAAATCACTAATTCACTTACATATGAGGTTACAGATTTATTTTCGAATCATGCTGAAGCTGACTCTCGAATAATTTGTCATCTGATTTACATTTCTAAAATTTCTTCACACAACTTTTGCGTTTGAAAAAAAAAATCACTATTTTCATCTGTGAAATAAATAAGAGTTGAAGATGACATTCGACAAAATTTGTGAAATAAAAAAATTATAGTTTTTTGCAGTTATTTATATGTTCCGATCAACTAACTTTGGCTAATTTTTTACTGTAAGTACTGTTCGATGTCAGCTTGAAGAAAAACCAGGTTAGAAGTGGTTACCTCAACCTAATCGGTCAGTTGGTTAAAATGGGGGTGATCTGCATGCCTAAAACACGTAATCACCGTACCGTATCTTCCTACCCCACGAACAAACGTACTGAAATTCTCACCTTTATACTTTATGTGCAAGTTACATGTCTATTGAGAATGATATATTTCATTCAAACATTAACAAAATTTTCGCGAGTAACTTTGTTACTTTCAGTATGCCGTTTGGAGTAACTAAAACATACTACTGCGTTTTCGCGACGGCTGGTAAGAGAGGGGAATACACAAGCTGACGTCATTGAGTGAAACCAAAACATACTACATGTAACCTACTTTGGTAGGTAGTTACTCTTAGTTAGCATATTTTGTTAGTGCCGTAAAACTTTGAATACGTCAATTTGACTGTGTGAGGTTATGTTTCAAATTTGTTAAATCGTTTAAAACGGTAGACTTGAATACTTTAAACCTGTCTCCAATTGTGTTTGGAGTATATATTTTTGACCAACATAATGAAGAAAAATAAGCAATGACTTTTCGGGAACCACTGGATAATTGCCATCTCTATATTTCTTTGTTATTTTTGTGTTGATTATTTTCAATAATTATAGGTATGTAGTAAATAAAAAAAGGGGTTTTCTTCATTCTAAAAAACTCATAAAATTTTATTTCCTTATATTTCACTGCCTACTTCTCGAAATCCAGAGGTTTATTGTCTTTATACCATCTTATTAGTAGATTTAAACATGTCAAGATCATATTATTATCTGTTGACACAACTACATCGTACAATTCGGGGTTCGTATTGAAAAACAGGTTTTCTACTATTAAAAATAAATGTTCCGTCCTTGTATAAGCAGTAAGAATTTTCAAAATTGATTCAAATAATTTTCGCTCACCACAAATGTTTTCGCGACGAGAGCTTCTTACTAATGCCAAGGGAGTAGGGAGACTTACCATAACTTACTGTGTCATACTTTTTGGTTAGTTAAGGTTACTCGCGAAAATTTTGTTATTGCAAACATTAAATGTATTTTTTCATAGCTATCTCTGAATTTGTTATTTAACCTATATTTATTTGTTCCTTCATTGTTTATTGTATCTACGTATGTATATTTCTGCTTCTCTACTACATTTTTAAATCTTATCAATTGTATTTCTCCCACCTCTACACTTCATATCTGAAATATAATTTTATCCGTAACTGCTTGATACTGAGACAGGTACAAGTACTTCAACCATAGTCTAACAGATAGTTGGCCTCGCAATCCAGTCTGTGTACAAAAAAATTGATCTATTTCATGCAAAAAAATAATACAGGTATCTGAAGGTTGTAGGTCATAGGGGAGGGTTAGTAAATGATAAATACGTATAGAGGTACAGCCAGATTTGCCCTATTTTTTATAAACAACGACCAAAGTCGGAAAATTCAGTTTTCGGGCAGTAGAATTTTCCAATTACGTTTTAAGAAAAGACCTTTAATTTCATTTTTTATGCATTAAAATCGATAAATGAATTATCGAGATTATGGCGAAAACCCCTCATTTTTTAACTATTTTATAAATATTAATAACTGCAATAATTGCAGTAAGTGACACATAACATCTTGGTGAGGCCATTATGGGTCTTTATAAGCCAATTCAGCCAGATCGGTTTGATAGTTTATGAATAATTGCATTTGTTTGTCCCAGAGAGGGCCTGTTTAAACGTCATAAGCAAGATAATGGATCTAGAGATGTCTAACAATGGGGAATGGATTCTTGAAAAATTGAACTACAAGGTAAGTTTAAACATAATATTTTTAGTCGCAGACTCCTCTATAAATCCTTATTTTACTATAAGGAAAGTAACCAGACTGCAATCAAAGTTACAAATCTGGCGCGTTAAGTGTAATAATTGCATATTACCATCAAAACACTAATGCTTCGATTGCAACAAACACCAGCCGAAAGACTGATCCTACTTAAAGGAGCTCCCTTGCCAGTCGTCACACACCACTTGCAGACTGCAGTTTCGAGCTGTTGGCTCTCGTCAGTGCAAGGTAGGTATGCGACGACCGACATGAGAATCCTTTGACTATAGTACATCCAGGTATTTTTACAATAGCGAGATGTAAAACAGCCCGCAGGCGCCATCTAGCGGTCCAGTGTCTGTTGCAATCGAAAAATAAATAGCCCGACTTGGCTTAGCATAGTTCAAATGTGCTTTTAGAGGGCGGAATATTAAACATAATATTTTTAGTCGCAGACTCCTCTATAAATCCTTATTTTACTACAAGGAAAGTAACCAGACTGCAATCAAAGTTACAAATCGGTATTTTTACAATAGCGACATCTCGCTATTGTAAAAATACCGGGATGTACTATAGTCAAAGGATTCTCATGTCGGTCGTCGCATACCTACCTTGCACTGACGAGAGCCAACAGCTCGAAACTGCAGTCTGCAAGTGGTGTGTGACGACTGGCAAGGGAGCTCCTTTAAGTAGGATCAGTCTTTCGGCTGGTGTTTGTTGCAATCGAAGCATTAGCGTTTTGATGGTAATATGCAATTATTACACTTAACGCGCCAGATTTGTAACTTTGATTGCAGTCTGGTTACTTTCCTTATAGTAAAATAAGGATTTATAGAGGAGTCTGCGACTAAAAATATTATGTTTAATATTCCGCCCTCTAAAAGCACATTTGAACTATACAAGGTAAGTTGGAAATAAATTATTTGTTCAAAAAATTGTTGTTAAAAAGTCCGTTTAAAAGATGGATGTTTCTTGTTTATAAACAAATAGGATCACTTTGTTATTTTTTATGATAAACGCTTGTACTTAGGCTCATTGAAAAGCCGTTTGAAAAACACGTATTAAAAAAAAAAAATCCTCTACGACCGATAATAGCAGTCAAGATAGCAACTTTAAAAAAATCATATCTGTATTATTTATAAATATTAAGAGTTGAAATTTTCACAGATTTTCAATGAAGACCTAGCCCTTGAAAGTGAAGGCACTCTTGCAAGAGCGCCGTGATGAAGAGGTGGGGAGAGCAGCCCGAGTTCCGTTTTCAGGCGGCAACTTTTTGAGATCGAAACTTCAAATGGAGCGCGCATGAAAATTTTACAATATCTCGGCTTCCAGACAATGTAGAACCGTCATGTTTAAATCTGGGGTAACTCGACGAAATATTAACAACTGGCTAATTGTCATTGCCCTAGAAAATTTGGAAATGCCGGAAAAATTTATGTGTTTTATTACCCATACTTTATTTTCAACATGAATGTTATAATTTTGCAATATTTTTTTTAATTTTGCTTCCATTTTGTTCTAAAGTACTTATTTTTCATAATCTAAATATTTGATAAATTAATGGCAGTTTGTACGGTCGTAAGCAAAAAAAAAATAGACAAGTTTTATAACGGCATATTGCTAAAATCTAGTTGTGTACATCTAACTTTAATTTTTGTGAGATTGTCAGTTAGATGTCATAATTTATTGCAAGTGTGCAAAAAACTAATATGCTTCAGATAAGGGATTTAGTTAAATCTGGAATTATTGCTAAAACAGAAGATGGATGGTGAATGAGACAAATTGCACTGCGTTATAATATTGACAAAAATTCGGTGTGTAACATTTTAAGAAAGTGGAGAATAAACGGTACGATTAGTAGAAATCCTGGATCAGGGCCACGAAGGATATCAACTCAACACCAAGGCTTGAAATTGGTAAATGCTTTAGTAGAAAATCCATTTTACTCAGTTATTCAGGCTGCTGAAGAAACGAATTTTCCTGGATCAAATAGTACTGGTCGCCGGTAAGAGAATCGGAGCTACGCTGTCATGAAGCAGCACAGAAATACTTACATAAAGCTGAACATAAAGAAGCACGAGTGGGAGTTGCGATTGAATTTTTAGCGCATGATGTAAATTTTTGGAACAATGTAATCTTTACAGATTGAAAAACTTTCCAGTCGACACACAGCTGTCGTATTCGTGTTTACCTCCCTCCGAATACTCGATTCGATCAGAAATATATATGTAACAATGATAAAAGTGGTAGATTTTCCGTCAATATGTGGACTTGGATATCGACACGTGGTCCTGGTGTTTTGTGGCATATTGAGGAACTATTTAATAGTGAAACGTATATTAGGATTTTAGACAATATTATGCTCCCTTCTGTGTCACAATTATTTCCTAATAATGAGTTCATATTTCAACAAGACAATTGTTCCATTCATACTACTCATACCGTAACTAACTGATTTCAAGATAACAACATCAATGTTCTTAACTGGCCCGGTCATTGTCCAGATCTTAACCCTGTGGAAGAAATATGCGGACTACTCGTAAGAGGTATCCAAAAACGAAATGTGAGACCACGGAATTCCGAAGAATTACTGGAAATAGTAAATAATACATGAGAAAATATTATTACTAATGATTATTGTATAAGGTTATTTAATTCTATGCCAAACAGACTTATAGAAGTTATAAATAGAAATTGTGCAATAACGAAATACTAATAGTTAGTTTCTTGTTAAGTAGGATATCCTTTGTCCTTTGATCCAGGATTTCTACTAATCGTACCGTTTATTCTCCACTTTCTTAAAATGTTACACACCAAATTTTTGTTTATGTTATAACGCAGTGCAATTTGCTTCATTAACCATCCATCATTTACTATAACAATAACTACAGCATTAAAAAAATAAATAAATTAAAAGTGATACTTGTTTTATTTCGGCTACTCATTACATATTCAAATAGAGACAGATTTACATTAGAAAAAAAAAGTTGTCCTATTTTTTTCTGCTCACGACAGTACTTTTTTTTTATACATTTATTTAATGTCGGCCTATCTCCGCTACTGAGGCCTAACACCGACACCTGTAGACGAGCTACCCCCAACCAGGAATTTTGCCGAACCTCTTCCCTTAAGAAGAGTAGGGATCTTTTACTTGCCTAACATTTAATAGACAAGGGACCGACGGCTTTACATCCCTCTCCTATACAACCCTCGCCTAAGGTTGTATAGCTTCCGCGCATACACTGATATACAAGCCGCTGGAAGATGTGTGAGGCGAGAACGCGGTTTCCGTTGGAACGGCGTCCAAGCACTAACTGCGCCTGTCGTTGCTTTACATCGCATACCGAAGTATGTACATAGTAAAGACGCACCTACGCTCGCCCCTCTCACGACAGTACCAAATAAAAACATTTTCAGATTAAACATAAAAATTACCGATTCTTTCCTGTGCACTATATTTGTTTTCTTTATGTATTTATTCGCATCAAATTATTATTAAATAATATTGTTAATAAAAATTATTAGTAACAAACGTATTACAAAAAAAATCACATAATTTTTTAATGAAATATAAAAATGATTGATCTTTTTTATTCTTCGATTTATATGGATTTTCTTTGCATTTAATTTGTTATAAATGATATATCATAAACAGACACTCTCTGGGATAAACAAATGCAATTATTCATAGACCATCAAACCGATCTGGCTGAAATTTCGCATACTTGTAAAGATCTATAATGGCTTCGTTATCTAGATGTTATGTGTTGCTTACTGCTATTATTGCAAAAGTTATTAACATTTATAAAATAGTGCAAAAAGAGGCTTTTTTGTCATTAACGCATAAACAATTAAATTAAAGGTCTTTTTAATACCTACAACTTACTTTTTCTCTAAAAGGTAATTTGAAAATTGTACGGCCTGAAAACTGAATTTCCGACTTTAGTCGTTGTTTATAAAAAAAAATAGGCAAATCTGGCTGTACGTCTATACGTATTTATCATTTACTAACCTCCCCCTATAACTTACAACCTTCAGATACCTGTAATAAATTAAATCAACTATATTTTTATACAGACTGGGGTATCGGTAAGAGAATGTGTTTAGGATTAAACAAGAGATTGGTTCCTTCTCCAATCCTAAAATACAGTCCCTGACCGTGGCTACGTCACCTTTCAGTAATATTGAAAGCCACTATCAACTTACTAAAATAATAGATAAACTAAGCTACTATATTATAGGACCGCCAAAGAAGCAAAAACCGTGCCACATAGTAAAGAAACCAGTACCGTGCAAATATACAGCCAAAGTAACTCCAAAAAAACTTCCACCATGTCCTAACGTGAAACCACAGACCAAACCGTGCAAAAAACCTACAAAACAAGAAATAAGGTACTGCACAAAACCCAAGTCGAAGATAATAGTAAAGAAATCCAAGAAGCCGTGTAGTACACCTAAAATAGATTATACCAGTCAACCACCTAACCAGCCGTGCGCGAATAAAGTGCCCAAATTACCATCTGAACTACGGCCAAAGGCACCTCGACAATATCCAAAAGAATGCTGGACACCGGTTAAAATCAAAGGTAAGGTTAAAATAGAATGGGAACATAAGTTGTGCAACATTTACCTTTAAATTGCAGCGGAAAGATCTAAAGTTAAAGATGCTCACACTTGCGGTAGCATGGCCAAGAGAGGACGCAAGGAACTGCCAGTTATTAAGTTCAATACCGAATTGCCTAAGGTGCCAATACAGAAGAAAGGATTTTTGGATGGATGCAGAGGACTTTTCGACAGCGTATGCGCAGTATTTTGTCCCGGAATGAGAGGCGGAAGAAAAGGGGCAGCTGCAGCAGTCTTGTCACAGTCCATGTCTAAATTAAGCTGCAAAAATGAAGGTAATTAAAATAATTTCATTTATCCAATCAAACTGTCTGGTCGATAGCCGCGTGGCTTAAGGCGCGAGGTGGCAATCGCGATTAGTCACACAGGCATCGCGCCACCGGGTTCGAATCCTGGCTCTGGCACTGTCAGATGAAATGGTTGTACGTCCGTGTTTTTTCAATGTGTAACCCACTTTCGCACAAGCCTCTGGCTTCTGGAATTGGGGGTTGTCTAATTTCTGTGGTTTTATTTATAAATAAAAAAAATACTAGTCGGTGCAAGAATAATTGATGAATGGTGTAGAGAACACTCCCTGTCTGTCAATTCCAGGAAGACGGACATGGTTCTCTTCACAAGGAGAAGGAAATTAGGAGCACTGCACCTGCCCTCCTGGATGCAACATTAGGTTTCGCATCAGAAGTGAAATATCTTGGGGTAACCTTCGATGTCAAACTAACATGAAATCTTCACCTAGAGAAAAGATTAAAGAAGGCTTACATTTCTTATAAGCAGTGTCGCAGGACCGTGGGGCAAACATGGGGCATGAAACCTAAAGTGGTGATGTGGACATACACTGCCGTCATAAGGCCAATGATAGCCTATGGAGCTGTGGTGGCCTAAGAGCAACCAGACTACAGCTAAAGTCAAGCTCGACCAAGTGCAGAGAGTTGCCTGCCTAAACATAACCAAAACTATGCTATGGAGGTAATGCTGTGCCTGTCACCACTAGATATATATCTAGGAAAACAATGGCATGCTTCAAATCCGTTGGCATACAACCAAGTGCAGGCTGTGGAGAGGCCAGAAATCGACAGTAGAATGAGGCTGCCTGGAAGACATCTCTTCTACAGGCGTGCACAAATGGGATTTCTGCCCGGTTTGTGTTTGACAGACCCTACATAATGCAGACAAATAGTGAAAACAAGGGTGCTGGCGAAGGTGTGATCAATATCTTCACATACGGATCAAAAAGAAGGATGGGGCAGGATGTGGAATATACTTCAGGAACCTGCAAATCCAGTATAAATGGGCTACGGATGGGCGAGCCAGCGTAATACAAACGGAACTGGCGCGCCGTAACCATGATTGTCCGTAGACAAACTACAGGATCTACACAGATTGTAGACAAACACTACTAGCCCTAGAAATTACAAAATTACCACAGGAGCAGTAGGAGAATGTCAGTCACCAAGCACTTGTGGGTACCTCCAGCATAAATAACATATCGGTATGCCGGGTAAAAGGATAAGCACAGTGAAGTGGTAACAAAGAATCCGACTGGCGAAGAATGCAGCAGGTTTAAATATCTTTGGAGCAGGCCCGGTCAGTCTGTTATCGATTACGGCGATAACACAAATAATTAAAGAGAACACCCACAACGAATTTAACAAGTAGCTGCCAGATTACTAGGGAACTACTAAAAATATCTCAATAAGAGCATAGTAATGGACTACCTGGCAATGTCCAGAAGGAATTTACGTTTTATAACGGGAATTCAGACTGGACACTGTTCGTTAGGGAACCATCCATACAATATCAGATTAAGCGAAACACCCCTCTGCAGAGGTTGTGTACAAGAAGATAAGACAGTCCAACATGTACTCTGTGACTATTCTACCGTCTCATCAATCAGAGAATTCATTTTGGGAGAACGTTGGCTTACTTTGGTTGATGTAAGGGAAACGCCTCTAGGCAACATCACCACCTACTTCGCATGATTAAGTTGTAGCCCAATAAAATGGGAAAATTTGCATGAAATAATTCAGAGTGGGCTGAAATTAAAAACTCAGAAAGTATCAGTTTTACTGTAAAATATGTACATATGAATATTATGGGTAATAAAAATTCGCACAATTTGGTTCAACTTCGTACGACCTATTGGAGCCGAGATAGATTTTTTTTTAATTTTGACAGTTTTGCGACGCAACGGAAATGCGCGCGTTCTTCGCTAAAATCTCAAAAATAGTCCTTCGAATCACAAAATGTTTCAAATGAAAATTGTAGAGAATTCGATTACGAACAATTTCCTTTTATTTTTCGTTTCCATTCGATCAATATTGTCAGAGATATGAATTTTTAAACATCTTTATAGCGCTCTATCAAAACACTTATTTCATGATAAAATCGATAAAAATTCGAAAGCTATAGATCGTACGCATATAGTATATTTAATGAAAGTTAAAGAGAATCAAATTTTGAATATGTTGGTGTAGGTACAAAATCGTTCAAATTGTGCATTTAGACAAATAGCTATTTTTTGATTGGCTTTAGGCAATAATGACACTAAGGGTTTTTTGAAGAGGAATAAATTATCTGTAAAATGAGCTCCAAGTGACCTTCACGCGGTGAATGGTTCACGAGTTAGAGCTGTTTAAAGCTATGTGCAAAACATTATTTTTATTATAAATTAAGATTTTTGTGCAAGAATTGTGCATAACAATTTTTTAAAAATTGGTTTTGACCTATTTTTATTACTTTATATAGATATAAAAGTAATGCAATAGCACAAGTCGTTCGCAAGGAATATTTTCTTTAAGAAAAATGTTCTTGAAAACTGTTTTTGTTCAGAAGAATTGAACCAATTTTATTTTTTAATTCCTTTTTTTTGTATATATCAAGTTTTCTTTAGACTTTACGACAAAATCTCATAAGACGTAAATGAAAGTTTACAAAATTTCCTACAAAAAACATTTTTTCATGTATGATTTTCAGTAAATAGCGACAAGGAACTGACGATTGAAAATGCGGTTGATTTTCAATTTTTAGCAAACAGGCAATTTTCGTTATGTTTGAAGTACAAAAAAGTACATTTAATAATATTTTTTCACTTTTTGAACTATCAGAAGTTATTCTGTGAGTATTTCTGAGTCATCTCATACTAGGCCCATATCTTTTAAAAAAATGTTATGCACAGTTTTTGCAGGAAAATCTTAATTTATAATAAAAAAAATTTACTCATAGCTTTAAACAGTTGTAACTCGTAAACCGTTTATCGTATGGAGGTCACTTTGAGCTCATTTTATAGATAATTTCATTACCTTCAAAAAACGTTTAGTATCATTATCGCCTTAAGCCAATCAAAAAATAGCTATTTGTCTAAATGCACTTGAAGATGAATATTCTTCATTTTGTTTCCTCTTATCTCCATTCCAAAATTGATTTCCTTTACCTTTTATTAGATACACTATATGCGTACGATCTATCGTTTTCGAGTTTTTATCGATTTTATCATGAAACAAGTGTTCTGATAGCGCGCTATAAAGATGTTTAAAAATTCATATCTCTGCCAATAATGATCGAACGGGAATGAAAAATAAAAGGAAATTGTTCGTAATTGAATTCTCTACAATTTTCATTTGAAACATTTTGCGATCCGAATGACCATTTAAGACTTTAGCGAAGAACGCGCGCGTCGCAAAACTGTCAACATTTGAAAAAAATCTATCTCGGATCCAATACGTCGTACGAAGTTAAAAAAAAAACGAAATTGTGCAGATTTCTATTACCCACAATTTTCATGTGTACTTATTTTACAGTAAAATTGATATTTTCTGAGTTTTTGCGAAAATCGATTTTTTCCCTATTTTCTCCTCCCCCTCCCCTCTGCCGGCGTCTATGGGTAGGGACTTTTGATATTCAGCCCGTTCTGAATTATTTCATCCAAATCGACAAATTTCGTCTCACTTTATTGGGCTATTGGTTGGAGGCCTAGGCGAGGGTTTGCCTACAGAGAAGAACAAGGTGCCCAATGCTGTGTTTCAATTATTTTTCTTTGACCACCCTCCCAACCAATTCCAAATACTAGTAGTCTAAGATCCCGCTGCAAGAAATCTACCCTCATCTGTTTTTTCATCAAAATGCTGAAGAAATTAATGATCATGTATTGGTTAATGCATCTCGGCCAGATTGCCTATCGAAATCCTGCCTCAGATAAGGTCAACAAATTACTTAACAATTAATTGTATTTTGGAAATTACCCTTATTTGGTTTTGCATTAATGCAAGCGCCGTTTCGAAGGTAAATATCTATGTTACTATGAAAATAAGGGCTGCCAACCCTCAGCCTGCCGCAATCCTTTGGAAGTTTTATTAACAATCTACTCTCATATGTTTTTCCATTCTCGAACTTGTCATTGAGAGCGAGTGAGAAGGAGTGCGAGCGCAATTCCGTGCGACAGGTGCAGCGTGAGGCAGTGGCGACTGGTCAAGGATGTCAAGAAAACAATATATTTTGGTGTTATTTTCACAATTTTATTTATTTGCAGTACACTGTTGAGTTTACCATGCATCCGAAAATGCGCATATTAAAAATAAAGAACGTTTTCTTGCATCAATCATCACTCATTACTCGCATTTTCTGAATTATCATTTTTTTAAACTTTTAGTATGATGTCCTCCACTTGCAGCGGCGTTGGGTCTCCAATAAACCATATCGGTTTCAAATACCAATCAAAGAACCAGCCGTAATCTTCGGGGTGCATTTTGACGCAACTTGTTTCCGTAGCGTTTTGCCGCATCGAATTAACAAAGAAATATTGTTCGCAACAATTTTTTTTCAAGGATCTCCAACATGGCGGAATGTGACAGGAATCGAATCCTTTAATCTTTCGCAAGAATTTTTATCGCTTTTAGTTGCTGCATACATTTTAATAAATGACTGATGTCTGGCAACATTTACGCTTTTACATTTCTGCACACCGTACATAAGAGCTGTACATTCTTGAACAACGTCAATTTTTTTTTCTCGAATACATCTATTAGGTCGGTCAAAGACTTAAAAACCATCGGAAATTTGCCGTTGCTCGCAAAAATTTTGAACCTTTGTTAAAAAACGCAGCCGTGTAATCACAACCAGTAAATGCGTGGAATGCCGGGCAGACTGATGCATACAGTTGCTTCCATTTTTGACGCGAGTTCTGTACAATTTACGTAATTCTGATCGAATAATTATAAATATTCAAAAGAATAGTTACAATACGCACTTGGTTTATTGTTTGATTAGTTTTTTTCAGACTTCTCTGACATATTTTTTGGCCTTGCGACCATTATCAAAGAGTTTTTAAGACTTCTATTAAGATTTCTATTGAATATGTTTCATCAAGAACCTACCGTAGATTCCATCCAAGTAATTCTGATCTTTTTTTTACCCCTTTTCGACGCCGAATCAATCAACGAAATTGGAAGCTCAAGAAATTTGTATATACTGCCAAAATTATCAGTACGTCAGTGTCGGTAGCTTTAACTAAAATTGATGATGTGAAATTCTTGTGTCAGTTTCTTCATGCTGACACTGTAAATCGATTTCTTCATGTTGAACAACGCAATTTTCGATTGAACAAAACGAGTAGCACTTCTCACCTACTCTGATAAGCACCTCCTTTCCGTGTAATATTGAAAGCAAAGAGTCGTTTTCTCAGTGAATAGACAAGAATCGTACCAAAGCTTCTTTGAAACGATAATTTTTCAAACTTTCTAGGAAATTTGTTGATCTGGACTGAAGAGGGTCGTGAATCGTGTACGGAACATTACACTGTTATCTAAATATTGTCTGAAAGTTTTTGTGGCATTCTATGATATTCTTTCCTTTTATTTTAGTTTTCTACCACACGTATTGTCCCCTTCAAAAACAAATCACCGAATCTACAAAATAATAGAGTTATTGGAAAAAAGCCTCTGCGCCTGTGACGTTTACGTCAAAGGAACAACCAGAGGTTAATTTTCACCAATAATTCTGTTATTTTGTAGATTCGGTGATTTGTTTTTGAAGAGGACAATACAAGTGGTAGAAACCCAAATAAAAGGAAAGAATATTACACTGTTGTCAACTTTGGCGTTCGCAATCTTTGATAGAAGCCGTCAAATAACAATCAAATATTATGTGTAGTCTGGTTGATAGCCGAGTGGGTTAAAGCGCGAGGTGGCAATCGCGATTAATCACACGGACGTCGCACCACCAGGTTCGAATCCTGGCTCCGGCACTGACACTGTCGGAGGAAATGGTTGTATGTCCGCGTTTTTTCAATGTGTAACCCCCTTCCGCACAAGCCCCTGGCTTCTGGAATTGGGAGTTGTCTAATTTCTGTGGCGTTTATTATTATTTATTACTTCACGGGCACTTATCGAAGAAATTTTTATCAAAATACTCTCAGCAATCTTCCCAAAATGTTTGGGGCAATGAAGATCCTATGAGATACAAGAAGTTGAAACCGTCAATTATTTCGATGTCAATTTGTGGAGGATCGCCAACTTCAATATAACTGTTTGGCCAACGGAGTCTTATCCGTCTTGCACATGTCACCTGAAAACTGGAAAAGAACAGGAGGAACCGATGCAAAAGGTTACGTTAGACAATGCTCAATTTCAACTTTTTTGTCGAGAGCAATTGCTAACAGCCGGCCGAAAACATCTCGTTCCATTTTGAGTACAGCTTTCTGGCTCCCATCTTTACTCTTTTCGGCCTTTTTGGCACACTGTGATGGATGCGAAATTCAGGATTTTGTTTTTTTATGGGTTTATCAAATCCTTCAGGGGTTTCAGAACATTCTGTTATGAATCGCAGTTTTTGATAATTGCCGAAAAATTTCACGTTGACCAGAAAATCAGCCACGTTTGGACACGATGCTTTGCACACGCACACGAATTTCCTCTCCACAGTCGCCACTGCCGCCACGCTGCGTCCTTGTCTGTCACATGGAATTGGGCGCGCATTCTTTCTCACTCGCTCTCGATAGCAAGCGCGAGAATGGAATAATAAATCGGCTGGCAACCCCTAGTGGCAGCATCTTTTACTTTGGCAACTACTTTCATCGTGTAGGGAAAATTTTGAGCTTCGTTTTGGTAAAAAATATTTGAAAAGCTTATAAGAGTAGATTGTTAATAAAAATTCCACTATTTCAAGCAGTCTGAGGGTTGGCAACCCTTGTTTTTATAGTAGCACAGATGTTTATTTTCGAAAACGTGGCAATAATTTGTAACAATCCTTTAAAAAATCGTGTAACAGGGTTTTTGAGGGGGAGAATTTTAAAAATGACGTTGAAATGTAGAAATTAAAAATGGCGGTTTCAATATGGCGGCGCAAAACGTTTACTTCGGATTTAATTTAAACATTTTTAATAAACACAGGTTTGTGGTGTTACTGAAAACAAAAAAGTTTGTGCGTTATGAAAGAAAAATTTGAAAATGAAGTATTCCAATATGGCGGTTGAAGTAAGTGGAATTTTTGAAGTACTATTTGTATTTCTATTTTTTATCTATGATTTCCAGCTAATTTCACATTCTCTTGTCTCCATAAGGACAAAATAGTACTCCTAATCTAATTTTATTAACATATTATACAGGGTGTCAGAAATTTCATAGTCCAAATTTCATGAACATTGAAACACCAATATAAATTTTCATCTTGTCATATTTGGCATGTGCAATTAGGGGCACCTTGTACACTTATTCACATATACAAGAAAGTAATAACCTTTTAATACTTTTGGGCAATAGTACTGTCGTGAGCAGAAACAAATAGGACAACTTTTTTTTTCTAATGTAAATCTGTCTCTATTTGAATATGTAATGAGTAGCCGAAATAAAACAGATATCACTTTTAATTTATTTTTTATTTCAATGCTGTAGTTATTGCTATAGTAAATGATGGATGTTTAATGAAAATTACTCTGCGTTATAACATTAACAAAAATTTGGTGTGTAACATTTTAAGAAAGTGGAGAATAAACGGTACGATTAGTAGAAATCCTGGATCAAAGGACAAAGGATATCCTACTTAACAAAAAACTAACTATTAATATTTCGTTATTGCACCATTGCTTTTTATAAATTCTATAAGTCTGTTTGGCATAGAATTAAATAACCTTATACAATAATCATTAGTGATAATATTTTCCCATGCATTATTTATTATTTCCAGTAATTCTTCGGCAATCCGTGGTCTCACATTTCGTTTTTGGATACTTCTTACGAGTAGTCCCCACACTTCTTCCACAGGGTTAAGATCTGGATTATGACTGGGCCAGTTAAGAACATTGATGGTGTTATCTTGGAACCAGTTAGTTACGGTATGAGCAGTATGAACGGAACAATTGTCTTGTTGAAATTTGAACTCATTATTAGAAAATAATTGTGACACAGAAGGTAGCATAATATTGTCTAAAATCCTAATATACGTTTCACTATTAAATCGTTACTCAATATGCCACAAAACACCAGGACCACGTGCCGATATCCAAGCCCACATATTGACGGAAAATCTACCACTTTTATCATTGTTTGATATATATTTCTCATCGAATCGAGTATTCGGGTGGTAAACACGAATACGATCGCTGTGTGTTGACTGGAAAGTTTTTTCGTCTGTAAATATTACTGTTCCAATAATTTATATCATGCGCTAAAAATTCAAGCGCAAATCCTACTCGAGCTTCTTTATGTTCAGCTTTAAGTAAGTATTGCTGTGCTGCTGCATGACATCGTAGCTCCGATTCTCTTACTCGCCGATGACCAGTACTACTCGATCCAGGAAAATTCGTTTCTTCAGCAGCCTGAATAACTGAGTAAAATTGATTTTCTACTAAAGCATTTACCAATTGCAAATCTTGTTGTTGGGTTGATATCCTTCGTCGTCCTGATCCAGGATTTCTACTAATCGTACCGTTTATTATCCACTTTCTTAAAATGTTACACACCGAATTTTTGTCAATATTATAACGCAGTGCAATTTGTCTCATTGACCATCCATCTTCTGCTTTAGCAATAACTCCAGATTTAACTAAATCGCGCATATGAGGCATATTAGTTTTTTGCACACTTACAATAAATTATGACAACTAACTGACAATGTCACAAAAATTAAAGTTAAATGTACACAACTAGATTTTAGCAAAATACCGTTATAAGACTTGTCCTATTTTTTTTGCTCACGACCGTACCTAATCTTTAATAACTGCTATTAATTTGATGCCTCATTCCATGAAGCATCTGATGTTGCTAACGAGGAAACATCATCTTCCGTATTTGAAATGTCTGATATTGAAATATTTGGAGCAATTAGTAACCCAAGAACTTCTGTAGGAAAACGTTTTAATGGTTTTTTTGAGAAGTTGTCTGTAACTAGTGATCACCGGGTCAGAACTAATTAACACTACCAACTCAGGGACAAGAGAGTCGATATTGGAACCGATAAGGCAGGAAGGAGAAGCAAGAAATAATATAGAAAAATAAACCAATATCAATAAAACATTTTATATTAATTTAATAAAATCTAAACGCAATAATATTTATTTGTCTTATTTTTGTGTTGCCTTTATAACGAGAGTGCATTTTCCTAACGTGTTTCATGTAAGGTTTTCCAAATTTTGATAACTATCTGTTTTAAAGCTTGCAGTCGGTATATTAATTTACAAATTTGATGAATTTTAGAGGAAATTAAGTAAGCGGGTACACTGGTTTCACTGGTTTTGCGTTTGACATATTCAAACTGCATATGTAAATTTGTTTTATTAAAATCTCAAGAACATTTGAAGGAGTAAAGTGTATACGAACTTAACTGAAACCGTATAAAAACTAAAAGCCGGCAAAAACAGTCGGCATCTCTTTATAATACATGGGCGGAGGTAAATAGATTTCTATTTACCTCCGTTCATGCTTGTCATAAGAAAATGATAAGATTTTCGGGCGTTATTATATTATCCTCTGTTTCAAATGGTCTCCAGAAAGCCATGGTAAATTAGTAAATAATTAAAATATTTTACCTTTTATATAGTAGTAAATATTTATAAATATGAACAATAACTAACTAAACTCTTACGCTTGATATTATAACAGGTATTTATGCACTGCACTGGCACATTGACAGCACATCTCATAAGTCCACCGTTGACTACTGAGAAACGATTTACGAGTTTTTTTATGCTAGTAGGCCTGTCCGTTTTTTTAATATCTTTAAACCAGTGCAGTCGTAGAAGGTTCATCCAGGATGATTACATTGCCAGTCTCGGGCTCGCCTGCACAGTTTCAACTACCATTCGAATCTCGATACCATTGCTAAATATATAGGACAAAATATCAAGTTCAGTGCGCACTGACCAGTTTCAATTGTCCCCGTATAAAGTATACACATGACTACTAGATTGACTTTAATTTTTAAACTAAAATAGTTCACCTATAATAATACATCCAATTCACAATGTGGACGTATGTGGAAGTAAACTTTTCCTATGGTTATATAATATATTGTAGTTTATTGATATATTTGCAAAGGCTTGTTTTTGAAGTTATAATTACTATATAACTTAACCAATTATAGTAAAATAACGCGTAAATACCTGACGGTATTGGATCTATAGTTATTTAATTGTTTATCCACTTAAAAGTTATACGCATTATATAAAAGTTTAGCGCATCGATCATACGCAAATATTACTTAACAACAATAGTTTCTTGGAGGTGGTAGTAGGCGAGGCGACCTTGAGTGAAGTTAGATAGTGATGCAAATAATAGTTATATGCCCTTTTGCCATATATCAACAACATATAGTCCTTTAGTTCGTTTCATTTTACGATTAAATGCCACGTTTCCGAATTCCTGTCCCACTGTGCGGCGCTTGAATTAATGAAAAAACTAATAAGAGTAATTTCTAAAATAAAATTAATTGTTAAGTATTCTGTTAACCTCATCTGCAGCAAGATTTTCGATAGGCAACCTGGTTGCATTAGTTTTGCTTTTATTTATAACTTATTTAACAACTAATCTTATAAAATGACGTAATTTATGTTTTTAAGGCTTTCTTCACCTCAATTCATCTGGCGAAGAGAGAGATAGAAAACCAATGCAAGAAGCCATGTTACTAAATTTTGAAAGAAATACTCCAACCAACATCAGGGATAATTATCCTTGGAATCAATTAGCAACTGCAAAAATAGCTGAGAATCGACTAGGAATAATAAACACAGAAAGTAATGGAATTTCCCCTTCAAATAATGTTACATTAATTGTTATGGATACCAACAAAACCTGGACGCCAATGAATGAGAAAGAATATAATTTCGAAATTAAAACGGTTCCCTCTGTTCCTCATGAAAAGGTCAGTAAAGAAAAATCGACGAAGTTCACTATCCGAGTGGTGGATTACAAAGGATTATGGCACATGTGGAACAAAAATAGAAAGACACAAAACGAGGAACGTCAGGACAATGTCGTTAAAACTTGTGATAGGTGGTTTTATGAAAACGCTAAAGCTGGGAAACAAGAAAACGACGAAGAATTTTTATACGAACCAAAAAGTGATGGTAAGTATTATCAGTAATCCTGAAACATTGGGACAAGCATCGCCGTAAATCGGAAAAAAATTATAAACTGTTGAAAGTTTCCGTAAATATTTTCGAAGGCTTAGAAACTATAGCAAAGTATAACGGTTCCCATACCTACCATGGTTGTATTATTCCTTAGAATTGCTAAAACCGTCCCGTTTGATTCAGTCCACTTATCTGAATACTAAATCGAATTTTGGTCGTATTCGCAATTTTAACGGTTAATTCCACAATTATAGTGGAGCAGATCTGGCTTTGGAATAAGGAAATGTCCGATTCCGATTTTGTCTTTTGCCAATAAGTAAAGTTGGGTCCTCCCAATATTCCGACATATTTGTGCTGAAGAAGTCAACGGGGTGGGGGGGGAGGTTAATGACATGTTAAATGTAAGGGAAAATGGTTTCTCGAAGATAACTCGGCGGCTATTGATCTGACGAAAAAAATCTTCAGACAAAAAATTAACAGCTCACGAAACTAAGCAATTTTTGTTCCCAACCTCGTCGACGTCAAACCATTGATTCGCGAGACATCGCGAATCCAATGTGCAAAAATTAAAACACTTAAATTCATTTCTTATCATGAAGGAGTGGAGTTGAGGACCCAATTTTTATTTAATAGAAGGGTATTGGCGGATATTCAGTTGGGTCGGAGGCTGGGTGCGGTGAGATGATCAGGAGGGGAGGGAGAGGGGGAAAATTAAAATATTTGACATGCTCATAACTCCCCGTGTAATTGGCCTATCGCGGTCAGACAGACGTACATTTTTTTATTTTTTTATGTGCTACGAGGTAGCATTTGCATAAAATGATTTTTTTCGCAAACAAACGCGTAGTGAGTGAAATACTAATTTCACGTTTTTTAAAAGTTTCTTTGTCATCCTCTAGCTCTCTTTCCAATCATTGTATGGCATTCTGGCCAGGCGGAAATTAAACGTTAATAAAAAAGCTATCAAGTGGCCAAAAGGATTTTTCCCCAATTATGCCAAAAAAACTGTTTGGAAAAAATGTGCAATTTTTATTTCGCGCACCAAGCGTTTGTTTGCGAAAAATATCATTTTATGCGAGTGCTCTCTTGTAGCATATAAAAATATATATATATTTTAAATCGTGTGGCGCCATTTTTTAATATAAAGGACTGAAATTGCTGGGATTATTGTTGAATATTTTCAATAAAAAACTTGATCGTCCGTTGCTGAGCATTGCAAAACCAATTAAACTCGGAGCTCGATGCTGCGGCGCGCGCGGTGAAGTAGGGGGTCAGCTCTCAGTGAAGCCTTGCGTAAAACTGATCTCGGGCGTTTAAAATCTATTATGCTTGAAAAATCTTCATTATGTTGATTTCTACTCAACTGATTGCTTTCATTTTTTTTATTGGGGTAGCTCGACGAGATAGTAATTAATGACAGTGGTAAGGTTAATAAATACAAAAGATATAATACCAATGAAACATTAAAGTTTTATTATTTCACATTTATGTATTCATATTGTTTTTGTAGAATACGTTGCATTACATAATATTAATATTTTTTTTTGCTTTTTAATAGGAGACTCGTCTTCATTACCAGTACTGTCACTCTAAATGTTATTCAATATTATGTCTGATGTATCGACATTATCGTCATCACAGCCATACAATAATATTTTAAAATGTTAGGCAAGTAAAAGATCCCTATCATCGAAAGATGAGAGATTCGGCAAAATTCCTGGTTGGGGGTAGCTCGTCTACAGGCGTCGGTGTTAGGCCTTAGTAGCGGAAACAGGCTGATGTTAAATAAATGTTAAAAGAACGATGATTCGCCCATGGTAGGTGTAGGAACTTTTCAATTATCGTGATTCTGATGCCTTGATAATATGTCTGCTATTCTTCTATCAAATTCTATCAAATTTTGCGCTATAAAATCTAATTTTCCCATCTTATAGGTTAACATGAACTTCATGCCAATCTAGTTTGATAATGAAAATTCACTGATTTGTTACAGGTGAAACCTCCACGAATGGAAAGTGTTGGTAACCCTTAATGACAGCAAAAATGCATCGATATTTTGTACCATAATGAGAAAATTCAAAAATCTTATGAAAAAATCGTTCATTAATAATTTAAATAAATTGATTACTAATAGTTTTCTTCATAATTCTTTATACACCTGAGCATAGACTATAAGACCTCTTTCACATATTAGTGGAATGCAATTCGTTCAAAGACATTTGATTATGGAACTATCGGCGTAGTGGAGTATGGTAAAAAAAAATAGCGGAGAATAATACAATTTTTCGTAGAGATTCCAAACATTGGGTAGTTGTTAGTTGTCTTAAAAATAAAATATTTCTAGAATATCTACCTTCTGCAAGTCGGAATGTTGTTTTAAACTCGAAAAAGTGGTAAATTAGCCTCTTTTGGGGCAATTTTCTATTTAAAATTTTTTTTCGACCTCTTAAACTGTAAATTAAGCAAGAAAAATATGGTCCTTTCATTGTCAATGTTCAAGGAACCTCCACTTAAATTTTTGTGGTGTTACGTTCACCCCCCCTCCTGTAATTCATTATATATATGTACAGTCGTGAGCGAAAAAATCGTCTTATAACGGTATTTTGCTATCTTTTGAGTACATCCAACTTTAATTTTTGTGACATTGTCAGTTAGTTGTCATAATTTATTGCAAGTGTGCAAAAAACTAATATGCCTCATATAAGCGATTTAGTTAAATCTGGAGTTATTGTTAAAGCAGAAGATGGATGGTCAATGAGATAAATTGCACTGCGTTGTAATATTGACAAAAATTCGGTGTGTAACACTGTAAGAAAGTGGAGAATAAACAGTACGATTAGTAGAAATCCTGGGTCAGGGCGACGAAGGATATCAACTCAACAACAAGATTTGCAATTGGTAACTGCTTTAGTAGAAAATTCATTTTATTCAGTTATTCAGGCTGTTGAAGGAACGAATTTTCCTGGATCGAGTAGTACTGGTCGCCGGCGAGTAAGAGAATCGGAGCTACACTGTCATGAAGCAGCACAGAAATACTTACTTAAAGCTGAATGTAAAGAAGCTCGAGTAGGATTTGCGCTTGAATTTTTAGCGCATGATGTAAATTTTTGGAACAATGTAATCTTTACAGACGAAAAAATTTTCCAGTCAACACACAGCGGTCGTATTCGTCTTTACCGCCCTTCGGATATTCGATTCGATGAGAAATATATATCTAACAATGATAAAAGTGGCAGATTTTCCGTCAATATGTGGGCTTGGATATCGGCACGTGGTCCTGGTGTTTTGTGGCATACGTATATTAGGATTTTAGACAATATTATGCTCCCTTCTGTCACAATTATTTCCTAATAATGAGTTCACATTTCAACAAGACAATTGTTCCGTTCATGCTACTCATACCGTAACTAACTGGTTTCAAGATAACAACATCAATGTTCTTAACTGGCCCGGTCATAGTCCAGATCTTAACTCCGTGGAAGAAGTATGGGGACTACTCTTAAAAAGTATCCAAAAAAGAAATGTGAGACAACGGAATGCCGAAGAATTACTGGAAAGGAAATAATACATGGGAAAATATTATTACTGATGATTATTGTATAAGGTTATTTAATTTTATGCCAAACAGACTTATAGAAGTTATAAATAGAAATGGTGCAATAACGAAATATTAATAGTTAGTGTCTTGTTAAGTAGGATATCCTTTGTCCTTTGATCCAGGATTTCTACTAATCGTACCGTTTATTCTCCACTTTCTTAAAATGTTACACACCAAATTTTTGTTAATGTTATAACGCAGTGCAATTTGTCTCATTAACCATCCATCATTTATTATAGCAATAACTACAGCATTAAAATAAAAAATAAATTAAAAGTGATATCTGTTTTATTTCGGCTACTCATCGCATATTCAAATAAAGACAGATTTATATTAGAAAAAAAAAGTTGTCCTATTTTTTTCTGCTCACGACAGTACGTATTTTTGCGAAAAAATGATTTTGGGATAACTTGGTCAACTCTTGCTCGAATCAGATAAAATAGAAGCTGGCTCATAATAGCTACAAATAGCTTGCCATATTTCAAGTCAAAAGCTTCATTAGTTTGGCTACAATGCCACTTTTTCGATAATTTTACGAAATTTTTAATACGCTGTAACTTTTTTGCCGTTTATCATACGACAATTCTCCCCCCATTGAAATATAGTTTATGTGCTTTTGGGTGATATAACTTTAAAAAAATTTAATATACAAATTCGATTCATTTTCGGCCATTGAAAGTATACATGTACTTGCGCGCAGCGATTTTCCGTTGCACAAGATGCATATAACTATTTGTATAGGTAAATATAACTCGTGTGCCCTATAAAATATCCAAAGTACCCTTGAAAAAAATGCATTGTTATAAAAATATGGTCCAAAATCTCATTCATACTTTATTCAAATATAGGGATTTTTCTCAGTTTCAGTTTTAAATAATATTTTTTGAATTTTCGCGCTTTCCATGTTAGACAAATTCACTAACATACCTCGCACATGTGCATTCCAAGTTTTATCTAGCAGACTAGTAATACGAGAAAACAGCTGCAACCGCGAGCAACTGCTTATACGTTTCATCATCGTGTCTTTATTGAAAATATCACATGTACATCAATATTTTGGTTTATTTTTATATAGCATTATTTCATTACAAACAGGGAACTGCTATAAAATTTTAGAACATTGTGAATAAAAAGAAATGTAATTGACGTCACTTTAACTAAAAGAAAAGAGAGCAGAGAAGATAGAGACATCATAATCGCTGGAGAAGATATCGTTCTTCTGATCATTTTAACTCAAAGGTATGCGGATCTGAAAGACATAACTCGCAGTAAAAATTTATTTTTAAAAACCAGCATATGGCAAAATGTGTACAAAATTTTTCACTCAAAAGTTTTTCAAATACGCTGATCTTGCGTCTGTTTAATTGGATTTCTCCATGCATTTTCTGGGTGCGAAACAACTTGTGCATTCTCGCGGATGGGGAAATCCAAATTAATAAACATATTTGTCAAGTATCCTAATCCGGACGTCCTGCATAATTTATATAATGAGAACGCATATGTCGATAGTATAAAAACTTGTGGGCAGAGAATAATAGCCGCTCTTTACGGTTGTTCCATTAAAAATAAGAAAACATTAGGTTTACTAAGGTATGAATGTTTCGAAAAACTGAGCAAAAAAATTTTGCAATTGGTGTCAAGCTGTCCTCTCTACCACCAACCGAGGATTCGGCTGATTACCACAGCTTATGAATATTTTATCAAATTCGTCGATGGTATTGTGAAAGAACTAAGGATGCAATTGATTTCGATTGGTGTAAAATGGAAAATGGACTGATGCCAAAAGCTACAGACAAACCACTCGTTCCAGAAAATTTGTTAAAAATCATCGCCTGTGATTATAAAGCTGGGTGCAAGACGAAAGCTTGTTCATGCAAGAAATTGGATTTAAATTGTTGCAGTTTATGCCATTTTGGCCGGAATAAAACCTGCCAAAATTCTGAAGAGGTCAGTGGGTCACCAGTCGTTGAACTTACAGAGGACATGCTAAATGAGGACACAAGATGTATCGATGATGACGATGATGACGATTATAATTCCGACTATGAATACGAGGACGACGAAGTGAACGATATGATGGGCGAAGCTGAGAGTGACTTATATTACTTTAACGACAGTGAAACCGACGAAATTTTCAATGCTGTGACGGATTGAGAAGCGGGTAGCTCTCACAGTAGTATTTCGAGTACATCCAGCATAAGAAGTACAGGAAAGAGACCAATACAAATAACATCAAAGTCCGTACAAAAAAAACCAGATTAAAACATTTTTACTTGTAGATAAATAAATCTAATCTTCTTTTACCATTTCTACCATTCCTGCGATAAATCAGACATCCTTTTGTGCATTTTTTCGAACATTTTCTAGAGCTCGCGAGTCATATTTACATATACAAACATCTATATAGTTATATTTACTTTGTGCAACGAAAAATCACTGCGCGCAAGTAAATGGTCAAAAATTGATCGAATATTTATATTAAATATTTGTTGAGTCATATCACCCAAAAGTACATAAAAACATACATTTTGACGAGGAGAAAATTGTCGTACGATAAACGGCCAAAAAAGTTACAGCGCTTTAAACATTTCGTAAAATTATCGAAAAAAATGGCAATGTAGCCAAACTAATGGAGCTTTTGACTTGAAATCTGGCAATCAATTTGTAGGTATTATGAGCCACCTCTACCCAAAATTTTATCTGATTCGGGCAAGATTTGCCCAAGTTATCCCAAAGTAAATTTTTGGTAAAAAAATCGTACATACAGGGTGTTGCATCATGAGAGGGACATAGCTTATTAGGAGGTAGAGAACATCGGTGGTAACCGGAACCTCCCATAGAAATGTCTCATTGGGCCTTCACTACGAAGTTACAGGGCGTTTTATAATTTGTGGCCAAACCTGTTTTTTGTCATAACTTTGATAGAGAATGAAATAACGGATTCATATTTGGTACGGCTAATGTACTAACGAGCCCCAAGAGGTACATGTATAAAAAAATATATATCCAGGTCCGGACCCACTATAATTTATGTTTCTTCTTTGCATCAATAAAACATCACCCTGTATATATTTTTTTGAAATTTCGATACGATATTCGAAAAGAGCAAGAAAAAACAAACAAAATGGCATATTTCATTTTTTTGTTACACCTTCGTGGTTATTTAAATACGTTGTTAAATGTGCAAGAAAATGGATTACAGAACCCTATTGAATGAGAGGCACGTGAAATAAATAGTTTTATAACTAAAATTTGCAAAAATTCTATTGAGCCTAGGTGGTCTGGGTGAATCCTAATTCCGGCACGTTTTAAAGGTCCATTTTGGTAAAAAACTGTGGTCCTAATAAGTAATCAAGTATGAAATAACAAAATTTTTAATCAATCACAGTAGGCTTGTTCAAAGTGACAGATAATAAAAAGAAATCTCCTAAACAGTTGAATAATTGTTTGTTAGTAATTTAATGTGTCAATAATCCGCATTTTGTTAGTGAAAACTTGTGAAAATATTTTAACTATGCCAGTAAAATTTACAAACGTGGAATATGCTGACATAATATTCATCTATGGTTTCTGTAATGGAAATGGTAGGTCGGTGGAAAGAGAATATCGGCTGCGTTTTCCTGGTCGTCGATGCCCTAATCATAAAACCTTTAGTACGGTGTTCCAGTATGCAAGACAACACGGAAAGTTTCCTAATTCTGCAGTTGTGGAGCGTGTTTTACAACAAGGTGTGCAGGAACAAAAAATATTATAAACGTAGTTCAAGAAAACCCAAATATGAGCACTAGACGAATCAGTTTGGCAACTGGTATTCCTCATTGGCGAGTATGGAGAACCCTAAAAAGAGAACGTTACCATCCATATCACATCCAGCAGGTACAGCGTCTTCAACAAGGCGACGATATCCCCCGCCTGGCATTTTGTCATTGGTTGTCTAACCATCGCCCAGTCATTTACAGAACGTTATTTACGGTTGAGGCACAGTTTACAAGGGATGGAGTAAACAATTCACGAAATAATCATAAATGGGCACAGGAAAACCCACATGCGGTACGCCAACGCCGTTCGCAACACAGGTTTTCTGTAAATGTTTGGGTCGGACTTGTGAATAGACATTTGATAGGGCCACATTTTTTTGAAGAAAGATTGAATGGTGAAATTTACTTTGATTTTCTTCAAAACATTTTACCGAATATGTTAGAAAATATCGGTATAAGAGGCATGTTGTTTCAGCATGATGGGGCCCCACCACATTTTAACCTTCAAGTAAGAGAACACTTAAACAATGTGTATCCTAATAGATGAATTGGAGGCGGGGGTCCACATGAATGGCCACCAAGATCTCCTGATTGTAACCCTTGTGATTACTTTTTATGGGGCGACTTAAAAAACGAGGTTTATAGCATTGAAATTGAAAGTAGACAACATTTAATCCAGCGCATCGTTACAACCTGCGACGAAATACGGAATAATCCAGAAATGATACGTCGAGCAATTGGTGACCTTTCTAAACGCGCAAGAAAATTCATGTGGGGGAGGACATTTTGAAAATTTACTTTAGTGTCAATTACGTTTTATTTTTAAACACATTTAGTTATTGTTTTGTTATTTATTGTTAATTGAATGGAAAATATTTTATTTATTTAGATTCTAGTTTGTTCTTTTTTCCAATTTTTATTAAGTATAAAATGTTGATGATTTTCTTGATCAAAGTAACTGGTTGCTTAGGCCTAAATGGTTTAAATTATCTGTCACTTTTATTCTTTGAACAAGCCTACTGTGATTGATTAAAAATTTTGTTATTTCATACCCGATTACTTATTAGGACCACAGTTTTTTACCAAAATGGACCTTTAAAACGTGCCGGAATTAGGATTCACCCAGACCACCTAGGCTCAATAGAATTTTTGCAAATTTTAGTTATAAAACTATTTATTTCACGTGCCTCTCATTTAATAGGGTTCTGTAATCCATTTTCTTGCACATTTAACAACGTATTTAAATAACCACGAAGGTGTAACAAAAAATTGAAATAGGCCATTTTGTTTGTTTTTTCTTGCTCTTTTCGAATATCGTATCGAAATTTCAAAAATATATATACAGGGTGATGTTTTATTGATGCAAAGAAGAAACATAAATTATAGTGAGTCCGGACCTGGATATATTTTTTTTATACATGTACCTCTTGGGGCTCGTTAGTACATTAGCCGTACCAAATATGAATCCGTTATTTCATTCCCTGTCAAAGTTGTGACAAAAAACAGGTTTGGCCAAAAATTATAAAACGCCCTGTAACTTCGTAGTGAAGGCCCAATGAGACATTTCTATGGGAGGTTCCGGTTACCACTGATGTTTTCTACCTCCTATTAAGCTATGTCCCTCTCATGATGCAACACCCTGTATATATATGAATTACAATAGGGGGGTGAACGTAATATCACGAAAATTTAAGTGGAGGTTTCTCGAACATTTCCAATAAAAGGACCACATTTTCGTTGCTTAATTTACAGTTCAATGGGTTCAAAAAAATTTTGAATCGGAAACTGCCCCAAAAGAGGGTTAATTTACTCCTTTTCCGAGTTTAAAACAACTTTCCAACACTTGCAGAAGGTAGATATTCTAGGAATATCTTATTTTCAAGAAAACTAACAACTACCCAAAGCTTGGAATCTCTACGAAAAATTGTATAACACTTCGATTACCGTACTATACTAGCGATGGCGGACCGATATATGCAAAAAATATGTTTTGCAAGGTCGTCAAAGGCAAGCTGCAGATGGCGTAATTTCAGAACCAATGGTCCAAAATAAGTTGTTTTACTCTAAAAATGTTTGTATGATCACTAACTAAAACTTATACTTGACAGCAATTTTCCACGTTGTAATTTTACTCCATTAACCCTTACATTCAGCCCTTTATCTACCCCGGTGAACAATTAATGATAACATGTTTATTATGGTTTAATTACGTAATTAACACTAATTGCAGGGGGCGTAAAGAGGGGGATAGGTGATCAAAATCAATGAATTTTGAAGCTGACCTGAAACATTATTAAGACACTCATGAAAATTCACAGTTTCCTAGTATATGAGTCACAAAGTACGTGTAACTCTTGACTCCTAGGTAAGGAATAAAGAGTTGGTAGAACGCGTCAAAGTCATAGAAAATTCCGAAAAATTAACGTCATTCCGACAGTTTGCTTCAGTTCATATTCACTTCAATCTCTACCATCTCTCCCAAAAGGTGTCCCTTTACAATTTGGCTTAACTAACATCTGTTTGATGCTTATAATCTGTCTTTGAAATGTCTGCATCATATACAATTTTAAAAAATTAATATTAATATGTCATCTGCAGGAAATTAAAGGTATTAAGAGTTTCCGAATTAGTCACTAGACGGCGCTATGTGGAACGCACGACTCTTGACCCTGAATGACCCTGCCATCTAAGCCGCAAGTTTTTGACATAGAGTATAGAATATAAAATAACATCCTGATACACTAAAAACTGCTAGTGTTTTACCTGTTAATTTAAAAATGTTATCCCACTAATATAGATAATTACAATTACCTGCAAATATCATTGTTGACTATTTTTTCAAAATCAATTGAGAGGATTGTCCACAACTTAATCTCATCTTTTTTAAACACTAATAAAATTCTATCAGCTCAACATGGATTTAGAACAAATAAATCAATAGAATCGGCGTTCTACCGTTTATTAAACTTTGTATATTCTGTGCCTGATCGGGGAAGATATATAGTATCACTAATGTTTGATTATCCCGAATATTTGACACTGTAGATGCAAAACTACGAATACAAAAATTGTATAATATTGATATACGTGGTAATTTGCTAGACTGGATTGAGTCATATATGACTAACAGGAAGATCAAGTTGAATCTAGAGTCATGTATCGCAGCCAAAAGACGTCACACTTGGAGTTCCTCAAGGGTCAGTGTTGGGCCCACTCTTATTTATGCATTATGTCAATGATTTACCAGATTTCATCAATAAGGGTAGTGTTAGTATGTTTGCTGATGATACCAATAATACAGTTTCTGCTGATACGCCTGTGATACTCTCAGAAAATATTAGAGTTGCTTCTGAGGAACTCAGTATCTGGTGTCAGAGAAATCGTCTGATCCTGAACGACACTAAAATAGTTTAGTTACACTTTCACAAACGCAAGACAATTGATAATATTGATATTCAGTTTTCTCAGACCTCTAAATTTTTAGAACTTTGGCTCGATGAAAGATTGTCTTGGAATAAACATGTGGAGTATGTATCTTTAAAATTAAATAATGCTTACTTTGCCATTCTACAACTAAAATCATCTTTGGATCAGGACGGTCTATTAAATGTTTATTATTTATTAGCATTTTGTCATATTGCAAATAATATAGTATGTTGGGGAATTTCAACTGATATAGGTAGGGTGTTTGTCTGCCACAAAAGGATACTACGTTTAATATTAAATCTTGAACCCCGGCCATCACGCAGGGATATTTTTAAACAATAATTTGCTAACAGTGCCTAGTATTTTTATCTTGTGGTGTGTTACCTATGTAAAAAGTAATAAATTAAATTTTACTTCTACGTCCAGTGGAAGTATAGTAACGCAATTTTTTTTTTTTTTTTAATAAGCTTAAAATGTCACGAAACGTCGAGATTTTAAATTTGAGCGAAAAAATTTCCTGTCTGTCGGTCTGTCTGTCTGTAACTTTTTTTGTGCACACGTTTACTCTGGAACCGTTTATGATATTGACTTGAAATTTGGTACACTTACGTATTGTAACGAGATCTGGAACTAGATTATATTTTGATCCAATTCCGTTGAAGGGTTCGGGGGTAAATGGGGTAAATAAGGGTAAAAAAGCAAGTAAGAGTCCATAAAATTTCAATTTAGGGTATGTACGGAAAATTAAGGTCTCAAAAATTTCTTTGGCATCACGGATCTTATTTATATTTTATTGGAACGTGATAAAAAAAGACTATCATGAATATGTCACGTGATACAAAATAAATATATGTTTTTTTTTATAGAACACCCTATGTATTATTGCATTTTCGAGAAGCCCTTTTTCCCTTGATTTCAAATGTACCATATTGTATAGGTCTGTCTTAAATATTTCTTGACATATTTGACATTCAAAATGCAAATGACCTGCTTTATTGCAAGAAGAGTGACCCATGCGTGTCAAAACACAAGTGACACAAAAAATAACAAGGTAGGCCACGAAAATAATTATTTTATTGTTTATTCAATTTTGACATTTCAAACCGTCATTATTAACATTTATTTTATCAAACTGAGGTATAGTGAGGCTGAAAAGTTCGAAATATTTTCCCTTTATGTAAAAAATAATAATGAAAAGAGAATTACATGATGTTGTATCCGAATCGAGTGAATCCTAGTGTAAAAACATGTTTTTGAATATTTATCTTCATGTAAATAGGACCCATAGTTTTTCATGAAAACGACGTAACGTTACAGCAAACGAGGAAGAAGATCTAGATATATGATTATATTTTGAAGGTAAAAATTTATTTATATTATAAAAATAAATCAATACCTTATTTTAACGTTTGTTTCAGAAAATTCGGTTAATAGTTTATTAAATGCTTGTCGCGAAATAGAAAAAACGTATTCCAACATTCAAAGAACTTTGAAAAAGCATCAATATAGGCCTTACAAAATATTACCTGTCCAGGAACTGAATGAAGACCAAAAACAGAAGATTGGAGTTTTGCCAAATCATGCTCCATGAATTACAGAAAATCCTGAAAAGAAATTATGTGGACAGATGAGTCAAGTTTTTCCACAGCGGGAGTTTTTAGTAGAAAAAACAGACGTTCCTGGAGGAATAAAACCAAAGACAGAGAAAGGTCAAGCAAATAAAAAATCGGGTAGAAAATCAATCCACGTTTGGTGCGGAGTTTTTCAAAACAAATTAGTTGGGTTTATATTTTATGATTTTACTGTGGCACGACAAACATATCTTGAAATAATTTTACCAAAAGGTAGATCGTCCAATTTAAGAATTCCCTATGGACGTATTGTCTAGAATGATTTGGCACCAGGACAGAGCGACTCCACATAGCATTTTAGAAGTTTGGGAACATTTAAATAATCAATTTCCTATTTGGATAGACAATGCTGGAACCATTCGATGGCCACCAAATAGCCCTGATTTGACGCCATTAGCTTCTTATGAGGGTTTTTAAAAGACAAAGTCAATTTTAATCATAACCACAACCTTCAGGCTTCAGGCAATCTTCACATAGAGTGTGAAATCAATAATTTTCAAGCATAATTAGTAGTGCGTAGTTAATAATGATGGTTTGAAATGTCAAAATTGAATAAAGAACAAAATAATTATTTTCGTGGCCTACCTTGTTATTTTTGTTTCACTTGTGTTTTGACACGCATGGCTCACGCTTCTTGCAATAAAGCTGCTCATTTGCAATTTGAATGTCAAATTGGCAAGAGGTATTTAAGATACAATACAATATCACTTATTAAAAGGGCTTCTCGAAAATGCAATAATAATAATAATAATATATAAGTAGGAAAAAAGCACATTTGAACTATGCTAAGCCAAGTCAGGCTATTTATTTTTCGATTGCAACAGACACTGGACCGCTAGATGGCGCCTGCTGGCTGTTTTACATGTCGCTATTGTGAAAATACCGGGATGTACTATAGTCAAAGGATTCTCATGTCGGTCGTCGCATACCTACCTTGCACTGACGGGAGCCAACAGCTCGAAACTGCAGTCTGCAAGTAGTGTGTGATGACTGGCACGAGAGCTCCTTTAAGTAGGATCAGTCTTTCGGCTGGTGTTTGTTGCAATCGAAGCATTAGCGTTTTGATGGTAACATGCAATTATTACACTTAACGCGCCAGATTTGTAACTTTGGTTGCAGTCTGGTTACTTTCCTTATAGTAAAATAAGGATTTATAGAGGAGTTTGCGACTAAAAATATTATGTTTAGATACTGTATTACCTACACGAACACGGAAACGACGTTCTTTTAGGAAACTTTGAATAAATAGAGGGAGTCGCCCCTTTAACCCCCAATTATATATTGTTCTAAGGATTCCGTAGCGCCATGTCGTGTCATATGCTTTTCAATATCAAAAAATACTGCAATCAAATGTTTGCGAATTGCGAAAGCATTTTTAATTGCATTCTCCAGTAGTACTAGTTGATCTATTGTTGATCTGTTTTTACGGAATCCCATCTGAAAGTTTGATAGGAGGTTTCGGTTTTCTAAAACCCACATAAGAAGATTATTAATCATTTTTTCTAGTACTTTACTTAAACAGCACGTTAAAGATATAGGGCGATAACTGGATGGCAACTTTAAATCTTTCCCGTGTTTTGGTATTGGTATGACAAGAGCCTCTCGCCACTAACTAGGATACGTCCCTTGCCTCCATATTAGGTTAAACAACTTTAATATTTTTCTTTACATGTAGCAGGGAGTTGCTTTAAAATTTCATATGGGATCTTGTCAGGTCCCGGAGAAGTATTTTTAGTATCTATTAGAGCTTCTTCCAATTCTATCATTTTAAAATTGTCATTATATGATTCGGCTTCTTCCGCTCTGAAGTCCAAATCTGTTTCTGAAGTTAGCTTGTTATTCAAAAATTCTTCAGTGTATTGTTCTGAGCTACTAGCCTGTTCAAATTGCTTTCCAAATATTTCCACTGTGTTATTTGGTTCAGATACTAACTGGCCTTCGTGAAGAAGGATAGGGGACAGTGATGTATTTCCTCTTCTTGAAATGTGTTTAATCTTATTCCATACCTCATTTGTGGGTGTATCTGGTGTGGTACATAATTTTCCCAAGAAGATTTTCTGCTGGAATGAATGATTGTCTTGCTTGTGCTCGAGTCTTCTTGAAACTTATCATATTTTCTGTGGCGGGAAAAACATATATTTATTTCGTATCACGTGACATATACATGATATTGTTTTTTATTTATCCCGTTTCAATCAAATGTATTTAAGATCCTACAACTTTTATACTAAACTTTTTTTTCTATTTTCAATAATAACAGAGATAAAGGGGGGGGCAATATATGGTGAATTACCCTGTACATTCAATCTATCGCAAAATGGTTAATAAAAATCTGTCTGTCTATCATTAGAATTTTACGTAGAATCTAAAAATGCAAAAATATACAGGGTGTTGCAATTAAAATAACAAAGTTGGTTACAATTTTAAATATAACCGGAAGTGGCAGAAAATAGAAACATTTTAGTTTGAAAGAATCTCATGGAAAACCGGTGTAAAGGAAAAATCGTAGCTGTACTCTTAATAGTTTCGGAAATACTGATAGTTTACGTCGTGGTGTTACACCCTGTGTGTTCATCATGACATTTAAAACTGAATAAAAAAATAAAATAGCTGCTTCTTGACACCAAAACAGATGTTTTTGACAGCATAATTGTACTCCACTATTTGTCAATATTCATAAAAAAGTATACTTTTATTTTAATAAGGTTTATCGATTAATTTTAAAGTAGGTTTTCTCAAATATGTATTACCTTTTTTGTCAGATTCTTATGAACCTAGCAACGCTGGATCTTCTTATGTTGAGCATAGTTATCCATTGGAGAGAGCGAAAGAGGGCGCACTGGGAGAGATCAGTAAAGAGTGCAGTTCAGAACATGGAATCGTATCATCAACGAACCCTTCTGCTAAGAGGAGTTATCCTTGGAAAAAAGAGGAGGGAGGTTCATTAGAAAAAAGAAGTAAAAGTTGTTGGCTAGATCAAACAGAAGTAGATTCAAAAGGATCTTCTGATGGGCAAACTTGTTCTTCTATAAAAGAAGAAGAGGGTTCATTAGAAAATAGCAATAAAGAAACCTTTCTCCCAAGTTCTACCAAAACAGAAAAAGCACGTAAAGAATATACGGACAAAAATAACATTAAAACTAATGTAATTTCAGGAGTCAAAAGTGTCGTCGGTGATAAAGCAGTAGAACCACCTCTAGCTAGAACTGAAAATCAAATGAAAATATTTCAAAGTTATGTCCCAGGCGAACATGAAAATTACCTGCACAAAACTTATAAAATAAATGTTGATCCTTTTATACCCATACCGAAAAAAAATACAAATTCAGCTGTATTTCAACAAATTGAGAATGTAAAAAAAAATTGTAAAGATGTAACCATTGAAAAACTGAGTGAAATAGAACAACAGTATACACAGATAGCAACAATGAGTACAGACGCCAGTAAAACAGGGAACTGTGCCAAATGCGCAAGTGAAAAGAAACCCAAAGACAAAAAGAAGAACATAATCAAACAAGCACATGTAAAGAAGGATATGATCAAACAAGCACGTGTAAACGACAAAAAGTATTCATGTAGATTGTATTGCGTAACGAAGGCCAAGATTGCCAGACCGGAAGAGCCAGACGAAAAAAGGGATAAATGTAGACCCACTTCTGGAACGAAGACGATCGTCAAACCGAGACATTTAGACGACAAAATTCATTTATGTAGATTGAGTTCTGAAGCGAAGACGGTTATCAAACATCTAGATGACAAAAGACATACATGTAGACTGAGTCCCGAAACAAAGACGATGTTCGAACAGAAACATCTAGACGACAAAAGGCATACATGTAGATTGAGTTCTGGAACGAAGACTGCTGTTAAACCGAAACATCTAGACGCGTATTCGCGTACACTGAGTTCTAGAAAGAAGAAAAGAGTAAAACTACCACAATGTGTAGAAGAAAATAAATATACATGTAGACTGACTTCTGGAACGAAGACGATAGTGAAACCAAAATGTGTCGGAGACAGCGACCAAAGTCTAATGAAGCAATGTATGCAAGTGTGCGGCAAAAACGCGTGTAAACCACAAGAATATCGTAAGTAACAACTGTTCTATTATCGTTTAATATTAGAGAAGTCAAAACAGCAATAGTCAATATATAGGAACTTTTTCGATAAGCAATTTTATGATTGGATCCTGTTGGGTAATAAGGAGTATCCAAAAAATGCCTTATGCTCCAATTGTTATATTTAATTTTTTTAACCGCGTTTTTCAACCTAGAAATATGAATAACTCGAGATATACAGGGTGGACTATCAATAATAGGCCACAGTTCAGGTGTAGATTCTTTGGGCTAAAATATGAAATATGCTTTAGTAAAATGTTGCTGTGGAAAAAGATATGGGGTGTCAAAGTTCAAATTATTTTTTCATTTTTTTGCAATAACTCAACAGTCTCTTGACTGATCTTCGCCAAATTTGCTAGAGAAACTTTTCCTATTCTAAGAAACAATAATTTATGTATTACATCACGTTAGATCATAGAGGGCGCCGCAGGAGCTGTATCTGATGATGATTTTTTTTCATATTTTTTTACGAAAGGTTGTGGTACTTCTGACCAGGAAATCTGATGAGGCCATCATTTCCACGTGTAAAAGGTATACTTGATAACTCCAATCCTTTTCGAGGAAAGTGCCGTTAAACATTCCAATAATTCTTTGAAAGACAAATTCAAATTTAATGAAACAAAGTATTTATGGGGGCGAGCGTAGATGCGTCTTTACTATGTACATACTATATAATGTAAAGCAACGTTAGGCGCGGTTAGTACTTGGATGGGCAACCGTTTCAAAGAAGACCGTGTCCTCGCCTCACATATCTTCCAGCGGCTTATATATCTGTGTATGCGCGGAAGCTATGCAACCTTAGGCGAGGGTTGTGTAGGTGATATACCATCCTTCGGAAGGGATGTAAAGCCGCCAGTCCCTTGTCTATTAAATGTTAGGCAAGTAAAAGATTCCTACTATTCTTAAGGGAAGAGATTCGGCAAAATTCCTGGTTGGGGGTAGCTCGTTTACAACAGGCGTCGGCGATAGGCCTCAGTAGCGGAAATAGACCGACGTTAAATAAATGTCAAAAAGTGTATTTATTGAAAAAAGTATAAAAAACCAAAAAATAGCGTAAAAGTTGACCTAATGATATTATAAACTTTCCCCCCCATGCAAAAACCCTATTGCTGCAACTTAGAGTAAATATTCTATGTATTTTCTAATTCAATGCCTTTTCTAATTCTATTCATAAAAGATTTTCTTACATTGAAAAATACATTTTCCTGTCCTCTAATAAAATTCGCTGCGTTTTGCACTTTGTCCCACAGTTCTTCTCTTCAGTTGATAGCATTTGCATAGACTAAGGACTTCTTATGTCCCCACACATAATAATCCAAAGGATTATAATCAGGACTCCCTGGTGGCCAAGCAAACTCACTTCTTTGACCGATCCATCTGCGTGGGAAAGTCTCATCAAGATAATTCCCGACTTCAATGGATAAATGAGGGGGAGCTCCATCTTGCATGAACCACATTCTGTTCCGTATGTCTAGCATGATAAGCATGTGATATATCAGCAAGAGTATTTTGAAGAAAAAACAGATAAGACTAACCATTTAAATTTGGAGAAAGGACAAATGGTCCCAATAATTGATCACCGATAATCACCGATCGCCAAACGTTAATCTTAAATTCTTGCTGAAAATTAACGGCATGAGGATTCTCTACTTCCCAGTAATGGATATTTCTCCAGTTAAAAATGCCTTGGTGAGTAAAAGTCGCTTCGTCGGGAAATAAAGTGTTCTTAACAAAATTTCGACCCTGCTGTGTTTCTTTAGAACAAATTGACAAAATTGTAGCCTTTGTGGAAGATCCCGTCGAAGTAAGTTTTGTACAGGAGTGCGATGATATGGATAGAAGCGTTCTTTACGTAAGACTCTTAGGACAGATTGTTTACTCACCCCTGTTGCCGCTGCTAAACGACTTGAGCTGACTTGAGGATCTTCATCCACACGAACTAAAATTTCTAGTTATTGATCTGGAGTAATTCGTTTCGGTTGTCCTACATCGTTTTTATGGCAAAATGAACCCGTTCCGCTCAAACGATGAAACAGATCTTTGAAAATCTTATGGTCTGGCTGTATTCTATTTGGATATTGCAATGAGTATCTCCTCGCTGCAGCATGTCCGCTAAAATTATTTTGTGCAACACATATCTTATCCCTGATTTCAGTATTTGAAAAATTATTATATCTAGGCATTGTAAATAAAGAAGTTAAAGAAATTAGCTCGAGGAATACAAGAAAATAAAATGATTAAATGGCGTAAATGACAGAACTAAAACGTAACCAAAGCACACTTTTCAATAAATAGACTTTCATTAAATTTGAATTTGTCTTTCAAAAAATTATTGAAATGTTTTAACGGCACTTTCCTCGAAAACGGTTGGAGTTATCAAGTTGTACCACGTGTACCTTTTATACGTGGAAATGACGCCCTCAACAGATTTTCTGGTCGGAAGTACCACAACGTTTCGTCAAAAAAAAAATGAAAAAAATTCATCATCAGATACAGGTCCTGCCGCGCCCTCTATGATCTAACGTGTTGAAATACATAAATTATTGTTTCTTAGAATAAATAAAGTTCCTCTAGCAAGTTTGGCGAAAATCAGTCAAGAGGTTCTGTTGAGTTATTGCAAAAACGAAAAAATAATTTGAACTTTGACACCCTGTATCATTTTCCACAGAAACATTTTACTAATATTTGGTTATATCCTCATATTTTAGCCCAAAGGATCTACTCCTGAACTATGGCATATTATTAATGGTCCACCCTGTATAGGCCCTATCGGGACAAAAATAAAAACAAAATATTTGTAATGAAATATTCTACAAATAAATCTATATTTACTGTAGGTCTTAGGAGTGCAACCATAACCTACAAAAGTGAAAAAATGGGCCAATAGTCGTATTTTTTTCATTTTGCTGTCCAGAGCCGCTGGGTAAATAGTCCAAGATCCCGCTGCAAGTCCCATTCAGGTATCGATTTCCTCGATGAAACCTGCATATGAAAGCTTGAACCTAAGGGAACTCACAAATGCAAAGGTTGACGGCAGAATGTGTGCATAGTGCATGCGCATTTTGGAAAGAAAAAGAAAAATTTTTTTTCGGCCAAAAATTGTTATTGTGATGTCGAAAAAAAATTTTTATTTATCTTTGCGAGCACACAAAAATGTAGTGCCGTTTCTTATGAAATCCCTTACACTGAGAAAAATATTTTCTCGCCCAAAAATTTTTTTATAAGAATTTTTACACTAAGCGTATCGTGTTGCATTTAAACATTTTGTTGTTGTAAGTGATAGTGAATACGCCTATTTTCAAATGCAATGCTATTCCGCGGCTACCCAGAATAATCACTTGAGTCCATATCTTCAGAAAATTACTTCTTCTTGGATTTAGATTTTACATTTAATCTTCTACAGTTCTCTCAGGAAGAATTTTACAATTTAGTAATAGTATTGTAAATATTGGGATAGGTAAAGTTCGTTTTACATACGTCAACATTTATTTAAATAGTTATTCCGGGAAGCCACGTTGGCGGCCAAGTATAAACGGCCAAAAAAATAAAATTCACAAATGATTACAGAGAGATGACACTTTAGGAATGCTGTGTGAATAACAAACTCTCGACACGGCGAGACATTCGCGCGGGAGTCCCGCAAGGATCGAGCCTGTCACCAAAGTTGTACAGCCTGTACTTCTCCGATTTTCCAGAGTTCCCGAATACGAAGCTGGCCAAGTACGCCGATGGCACAGCCATGTACGCACATTCACACAACGCCCAAGCAGCGAATATGCTGCTGAAGGCGCACATGGCTCGTGCGCACGGCTTATTACGACCAGTGGAAGATTCGGGTGAATGCTGAGAAGTCCGAGGCGATAGTGTTCACGCGTCGGTTTACAGAGAATAAAATCATAACACCCATTTCGATCGGGGGAAACAAAATTCCAACTAAAAGATGCGTGAAATACTTGGGGGTAGACTGGACCAACGACTGACGTTTAACACCCACATAAATGAGACTGTGCCGGCGGTCTATTCCCTGTCCAGGAGTCTGTATCCGCTTATGGTCAGGGGTAGCAGACTCAACAGACAAAATAAAAAATTGTTGTACACAATGGTGATCGGGCCGTTCATCACATACGCGGCGCCGGTGTGGTGCAGATAACCGGCCACGACAATGAAAATTAAAGTGCTCGAGCACACAAATTTATGCGCCTCATTTCAAATTCTGGAAGGTACATCTCCCTCAGAGACCTATACGCACGTTGCAACGATATATCCCCGATAGCTGATTACGTCCAGCAGATCTCCCAAAACTGCTACTCCTTCAAGCTGGGCGATAATCCGCTAACAAGACACATAACACAAATTAGACAGCATAATGCCCCATTTCAGATTAAACACCCTTTACCGCACCAGACGTTACCGATTTTCAGGCAACCTCTGTAGCCAAACTTCAACAACTATAACTTCCCCTTACCCTGTCCACCTTTACTGACATTTTTCATACCTTTTGTATCTTTAAATCTTTCTTGTCCCCCTCTTCCTTTCTGTTTGTAACCTTTTTGTCGCGTTTGTTTTTTATTGTTTTCTTTTTGTACATTTTTGTCTCTAAATTCATTCGCTTCACAATTTTTTAGAAAATCAAAATATATACAACGCAAATTTTAAAAAAATCAAGGTTTAGGCCAGCCATGCGCAGCTCAACATTGACGTATTTCGCGGAAGGCGCCTCGATCAAATTGAGAGCGTCAGATACGAAATTAAAAGTGATCAGTGCGAGAGTATTTTAATTTAGTATGTAGTTTTTATTGTTTTATTAAGTTTGTTCCTTAAAAATGTTCCTAATTTTAACACCTTTTATAATCCGTCTGCGACGGAAGGAGCCTAGGTTTAGTTGTTTTCATTTTCTTTTTAGCCGAACCAGTACCACTCCGCCCGACCCTGCAGTCTACCACCACATTAGCGTGGTGGTTGCACAGTCGGGCCCGGTATGGGTTCTGGGGAGGTACTTGTTTGTATTAAAATAAGAAATAAGGACTTTTTGAATTGAATTGAAGGAATGCTGTCAGATCCTGTAAATGTCATTTTCTGTGACAGTTGCCTAAAAATATATTATGCCATTTTAAATTCAAGATTTTAAATTCAAGAGCATACTAGCTTTTAAATATAGCATGCGCAAATCTATTCTAGAGACTCAGTAAACTTTGTGTACCTACTTGCGATCAACGCTGTGTATTTTCAAAGTGTATATGTTTTCTTAATTATAATTCTTTCTTTTCATTGGTCTTGTATATTTTAATTGTAACATATATGTAACGGTGCCACTTGATAGGGTTAAGTGTAAGAACAGCATTTGCTGAACTTCGCTCATATGTCGACAACTGTAAATTAGAATAAGTTATCATGTGATATTATAATTACTGTCAGACTAATAAAAACCTATTATTATTATTTTTAACCATCTCGGCATTTTTAGCTGGTATAAGGTGAGATACGGGCTACGCGCTCTCATATAATCTGTACTTAAAAATTTTCTGACTATCCATGTAATGTTCAGAATGGCTACTTTCTGGAGTAGTATATATACTTCTTTCTTAATACTCAAGGTTTTAAGACTATTGTGTAGCGTTTTGGAGTTATACATGTGGTTGATAAAACAATTGGTATAGACACTTTATATCAAATTTGCATATTTTCTTCACTTCATCGCTGTTCTAAATATTTGCGTGTTTTCTCAGCTATTGTGTTTTGTATATTGTGTGCGTTTGGTACAGCTATATCTACCAGATATGAAGTTTATTATCATTATTATTATTGTTATATGCAATATAAATTTTAAGTATTGTACATAAAAGGGCGATTGTTAATGTTATTATCAATCTACGAATAAAAAAGGAATTAAAATAGACACATGAATTCTGATTTGTGACTTTCCCTATTTTAGTCCAGAAAAATCACCGAAAATACGTTTAAAAACCACATTTGTGCACATGCAATTCATAATTGTAATTGCAATGCGTTTCAAAATAGGCGTATTCACTATCGCTTACAACAACAATGTTTTTAAATGCAACACGATACGCTTTTTAGTGTAAAATAAATAATAAAAAAAAAATTGGGCGAGAAAACATTTTTCTCAGCGTGACGGATTTAATAAGGAACGGAGCAAGAAATTTTTGTGTGCCCGCAAAGATGAATTAATGAAGAAAAAAATTTTTCGACATCAACAACAATTTTTTGGCCGAAAAAATGTTTTTTTTTTCCAAAATGCGCCCGCACTAAAATTACTCACACATTCTCCCATCAACCTTTACATTTATGAGTTCCCTTAGGTCCAAGTTTTCATGTTATGTAGGTTTCATCGAGGAAATCGATACCTGAATGGGACCTGCAGCCGGATCCCGTACTAGAACCGATCTGCTTCAAACTTTCAGAAAGTCTGTCTCTTACTCTAATAAAAACACCCTGAAAATTTGGTGAAAAAATATTAAAGTCAGTGTGCGCAATTGAATTTGTTATTTAAAATTTGAATATTTAAATATCTAAAATGAAATTATTCTTTGGAAATACTTCTATCAAATCATATTCTGTATATTACGTACTTTATTTTTTACCTAATGAATTACAATATACTCGCAATAATTATTCTGCATTCAATATACTACTATTTTTGTTATGCTACAGTCAATGTGCCGTAAAGAAAGGAGGTATATTGGAAAAATTGCGGGTAGGCTGCCTAACTCTCTGTGGTTAGGTCTTAAAAAGATAGAGGGCGCCAAAGTTTTCCAAAAATCAGTTTCTCCATATAGTATTTCTACCTTCAAAAATTGATATTTAAACTAAAAATTTGCCAATAAAACTTGTAAGTCTCGAAAACATCTACTAAAAACTTTTTTATAACTGTTCTCAGCAGTCTCTGAGTTACAGCAACTAACATTCGATACGGATAAAAAAATTGGGTGAAATTTTTGAAATTCACAGGATTTCTTGTGGAGTCTCGGAAATAGTAAAAAGGAGGTGAAAAAGTCGACACCTTTTTAAGTCTAGGCAACTGACACAAAAAATTACGTTTTTAGGCAACTGTCACAAAATATGACGTTTATCGGATCCGACAGCAAAAGTGAAAAATGCACAAAAGGACATCTGATTTAACGGAGGAATGGTAGAAATGGTCAAAGACACAAATCACATTTTATTTACACTGAAAATATTAGATCAGATTTATTTATCTCCATTTAAAAATGTTTTAAGCTGATTTCTTTTTTTTTTCACGGACTTTGATGTTACTTGTATTGGTCGGTTTCCTGTACTCCTTATGCTGGATGTACTCGAAATACTACTGTGAGAGCTACCCGCTTCTGAACCCGTCACAGCATTGAAAATTTCGTCGGTTTCACTGTCGCTAAAGAAATATAAATCGCTCTCAGCTTCGCCCATCACATCGTTCACTTCATCGTCCTCGTTTTCGTAGTCGGAATTATAATCATCATCGATAAATCTTGTGTTCTCATCTGGCATATCATCAGTAAGTTCATATTCCGGCTACAATGGCATAAACTGCAACATTTTAAATTCAGTTTCTTGCATGAACAAGATTTTGTTTTGCACCCAGCTTTACAATCACAGGCGATAATTTTTAACAAATCTTCTGGAATGAATGGTTTGTCTGTAGTTTTTGGCATCAGTCCATTTTTAAATGAAATCTAATATTTTCAATGTAAATAAAATGTGATTTGTTCTTTTATCATTTTTACCATTCCTCCGTATAATCAGATGTCCTTTAGTGCATTTTTTCGAACATTTTCTAGGGCACACGAGTTATATTTACACATACAAACATCTGTATAGTTATATTATGTACCTTGTGCAATGGAAAGTCACTGCGCGCAAGTAGATGTATACCGTAAATAGCCCAAAACGGATCGAATTTTTATATTTTTTGAGTCATATCACCCAAAAGTACATAAAAAGCCTATATTTTGACGAGAAGAAAATTGTTGTACGACAAATGGCCACAAAGTTACAGTGGTTTAAAAATTTCGTAAAATTTTCGAAAAAATGGCATTGTAGCCAAACTAATGGAGCTATTGACTTCAAATCTAGCAGGCTATTTATAGATATTACGAGCCACCTTCACCCAAAATTTCAACTGAATCGGGCAATATTTGACCAAGTTATCCCAAAATAATTTTTTGGTAAAAAAATATATATGTAAATTACAAGAGGGGGGTGAACGTAACATCACAAAAATGTAAATGCAGGTTCCTTGAACATTGACAATAAAAGGACCACATTTTCGTTGCTTAATTTACAGTTTATGGGGTAAAAAAAAATTAAAATTCAAAATTGCCCCAAACGAGGGTTGATTTACCTCTTTTTAGAATTTAAACCAACGTTCCGACACTTGCAGAAGGTAGATATTCTAGGAATATCTTATTTTTAAGACAACTAACAACTACCCAAAGTTTGGAATCTCTACGAAAAATTGTATAACATTTCGATTACCGTACTCCACTATATTTAGAGCGCCATTTTAACGCGACTTTCTCAAAGCCTGTTACCAAATTCTATTCCAACAATTAAATAACAAAAACACATAATTCGTCATTAACAGGGAACACTACTAATAAGGAAGTATAAATAATAGAGAATTATTGAATCAATGACACTTTCCACTGATGTTCAATTTCACAAACGCTTTTAGGAACCAATGAGTCAGGGCACAGACCAAAAAGGAGGAGCTGGAAGGGTGGTGAAATGTGTAATTTCGATCATGCATTTTGATATAATAAAACAATAACTTTAAGTAACAACCTTTTTGGTCTAATTATTCGACAGCTACTACTTTATTTTTTTCTAATTCACCCCACTTTTCAAATAATTATTTTTGTTCTTATTATTACGTTTCTAGCATTAAATGAAGACCTTAAGAAAATTGATTTCTCTGACGGAAAAAATTTGGTAACATGTAAGGTAAAAAATATGGGAAATTGTGAAATGTTGGAGTGTGAACCATGTCGGTCTAACCGAATTGACCAACTAAATGAGACGAACGTGGAGAAACATGAAGATAGTGATAAAGTCCTTAAATGTAAAATAATTAAGACTGACGCCAATAAGGAAATTTTCGTTTGCAAAAGAGTTGAACAGGAAGATAAATCGAACAAGGGAACACTGTCAAAAATATTTAAAGCAACCAGATGTTCACAGAGAAAACCAACAGTAAAGGTCTCAAAAAAACTAGTTTGTAGGAAGCAGTATGTGGAAAATGCTTCCAATAAGAATGTATATCACAAGGAAATGGTCTGTGGTGTTGCAGAGGTGCAAGAAATATTAAAGGGTGATGAGAAGATTGCGCCATGTCCTAGATGTAACTATCTGAAAAAACGGATGTCCAGACCTTACACATACGCAGATTTATTGAAGAAAAGCTATGAAGTGCGGAAAGAAAGTGAGCAAAAATTGTCCAAAGCCAATGAGAAAGAAGGGAAAAAACATTGCGGTAAACCAAAGTGAAAATAAGCTTGACACATTGGAAATACAGATGTATTATTTGTTATTGACAGCATAAATACATAACATACATTTATTGTTTAAATTGTTGTTTTTTATTGATAGCTTGCCTAAGATGTACTTTAGAAAAAATATGAGAAAATGCAGAAAACGTTAGGTGTACAATGGAACAAACCCTACCCAAAAAAAAATAAAAAACGTATTTGGCATCTTAAGGAAAATATGATTTTGATTAAAAAACCAGTGCCAAAATGCGGAACGCTTGTTCCTAAAATCACGCATAAAAGTAAAAAATTTCATTCTATAAATGTTTAGAAAACGGTTTTCCAAATATTACTCCCTTAATACTGAATTTTTCGGTAGATCTCTTTCAGCATGTAAGGTGCGCAGTCCTGTTTAGACAACCTTAATACCATAATATTTATAACATTTTTCTATATTGGGTACCCAGAACTCGAATAACGGGTTGATGAAATGTATTTCACATCGTATGGGATAAGCATAAGTTTGTATAAACCAGAAGATTGGCCTTGCGCCGCTATTTTGTGAGAAAATGGTATCAAAACAGTTTCACAAATATCTCAGCTTCCGTTGTAGATCAGTGCCGAACCAGTTTTCAGAGGCCAAAAATCGACCAAATTCTTAGCTGTATGTGAATGGTCGGAAAATTTAGGATTAACGGTATATAAATGGGGAAAAATCGATTGGATCCCAACAAATAAACAGAAGTAAGGTGGGGGTGGAAACGGGGGTGTGGTTAGGGGTGAAACGTGTTTTTTTACGATTTCCGGAAAAACTGAACCTCCTATCGAAAAATGTTAAACACAAAAGTTGTACATACTTGAAAGATCTAAACTTCTTATTTCAACCGTTTTTCAATGGAACCTCAAAACTATTGAAAAAAACACCAAAAATCAGTTTTTTGATTTTTTATTTTGATCTCCCACAAAAATTATTCAATTTTAATGAAATTTGGTGAAAATGTACATTTTTATGTCTCAAATAAGCTGGAAATTTTTTGAAGCGAAATATTTATGTTTTGGTTTTTGACAAAAATAAGATGAAAATAATATCTTTGAAATGAATACAGGGTGTCTCACCGGGAACTGAATCGATCGATATAGAGAAAAGTACGCATCAGAAAATTTTGAAAATTTAGATAATTACTAATGTCGATGTGGCCAATCCAACTAAAATAATTACAAGCAGCTGGCACTTCCGCTAATACCGGGAGTCGATACCAACTTGCTTATTTCAAATGGAACACCCTATATATTTTAGAGTTTTCGAAAAGAGCATAAAATTCTGGGTAGCATATCCTATACCTAAACCTAGCCGTTTTAGAGATATTTGACATTTTATAGAAAATTTGACAGGTGCAACGGTTTGCAAGAACCGTTATAACTTTCTTCATGTAAAAGACCGTCATTTGCTTCTTGTCACATAAAAAGAACACAAGGAGAACTACGTTCTGCAACTGAAATAAATTCAATAATATCATACCAAGTGTTCCATTTTTCGCGTTACATTTTGTCAACTTCAAACCGCGAAAACTTGTTTAGGTCAAATGGAACACCCTGTATTTTTTTACGTCAAGTATAAAACTGAATTCCCTTTTTTCTGATATTAGCATTGTGGCGGGTTAAAGTTACAACTTTTTGAAATATTTGCGATTTTATTAGAAATTCATGAATTGTTGTAATCATTTCATCAAAATAGGCATGATTAGAAACAATCAGTCATTATCTTATGTCAAAAAATGCCAGCACGTTTATATTACACCCACGAAGACTTTTTACATTTGTTTATTTTATGAAGAATGTGATAAAGTAATATCAAGAACTTGCAGCACATTTGCTACTCGATATCCACAAAAACGCAAAATAACACTAACACTGTAACATGCGTATTAATCGAATTGAAGATATGGATATAACTGATTACAATAATTCATGAATTTCTAATAAAATCGCAAATATTTCAAAAAGTTGTAACTTTAACCCCCACAATGCTAATATCAGAAAAAAGGGAATTCAATTTTACACAACTTGACGTAAAAAAATACAGGATGTTCCATTTGACATAAACAAGTTTTCGCGGTTTGAAGTTGACAAAATGTAACGCGAAAAACGGAACACTTGATATGATATTATTGAATTTATTTCAGTTGTAGAATGTAGTTCTCCTTGTGTATGTATGACTGGTGGCCGAGAGGTGAGCGCACTTGCCTCTCACCTAAAAGTTCCGGGTTCGATCCCCGGCCGTGGCAGTGGAAAATACTGTGAGAGGGATTTTTTCACTATACACGGATATTGGGTGTGTGTCCCTTGTCTCTAAATGTGTAGCCCCCTCCCACACAAGGCTCTTCTAGAGCCTTCCGGGATAAAGGGGGTCGTAATTACCTGTGGTGTTGTATTGTATTGTATTGTATTGTGTTCTTTTTATGTGACAAGAAGCAAATGAGGATCTTTTACACGAAGAAAGTTATAACGGTTGTTTCAAACCGTTGCACCTGTCAAATTTTCTATAAAATGTCAAATATCTCTGAAACGGCTAGGTTTAGGTATAGGATATGCTACATATTTTCGACTCAGAATTTTATGCTCTTTTGGAAAACCCTAAAATATATAGAGTGTTTCGTTTGAAATAAGCAAGTTGGTATCGACTTCCGTTATTAGCGGAAGTGCCAGCTGCTTGTAATTATTTTAGTTGGATTGGCCACACCGACATTTGTAATTATCTAAATTTTAAAAATTTTCCGATGCGTACTTTTCTCTATATCGATCGATTTAGTTCCCGGTGGGACACCCTGTATTTTAAATTATTGAAATTAAAAAATTGAATTATGGCGGGACAGTTCTTATACTATGCGACCTCGACCGTGCGCACAGCTCTTTTTTGTTTGTTTCTGCTAGCTCGTATGCAACCCACTTGTCCCTGTCTTTCCGCGCGTTCACAACTGGCATGTGCTTTGTTTAGAAAAACTACACCAACCGAAGGAGCAGCTGAACAACACTGCTACAAGGCCTATTTTCAAATTCAAACTTCGCTTGGTAACAAACTTACGGCTACGGATTGGGGATGGAAACACCATGTAACCGGAATAACGCCTAAATTGACAGAAAATAAACTAATTCTTGAAAGTTTGCTAAAAACTATCTGCCTGCAGCTGTGAAACTTGTTGTGATAGTAAAAGATGCGGCCGTCGCAAACATGGAATAAAATAAAGAAACGAGTTATTGCCTTATACCTCAAGAGAAATTTAATTATTTAGCCTCATAAACCCCCATCATACGGAATAAAATGCTCCATTTTATGATCCAATTGTCACGGGTCCGAAAACTGTTCTAACGCTGAAAAACAATCAATAAGGAAATCAGCGATTCGGGGGAAATTGATGACGAAGCAACAACAAATTTTCAAATTAATATTGGAAATAAAGATCTTGGTGGACTTGAGGACTTTGACGAAGGCGAAGACCTTGTCGAACATCTTGAAGAAACCGAAAACTTTGTTAAATTTGATGATGTAGTGCAGCTTTCCAATAAAACGAGATTTAGTTTAGTTTAGTTTTAAATATTTGTTTTAATAAACTACTTTTCAATTTATTTTTTTCCATAAAGCATAAAAAACAAATTCTTGCACAAAAACGGTCATTTTTAGCAATTTTTTTTATGTAAAATTTGTTTAAACAATTTGTTTTTCAACGGTCCGAACCTTAAACAATTAAGGAGGTCTAATTTTGTCGAAAGTCGTAAAAAATACGTTTAACCCCTAAAAGCACAACTTTTGTCACCCCCACCCTACTTCTGGTTATATGTTGGGGTCCAATCGGTGTTTCCCCATTTATATACCATTAGTCTTAAATTTTCTGAGCATCCATATGATACTAACAATTTTTGTTTCACAAAATATTGTTGGCCTGGACATTGTTGCTAAAATTGATTTTCAAAAAATCATTTTGAAGATTTCGAATCAACTTTTTACGAATTCCAGATACAAAAGCGGAACAGTAGATTAACGTAATAGACAAACACACGAAATAATATTATGATTTATAGGTTAGTTCATCCTTCTCTTCTGAAATAAATCTGCTAAACGTTTATCAAATTCTTGAAAAACTCATATTAACCATTCAAAATTTAATTTTAACCATAGGTTACATTATTAAGCCTAAAATAAATGTAGTGAAACGCATCAATGTATTTATTTATAGTTGTTAACTACCAGGTTCAGGTCAGCCAAGCAAAAAAACGACGTTTTTCTTCAAACTTCAGAAAGGTATTGTCTGAAAGTTATTTATGGCATTCTACGAATATTCTTTCCTTGTATTTGGGTTTTTTACCACATGTATTGTCCTCTTCAAAACAAATCGCCGAATCTACAAAATAATAGAATTATTGGGAAAAAGCCTTCTGCGCCTTTGACGTTTACATCAAAGAAACAGTCAGAGGTTATTTCTTACAAATAATATAAATCGGAATAAATACAAAAATAATGTATTTTGCTGACGTTTCGGAAAGTTTCTTTCCGTTTTCAAAGCTTTTTTTCGAAGAACACATATTTGCTGTGTATGTCAAATACACAGCTTTAAGATTCTGTTTATGTTATTTCCATAGATACGTACTACTTACACAGAACTGATGTTATTTTCTTTTAGATAATGTTGAGTTTGTTAAGTTCTTCTTTTCACATTGGTAGCCAGGTTGTACAAATATCTACAGAACAATTCGATACGCAATAATATTTTTAAATGAAGATAAAAGCTTGATGAAATGCTTGATTACAGTTTATTTCTTAGATGTACAGATTCATTGAGCTTTATACAATCCATTGGAGATATAGCTACAACTGATCCATTAGTTTTGAATATCTTTTCATTATTAGATTGGTTAACTAGAATGGATAAACAAATAATATTTGTATGGTAACCAGAGCATATAGGTATTGCAGGCAATGAACTAGCCTAGAGTTGTTGACGACATTGCTATCAGACACCTGGACTTACGAGCACAGTTTGGCAACAAGGTCAATAATAATTGGCAAACAGAATGGGATAGAGCTGATACCAAGCTAAAAGCTATAAAAGGAAATATAAAGAAATGGATAATGCCTTGTATGACCAATTTATCCCTTTTTCGCGAAAAAAGGGTTCCTCCACCTACTCGAAGTAGAAAAGTCAAGAGTATTCTTAGTTTCACCAAAAAAACTTACTTTTTCTATGTCGCTTGCTCCATGTAAAATTTTCTCTATCGCCTTATATTGGACAATTTTTACTCCATTATTTATTAATCGTTTCAATTATTTCAACATTCTGATTAAAATTACAATTAACTTTGTCTATTAAAACCGCCCTGAAAATGGTGTTAAATCAGGGCTGATTGGTGGATGTGGAATAGGACCGCTATGCCAAATCAATCATTTAAATGCTAGCTAATTTCCAGAATACTGTGTGCGGTCGCTTCGCCCTGCTGTCAAATCATTTCACTAAGTTCCTCATATTGATGGATAGAGAATTAAAAACCCTTGCAAATGAGCTATCACATGCACCCTCGTTTCATTAAAATTTTTTAAAGGGGGTAGCTGTCACTTCAAGGGGATTGAAGGGGGAGGTATAAAATTATGCTAAAAAAATGTCATTTTAGGATTAAAAATTGACGTGTTTTAGGATTCTAATTAAAAAATTGTTAATTGCGTAGATAATGAATATATCCGTTACTTATGGACCTCACTGTACATTTGAAATCAAGGAAAAAGATCTAAATAAATACGTAAACATATGCAGGGTTTTCCATTTCAAAAACAACCTTATTGTTATATCATGTGACCTACGCAAGCAATTGTTTCCTTAATTGCTATAAAAATATATATATAGAACATAACAACCCAACTAGCAATTTAATGTTTTGTAGAAGCTGAAAGAATGTTTACGGAACATTTTTTATAAAACAAAATTGTTGGTATAAACATTTCTAAAACGTTTATACAACGCTTATAGACGCAAAATGGGCACAGTTTATATAACAATGTAGTTCTTTAATTTATTTTATTATGGCTCTTACAGGTGTTATAAAATAATTGTATAAACGTTTACATACAATATGGTAGACGATAATTATAAAATAGTTTTATAGCAAACAGTTATAAAATTTAAACCTGTTTTTGTAATATATCAATTATAAAGTTTTATAAGCATTGGGTTATTATCATCATTGCTACTTTTTTGTTATGTGCAGCAACAACGACAGAGGTTATTTATTTTTTAAATGTTTTTGCACACAATAATAATTCTCAAAATACTTTTAAAATATTACAAAGGTAACTAGATCTTATGTGACTATATATGGCGGCGTAACTAACAACATATTTAGTGAAACATGAGATAAAAGTTAACTGATTAAGACTTCGTTTCGTCAACAGCAAAGCGATTTTGGACTGCGAAGAAAATTTTTCTGTGAAATATATGGTATATATACAATGAAATTTTTAAGCGCCTTAAAAATAACGAATATTTATCAAAATTTAAAAAAATAAAGTGAAAATAAATTTTTTGTATTTTATCTTTTTGTGGTGTTGCAGCAATTGTGTTTCGCAGACGTATTTCACAATAATAGATTATTGCTAAAATGCTTGTATCACAATAATTTTTATTTTTAAACTATTTTTATTTTCCAAAATGGCCGCTATAAAAATAGTTCAGTTCATAATTATAAAAACACTTATAGAACAAAGATATTTTTCGAAGAACTGTTATAAATCAATAAACTGACAGTCTCCGAGGCAGTGCTTATGGAAGTTTAAAAAAATATAATTATTCCGAAAGAACATCTTATAAAACATAAATACAGCAACATGTTTTAATGTTTTACAAAAACTCTATTTGCAATACATACCTATAGAGCAATACATTCTGAAGCGCTTCTTAGTCGAGCTAAAAATAAACGGCAAATTTGTATCTCAGGGATCTTTTATTCACTTGTTTATTAACAGTGGAAATAAATATAATAATTGTGTGTTTCTCTTTAATCCAAGTATGTAATACTGTGTACCTACCATCCGTTGATGGGCGCATAAACACCTATCCATGTTTTATAGAAATGGTAACGAACAGTTTATAGTCTTTAAAGACTGTTTAGTTTATCAATTATTTTATAAGTGTTTTATGACAGCAATGCGTGTTTCCTTTATATAACAATTGTTTAGCAGTTACAGCAGAATACAATATGTTCCCTGAAATAATATGTGTTATGAAGAATCCTAATAAAATTGTTTTATTATTGCTTAGCTAAACTTTTACAGAATAGTTTTATAGGCATTCGTCAATTGGCCAATAAGTGCTAGGGGTCATTATTATAAATCAATTTTATTCCGTGAGCAAAAACATATTATAATAATTGTTGTATAAACGTTTATAAAACAGCAAAAAACAAATTCTACAAAATGCTTTATAATTTAGCTGTAAGAACATTCTTAGTACTTATATATGATAATTTAGTTGTGAAGACTAAATAATCACCTTGGCAGTTTTAGTAAAACAAAATAGCTTTTGCAGAACAGTAATGCAATAGTAATAAAATAAAATTATCCTATTATTTTAAACCTATAGAGCAACTTTGTTAGTTGGGAAGTATATCTAGTTAGAATGTATAGTTCAAGTAGGAATATCCCGAGACATAAAAAACGCAACAAAAACTTTACGACCTCATTAAAATACCATTACTCTGTGTGCTATCTCGACCGGAAATCAGCTCGCTTACCTTTATAGGTTTTTAATGTGCGTCTGGCCGTTTGATGCAGCATTTCGCCATGGCCCGCGGCGATAATAATTATGTCGTAAAATTTTTGTTGCATTTTTTATGTATCAGGAATTTATTACTTGAACTATAGCATTATTCAACAACTAACCTTGCTATCTTGCTTTACGCACTAGTGCGTAGAGTAGAATTTTTGTATTTCAATTTATTCATATATTTTTGGTAACCACTGCGGTAATAGAAAAAATTGTGTATGCAACTCGTCTGTAAAGTGCCTTTTTTCACTCGTTCGTGAAAAAAGTATAACTTCACACATTTGTTGCATAAATAACTATTTAATCCTTTGACCTGTATCTTGTAATGTCTGTATGATACCAAGCAAACATTTCAGGTGTTGTTCAAAATGGCAAAATAAACTTATTTAAAAAAAAAACATGATTTTTTCCGAAAATGAATGCTAAATTTACTACATTAAAATTTGTTTTTTGTTATCCCTTAACTCATCCAATAACTATTTTTATTTTTGTTACAATTTTAGCGTTAGATGAAAAGGACCTTAAGGAAATTGATTTCAGTAAAGGCAAAGATCTGATAACATGTAATGTAAAAAGTTTGGGAAGATGTGAAATGCTGGAATGCAAACCGTGTCAGTCTAAACGAGTTAGTGATCCAAATGAGATGACAAAGAAAAGACAAGGGGACATTGACAGGATTATTAAATGCAAAGTGTTTAAAGATAAAAGAAATAAGGAAGTTTTAATATGTAAGAGAGTTGATGATAAATGCCGACAATGTAACAAGCAACCGATATCGAAATTACTTAAATCAACTGCGGGTATAGATAAAAAAAGGGTTTCAAACAAACTAGTTTGTAGGGACCATGTGAATGAATGTGGAAAAAAGGAAATTGTATGTGGCGTTGTAGAAGTGCAGGAAATATTAACGGGTAACTATATGAAAATGAAGGCGCCCTCGCCGTACACATATAAAGAGCTATTAAAGAGAAGTGAGGAAGTGCGGAAGAGCGCAGAAAAATTGTCCAAAGGTAGTGAGAAAAAGGGAGAAAAACATTGCGGTAAACCAAAATTAAAATAAAGTTGTACGCCAGAAATATCTTTATTTAGAAATGTATCTGTTTTTGGCATCATAAATACATATTGTTTAAATTATTGTATTTTTATTGTTGGTATGTGTAAGCTGTGCTTTAGAAAGAAAAAAGAAGCGCAAATTAGCAGGCGTATTTATAGGCCAGTCGTCATAGGTTCAAATCTGGGGGTACCTTAGAAAAATTCCGAACTTAATGAAACTTTGGAATGTTGTTTGTGAGTGTCCAGTAGTGCTACACCCAATTTATTCAACAAAAAAACCCTGTGGAATTTTGGGGAGAGGTGAGAATCCTCAAAATTTTTGCACTTTTTTCGATTTTTTCGATATATTTCGAAAACGGTTGATTTTGGCGGACAACTTCAAATTAGTAAATTGTAGAGGATTAAATTTCCTGAAATTTGCACGGTAAAATGTATTTTTTGACCCCATAGGTACCCGAGATATAGTTTCGAAAAAGTGCAAAATTTCTCAAAATCGTAAAAAACTGCTAAAGAGGCTGATTTTCGATATTTATTTTCCATTTTTCAACAAATTTAATGGACTTGGAGTATCTACTTCCATTTGCATAGATTTAATCCCCCCCCCCACACACACGCACACAACCACCCACGACCTCCTCCTCTTTTGAGATGTTCATACTATACAGTATACATGTAAAGTCTGAAAGAGCATAAAATAACCCAGCCTCGTCTTTCCACTAGTAGATGTTCATTAAGTTGAAAAAAGATATTAAAACACAGTATTTTTATATGTAGTATACAGGGTGTCCCACGACGAACTGCGGCGATCGATATCTCGAAAAGTAGACATTGAAAAATTTTGAAAATTTGGTAGTAAACTAATGTCGATGGGGGTAACTCGGCTAAAATATTTTCAAGATAGTAGCACTTCCGGTTATAGCGGAAGTCGATACCAACTTGCTTATTTTAAATGGGACACCCTATATATTATTACATTTTTGGATTGTACGCAAAATTCTAGGCCGATTTTGTGTATCATGTCCTATACCTAGGTCTCTCCGTTTTTGAGATATTTCAATTTTTATGTCAAAAATGACGTTTGCGGGTCCTAAAAGAATTGTCAATTTTTCCTATAAGGAAGCCTTTATTATCTAATTTGGGTTCGATTCTTTGTTGAAAAAGACCTACTTTAATAGAGTTTTTATAATATCTTGATAAGTATTAATACAGAGTGTTCAAAAAATAAGAATAAATATGAAATTGAGAAAACTGTCAAAAATCAATTTTTTCAAATGGAAACCCCCAATTTGTAGATGGATGTCTATTCCGAAAATTTTTAATTTTCGAGATATTCCCAATTCAATATTTTTATATCGGGATTTTGTTATGGATATTAAGTTAAATTACTCTTAGTTGGCTATGATGGCGTTGAGTGCTAAACAAATGTATGTAGCTGTCACTTACCATTTGACAAGTATCAATTATCATGCCGGGGCGCTTAAATTATACGCACGAGGATTACTTAAATTTGTTCATGGAGAATGTAACAGAGTTTTATCAAGAACGTGTGAAATATTTGCTAATAGATATCCAGATAAACAAAAACCGTCTCCGAACAGTATTAAACGAATAATGGAGAATTTCAAAAATTTTGGCACCGTTAAGGCAACAGTTCATAAAATAAAACCAATTGTCGATGATGAAAATATCGAAATTGCTATTTTGGGATATTTTGCGGCATATCCTATGACATCCATAAGACAAGTGGCCTTACAAACAGGAATCTCCAAGAACTCTATTCATAGAATTCTTTTGAAACACAAATTCCATCCCTATTCCATTTCTATGGTTCAACACCTAAAGGACACCGATTTGGCCAGAAGAGTTCACTTTTGCGAATTTATTATAACAATGTTACAAGGCGACTTTCGATTTTTGGACAACATAATTTGGACTGACGAGGCAAAATTTACGAAAAATGGACTTTTCAACAGACATAATTCCCACTTTTGGTGTGATTCAAATCCCCATGCCGTGAGATTGCGAAATTATCAAGAATTATAAAGAATTTAATGTGCTGTGAGAAATGATGGAGTCGTAAAATTTAATTTTTATGAAGAAAACTTAAATGGTAATGAATTAATACTTAAATAGTTTTTCAAATTACGTATCAACTTTTTTTTAGGTGAAAAATACTTGAATATATTACAAGATTTAGATAATGAATATTTGAACAATTTACCGCTAGCTGAACATAGGCAAATATTTTACCAACACGATGGCGCGCCACCACACAGCAGCTTCATAGTTAACAACTTCTTGGAAGAAACTTTTTACGATAAGTGGATTGCTAACAATGGACCTTTTCTGTGGCCTCCCCGTTCTCCTGATCTGTCTGTCTTAGACTATTTTATATGGGGAACAATAAAAGATATGTTTTATTTTAATCCAGTCACAACAATGGAAAATTGTCAGGCAAGAGTAAGGAATGCTTTTGAAAGATTATCTCCAGGTTATATTAGAGCGGCCACCCATGACGAACTAATCAAGAGGTGCGAAAAATGTTTGGAAATTCAGGGTGGACACTTTGAACACTTATTAAAATAAAATATTTTCCTGAGTATAAGTAGTTATACTGTTAGTATTTTATGTAAGAACCTTTTGTATATAAGTTACATTTGTTTAATTATTTTATGAACTGTTGCAGTGCCAAATTTTTTGAAATTCTCCATTATTCATTAAATACTGTTCGGAGACGGTTTTTGTTTCTCTGGATATCTATTAGCAAATATCTCACATGTTTTTGATAAAACTTTGTAACATTCTCCATAGATTATAAACAAATTTAAGCAATCCTTGTGTGCATAATTTAAGCGCCCCAGCATGATAATTAATACTTGTCAATTGGTAAGTGACAGCTACATACATTTGTTTAGCACTCAACGCCGTCATAGCCAACTAAGAGTAATTGAACTTAAAATCCATAGCAAAATCCCCATATAGAAATATTGAATTGGGAATATCTCGAAAACTAAAAATTTTCGGAATAGACATTCATATACAAACTTACCCTTATTTTTAATGGCGAATAAGATAAGATTATAAAAATTGGGGGTTTCCATTTGAAAAAATTAATTTTTGACAGTTTTCTCAATTTCATATTTATTCTTATTTTTTGAACATTCTGTATTAATGCTTATCAAAATATTATAAAAACTCTATTAAAGTATGTCTTTTTCAACAAAGAATCGAACCCAAATTAGATAATAAAGGCTTCCTTATAGGAAAAATTGATAATTCTTTTAGGGCCCGCAAACGTCATTTTTGCGTAAAAATTGAAATATCTCAAAAACGGAGAGACCTAGGTATAGGACATGATACACAGAATCGGCCTAGAATTTTGCGTACAATCCAAAAATGTAATAATATATAGGGTGTCCCATTTAAAATAAGCAAGTTGGTATCGACATCCGGTATAACCGGAAGTGCCACCATCTTATATTTTAGCCGAGTTGCCCCCATCGACATTAGTTTACTACCAAATTTTCAAAATTTTCCGATGTCTACTTTTCGAGATATCGATCGCCGCAGTTCGTCGTGGGACACCCTGTATTATACTGACTAATAAAATAAATTTGTAAGGAAAATTTTAAAGTAGGTAAATGTAAAGTAAATGTTAATGAAGTAAAATTAATATTTTAGGCGTTTGGAACCGTACAGAGTTTCATCTTCTTCACGCTCTTCTTCATCGTCTAGCAGTGCGTCCATCATTTCTTCTTCGTGCTCTCCTTCTGCTTCTTCGTCCTCGAGATCAGGCTCTGGCGAATTTTCGCATGCATGCCCCGAGCTGTTCTTGCAAAGGGTGGAGCACCGCAGTCCTGATTTCTTGCAGCTGCAAGCCGTATTGCTGCACCCTTTCTTGCAATTACAAAAGACGGTATTCAATATGTCGTTTGGGGCTGCATTACATGTGGTCCTGATGGGGACGACCTCTCGTCTCGTCAGCGGCCATCTCCAAACTGATGGTACAATGTCATTACCCAGCCATATTTGGACCTGGAGATATTTTCGGAAAACATGATGGGTGGCCGCGTCTTTGATAGGTGGCAGTCTGGCCAATTGGAATTTAGGTTTGGCCACCGACTTGGTAAAAAGTTGGCATCGGAGGTTGTCGAAGGAATCTGTTCCCGTGTTTCCTCCATACAGCGACACCAGAAACTTCTCGCCTGCCTCGGAAATCTGGTAGGGGTGGCTTCCGGGTCTTTGAACCTATATCCTATTTACGGTCACAGGTCACATGCACGCGTATCGGCTATTCTCTGTCAATATTATGTCTACAAGTTCCGCTTTATTAAAATTCATATTGTAAAGTGTGATAAATGCTCCTTTGTATACGAAAATTATTACCAAACTGAGGTTTTATTGCTTGTCGAATAACGAAAATAGCAAAAAAATGTACAAAAAAACATTACAGTAAAGGATCGGTTAAATACTATTTATTTACTCATTTCAATGGATTGGAAGAAATGGTCCCACTAAATGGCCTCATTTCAAAATTGCATAAAGACGTGCGTCAATCAAAGTGGGGAACACGTCGAACACTAATTTTTCTAATGAATTATTTGAGGGAACCTCTTTTTTAAGTTTATTCTTGAATTTGACACTTATTTATTTAGAAAACGAAAATGGTTGCAATTAGTCATAGGGAAGTACTTACAAAAATATGTTCGTTTTTCATTTCTACATCACATCGTCGAAAAATATACGGGGCGCGTTCCATTTGAAAAAATTTTTAAAATTCAATTTAAAATGTTCTTAATTGAAAAATAATTTTTAGCCACCCTGTACATTTTTAGGAAATGAAAATGATTCAAAAACATTAATTAGATATCTCGTAACTGGTATTCACATAAGTTTTTCGTAAAACCCATAATTCTGACTGTGGTGATTTTTTTATATCCATCTGCAATTGCATTATTTCAACAAAAAATTCATTACATCCAAGTGGTTGGGAGATATTCAGTGCTAATATAGGAATGCATAGAGCCTAGAAAGAGGCTTCAAAAAATGTACCGATATACATAGCATTCTATTTTAAAAAAAGGCACTTGGTCCTGTAATTTCGTCTTGGCTCGCCCTGTATGTTCGAAAATAATTTCCAGTTATAGACTTTTTTATCTAGTGTACTTGAAATTTTTTTAAAAAAATTCTAGCTATCGTAGAACTCGAGATATCGAAGTCCGACGCCCTATTGCCCCACCCTGTATAATAATATTTGTAATATTTTGTTATATATTTTGTTACTTATGAAATTGTATTTTCAGGGCTTTTCTTTTCCTCTCTTTTCTTTTTTCTGTTCTCGCATTACATTTTGGGTTCTTTCCAAATTTCATGTTTCCATTTCTTTTATGTATACCTGGCACTAACTATTTCCGAGTGATCTGAGTTTCGGATACCACTCATGTACTCCACGTGTGGACCCCGGACTCAAATAACATCGACAACTTTATGCATCTAATTTGGATTACGATTTAGGATTTGGTACACACCTATGTATGGGAATTAACATCTAAGATTCTCTCGAAAGGCAACTTTCCAGTTTGCCAAACAGGTTTTTATGTGATGAGTGAGAGCTTTTGAACTTTAGTTAATAGTTTGTAGAAAGAACCATATAAATAACGACATTGTGCAGGAAATTTTAAAGGGTGGTAAGAAAATATACGACTCTTCAAGAAATAGCTATCTTAAAACAGGACTTCCTCGCCGTACACACATAAAGACCTTTTTAAAAAAAGTGACGAAGTGAGGAGGAGTGCAGAAAAGAGGAGAAAAACATTGCGGTTAACCAAAATTAAAATAAAGTTTACCCCAGAAATATTTTTATTTGAAAATGTATCTGTTTTTGACAACATAAATACATAATGTACATTTATTGTTTAAATTATTGTCTTTTTATTGATTGTATGTGTAAGCTGTGTTTTAGAAATAAAATAAGAAGTACAAATTAGCAGCCGTATTTAAGAGTTCTGTCTAAGACAGATATGGTTATCTGTAGGCCAATAAGTGTTTAATTTAGCATCGTTGAAGTTTTTAACGAAACAATTAAATAATATGTTGTTTGCAGATATACAGTGCATTAGAATGAATACTGTCCGCCCTAAATAAATTTTGATGCATTTATTTTTGTAAAAAACGCAAAGACACGTCAAAAAATAATAGGAGGACACACTTTCTTATGAATAGATTTAGGATTAGTTCCATCCCCTCACCCCCAAAGCCTCTCCTACAATCTTTATCAAATAGAACACTCATATTTCTTATGTCATTAGTTTTCTTCGAACAGTTTATTTAAAAAATGTATAAATGTGGGTTCTAAAGTAAATAGATTGGGAACTACAGCTAAAATTAATTTGAATCCATTCACCTAAAATTTTCGAGCAAATTACTACTCATACTAAATATAATAAAAGAATAGTTACTGAAGTATTTTTTTAAGAAGAACTAACTATCCCTTTTTATGACTAAAGCGTATTTCGAAAGATTTGAAATTCTTTTACAAGTGAATTCATTGAATGAATATAATCTTGATTCTCACCTGTTAATGAAAATTTTTGGTACTCCCTGTTTCTATTATAGTCTAATGTCTGCCAAGCTTCTCTTTCATCAAAATAGAGACGAAAATATGAAATATACATTGAATAGAGAGAGATAAATAATATATCCTTCCGATCTAGACGATAACCGCGTTAGTTAAGGCGCGAGGTGGAAATCGCGATTAATCGAACGGGTATCACGTTCCGATACTAGCACTGTCGGAGGATATGATTGTATGTCCGCCTCTGGCTTCTGGGATTGGGGGTTGTGTAATTTCTGTGGTGTTTATTTATTATTTATTTATCATATTCAGAGATTTGGTCCTTACTTTTATAATAACTTTCAGCATTACAGGACATAAGTATCTCACTCTCCCTCTGTGGTTACTATTGTTTATAAGCTATTTTATCTTTAATTGACTATTCACTTTAAATCCCACATTTATACATTTCTGTAATAAATGATTCTAAATTAATGATCTAAAAAATATAAAGTTAAGAAAAATAGGGATGTCTTTGAATGTGAGGGGGTAAAGCTAATCTTCCGTGTCTACTATAAGAAAACGTATCCTAATATTATTTCTTTTTGACGGGTTTTTGTGTTTTTTACCAAAATCAATATATCCAACTTTATTTGGGGTGGGTAGTTTCCATTCAAATGCACTGTATATTCCTTAACTTCAAGTTTACAATAATTATGTACTTATTTATCTCAAACAGACATTGATGCCTAATTACATGAGACTTTAAATGTCTACTAAATAATCTTAACCTAATGATGTATTAAATAATGATAAACTTGTAGTGCACAGATCTAACTCCCAAGCTGACCTCTGGTCCTGGGACACCGCGCCGCGCGACGAGCAAGCATCGATAGCCGCGTGTTCGTCGCACAGTGCTGCATCCCCAGACCAGGTGGACAACACGTGTACATACCTACTGAACAAGGTTTGTGTTTTTATTTCCAGTATTACTCTATATGGTTCTTTTCAATTTGGAATTGATATTAAATTATCAGAATAAATTTTACTAAAACTTATTCTGCTTAACTATATTGGGGTAACCAAACTCAAATAGTATTTGATGGGCTTTGATAAATGCAACTTATGGTTGATTTAAATTGATATTGACAACAGGTATAATATCATTTGCGTTTCCTAACACTTTAAGAAAAGGTGACTGGCGGTTTGTTGGCATATATGATATGTAGAAATAGGTATTGGCCCTTGGTGGTACTTTTAATTTACATTGTGCCAATAAATAAGAGTCATTAATAAGTTAACTCATTATTTTATATAAGAATAATATAAGAATTTTCTTCTATTCTGTAGTATCATGTATACAAATTCTAGTTCCAATTCTAATTATCCTGTAGTCATGGTACACACCATCTTTCGTATAATGCATGTATTTTTAAAATTTATTTTGTACTCTCTCAATTGACTTTATTACGCCTACTTTCTGTGAATGCCAAATAAATGACGCAAATTCTAACTTAAACCTAACTAATGTATTATAAAGGATTTTAAATAGTTTCAGAGTTATGAATTTAACACTCTTGCGAAATATAAAACCCAAAATTTTAAAGTCTTCTTATTTTGTTGATATGTACCTCAAAATTCTAATTAGTGTTATAATGTACCCCAAAATCATGTATCTCTACTTCAGTAAGAGGGTCGTCGATAATATAGCTAAACGCAACTGTTTCCCATGTAGACGTAACCGACATATAAACACATTTATTTCTATTGAAATGTATGTTATTGTCAAGATTTCATTCATAGGCGCTGTCGATAACCTTTTGGAGTGCTCTACAATCATCAAGTGAACGTATCTGAGCGTAAAACTTCATATCGTCTGCGAATAACAAACACTTGGAATTGGCCAGTTTATCTGGCAAGTCATTAATAAATATTAGAGATAATAGAGGTCCTAAATTTGAACCCTGCAGTACATTGGAGTTTGCAGTTGCGCAGCAAAATCCAGTCTGTGCATCCTCCTCAACATGGTGTCGTGGTCAACCTTGTTAAATGTTTTCTTGAAGTCAGTATATAATATATGGGTTAACCACCACATCATGATTGATGATTGGAATTAATTGATTTTCTTGGAAAAATTCATGTTGGTATTCAATTGATATATATTCAAAGACCTTTGCTACCGCTGATGCTAGAGCGATTGGTCTGTAATTGACAATTTCTTGTTTATTTCCTGACTTGTGAATAGGATTAGGAGTCACTAGTAATTTTTCCAAAAGTCAGTAAAATATGTTTATTTTAGCGCTAGGTTATAAATATATAAAAGGGGTTTCTTTAGCCACTCTGCATATGCTTTAATAACGAAAGGAGCATCAATGTCCACTCCTAATGATGGCTTTAGTTTTAGTTTTTTTATTGCTTGATTAAATTCACATTCTGTTATATTTTCTACATTTAGTATATCCGAGATAACAATATTTAAATATGGGAAATCTTGACATTATCTCGGGGAATCCGGACTACAGACTGATTGAAAATATTTTTCAAATTGGTTCGCTGTACGATATTTCCATCATTGTTCCTGAACGTTATATCTGAAACATACTTTCGCTTATTTTGAGCATATGCCCAACATTTATTGCAGTTACTGTTTATTGGTAATTCAATATTCTCTAAAAATATTCTCTGTGCGCTTTTCTGATTTAGGATTTGATCAGTTATCTAGCTTCAACATATTTTTGTCTGATTCATATGAGGTGTGCCTAGATTTCTGAGAGAGTTTTTCGTTTGATATTATCAATAATTTGCTTAGTAAAATATACAGGAAATTTGGATATCCTCCTTTCAAGTTTTTTTGCATGGTCGGTCTGGTCTAAGATGTTATGGAATATGATATCATAAAATAATTTTAATGCCACTTCAACGTTTTCCTCATTAACAACACCTGACCAAACATAATATTTTTAGTCGCAAACTCCTCTATAAAATCCTTATTTTACTATAAGGAACGTAATCAGACTGCAACTAACAGCCTGGCGCGTTAAGTGTAATAATTACATATTACCATCAAAACGCTAATACTTCGATTGCAACAAACACCAGCCGAAAGTCTGATCCTACTTAAAGGAGCTCTCGTGCCAGTCGTCACACACCACTTGCAGACTACAGTTCCGAGCTGTTGGCTCTCGTCAGTGAAGGCAGGCATGTGACGACCGACACGAGGATCACTTGACCATTTAGTACATTTCGATATCTTTGGGATAGCGACATGTAAAATAGTCGGCAGGCGCCATCTAGCGGTCCCGTGTCTGTTGCAATCGAAAAATAAATAGCCTGACTGGGCTTAGCATAATTCAAATGTGCTTCTAGAGTTCGGAATATTAAAACATAATGTTTTTAGTAGCAAACTCCTCTATAAAATCCTTATTTTACTATAAGGAACGTAACCAGACTGCAACCAACAACTACTCTCCGGGCTATGTGCTTCGCCGAGAGCTGAGTTACAAGTTACAAGCCTGGCGCGTTAAGTGTAATAATTGCATTAGCGTTTTGATGGTAATATGCGGTTGCAGAGTTTGCGACTAAAAATGTTATGTTTTAATATTCCGCCCTCTAAAAGCACATTTGAACTACGCTAAGCCCAGCCAGGCTATTTATTTTTCGATTGCAACAAACACTGGACTGCTAGATGGCGCCTGCTGGCTATTTACATGTCGCTATCCCAAAGATACCGAAATGTACTAAATGGTCAAGTGATCCTCGTGTCGGTCGTCACATGCCTACCTTGCACCGACGAGAGCCAACAGCTCGACACTGTAGTCTGCAAGTGGTGTGTGACGACTGGCACGAGAGCTCCTTTAAGTAGGATCAGTCTTTCGGCTGGTGTTTGTTGCAATCGAAGCATTAGCGTTTTGGTGGTAATATGCAATTATTACACTTAACGTGTCAGGCTTGTAACTTGTAATTCAGCGCTCGGCGGGGCACATAGCCCGGAGAGTAGCTGTTGGTTGCAGTCTGGTTACGTTCCTTATAGTAAAATAAGGATTATATAGAGGAGTTTGCGACTAAAAATATGTTTATTATTCCGCCCTCTAAAAGCACATTTGAACAACACCTGACCAGTCTGTATGCATCATCAAAGCAACTAAAGAGTCAAAATCCGCACGTTTATAGTTTGGCAGTTCTAAACGTTCATTACTTTTTATGTTTGAATTTATTATGACTTTAATTAATAATGGCGGATGGTAATCACGCTTCTACTACAATGAGAATGCTGGCTTTATCATTTTTCGTAGTTAATACTTGATCTAACGTTCTAATAGATCATTGCTGAGAGAATCGAAGGAATCAACATCAATCACATTTTACCAATGTTAAATGTTTTTGATTCTTTTAAAAGGGCTATCAGAGTTATTTACATATACGTATCGAACGTACTCGAATTCTTCTTCCAGAATCCGTCGCGAATAGCCTGGAAATTTTTACAGTTTTCTGATGGTCTTCTGGCGATTCGTCAGTCAGCCCAGAGATGGCGTTGCCCTACCGACCGTCAACTAAACAGATCTCCCTTCACTCTGTACCGTCGTGAGTAGAAAAAAATAGGAAAACTTTTTTTTCTAATGTAAATCTGTCTCTATTTGAATATGTAATGAGTAGCCGAAATAAAACAGATATCACTTTTAATTTATTTTTTATTTTAATGCTGTAGTTATTGCAATAGTAAATGATGGATGGTTAATTAGATAAATTGCACTGCGTATAACATTAACAAAAATTTGGTGTGTAACATTTTAAGAAAGTAGAGAATAAACGGTACGATTAGTAGAAATCCTGGATCAAAGGGCAAAGGATATCCTACTTAACAAGAAACTAACTATTAATATTTCGTTATTGCACCATTTCTATTTATAACTCCTATAAGCCTGTTTGGCATAGAATTAAATAACCTTATACAATAATCATTAGTAATAATATTTTCCCATGCATTATTTACTATTTCCAGTAATTCTTCGGCATTCCGTGGTCTCACATTTCGTTTTTGGATACTTCTTACGAGTAGTCCCCATACTTCTTCCACAGGGTAAGTTCTGGACTATGACTGGGCCAGTTAAGAACATTGATGTTGTTACCTTGAAACCAGTTAGTTACGGTATGAGCAGTATGAACGGAACAATTGTCTTGTTGAAATATGAACTCATTATTAGGAAATAATTGTGACACAGAAGGGAGCATAATATTGTCTAAAATCCTAATATACGTTTCACTATTAAATCGGTCTTCAATATACCACAAAATATCAGGACCTCGTGCCGATATCCAAGCCCACATATTGACGGAAAATCTACCACTGTTATCATTGTTAGATATATATTTCTCATCGAATCGAGTATTCGGAGGGCGGTAAACACGAATACGACCACTGTGTGTTGACTGGAAAGTTTTTTCGTCTATAAAGATTACATTGTTCCAAAAATTTACATCATGCGCTAATTCTACTCGAGCTTCTTTATGTTCAGCTTTAAGTAAGTATTTCTGTGCTGCTGCATGACAGCGTAGCTCCGATTCTCTTACTCGCTGGCGACCAGTACTACTCGATCCAGGAAAATTCGTTTCTTCAGCAGCTTGAATAACGAGTAAAATGGATTTTCTACTGAAGCATTTACCAATTGCAAATCTTGTTGTTGAGTTGATATTCTTCGTCGCCCTGATCCAGGATTTCTACTAATCATATCGTTTATTCTCCACTTTCTTAAAATGTAACACACCGAATTTTTGTCAATATTATAACGCAGTGCAATTTGTCTTATTGACCATCCATCTTCTGCTTTAGCAATAACTCCAGATTTAACTAAATCGCTTATATGAGGCATATTAGTTTTTTGCACACTTGCAATAAATAATTATGACAACTAACTGGTAATGTCACAAAAATTAAAGTTAGATGTACACAACTAGATTTTAGCAAAATACCGTTATAAGACTTGTCCTATTTTTTTGGCTCACGACCGTACCAGAGACTAACTAAATCTCTCTCCGTCGGAGGGCAGCACATAACAATCTAAATTCTGGACACCCGTAGCACAAAGTATGTTGACCTGGAATGATAGAGGTCTCGGGTGTAAAACCGGGCCAGTATGACAAACTTATTCAACTGTGGGTTACCTAATGGAAAGCAGCAGCAAACCACCATTATCTTGTACAACCTCTTAATTAGTGTCATTCGAGTTCTGTGATAAATTGTAATCATTCTATACTTGTGAGAATCTCGATGGCATTCACCATAAGTACATGATAGGTTCAAAACTGTATAACCTAATGCCAGATCACCTAAGAGACGCCAATAATAAAAAAACAAAGAGATCTCCCACGCTTGTTATGAGTATGGAACTTAAAAGTAGAAGATATAATATGTTAATATTAATATGGTAATTTCTTAATTTATTTACAACCACATAAATGTCAATTGATTATTGTTTCTCGGAAAATTTATTCTCATAAAACTTCATTATAATCTTATATTGCAAGTTTTCAATTATTAATTGTACCAAATTATATATAATAAGTAATCATTAAAATATTATTCTCATAAAATTTAAAACATCAGTTGACGTTGCTTCTTTTCAAAGTCCAGATTATCAATATTTTTAAAGGATTTTAATTTAATTTAATTCTAGCAATCGGCAAATCATTATAACATATACAGTCGTGGACAATAAACAGTAGGACAAGTCATAATACATGTTTGTTAAAATCTAGTTATTTATTTTTGGAATTGACGTTTTCATTATTATATTTGTCAAAAAATATTTAAGCCCGCAAAGAAACAAATAGCCAGTATTAGTAATTTTGTTACAGCTGTAATTATTATTACTAAAACTGATGACGGACAATGGACTAAACTGCGACCAATAAACAGACTAAATCGAAAGAAAAAGATTGTAGAATATTTATAAGATAAATCGGAGGGCGATGCCTTCTAACGGTGAATTCATGAAATTTAAGAGTATGGATGTATAGAAGACAAAGCATACATGAACACACATCGCATGGAGTCAATTTAGGGAACCGTAGGTGGCCCTAAATGACAGAAATTTGAAGACAGCTATCATTATGACTGGTGATTGAGAGGTGAGCACACTTGCCTCTCACCCAAAAGTTCCGGATTCGATCTCTGGTCGTGGCAGTGTAAAGTGTAAACGAACTTAATTGAAACCGTATAAAAACTAAAAGCCGGCATCTCTTTATTGTACATGGGCGGAGGTAAATAGAAATGTTTGTCATAAGAAAATGATAAGATTTTCGGGCGTTATTATATTATCCTCTGTTTCAAATGGTCTCCAGAAAACCATGGTAAATTAGTAAATAATTAAAATATTTTACCTTTTATATAATAGTAAATATTTATAAATATGAACAATAACTAACTAAACTCCTACGCTTGATATTATAACAGGTATTTACGAACTGCACTGGCACATGTCGTAAGTCCACCGTTGACTACAGAGAAACGATTTACGAGTTTTTTATGCTAGTAGGCCTGTCCGTTTTATTATCTTTAAACCAGTGCAGTAATAGATGGTTCATTCAGGCTGATTACATTGCCAGTCTCGGACTCGCCTGCGTAGTTTCAACTACCATTCGAATCTCGATACCATTGCTAAATATATAGGTAGGACAAAATATCAAGTTCAGTGCGCACGGTCCTGTGATTTAACACTGACCAGTTTCAATTATCCTCGTATAAAGTTATAAAATACTGCGAGAGGGTTTTTTCCACTATACACGGATATTGGGTGTGTGTCCCTTGTCTCTAAATGTGTAGCCCCCTCTCACACAAGGCTCTTCTAGAGCCTTCCGGGATAAAGGGGGTCGTAATTACCTGTAGTGTTATTTATTTATTTATTATTAAACTTAATAAAATTCTAGAAACAATGTCAAAATTACTAGCATGTCACTACTTAAATATATTAGCAGATTTTATGTTTGTTAAATTGCAAATACTACAATAAAAATTGGGTATATTCAGAGTTATGCAAAGACAAGGTATTTTATAAGCGACCAGTCAACATTAATTTCAATTATTCTTCAGTCAAATAAAGATAGTTCTCGTGTCCGTTATATATCACGTAAAGTTTTGCAAAAATGCTTTATTTTCAAAATATATTACGAAGATTTTCACATTGCAACCACAAGGTTGTTTGATTGCTATAATTTTTTACATGCAATTAGATACTGCAATTCCATTAATTCAACGTATAGTGAGTCAACAAGAGCAAAGATTTGAAGTATTAACTCAGTCAATGACTCTTCGGTGGCTTGATTGGGTGCTGTTACAATGCGGGGTAGTAAATTTTTTGGACAATGTCTAGTCACTTGTTCAATTGAAGGGTAATACAACGCAATCTTCAACCTCAGTCTAATGGCGTTTTTCTACTCCCTTATGTAAATTTGCTGTTTTCCGTACAGTCTGTAGAATGGATAAGTGGGCCATTCCAGTTAACTGAACGGATTTATTTTATATACGTTCTAGGATGGATATGAAATCGACCAATCACAGTTCGTGTACTAAGTACATAGGCAACTATTCGTTTAAAAAAATTCAAGTTGGTGCGTAAGCTGTCAAAGTAATTGTCAGTAGTTGTCAGTGTGTATATTCGTGCAGTTTGGGCTAGAAAATAATTTAAAATGAGTGATTCCAGTGAAGAATCGATAAACGGTATACCACCTAAAATTTTATTGAAATTATTATATACAGACAAAATTTTAGAGGTATATTATGACAAAAAAAAAGTAGCTATATGGGGGGATTGAACCAATTCAAGTCAATTCAATTCAAAAAGTCTTTATTCAAGGTAAAAATTGTATAAACACTGCCTCCCCAGTACCCATCCCGGGACCGACCCTGCGACCACCGCGTTAACGCGGTGGTGCATCGCAAGGTCGGACCGAGACGGGACTGGTTTGGCGAAAGTAAAAATTGAACAATACAAAAAATGAAACAACCTGAACTCTTTTTGCAAAAGGGCAAATTAAAACAAGTAATATGATAAAAGGTGCTTAAAAAAGAAAGCTTAACATAAAAACTGGGCACTTAAACATGGTATTACCGCTGGAGCACTGAACTTTTTAAATTTTTGCACTGACGCCGACACCATAACTCGTACGAAGTGCCGTCCGCGAGTTGGTTCAACTACGGATTGGCAGGCCTAAACTGTGATTCTAAATTTTGATTGTTCCGGTATAAAAAATTTGGATACTGTTACAATATTAGTGACGGAAGAAAGAATTTACAGACAAAAATGTACAAACAGAAACGAAGGAACAACAAACGCGTCACAAAAATACACAAAAACAAAAGAAGAGGGAGACAGGAAAGATTTTAAAGTGGGTGAAAGGTATGAAATATCAGTGAAAGCTGGATAGTATCAGGGAAGGTATAGTTGGTAAAAGTTTGGTTAGAGAGGCTGCCGGAAGATTGGCAGCGTCTGGTAAGGTAAGGGGTGTTTAATCCGAAATGGGGCATTATGCTGTTTAATTTGTGTAATGTGTCTTGTTAGCGGACTATCTCCCAGCTTGGACGAATAGAAGTTTTGGGAGATATGCTGGACGTAGTCGGCTATCGGGGTTATGTCGTTGTAGCGTTCATAGAGGTCTCTGAGGGAGGTGTATCTTCCAGAATTTAATATGAGGCGCATATATTTGTGTTCTAGCACTTTTAGTTTTTTCATTGTCTTGGCCGGTATGCTGCACCACACCGGCGCCGCGTATGTGATGGACGGCCTGACCACCATCGTGCACAACAATTTCTTATTTTGTCTGTTTAGTCTGCTACCCCTGACCATGAGCGGATACAGATTCCTGGAGTAGACCGTCCGTATGGTTTCGTTTATGTGGGTGTTGAACGTCAGTCTTCTGTCCAGTCGAACCCCCAGATGCTTCACGCATCCCCTGATAGGAATTTGGTTACCCCTGATCGAGATTGGTGTAACTATGCGGTTCTCTGTGGACCGACGCGTGAAGCATATCGCCTCGGACTTCTCAGCGTTGACCCGAATCTTCCACTGGTCGTAATAAGCCGTGGCACGAGCCATGTGCGCCTTCAGCAGCATGTTTGCCACCTGTGCGTTGTGTGAATTCACGTACATGGCCGTGTCATCGGCGTACTTGGCCAGCTTGGTATTCGGGAACTCTGGGAAGTCTGAGACGTACAAGTTGTACAACTTCGGTGACAGGCACGATCTTTGCGGGATGCCCGCACGAATGTCCCGCCGAGTTGACAGTTTATTGTTCACCCGAACCTGCAGGGTTCTGCCCGTCAGGAACGAGTGGATAAGTTTGGTAATGTGCGTCGGAAAGTTATAGTTATAGAGGGATTGAACCTATGACTTCTTGCTTTTCGAAGCGTAGATATAACCACTAGGCTACTGCCGCTTTTATAAAATGTTTTCACCTAGAGCATAAGATTAAGCAGTAGCTAAGTTTGTATATTAAAATTTGATTAAAACTATTATTTGTAGTTTTTTCTTAATTCGGTCGTAGAAAAAGTATACTGTACAACTCGAGTGGATTATCCATATCGCACTCGAAAGATTGAGGCACTCCGCCTACGGCGTCGTACTAAATTTTCTTTCTCGTGCGTAATGGCTATCATATCCACTCTTGTTGCACAAACTACTATTTCGTACTGCTGACAGTCACACGCAACTTTTTGGTTCTTTGGTTTAACTACTTTATGGAGGTTTCCCCAGCTTTCTACGATATTTTATCTGAGTGTTTAAACTGTCATTTACAACTCAATGTATATGATTATATTGGTGATTACTACTAGTATAATTTAAAATAAATAATAATGATTATATTCGCGATTACCGCAAGTCTAATTTAAACAAAAATAACACGGAGATTCGATTGCATTATGGTTCTTGTCATTTGCATACCCTAATCTGGTCATTACTGCAGCTGCATAAGCTCTCCTATAAAATATTTGGATTGTTTGAATTCACATCGGGCTATTTTCTCCAACGTTTACTCTTTAAAATAAAATTGTTTATGTGACTATTATTCCAACTTTACAATACGTTTTAAAATGGTCTCTGGTTTTTCTTTCAACTTTGAGTTTTCTGGAAATCCAATAAATAAGCTTTCTTCTATATTAACTTGTACAAATTATTTTTTTTCCAATCGACTAAAATATAAAACAAACTTTAAATATAAATTCACAGTGAAACATTGAATAATAAAATAGAATTTACATAAAATAAACGATTAATAAATTTGCCAATTACTACATGAAAATGGACCAAGAATATTTCTAATTAAAAAGCAATATTCCTCCATCTTCGTTACGCTCCTGGTCCTAGTTTCATTTTGGTTAGCACCATGAAATATATTGATACTAAATAATGTACCAAATATTTTCCCCCGTTTTCCAGTGTCCGACCATATCAGCAAAGCCATTCACAGTACTTTTCCCCAACTGCCACTTAACGTTCAACGGGTGGCTAAAAAATTGCGAAGAACTTTTTCCAGATCCTCGAAAATAATACAAAAAAATCCCTATAAACCTTATATAGCTTTAATCGAATTTGAAATCGCTAATAATATATAGCGTGTGCCATCAGAAAAAATTGTTGCTGATATCATCAACGGGGAGCACTAACTTCAAACGTATCAATAGCAAAAATGTAGAAGTCGTTCTAGAAATTCCGGTTTTGAAATATCGCACCGTATGGTTATAAACGAATCTTTCCGGAACTTTTACGTAATCCTCTATATTAAATATTTCAAATTATTTGTTTTACTACGTCAGCGTAATAATAAGTTAAGGATGTTTAGTTAAGATGAAAAAAGTAAATAAACCGAATGTTAAAAAAGGTAAATTGGAATACTTTCTATTAACACATCTAAATAAGCAAACACAATTTCTTTTCTCTAATTAAACGTTGCGAAGTCTGGTATTTTTTATTTCATAATACTTTCGTTTTTATAATTCAAGATTACAAGTATGTGATGATAGAGTTGGTTTACTTTTAAAAGAATACATTTAATTATCGTTGAAAAATAAGGTGTTTGTAAGAGGATGCAAATATGCATGATAGTTTATTTATTATTTTATTAGTGTTAAGGTGGGCATATCCAAGAGAGAGAGAGATATATCCGATAAGGAAATATTTATTATTTTTGACCATAACTTTTTTAAATGCATATATTGCTAAAAAAAAGTATAGGACTACCTAAGTGGCACTATGACAGGTGCACTGATATGAATTTTCACTCAATAATTTCAGTTTGCAAAATAGTTAGATTTAATTTTAAAAATTATGTCAATCTTCGTATTTCTTAAATTTAAATTTAACTATTTCGCATATGTTTGAAACTACTGAATGAAAATTTATAATACTACTCTTGTTATATTTCTACTTAGGTATAGTAAATACGGCCAAAATTGAAACTGGTCAGTTTTAAAGCACAGGACCGTGCGCATATTTTGCGATATTTTGTCCTATATATTTGGCAATGGTATCGAGATTCGAACGGTAGTTGAAACTGTGCAGGCGAGTCCGAGACTGGCAATGTAATCAGCCTGAATGAACCATCTACGACTGCACTGGTTTAAAGGTAATAAAACGGACAGGCCTACTAGCACAAAAAAACTCGTAAATCGTTTCTCATCAGTCAACGAGGAAGTCTAACAACGTGCTGTCTATGTGCCAGTGCAGTGCATAAATACCTATTATAATATCAAGCGTAGGAGTTTAGTTAGTTACTGTTCATATTTATAAATATTTACTACTGTATAAAAGGTAAAATATTTTAATTATTTACTAATTTACCATGGCTTTCTGGAGACCATTTGAAACAGAGGATAATATAATAACGCCCGAAAATCCCGAAATAGTTGAACCGGTTATTGTCGAAAAAGCCGAAATAAATTTAGAGTCTAAAAACCAAGATTTACATGTACAAAGTCAACGTATTATTTTAAATATACATGAATGTTTGAAAAGCGAAAATCCTGAACAATGTGAGAAAGAAATAATACGACGTATTAACGCATTAACTAAAATATCAAAATCAACAATTTATCGCGTAATTCAAGACGGCGATGTTATAGATCACAGCGCAAAGAGGAAACGGAAAAATACGAAATTAAAAAATATTGATGATACCACTAGAGATGTAATACGGCGTATAATTTATAATATGTATGAAGAAAATATAGTTCCTACGTTAAAAATGATTCAAGAAAAATTGAGCGATTATCCTGATTATAATTATAGGTCTTTAGATACACTACGAAATGTCTTATTAGAATGCGGTTTTAAACATAAAAAACTTGACAGTCGTACGGTACTTATGGAATCGCGACGTATAGTTTCACTTCGAGTAGATTATTTAGAAAAAATTAGAGAATATCGTAAACTAAACAGGCATATAGTGCATCTAGACGAGACGTGGTTTGACAGGCATGATGTTGTTCAGTATGGTTGAGTAGATAGTTCGCACAATTGTGTTTTAAATACTCCGTGTTCTAGAGAAAAACGCGTTATCATACTTCATGCGGGAAGTGAAAATGGGTTTGTACCCAATGCGTTGCTCTTGTCGGCGAAAAAAATATCGCATCTGCAGACTATCACGAAGACATGACAGCCGATCTATTCGAAAAATGGTTTTCTCAACAGCTTCTACCAAATATTCCGCCAAATTCGGTAATTGTATTAGATAATGCTTCTTATCACTCGCGTATATTAAATAAAATACCAAATAACAGCACAAAAAAGGAAGACATTTTAAAATTCATGAGAAAAAAAAATGGAAATTCCTGTAAAAGTTCCAATAAAACGCGAATTACTGAATAGAATAAAAGAACAGAATTTCAAAAAGGAATATGTTATTGATAACTTATCCAATATACACGGGCATACACTTTTGCGGTTACCTCCATACTATTGCATATTTAATCCTATCAAGATGGTTTGGGGAACACTAAAAGTACGTTTACGAAAATGTAATAACTCTCCAACGTTAAGCGCGATAGTAGTTGATCATATAAGAGAAGTAATAAATGACATTGACAATAATACTGATTTATGGAAAAATTGCGTTAGGCATGTAATTGGAGAAGAAAATCGATATCTAACGCTACCCCCTAGTGCGCCGATTTTAATTCAACTGGATAATGATTCCTCCTCAGAAAGTGAAGATTCGTCAATTAACATTTAACTTTTCTTCATTTTTTCATTCACTTTTTTATTGTTACATTTCGTGGAATATATTTTATTTAGTTGACAAAAAATTTTAATTTAAGTTACTTCATTCTAGAGAAATATTTTAATTTTATTTTTATTTATGTTTTATATATACAAATATTTATTTTTGTTTTCATATAATAATTTTTTGCTTTGTTCAAGAAACTTACGTTTTTATTTTAGAAGAAACTTAAATTTTTATTTTATTTTTGACTAAAATCGTTGCCCCTCGGTAGTCTAACCTGTCCCATCCTCTCCTGGCAAGATATGTTCATACCTTCTCGTTGGTCCTTGCTGAGCAATAACATATTTCAATATAATATGGGTTAACTTTAAAACTAAAATCAATAAATTTAAATATTTAGACTTTATATCTAAAACTGATATAATACCTCAAAAATATGTTATTGGCGAAATAAACCTAATAAACAAAAAATAATAAAAATGAATACAATTTTAACATTTTATTATGACAATCATTTCTATTTACCTCCGCCCATGTACAATAAAGAGATACCGACTGTTTTTGCCGGCTTTTAGTTTTTATACGGTTTCAATTCCGGTCGTATACACTTTAGCTTTATAGTTTATTCGCAATATGTGTTTTAGAATAAGAAGTTGTGGTCAAAAAAGTAAATATTTCCCTATCGGATCTCTCTGTCTCTTGGATATGGCGACCTTAAGTAATACTGACAAATTAGAGATGTAAGTAAAGTACATAATATACATTTTTACTGGAGATTTCCAGAATAGGTTCAGCCAGTCGAGAGGCATCATCAAGAAAAAATTGTTATAATTTTAGTTACTCAATTCAAAACAAATTTATTAACTAACAGTTAAAATATACATAAAATTTGCTCCTCCGGCATCCGCTAGGAGCCACTCATGCCTCCGCGGCGCGCAGCGTCGCGGGGATTTCATGGTTGGATGAGGCGGATTCGGATCAGCATAGTAAAAAGGCGACAAAAAACTGAAGCTCCTTTTGCGGAAGCGCAAATTAAAATGACTAATAACACTATAAAATGATTCATAAAACACACACTAACAAATTTTGGCAGTTGATAAGGGACGGAGTTCAACGAACAAGCCCGTTCGAGGCAACCACCGGCTCGGCGGTCTCCCGGCCGCCGGAAAATAGAGCAAAACAAAAGGTGGCATTTAAAATATTGTGGTTTTTAATGGAGATTTCGAGGAAGAATTTTCAAGAAACAAGCAGAAGCAATGAGATAAAAACAAAACAAACAAAGAGACAGACAAAAAGAAGGGGAGGACAGGAAAGACTGGTACGTGTCAAGTAAAGGAATTTAGGGAAAAATGGAGAGAGTGGGATTGAGAAAGATTAGGGTAGAAGGAAGTTTGGTTAAAGAGGTTGCCAGAAAATAGGCAACGCCTGGTATGGTAATTTGTGTTTGGTCCGAAATGGGGCATTATGCTGTCTAATTCATGTTATATCTTTTATTGGTGGACTATCGCCCAGCTTAAATTTATAGAATTTTTGCGAAATCTCTTGGACGTATAACTCCCTTATCCGATTTCGGAAATAAGTTTATATAAAAGACTACCATTATTTTTGAATGTACTATCAGCCGCAGAAACATTGGGAGATAATTTTGGACCGCCTTTTACATATAAAAAAAACAGCCTAATTTGGTACATTTGTCGCCGAATTTAATGGCTTCCATAGCTATCGAACGTACCAAATACATATATGATAACGGCGTTAATTTAGAGCCCTGGAGTTGGAGTAACTAACAAAATGTATTGTCACCAGTAAATACAACAGACTCTCCAGAGCCCGAAATTTTCCGAGGCAATCCGTATGACTGATGGTCGAGATATTACACCCCAAATTTACAAATAATAAAATATTATCTTAAATTAAAATAGAGGGAAACAATATCAGGGAAAACACACCAATCAATATTGATAAAAGATATAACGAATATAAGGGCGCATGATAACCATTGTAGATTGTTTTACGGGGTCGTTTGGCTTCAAACTTTAGCCTAGTGCGGACTAACACCTTGCATTCGCAAAGTATGTGTTCCGCAGTTTCAATTACAGTATCGCAATATCTGCATTTATTGTCTACCGCCTTGCCCATATTCTTGAGATGGTATTTCAAGGGGCAGTGGCTAGTTAGAAGGCCTATAATTATTCCTTAATTCCTTAAGTCCAAGAAGCCTTGTGGCGTTCTTTGTCGAATAAGTTATAAACTTTTTTGCTTGTCTTTGGCCTGGAGTATTCCTCCAGTAGGACTTTGTCTGGTCCTTTTCCCATTCATGGATCTCCTCCGCTATATGTCCCTTGGCTAGGTCACAAAACGATTCGGGTCCAATGAACGGTGCTTCAGCTCCTTTTTTTGCGAGGCTATCAGCAAGTTCATTTCCTTGTACTCCCTCATGCCCTGGCAACCACATCAAGGTAACCTTGTTGTTATTAACCAGTTGCTTCAGGGATTGTCTACATTCCCAGGCAATTTTAGACTCAAAGGTATAGGACCTTAGAGCCTTTAGTGCTGCCTGGCTATCTGATAGTATATAGATCTTTGCACTTCGGATGGCTTTATTTAGGCATGCCTATGTACACAGATCTATGGCATAAATTTCTGCCTGAAAGATGGTTAGATGGTTGGGGTGTTACTGAGGGCTTTGGATAGCCTATAATTCGGCCCTGCTACTCCCACTCCTACCTCTTCAGCCATCTTAGATCCATCTGTATACCAGATAAGGACCCTTGTGCCAATCGCAATGACTCCATCTTGCTTGTCTGACGACTTTCAATTAGCACATCAAACGGGCAGTCAGTCTTGTTTGATTGGCATTGGGTCAGTGGGTTTGGCCTTGGACTTCAAATGGATTAACTCCAGAATTTTTAAGTGACCAACCAGATCGCCTGGTTTAAATTTATGTGCCTGGTGCAGTCGTAAGGCACTGAGTGCCGCCTCCTTCCTTACATGTAAGTGCAAGGGAAGTAGGTCAAGCATAGCCTCCATAGCTGCTGTGGGACATGAGTACATTGCTCCTGTAGTCCCTAAACAGGCAAGGCGTTGTAGTTTCTGCAACTTTCCCTGTGCCGTTTTTTCCTCCGTTTTTGGCCACCATACGCATGATGCGTAGGTTACCATAGGTCTGACAATCGAAAGATAAGACCAATGTGTCATTTTCGGACTTGACTCCAAGTCTTACCAAACAACCTACGGCACGTCCATATTGCCGCTGTTGCTTTAGTAAGAGTCCTTTCCAGATGTGAGTCCCAGTTAAGTTTTTGATCCAGGACTACTCCTAGATACTTGACTTCACTGGACAGATTTATTATCGTTCCATTCAGTACAGGAGTCCTAAGATTGAGTCTTCTCCTTTTAGTGAACGGGACAATAGTTGTTTTGCTCGGATTGACATTGAGTCCCTCTGACGAGCACCATTTGGATATTATATTTAAGGCAATTTGCATGAGGTTGGAAATCATGACCTCAATTTTGCCTCTGCATATCCTTGGACGTTAAAGTCTGAATTACTCATTTTATGTAGGAGATCATCGACCACCATTGACTACAGCAAGGGTGATAGGACTTCACCTTGTGGATAACCCCTGACTGCAGTCACCGTAACCGGCTCATCCCCCACATTTGTGGTAATAATTCTGCTTTTGAGCATGGAGTAGCGTATTCTAGTGTAGTGTACCTCTTGGTCCAGTAGATAATGATATGTAAATAATCAAAAAGTAAGAAAGGATTAACAACGAAAAAGTCAATCGGGGGGCTATTAAATCACCATCTATTTATCGGGTACAATGACGCAGTAGCTGACATGTAGTGAGTAAATTACCTGCGCTAGAGAGATTCCGGCCGCAGTCACTTAACATTTTTATGTTAGAAGTAATTTAGTTTCCTTCCTTTTAATGCAGTTTTTCTTTTGCGTTTTAACCAATCTATATAGATTCATTCCTCCTGTTCAGAAATAAGAATACTGTTATGTGCCGCCTTCTCGCGGAGAAAGCAGAGTAAAAGGAGGTCTGCTTAATTAGCTACCATAGGATAATAGTTCACCGGTCGGCCCAAAGTTAGCGCTGCCTCATAGATTATGCCTGGAGTAGAAACGTTTCGAACGACAGACTAGATGAATCGAGAATAAGTACCACAGATATATAAGAAGCGGGACAAGCGCATCGGAGTCAGTTCAGTACAGTTCTGAGACGAGCTAAGTAATCGGATAAGATAAAGAACAGTAATAAGTTGTAAATTATAGTAGAGAGTCTATGGTAGATAAAAGTTATAACTAGTGTGTTATTATAACGACTAATTGTTGTAATTTAGTGATTAATAAACCAGTGGTTAGTGACAATCTGCGTTGCAATTATTGAACCTACGCTCGGAAGTGTTTATTAAAGGGTGTAAACACGTAACAATACTATAATCCATTTTGTAGCACGCAAGAGACCTATGATGGAAAGTGAAATTCTAGGTGTGTTATTGGAGTGAGAACGTGAACGTGAGAACTCGAAATGAATCTTAGGAAATTTGCAGGGCAATGCATTTTGTCGTATAATTAATTAACCATTATTAATAATAAAATTATAAATTCTATGTAAGAGTTAACCGCATTTAATGGCAAAAATTTCATAAAGATTTAATAAACAATGTAACCCTATGTCGAAGTACACGGTCTCGACAAAGGTTTTAAATAATCACGTTTTACTACGACGGGCTTGTTCTGTGTAAAGAGATATACTAAACAATTGGCTAAGGAGAAAAAGTAAAAACTTACCCTAAGTCCATCATAACTTTCATTCTAGGCGAATATGCATCCCTGTCGGCAAATATGAGAGGATTTGCCGCCCTGATCGTGAAATAACTTTCTATGGCACTTTTAGTTTTTTCTTGTGAGTAGTAGCAGGCGTGTAAGAAGAGATAAATGTATTCGTCTGATATTTCTGGCAAGTGTGTTTGTGTGTTCATCCTGAAACAAAACAAAAAATATAATAAACTGATACACATATTCATAGAATCATCTTTTTGGTACAAAAAAAGAGAATACATTTTCAGTAACATTATGAATAAGTAATTAATATATAGATATACAGGGTGGTCCGTAAGTATTGGTCCATAAAACAACAGTGGGTTTCTGACATTAAAATATTACGATTTAACTACACTTACCTTAGTACAAAAGTTGATATTAACAGAGATAAAGGCAATATTATATTTTTAATTTTCTCAAAACTTTTGAAGTGTTTCAAGTATTGTTGTGAAAATTGGTGAATTGAGATTGTTTTGAGATGGAAAATTCAAATCTGCTCCCATTTTTTGTGTAGATTCTAGAGGGCGCCACATAAGCATTGTTTAAGGTGTAAATGTACTCTTAACATTATCCCTTTTTAATTAAAAAATTCTAAACTTATCTCATTTTAGCGAAAAAAAGTATACTTGTCATTAGTCTTAGAAATTGACCATTTTCGAGAAAATCGTATTTTAATATTCACCGTCATATATCATTATAAGAAATATGAACGTAGTAGGCGCCGATGCCAACAATACTTTTGACATTTAAAAATTGTCGTGACATTCGTTTTTTGCAATTTTATTTATCTATTTTTCTTAATATTAGTTAATTAACGAAAATTAGAACGTGCCGAGACATAATAATTATTCAAACTCAGATATGAGAGATATGGTTAATATTTATTGTCAACTGAATTACAATGGACGTGCTACGCAACGTGAGTATTTATGTGCGAAAATTTCCAAACAAATTATAACCTGATCGTATACTATTTCAAAATCTGTTCAGAAATTTAAGCGAAAGTGGTTCATTTCGTCCTAAACGTGATAATTTAGGTCAACCGAAAATTATTACGCCTGACCAAGAAGAAGAAATATTAGTTCGCATTGCAGATGATCCACAAGTTAGTACAAGATGATTATATGCAGCTACAGGAATTAGTAAAACTTCTATTCTAAAAATATTGCATGCAGAAAAATACCATCCATTCCTGCCGATCTTATTCGGAACAGACAAAATATTGACCACTCATTCGTCAACAGAATATTATTTTCGGATGAAGCTGCATTTACCCGCCGAGGTATCTTCAATTTAAGAAATAATCATTTTTGGGAAGTTTAAAATCCTCATATAAAGCGAGAACGAGATTTTGAAATCAATGTTTGATGTGAGATCATTGGGGACCATTTTCTAGGACCATATGAATTGCCAAGAAATTTAAATTGTAACAATTATTTACATTTTTCACGAGATGACTTTATTGATATGTTGGATGCACTACCACTGAATTTGAGACAAAATATGTTGTTCATGCAGTATGGTGCTCCGCCACATTTTGCCAATCAAGTACGAATTTATTTAAACACCCTTTTTCATGAGCGCTGGATTGGTTGTGGTAATCCGTTTCCTTGGCCAGCACGTAGTACAGATTTTAACCCATTGGATTTAGGTATATGGGCGCAATGAAATATCTTATTTACAAAACCACCAATTTTCACAACAATACTTGAAAAACTTCAAAAGTCATATGAGAAAATTAGAAATATAATTTTAGAAATATAAATTTTGAATTTAAAATCCTGTATCTCTGTTAATATCAACTTTTGTACTAAGGTAAGTTTAGTTAAATAGTAATTATTTAACTAAACTTTAATTATGTGGTGTTGCCGAGTTATTCGAAAAAATTTGAAAATTTTGGTCGGAACAGGGTTTATTAAATTAATTCGCTGTGTATGTATGTATTACTATTAATTTTTCAGTTATGTAGGCAAGACACAACCACCAAATATTCATTATAATTATACAGAGTGTATTTTATACCAGCGCTAATTCAGGACATTTCAAAGTGGATTTTCTCAATTTTTTCAAATGGAACACGCTGTATATTATTGCATTTTTGAATTGGTACGTTAATTCTCTACGATTTTGTGAATAATAATATCCTATACCTCAAATCGATATTTCCAGAGATATTTTTACTTTTTCATTAAAAACCGTTAAATTATAATACTTTCATTTCGAACTGATCTAGTAGCCATGGTTTTGACATAAAGTGAGAGTAATTAAAAGTTATCTTATTGACGTTTAATTATTAACTATTGTGTATCTACACGTATTTTAAGATATGAATTAGTTTAAAATTCGCACTTTCCAATAATGAATTTTTCGAACGAAACAGTCATATTTTTGAGCGTGATTGAAGATCCTCATCGCACTATAAGAGAATTGGCAAGAGAAGACGATATAAGCCGATCTTTAGTCCATCGAATCCTACAAAAAAACAAATTTTATCCCTACCACGTTCAACTAATGCAGAAACTGATTGATAGGAATTATGAAAACCGAACACAATTTTGTCAATGGGCAAAACAAAGAAAAAGGTCAACAAAGGAATTTTTTGACTTTGTTTTGTTTGTCGATGAAACAACGTTTCATAAAAAATGGACGTGTTAATCGTCATAATTTTCATTATTATGGCACAACCAATCCTTACATTTTACGAACAAATAGCCAAACCGATGGTCGTTGAATGTTTGGGGAGTAATTGTCGGGGATTATGTGATAGAACCACATTTTTTTGATGAACGTGTGAGTGGGCAAATTTATTTGGAATTGTTGCAAGACAGCTTAGAAGAATTACTAGAGAATGTCCCCAGGGATATTAAGGAGAGAACGTGGTACCTTCATGATGGAGCACCTGTACACCACACTGCAACTGTTCACTAACATTTAAACGACGCTTTTCCAAACGGTTGGATAGGAAGAGGTGAACCTCATAGTTGGCCTGCCAGAAGCCCTGATTTGACCAATTGATCAAAATAGACTTCTTCTTGTGGGACTATGTTAAGGAGCAAGTGTACAAAGCTCCTATAACTACAAAAGAAAATACGAAAGAAAGAATAAGGAGAATTTTACCGGAAATTCTTGTAGATACTTTAAGAAGTGTCGGTAGATCATTCGAAAATCGTCTATAGAAATGCATAGGCATACTAGGAGGCCACTTTGAACAGTTCCTATAAACACTAGGTATTATTTATTTCATTAAATTAGGTTCAAAATGAATTTTTAAAATAGTGCCAATTTTTGTATTAGCTAATACCGTATTATCTGCTCCTATTATTTATGTGAACTTTTTTGTAATATTAAACGATTATTTATAAATCTTTAAGATGTGATTTAATTAGACTGTGAAAAAATACTACTGAGACAACTATGACGCATCCTGAAAAAAATGTAATACTACTTTCAATTATTTTCATTTTATGTCAAAATCATGGGTACTAGATCAGTTCGAAATTAAAAGTATTATAATTTAACGGTTTTTAATGAAAAAGTAAAAATATCCCCGAAAATATCGATTTGAAGTATAGGATATTATTCACAAAAATCGTAGAGAATTAACGTGCCAATTCAAAAATATAATAATATACTGAGTGTTCCTTTTGAAAAAATTGAGTAAATTCACTTTGAAATGTCCTGAATTAGCGCTGGTACAAAATACACTCTGTATAATTATAATCAATACTTGGTGGTTGTGTCGTTGTAGCACAACCCTTGCCTACATAATTACAAAATAAATCTTCTTAATTAATAGTAATACACACGCAGCGAATTAATCTGTTAAACCTTGTTCCGTCAAAAACAAAAAATCTGGAGGTCGTTGAAAATGTAATTTTACGCTGAATTCATAAATGTAAAGATATATAAGGTATTCCATATAAAAAGAAATTACCTCGATGATGCTCCGCTGTAGCGAGCCACTTTGTATTTTTCAAAATATTTTTAAAATGTGCGCCTTTTGACACTATACCACGTTCATAAAAAAATAATTTTCTAAAGTCTTCTAATAAAGCCAATATTGGACTTTGACGCATTATCATAATATATATAATCACCCTGTATATTTATTTTCATATTTTCTTCTACATCGATTTCTACATTTTATAATTACTTCATATACAAGGCAAATTGTGGTAACGTAGTTATCCAAGGAAAAAACACATTCGTGAGTTTCTTCCCACTTTATTATTATGAGTCGATATATTTGCGCTTGCCTTCTGTTACTAAAAATTAAATAAGAAGTTGTTTATTTGCTTGGCTAAAACGTGGCTATTCAACGATGTGTTAAGCCCCGAGTAATTTGGATATAATCATGTGTTAGGATGTGAACATCCTGAGCATTACCCCCTTAATGTCCACTAGTATGCCTACCAACCAGGCAAATCAACAGAACCAGCACTTAAACCTAGTTGGCAAAATCACTCAATCCCTTCAGGGAAAGGAGATTGCAGTTCACATTGAAGGATCACTCAATAATGGCTCGATCTCTTATATACAGGAGCAGCTGTTAGAAGAATCGAGCCACCCATAACTGACTGGATGCGAGTTATGCTGGCAAACAAAAATATAACAACAACCTTACAGGGGGAAACGGTCAGCTCAGGGCCGTAAGAGGCTGCCCCCCAGGTGGGGTTCTCTCTCCACATCGGTGGTCACTACTTGTGGATGACCTGCTGGCTATTCTAACTAGGTCGAGATTAGTAATTTTGAAGAATCTGAAGAGGTACCATCTCATACCCTTCAAGAGTTAGTAGATACAGTGTCTGTTAAAAGGTAATAATTGTAACCTTCACCAGAAAAAGAAAGCTGGATAACTTAGAACCAGTTTCCCCACTAGATGAAACTATTCAATTCTCAGAGGAAGTGCAGTATCTGTATATTACGCTATAAATCGCTTAACTGGAATTCCCATCTGGAGAAGGTAATTCACAAAGCAAGAATGTCATTGTGGATATGTCGAAAATTACAGGAGTATATCTCAGCTGATTGCATAAATCTCTTCAACGACATATCATTTCAAGTTTCGAGATTTTCTACAAGATTTTAAACCACTTTTTACCTTTTTACGACTAAAACTAATACATTACTACGATCACCTTATATACTATGTGCAATATTGTGAATGGCGTTGGCCTGATTTGTCATACACATTATAACAGCAATCAAAATTATCGCTCACCATATCAAACTTTTTAATTGCGTGTGTACTTGATTAATTTGACGTAATTATGGTCTATTTAATTTAATTCAGCTTTATTATTGCAATAATTGATCATTTGCTATAATATGCTGTAAGTTAATTCAGATATGGTGCCAAAGGGGATTTTGAATGCTAAAAAAAATAATTAACAGGCAGGGACCAGCCGGAAAATTTAGTTAAGGTTATAATTAAGATAAGACAAAAAAATTAAACACGAGATAAAGTGAAATTGTAAAATGTGGGTAGTGTTCCGATTTGAGTGAATACAAATTTAATGAATCCTATTATATGCACCTCATTCATTATTTTATTGTGTCCTATAATTGGAGTCTTCTTGCGATATTTTGGGCATCAAAGGTGTTTATTATTATTATCATTATACATCATTATTATTATTATAATCATCATCTCAAACGTATTTTATGTGTTGTTTTAACTTTATGCTTGTGTTTCTACCACTCTGATATTTTTCGACATATTTTGCTTTATCTTTATTGTTAAATAATGACCAGGCTAAATTGTTTTTAAGTGGCAATAGTAATATCATTATAATGAGTTAATTCCTTACATAATTAATTAGCATGTTTTTACATAATTTATTATATAGTGTGTCTCATTTAAAATGAAGAGACCCAGATATACTTAATGTGCGATTAGCGAATATTAACTAGGATTATATCTTAGCATTAGATACATCAGATGGTTTTCACACTTTCTTAAGTGATGTACGGTGTTGTTTCGATGTCGCTTGTCCTATTGTTTATGTCAGAAATAAAGGTAATAATAATGTAGATAATGGATGGATAACTGACAAAATTATTAAAGATGGTCAAACACTCAGAAATTTACATAATGAGCTAAAAAACAACCCCAATGAGAATAGCCTTACTATATATAAGAATATGAAAAGACAACATATGATAAATATTAAGAATACAAAACAAACATTTTATAATAACAAAATAAAAAACGCTGAAAATAGCTCTAGGGAAACATGGAGAATCGTTAATAATAGACTTGGCAAAAAAGACAATTTAAGAAAAACAAATTAACGATCAATAACGAATTGATCTCTGACCATAATAAAATTGCCAACTGTTTTGCGGCCCACTTTTCTACTATTGCCCAGAGTAATGTAAATAAACACTTTGGCTATAATCTTTCATTACCACCTACAGTATCTGAAAGCAATCAAAATTCTGTGTTCTATGATGAAGTTACTAAATCAGAACTCATTGAAATTGTCGGTGAACTAAAAAACAAAAGATCATCTGGACCAGATGGACTAACTGCTCAAACAATAAAAAAAATTATATTACATATAGCTGATCCATTATTATATCTTATTAATAAATCCATTTCAAATGGATCTTTCCCGGATGCACTTAAAATCTCGTCTGTAATTCCAGTATTTAAAAGTGGTTGTGAAAATGACATTGATAATTATCGACAAATATCTCTATTAAGCGTTGTATCTAAAATTATGGAATATATTATAAGTAATCGTTTAATTATATTTTTAGAAAAATACAATATGCTGACTAATTCTCAGCACGGTTTTAGGAAGGGTAGATCGACTGAGAGTGCATCTGCTAAGTTGTTTGATTTTATTTATACGGAACTAGACAGAGGAAAGTATGTTGTAACAATTCTGTTTGACTTATCAAAAGCGTTTGACTCTGTTGATAAAGATATTTTGATTAATAAGTTAGAAGCAATTGGTATTAGGGGAATTTTGCTTGACTGCTTAACCACGTATATGCAAAACAGAAGTCTTATTATAAAATGCAATGAGGTTCAGTCAGACACTTTTGATGTAGTTTTAGGGGTTCCCCAAGGCTCCGTCTTAGGTCCGCTATTGTTCTTAATATATATAAATGATCTCCGAAATTCATTAACAACGGATATACCATTATGTACGCGGATGACACCACAGTAACGGTAGCTGCAAATAACCCTGATGAACTTTATAATAAAGTTCATAGTGCTGTTGAGGAAATGATCACTTGGTGTGATCGGAATAAACTAATACTGAATGAGAACAAGACTGTGTTTATAAATTTTAACTTAAGACGCCCTGTTGTTTTGCCCGGCATTAAGTTATGTGATTCTGCAAAGTTCTTGGGCTTATTTGTTGATAGTACGTTGTCATGGGATAAGCATATTGATCACGTATGTAGTAAGTTAAATCAAGCTTATTTTGCCCTGTTACAACTCAAACAAAGCTTAAATGTAGAGGGACTTATGAATGTCTACTATGCACTGGCCTATTCACATGTGTCACTAAACATTTTTAATTGGGGTCGATCCTCCTATATTAACAGAGTATTTGTTCTGCAAAAGAGGCTACTGAGATTAATATTTAATTTGGATTTTAGACAAAGCTGTAAAACCACATTCATAAATAATAAAATCCTTACAGTGCCTAGTATTTATATCTATAAATGTCTGATATATATCAAAAATAACTTAGAATTATTTGAAGGCCTCTCGGATCATCACCTATACAATACTCGGAACAAAAATACCTTATCCATTCCCTTACACAAGACCTCAACATATAAAGAGTCACTTCATTATAATTGCATATTATTTTATAATAAGTTGCCAAGTAATATAAAGAATATGACTACACTGAGATTCAGAAATGCTATAAAAAATATACTTTTGGAAAAAGGGTACTACAGTATAAATGAATACCTCGATCAAGAATTTATAGGGTAAATTACTTTATATTTATATTACTTAAGTGTTGTTTGTCTAAATACTTGTTTTGTGTTTTATTTGTTATCTACACCTACCTGTATAAGTTTATTATTCTTTACATTTCTAATGACTTACCATATATACTGAATTGTATCATTTTAATGGTGAATAAATTTTATTATTATTATTATTATTATTATTTTCGTCATTTTTTGAAATCCAGATTTGAGCTTGGGCACAATTGTAATCCTATATAAGACGTCCATTTCGAGGTAATTAAATTTACTTAACCAACCAAAAAAAAATTGTTCGGAATTTAGTTTCATTACGAAATTTGCGCTTTTAGTTTTTTCAATATCTTCCGCAATTTTGGTTATGTAAACAAAAACTATTAAATGAAATGTCAATCTGGCAAATCCTTAATTTCTATCGTGTAAAGTTCTTCGTTTACAATCGTAAAATGCATCTGCACTTAAGTGAAAAAATCGAAATAACAAGGTTATTTGGTGCTGAGGCACCAGCGGCAGAGAAGTAGCCTCAAAGTTTAACTGAAGACATCATTTACGAGTCGATATTAGTCATGGAATTGCAGCCGCAATAAATGCTCTTTTCAACGAAACTGGCAGTGTTATTAAAATACTTTATCGAATGCATCCGCATCCTGAAGATAATGTAATGTTAGCTGCAAATCCTAAGACGGTGCAGTCGGGAGCAATAAGGCTGTTAGGTGGCGTACAAAGACTTGCTTGCCTGTGCGCCACGGGGGCTATAAAAACTGCTCCTACGGCTGCACTTGAAGTTCTCTTGGACCTGCCACCATTACACATATTCATACAAGGTGAAGCTCGGTCAGTGGTACACAGGTTAATGCAAGGCCAAACGCCAATTAGCCAGCAACACGAGACGGAGTACCAGAAGTTATACTCAGAGATGAGGGCAGATCCTATCCTAGGCATCTCCACGGACGTAATGGTCCCAAGGTATAACTTCATTAAGAACTTTCAGACTGTAATACCAGACAGGGAAGACTGAAAAAACGGTCCTCCCATAACAGCACAAACAGTCTGGTACATTAAAGGCTCCAAGACAGAACAAGAAGCCGGAGCCGGGATTTACGGAACCAAAGTCAAAAGCCAGTATCCCGATAAGTCTAGGGAAATATGCAACAGTGTTTCAGGCTGAAGTGATCACCATACACTGTTGCGCAAGGATGATAATAGGACAAAGTACTGTTAGCTACTCGATTGCCATTTTCTCTGATAGCCAAGTGGCAGTATAAGCAATCAGCTCCACGCAAATCAATTCAAGTGGTGTGGGACTGCTTGACGGCCCTTATAGAACTGATAAGTCAGAACAGTATGACCTTAGCATGGGTACCAGGACACGAGGGACGCAGAGGAAATGAAAGGGGTGATAAACTGGTCAAGGAAGGCGCACTCAAAGCCCCAATAGAACCTGAGCCCTTTTGTGGAGTGGCAAAGCAATGCATACGGGCAGCCACTAAGGAATGGGTGCAAAATAAATCTCTGGAATCTCCCAAGACAGAGACAGGCCAAAAAGTTCATTAAGTCAGTCTAAGACTAAGCCAGAATAGGAAGGCCATCAGAGTAATAGTAGGCCTTCTAACTGGGCATTGCCGGCTCAATAGACACATTATGAGTCTAATGGGCCTGGCAGAGGACACAACATGCAGGTTCTGTCAAGAGGAATAGGAAACCTCAGTTCACGTACTGTGCCACTGTGAAGGCCTGGCGAGACTGAGATTCCAAGTAACCGGAGAAGAAAACCAAAGGCGGGCAGCTATACAAAAGGACCTTGGAGCTGTGGAGTCTAATACAAAGGACAAAGCTGGATGAGGTACTATAAGGAATGTGTCCTAGAAGCACCACAATAGACCTGAAAAGGTCGCGGTGGTAAAGGCCAAATAACCAGCTCCTCTGTTTATCTATCTAGCTGCAAATCCCAAAATTGAGTCTACGAGATTTAGCGCCTCAACTGAACATCGACAAGAAGAAAATTAGAATATATTTTAGACGTTTAAATGCTATGAAAGAAGGTGATGAAAATAACAGTTTAGATTATTACTATTAGGCCTAGGAAAATTTTTTAGGATACCATAAATTTATAAGTAAAAGTTTGTTTACTGATGAGGCTACATTTATCACTAATGAGGTGGTGTCTTCTCAAAACTGTAGATACTGGATTGCAGAAAATTCTTATTGGACTATAAATTGTAGACCAGCATTCAGCGCAAATTAATGTTGTGCGATTTTAGCAGACCGAATAATTGGTAGGTTTTTGTTTAATAACTCTTTAAATGCTGAGCGTTTAGTTAATTTTTTCGATTGGGAATTATGAGATGCAATTGTCAATCTTCATCTTCATAATTCTATAATTATTCGTCAGTGGTTGAACGAACATTTTACAATGCGCTGGATAAGGAGAAATAGCCCTTTTGAATTCTGGCCTCTTAGGTCCCCCAATATTACACTACTAGAATTTTATTTCTGGGGAACAGTGAAGGATAAAGTTTGCAAAATACGGCTCAGAAATTGGGAAGAACTTTGTTCTAAAATAATAGTATATCCGACTTCCTGTTCCTAATGTTTGTTTTCTTTCTCGCACTCACTTCGTAATCATCATTTTCAGTAATTGTTTTAAGTGTATTAATTTTTTTTAGGAAATTATCTTTGCCTAATTTTAAAGACGACAATCCACATACGTAACTGTGAAATGGTATTTTAATTTTTCAATTCTGATTATAGTTTGCATCTATTTAAAAATTGTTTTTATAAGTATTAAATTCTATGAAGCAATCTTGCCATGCTAATGAAATATCCAAAAAAATTGTGGGTTTTTTTATTTTGAATTTCTGCAGTAAACTACACTTTTGCATCAACTACGTCAATTATGCCCGTCTGTATGCAAAATACTTCACCTACATATTTGTTAACTTATTGCTTTCTATTTAATTTACTATTACAAATATGTTGTTGTAATCTAGCCTTTAATTCATTAGTAGGAATAGAAGTAATTAACGACACTAATTTGGCATCTTCAGTCAAAGTTAATTTTTTTAATGAGTTACATATGAAATATAACAGCTACCAAGTGTGTTATTTATATTCTGTCTAAATGCTCACAGTTTTTACAAAAATAAGAGTGAAATAGTAGATCAGTTAAGTGTAATCCTGCCCTATGTTATATACTAGTGAAAAGTGCATAAAATATGAAAATCAAATTGTCGAAGTACCTCAATTAATTGTTGATAGTTTTGCTGACTTCTTCTCCAAATCCTTCACACATCCCAATTCCGGCGTCCATAATTTTAACTACATACCTAAGATTAACTCCAATGTATTAAATCTGTTGTTATTATTGAGGAAGAGATAATTGAAGCCATAAAAAAACTTAAGCCACTATGACTATGGGTCCCGATCTAATTCCTGCATTTCTTATTAAAGATTGTGCTACTGTATTTGCCAAAACACTATTAATTATATATAATCTAATATTAAGAAGTGCAAGTTTGCCTCAGAAGTGGAAATCTTCACGTGTGTGCCCTGTATTCAAAAAAGCTTTCACGAGATAATAACCTATAGACCAATTACTATTATTTGTAACTTTGGAACAATTTTTGAAATAATTCTTCACTCCTCTATATATTCTCATGTCTCTGGTACGATATCTATCGATCAACATGGTTTTATGAAAGGTAGGTCAACTGTCATAAACCTTGCGTGCAAAACACAATTTTTTTGTGAAGGTTTGGACAGAGGTGGTTAAGTTGTTATTATCTACACGAATTTCTCCTAGGCTTTTGACAAGCTAGATCATAGTACTTTGATTAGTGTATACTGGACACCTTTCGTCTTTCTTATTCGTTATTAATATTAATTCAATCATATCTGCGCGCTCGATAACAATTTGTTCAGTGCCGAGGCTATAAATCTGGCATTTTCTTACAAAAACCCGGTGTACCACAAGGGTCGATATTTTATACACTTTTCTTTTTTATGTTTATTAACGATATTTTGGAGGGCTATAACAACACCCATTTCCTCCTGTTTGCAGATGATCTAAAAATATATCAATTGATTGTCTCATTGATTAATTTTCAAAACTGCTTAAATACCATTAATACTTGGTGCAATGACAATTATTTACCTCTTCATGTCAGTGAATGTAATGTAATGTCATTTGGCAGAAATGTTTAATTCTAACGTTGACAATGAAAGTTTACAAAGGCCTGAATTCATCAAAGACCTTGGAGTTTATTTCGATCCAAAATTATTATTATTTCAATAAACATGTGAAAATGGCTACTGCTTCCGCTTTTAAAAGACTGGATTTCGTGATACGTAACTACAAATGTTCTAAAATTATTTCCGCCCATCGGCTACTTTATATAGTTTTCGTTAGATCTCGCCAACGGAGTCCAATTTACAATTCCTATATTCTACAACTAGAGCGTAGGTTCTTAAAATCTGCTGTGTACACACTTAACGGTGATAATCCACCTAGAGGTTTTCCACAAACTGAATTGCTGGAAATGTTTGACTTAAAAAGTCTCAGCAATCGAAGAATTGCTAACTCCATAACAATTTTCCTCTTTAAAATTGTAATAATAGTCTGGACTGCATTAACCTATCAAACACCAGCCGAAAGACTGATCCTACTTAAAGGAGCTCTCGTGCCAGTCATCCCATACCATTTGCTCCTTTAAGTATGATCATAATATGCGATTATTACACTTAACGCGCCAGGCTTGTAACTTGTAATTAAGTGCTCGGCGGGGCACATAGCCCGGAGAGTAGCTGTTGGTTGCAGTCTGGTTACATTCCTTATAGTAAAATAAGGATTTATGTTTTAATATTTCTGCACTCTAGAAGCACATTTGAACTATACTAAGCCCAGTCATCAGGCTATTTATTTTTCGATTGCAACAGATACTGGACCGCTAGATGGCGCCTGCTTACTATTTTACATGTCGCTATCGTAAGGATACCGAGATGTACCAAATAGTCAAGGGATCCTCGTGTCGTTCGTCACATCCTACCTTGCACTGACGAGAGCCAACAGCTCGAAACTGCAGTCTGCAAGTGGTATGGGACGACTGGCACGAGAGCTTCTTTAAGTAGGATCAGTGTTTCGGCTGGTGTTTGTTGCAATCGAAGCATTAGCGTTTTGTTGGTAATATGCGATTATTACACTTAATGCGCCAGGCTTGTAACTTGTAATTCAGCGCTCGGCGGGGCACATAGCCCGGAGAGTAGCTGTTAGTTGCAGTCTGGTTACATTCCTTATAGTAAAATAAGGATTTTATAGAGGAGCTTGCGACTGAAATATTATATTATGCTTTGCCTGTCGGATTTTGTAATTAAATAAATAAATAACGGATGGTTTTACTGATGATGAATTAAAAATGGCATAATATAATTTAATTCGCCGTAATTCAAGTAGTACAAATATACGGGGGGGAGTAAAAAATCACAATGAAAATTATATTAGATTTTATAATAGACGAATGTTAGTTTGTGAAAAATCATTCTGGATACTGTCCATTGAATTTAAATTTTTAAATATTTCTCATATCCTATAATTTTGCCCAAATTGAGCCTTACATACTTTGAATATGATATGCCATATAGTTAGGTAGCAAACTTACTAAATTTAGATCTAGTCCGATAAAGAGAAGGGATACCTGTAAAAAGTTAATATTGCATCTCGCCGAATGCTTGTGTAAAGTCTAAAGGCCCCTCTACACAATGGCCCTCCATGACGGGCCATCACGATGGCCAATCATCGGCCATCGCCATGGGCGACCACTGTGGACCATTGCTACCATCCACACGCTGGGCCATTTTCGGGTATAGCGGTAGCCGAGGATGAACCTGGACCTTTGATGTGTGTTAAAAAACCGATACAGAGGCCATCGTTGGCGATGATCAGCCATCAACCATTAGCCATAGGCCATTCTAGGCCATTGTGTAGAGGGGTCTTAACACCAAAGCTAAAGCGTGTAAGTTTATCGTCACAAAAAGTTTTCAAAATATCACCTATGGCTTCAGTAAAGCAGCAGTTTGTACTGTCATCCTATCTAAAGCCAGACCAATGAAATCGAAGATAATATATATTTTTAAATGTTTATTAATTGGTGATAAATATCTATGCATCTAAAATGTTAGATGATGTAGGTAGTATGCTCATAGAATGTAAATCTTTAGTAGACTCGGCATTTGTTACGTAAGTTTCTTTCAATTGAGAAAAAACTGAGAAAAAATTAATTAGATAATGCATGTCTACGTTACTTCGATTCAAACTCATTATATTCGCATGAATAAACGAAGAGAAACATTACTTATTTGCCTTCTGATTCATCAATTTGATTTTTGGAATTTTTCATCAAATACTTTCCATACTTAACAAATATTTTTTTTTTATTTTGTCATGGGAAAATAATTCATTCATATAGTGCCGTAAGCTAAAACACTAAAGTGTCAATTAATTGTATTATAAATTTTGACATTTAATTATAAATACGGAATAACATTCAATATGTATAACGCATGCCAAGGTAAACGGCTTAATTTATTAAAGAAACCAGTAATTTTATTAAATTAAGAGAAACACAATACAGGGATTAAAGTATTTCGACTGTTAACTTTTGACCGTATTCTATGAGTTGTAGAATATGCCTGGTCTCCATGCAATTTTGTAAAAATTCATCTGTTGCATTGTAATAAAATCTAGAAAGTATTGTAGATAAGCCGGAAAACATTACGTGTTTAGTTTCCATTTCAAATGAAGCAAGATTAACAGGTGCCTCAAATAACTAACTGTTTTAAATAGTATTGAAGTATTTTTTTATGTGTCTGACAACCTACTATTTTGTATATGCGATGTAACAACTGTTATCTCTTGGTGAGGTACTGTTTGGTTTTGTACAATTGCGTTATAATTATATTAGTTGGAAATTCAGAAGCACAAATTCGATCATGGGATACGAACTCAAAGATATATGATTGCAAAATGGCATAAACATATTTTGTCTCCCTGAAAATTCTTTTTTTTACATTGCAATCGAGATTGCAAGCTTAAAATTACATTCTTCAATCATCTTTTTGCCAAATACATGCCACGGAAAATCCCGCAATCAGGCTAAACAACAAATGTACCTATATTGTCGAGGCAAAAGCACTGTGAAAACACGTAATATAATAGCTGATAATGATTAAAGACTACATCGAAAACAAAAATAGTTAGACACAAAATAATGTGTGTGTGTGTGTGTGTGTGTGTGTGTGTGTGTGTATTATTAAAAAAAAAGGTTCGTTAATTATCTTGAGAAAACAATATCTTTTAAACTGTGGTCAATCTGACTTCATAAATAAATGTTATACCGTGAAGACAGTTTTGAAATTGTTGAATGACATAGTCGAAGGCCTTGAAGATGGTAAGAATGTGGCTGTTTGCCCGTGTGACCTCTCGAATTCCCTTGACTGGATTTCACATGAATTACTTGTTGACAAACTAAGCTTTTGTGGTATAAGTGTTTACTTTTGGCCCTTTTCAATTGTCATGGCAACAACAGACAATAATGTGGTGCTATTGACAATTTAAATTCCGAACTTGTAACAATAGGACACAGGTTCCATCAAAGCTCTGTACTGGGGCCCTTGTTGTTTGATTTCTGCTCGAAATTTCAAAATGCATTCAATGTATAATAAGAGAACAGGTCTGTCCATAAAAAAAATTAATGTACATTAAAAGTAGTTCAAAATAAAGGTTTTTACTTAATAATAATAATATTAGAACTGTGGTTGAAAAAGTCGATCTGAACAACAGCAGCGGCCCTAGAAATTGCTTGCTTAATTTAAGTTAGATAAACACGTATGACGTCACATGCTTGCCGGCTCGGCAGGCGCCAGATCGTCTTTACGCTACGTTAGATTTATTCCATGTCGTTCACGTTAGAACAAAGTTTGAATTCACTTTTACTAATTAGAACGTCAAATAGAGTTTGTTTATTGTTATCAACTATGGAGGAGGGTTTCCAGAAAGGAGATTTACATAATTTTCCAAACGTAGACATGATTATGGTATCTGATTTTCTTTCAAAGCGCAGATAAATACGACTATGATAAATATCGGCAAAAATAGCTCATTCTAGCTCATGACAGTCGCAAACTTAACTATATCACTATAGCACTACCTAAAGTATCGCAGAGCATATCGTGTAGCAGGCATGTGACGCCACCCGCCTAGCCTCGCACCAAGGGAGCGTTTGCTAACCTCGACGCGTTGAGGTAATTTCTATTACAAATAACGCCGAAAGTAAATAAAACTTTGCAGGGGTTTATAACACCCATAAATCTATTATTTCCAATTAAAAATTAAATTTTATGGATGCATTGAATTCAAATTCGTTATACTGTTTTTTACAAGTAACACATATAGATTCATCATCACCAAGTTGACATGAAAATACCTAGACAATAGCCGTCCACGTTCACGATGGTAACGCCCCCGGGAAAAGACATGCCGGTGAGGAAAGAAGACAAGGGGGAAGAGCGCCAGAAGAAACGGCCCAGTCGGTAGGGCCCAGCAGCCAAGATTAAAGGAGGTATGCCAACATCGCCCGCACCTCTCAGATTTGTGAGCAGGGTTGACGAAAAAGCAGGCCACCCCGATCGAGGCCTATCCCGGTCTATAGCGATGATCTGGGGTAAAGAGCAATAGTACTGCTCAGTTGCTCAGTTATCTGAGACCATCATCACTACCAAAAATATTGGTACGTGATAAATATAGATTTTGCTGCTTTATTATTATGGGTATAGTCAAATTCAGAAGCTATAAACCTAGAAAAGAGGTATGTATGAGTTGTCGGTAAACATCAAAGAAAATTGTATGGCCGTGTCATATAGCAGGGCTAGAGGAACATTTTTGTTTGTAGCAGAGCTATATATTGCAACGATCGGTCGGTTTCGCTTTGTTCAGTCGTGCTCATGTTCAGTTAGAATTGTAGCGAGTATATCACAGTGAATTTCATTACAAAATGATGGGTCATCTGCTTTATCGTCTGAGGTCATGAACGGGACTCGCCTTTGACTTTAATATTTTTGGCTCTAGAATGGGTGCTATTGAACATGCACAAGAATAAGAGCTATGCGTTTAGTAGAGATCCTCGAGGATTGTCGTGCACTTAATTTGTAGTCGAAGGAGGTTTGGGGGGATTGCACTTAAAAAGGTTGGACCAGGATAAATTGCTTCACCTTGTATAAGCCCCTACTGATTGCTTTTGTTAAAGAACACACCAAAACCCTCGATGAACTTTTTGAAACTGTAACAAAATCCAACATCAAACATTTCGCATGAAAAGCGTGCCACGTAAAAATGCCGTTGAAAGAGGTTTTTATATATAAATTCACATTTTCGCTCGGAGCGTTTTTTATGCCAAAATCTTGAAAACTCATCAAGGAGGGACGTAATGTCGCCCCGACCACAAAATTTACAAAGTATAACGAAAACCGACTTGAAAATAAAAACTCTTTTACGAATCCACGTTGTTCAGCACTGCAACTCATGCGTTGTGTTAAATATGAGGACAAGCTATCCAGTCTCTAGTCAAAGTATTTCGAGAGTTTTAGCGAAAATAGCCCTTAGCGTCGAGTGTGCTCTATGATTTTCTAGCAGTCGATTTTGACGGGAAAATGATGGGTTTTAAGCGTATTTGCCTTAAACCGGTTCCTCAGTGATTCGGTGTCAGAAAAGTATAGTTACCATGTACTCAGAACGTGCATGGCCGTCTTGCCTGAACGTATGAATTTATAATTTCAGAATATAATTCTTATAAGTCTTTGCGATTCAACCATTTTAAGCTCCGGGGGTCGAACTAAATTGATATTGAACTGAAAATACATCAATAGACAGGCAAGCAATAGCCCACCAGAATTATAAACACTGAACATTTTACTGAATCTTTTTGTGTAATCGTTAGTTCTAAACTGCACATTGGATGGTACTTGGTTACGTTATGAGTCGTTCCGTTCCTCACTATGTGTTGTACACGGGCCAGACTATAGTTTGTCAACACATTTTTCTTGAACGTTTTTGCAAAACATAATTTTTTAAAAAAAGATTTAATATATATTTCTGAACATTATATTGTCTTTTTCTTGTGTTTTCAAAATCCCTTTTCGGGGTAAATTTTAAGAAAGTGTTAGTATTTACTATGTTAGATTTATAGTGTTACGATGTCCAATTGGTACCATTAGTGAAGCAGTTAAGCAAAAACGAAACAGTAAGTACAGATTTTGTATTATTCTCCATCTGAAACAGTCGTTTTGAACCCTTCTTTGTCAACGTTTAATATCTATTTTGGAAAGTATAAGAAAAGTCCTTCAGACGTGTAAAGGTGGATCGTTCACACTTTCACTGATTTGCACTTGGTAATACAGATAGCACTTCGGGTATTTTGAATTTATTATTGGTGGCATGGTCAATAGCTACAACCTGTATAGTAAGCGTTTGATGCTTTGAATATCCATCTATACCTTACAAAAAACGAATTAGTGCTCAATTTCGAAAAATCTATCTGTATATTTTTTAATTCACCTACCCTATCTTCCCCTAAAATGAATCACATCGTAATGAATAATAAAGAAATTCTATTTACTGAGAGCGCAAAGATATTGGGAACGCACCTAGATGAAAATCTAAATTACAATGCACATATTGATTCTTTATGCTCAATTCTTAGAGAATTATGCTATGCCATAAGAGTATTAGCTAAATCTCTTAACTACATTTCCCTTTAAACGGCTTATTATGGTTTAGTGTATTCAAACATTAAATATGCTATTTTAGTATGGGGTGGCAGTTCGGGTTTGTCGACAGTTTTTATTTGGCAAAAGAAAATTTTAAGAGTAATATTTCACTTAAAATTTACCGATAGCTGTAGAAATTTGTTTAGAAAAAATGGATATCTTACAACGACTATTTTTGAATGTATTATTTATCTTAGGAAAACCAAAATCAATTCACTGACAATAAGTTTGGACATGCTATTAACACAAGATATAGAGATAACGTCATTAGATTTACAAAACACAGACTAACGCTTACTGAAAAAAACCTTACATTATTCAGCAATAAAATTTTATAATAACCTACCTTTAAAGATAGAAGAAATTGAAACATCTAGACAAACCAAATTGTTTGACTATATCCGTGTTATAGAACCCTATTAAATAAGTGAATATTTAAATTACCCAGTAAGTAACATTTGATACTTGGATACATTAATAATTTAAATTATTTTGGTTATTTGCTTTATTGAATGTGCAAACGTAAAACTGAATGTTTTATTTTTATCATCTATTTCATGAATTTTTACATTTGTGATTTGACGTTTACGTGTGTATATATATGAAATTTATACTTTGGTAAATAAAGCTCTATTCTATTCTATCCTATTCTACTTTGTTGAATTCGAAAGTTTAACTTCACTTTAAACTGAATTTGATTCTTTTGCCAGGTGATTTCTCAACATCCATCCTGTATATACTTCTTAAAGTATAAAACGTATGTATACAAGATTTTGTTTAATTTAAAAAAATATTTAGATGTCCAGTTATTTTGTAGCACCCTGTACACAGCTGTTGAAGATTAATGCACTGTTTTAAACGGTGTTATAATATTTATTATCCGAACGAACGCAAGTTTAAATAAAATTAAATTATAATGCTTTTTACAGTTAGGAGTTGGTAACTTTTCGACAATGAATAAATTTCTGCTTGGGATATTTGATTCGATTTAAAATTAGTTTAAAAAAGTCAAAGATGAACTTAAAATTAAGTGCACGGTGGCAGATTGTATTATTTAGTATATTTAGATTGTCTGAAAAAGTTCACTTGAAAATCAAAGATTAAAAAGTCTTTTTTACTTGGTTTCGGCCAAGGGAGCGCAGCGCGGGCACTGGATTTTTATTAAAACGAGTTACACCGAAGAAAAATGATTTGCCTACAGCGCATTGAGCTCGGTCTTTTATACGTTTCGCTATCGTTTCATTTGTCGTGCCCCGTGAGTCTTGCACGTTTTTATACCCATTTTATTCTAGAAAGTTGGTCCCCAACATTCAGTGCGGGCGAGGGTTGCGTAATATTGCGCAATATTGCATCATCTTTGCAAAAAGTTAAAATTTGAAAATGAAAATTATATGGGCAATAGAAAAAGAAATCGTTTGATAATTGAATGAAACTCGAATCGGTTTTGGTTTGAAGATATTATATGAAAAAGAAGTTGCATATATTGATTCGTCCTCGTAGAATCATGATTTAAGTACGCACGTAATATGAACTTTGGATTGTCTCGCTTGTCAATGTTTGAAGGGGTTATATATGGAGTTGAAATGAAATGAAAGTGTGCTGATGCGTTGGAACAAGAATACGTTGTGACATTTATTTGAAAGTGTGGAATGTTATGAAATAGATAAAATAGTCAGGCGCAATTTGAGTGAAGGTTAAAATTAAATGAAAATTGAGTTGTAAAAAGTTTATGGATATGAAGGAGGTACGAAAAGTGAGTTGGGTGTTGAATGCTATTATACGGGAGCTGTATTTTTTAGGTGAGTCTTTTGGAAAGTTTATGTTGTAAAATTGATAAATGGACTATTGTAATGTGTTTTTTTGATTATTTTGGGATATTTTAGAATTATCGGAGTTTCGTGAATTTTTTCAGATTTTTTATGACGTAATTATGGTTTTTGCTTGAAATGGAAATGAAAGGTACCTACTGTTTTATCAGAGTTTGTCTCTTTGGTCCGAAAGATTGAATTTTTTGACTATTTTTGACATTTTTTATTTTGTATTTACTTATAAGAAATGGAATGTACTATAACAGTCAGTACCTGTACTTATTTCTCCTCTTAAGATACGGTCTCACCCAAAACCTCAGTTTCCTTCTTCGAGTCGCCAATATCACTGTTGCAGCCGCGGCAAGAACTATGTGTTTGCTGCTTGTCTCATCTTAAAGCGAATTAGTAAAATTAAAGCTATCAAAATGACGCGGCTTAATAACGATGATGATGTAGCTCACCTATTTAACCGAGTTATATATAGTTGAGCTATATAACTCAGCAATATCACTCGGCTATATAGCTGTTTTGTTACGTAATGTAAAGGAGCATTTAAGTAGCTTTGGTACATTTTAATAGCAAGAGGCAGAGACCTACGATAAGAACTTTGCCTGTCCTGTCTGTCGAAGATTTTGGAAAAATTGGTGTAAATCAGGTCAACTTGTATGTTAGCATCTAAGTTTTCCGAAATAAATTATGTTGCGTGAAATAGATTAGTAATGTAGATTTAGCTGCCCTTCAATACGAGTATAAAATGTCTCATGTAACTTCAATAATGCAACAAAGACACTTGTGAACAATTTCAAATACAGTATCCTTGCCTTTCTAAAACTATTATAACTGTCCACATGTAGGTTTAGATTTAGTAGTTTATGAGAAAAGGAAACGCGTTATTACAATCATTATACTTCAACTAGATGAAATTAAAATTGATATTATACGTGACGTTAAAACTACCGGAAAGCTAATATTAGAAAAATTTAATTTCAGCCATTAGAAAACAAACTGTATATCAAGTTATGCTTGCTTACATATGAAATTTCCAGCAAATATGCATCATTTGAAGTCTAAATTACGTTATTTAGTGTATTTATTATTCTAATCCACATCAAAGAAAGATAATATTGTATAGAGACGCGAATGATCAATAATAAATTCTTGGGTAGTTTAAACTTTGAAGATTTATACAGTAACTCTGCTTTATCGCTAGATTTTTTAAAAAGATTAATATAAAAATTTCGATACGTATTAAATAGATTAATAGTAGTGTAAATATAGAATTAATTCATTTTATTTCATCTTGTCATTTATTTAGTCATTAAATATTAAACGCAGTGGAGTTGCCAGAAATGCATTTTTAAAATTATATTCTTTTGAAGCAAAGTTAAACGCTACAGTTTAACTAAAAAATTACATACAATCGAGTCGAGTCACAGGGTTTGTTTATCAGTTATAAGATAAGTGTCAAGTACTTCGTTTATTCCAAGAGTATGAAATCGCCTACACTTTTCTACCTTAACCATAGAAAAAGATAGAGTTGGGTCTCAACCTAAAAGTCTGTGCAGAGCTACGTCGTATCCAACGTTATTAATTTTGTTAATGTAAATAGTTCCCACATGAAGCGTGGGATTCGAGGAGAAGGTTGATGTCGCGTATCATATAAAATGAAGATCAGACTGTTCAGAAAAGGGAGATGCATTTGTAATCCCAACCGAGTTACTTTGCAGATTTCACCTCTGCTGTGCTTAGGAAATAAAAGTTAAACATAACCGAGTGACTTTGCAGACTTCGTGTCCGCTGTACTTAGGAAATAAAATTAAACCACGCTCAAGTTACTTTGCAGATTTCACCTCTGCTGTGCTTAGGAAATAAAAAAGTTAAACATAACCGAGTTACTTTGCAGACTCTCTGTCCGCTGTACTTAGGAAATAAAGTGTTAAATACACCTGAATTGCATCGTAGTACTTCGTGTTCGTTGTACTTTCATCGAAGATAATCACTGTTTCGCGTACTCTTTATGAAGTGCCGAAGGACATTAGACATGTAGAACATGGGGGAGGGAGCATTCACGGGCAATATAATGCTATACAGAGCGCACAGAAATTCAGCTGGCATAAAGTTCTAAAGGTGATTGCTTTCTTATTTCGAGGCTTTATTATTTGCAATTGCATTCATATTCTGGTTACGGGGTGGTTAAAAGGAGTTTTAACTTGACGCATTTGTGGTATTAAAAGAATATTAGATTTCTTTTAAATATTAGCTTTGATTTTCAACAAGAAAATATACTATTATATTACCAGTTATTCAGTTATGATTTCATTCACGAATTTAATTCATAAAATTTCACTTTCTGAATATTTTACTAGGGAGATTTGGGTTTGCCAAATAACAAGTTTATATTCAAGAACTATAGATATATATATATATATATATATATATATTTAGAGATATGCAATAACAAGGTACTTTATCATAGACTCGTCAAACTTCATGTCAATAATTATTCTGCAGTTTTTATAAAACAAATAGTGGATTTTCGTTTCCACCACATCTCATTTAAGGTTTTTCAAGAATGCTTTATATTTAAAGTACACTAGAAATATTTTCCTACTGTAATCACAAGGTTGTCTGATTGTTGAACATTTACCTACAATAAAATATTATAGTTACATGAATTCGGCGTACTTTGCACTAACAAAGGTTTGAAACATTGACTCCGGCCAATTGGCTGATTCTGTTCTCAATTGGGTTCAGTTACAACGAGGGATGTCAATATTTCAGGCAATTGTCTGGTCACTTATTTCGATTGAAGGGTGATGCAACCGCACTTTCTTACCTTCGCGGATTCGCGGCTTCGTATGTTTGACAATCATAGGCAATCTTCTGGTCGCTTATCTATTTAATTACTATGGGGAGATTTCCCCAGCATTCTAAAAGATTTTACGTGAGTGTTAATTCTCACTTCAGCAAGATTAATATGATAATCTGAACAATTTTTCCTACTCTAATTTCAATCAATAACCAGTGTATAATTAAACCATATTTACTCCACACTCTATGATAATTTACACGAGTATTTAACGCTAGTTTGTCAACTTAATTTTGATCATGTATAAACACGACATGATTCTTGTTTTTTGTTTTGCATTCGATTCATTATTATTTATTATAACAACTTTAATTATAAATCATTATTATCTAGCGATTGTCAACAACTTTAGTTATAAATCATTATTGCCTGGCAATTGCTAACAGCTCCAATTATAAATTATCATTACTAGGCCATTGCCACAACTCTCATTACTACTAAATAACACAGTATACTTTTGTATAACAAAGTTCTTGTTATTGCATCAAATCACGCAGCATATCTATAGTATGGTCATTACTATAGCGACGCAGATTTTCCTATTATAATATTTAGACAATTGTCTCAAATATTTGGATTACTTTTGATTTCATGTTCGACTATTGTTGCATCAATTTATATAAAATAAAATGTTTTTTTTTTCAATTTTTTCCCATCAATTATTGTCTTTTCTTTCACCTCTACCTTTTCCATCATACAGTTAACAAACTAAATAAATGGTTTAATTTCAAATCAAAATAGCAAACAGACTTCAACTATAAAGGTACAGTGCAATCTTGAGTAATAAAATACTACATAAACAACATATATAATTAACTAGGTCTCTCAATTAATAGACAGTGTGTTCGAGTTTACCAGGTATTTCAATTAACAGAGTGATTAATGTTCTAAGGTATATAGTATCAGACATAAACAAGTAATATTAAACTTTATATAACAGAACCTGGGTAATTAAAAAGGGTTTTCTACACACACAACGAAAATTTGGGTCCTACACTAACAAAACTAGACGATCACGCAAATGGCCAATCTTATTTGTTTATCCTTCAGATAACTAATTAAGTACTTTCTTTAGTAATTAAACAGGGTACCTTACAGTCAGTTTCAATATGTAAAAAGTTTAATGAAAATCAAGTGAATTTTCGAAGAAAACCTTCAACATTTTTTAAATCTAAATATTTAAAACCTGCTCACAATCACTTTTTATTATTAATATTGTAATTTTTATAATGAGTAAATACACGTATACTTGTGCGCGTGCGTATTATACCGAAAATGACGAGAAATCACCGCGCGCATGTATACACCAAAAATGACAAAAAAAGGCTAAATTAAAAAAAGTTAATTTTTAGTTATATCAAGTGAAGGTATATAAAAATACCTTCATTTTCTTTAAAAAAATGTCGTTCAACCATTTTGAAAAATTAGGGAAAGTTTTGAAAATTTTGTGGAATTTGGACAAGAAATGGAATTGCGGCGAAACTGTTGGTTATTTTTTGCTAAAATTTGGCAGGCTATTTCTTGGTTATATAGGTTAATTTCGTCTAAAATTTCTTCAAACTCGGTTTAATTTTGGCCAAGAACCGATTTTCACGAAATTTGAACTGAACGTCCCTTGAACATCTACAATAAAAAGATACCGATGTCGCATTGCTCCATGTCAAATTTTCTCTATCTCCTCATTTTGGGCTATTTTTACTCCACTATAAAGCCACGACATAATAGTTCAATGTCATAACGCACCTGGGCAAGATGCGCGAGAAAGTGGTCATCGCTTAATTCCCATAGGTTTCTCAAAATATTTTCCACCTTTCAATAGCAGAGTAAGACATAAATAAAAAATATGCGGTACGATTTTATTCTGACCATTTACCTTAAAACTGCTCGTTCGTCATTTCGTTCTGTCATATTATCCTAAAAATAAACAGTATGCATTTAAATAAAAACGATCTAATATAAAAATACCGTTACCATGAAACTGAAGGTAAAAATAAATGTGTCTTTTCACTTTTTCACTACATGCTACTTAGAGAAAGTTCATACGCGTATAATACGACTAATAAATAAATATTGTTATGCTGTGTTGACGAGCACTACTAGACGACTTGAAGACACAATATTCTTTCTCATGGTTAAATAAAAAGAATCAGAGCAAGTCAATTTTGTAATTATCTAGTAAATATAGCTAAACTTTCATTAAATATGATATACCGGATTGTATTATTGTGTCGATCAAAATAAATCTCAGAGATAAGCTACAGTGTGTCTCACTTAAGAGTTTAACAGCGTAATAATTCTTTCGTTTTCGTCCGATTTCAATCAAACTGATCTCAAAAGATTGAGGTCACCAAGGTCTATTTAAGTCCACAAAATCAATTTCCATCTTTACATGCAAGGCCATCAACGATGCTAAATTATATGAACAAAATCAAAAAATCATAGCAGCAAAATTCAAAAATAAAATGATTTCTCGCTCTTCTGTATAATTTAACAAGAATAAAAACCGTAGGCAGTTAATTTTCTAAAATAACAAATCTGTATTACGTGACATAGAGAAGTACCAACAGAGTTGACTGTCAACGTATCAACAAATAACAACAAATGAGTGAAATTGCAGTCGTTATTCTTTTGAATAAACTAAGGGAAAATAACAAATTTTTACTAAATTAAAGGACTCAACAGGTTTTAAAGATTAACAAATGTTCAAAATGGGCGCCATTCATTTCCACACAAGCCGTTAGAAGACGATTCATTGAAGTAAAAACCCGTTGAAAAAATCCTGGCATGATAATTTCGCACCCCATTGCTACACGTCCACGTAACTCTTTAAGATTTATCAGATAAGTTGAGTAGACAAGGCTTTTCAAATAACTCCAGACAACATAGTCAAGAGGATTTAGGTCGAGGGATCGGCGGTGCCAAGCTACTGGTCCGTTTCTGTCAATCCATCTATTGAGATAAACTGCATTTACAGAATTTCGAACAACTATTCTAGAGATGGAGATGTGCACCATCGTGCATGAACCACATTGCACTTCTGGTCTCATACAGCACATCCTCCAAGAGATCTCTTAATTTGTTTCTTAAAAAATTTAGATAATTTAACCCATCCAATCTATTAGGCAAAACAAATGGTCCTAATTATCTGTTGCCAAGTATACCTGCCCAAACGTTAATGGAAAATGTTTCTTGGTGCCTGAACTCGAAGAAAGCATGAGGATTTTCTTCTGCCCATATGTGATTGTTATGAAAGTTCACAGCACCATCCCGCGTAAACCTTGCTTCGCCCGTAAACCAAATTTTTTGAATAAATTCAACATTTCTTTCATATTTTCGCACAAGCCGTTGGCAGAAGGCCTCCCTTCTTGGTGGATCTTCTAGTTTGAGTGCTTGCACCCTTTGTAAGTAGGGATACAGTAATTGTTCATGTAATACCCTCCAAACAGATGATGCTGACACACCTTCCTGTAACACTAGCCTTCTCGTCCTGATTTGGGGATTCGCATTTACTACATTTAATATTGCTTCTTCTGTTTCTGGGGTCCTAACATGACGATCTGAGCCAGAATTTTCCTTGGCTGAATAGAACTTACCCCTTTCTCGTAACGAACAATCTACACTTACAAAAAATCTTTCACAAGGTACTCTTCTGTTTGGGAAAGCTTCTTCGTACAATCTTCTTCCTTCAGCAGCATTACCCCAGGCTCTACCGTAGAATAAATGAATATCGGCCTGTTCATCAGAAATGTTACTCCTATTAAATTTAAATTTAAATTCTCTTATTAAAGACTGCGTAATGAGTACCTTGACTTTTATGCCATTAATGACAATTCAATATTGGAAACCAATAAGAACCAATTAAGCAATAAAAAGCCAAGTATGTTGATCAGTGGTAATAAGTTTTTACAAATTAAAAAATATGATGTGAATCTTTGCGAGTGCAGATTTAGAGATAACTTTCTGTCCATGGCACTTGCGAAAATGTGAAGGCAATTATGAATTCATTGAAAAAATTCTGTTTACGCAGGAGGGCTGGAAAAATTCCTTTAGGTTCATATTTCTTGAACCCGGTTGTTCCTACGACGTTACAACAAGATAACCCCTTCCCACACAAGGCTCTTCTAGAGCCTTCCGGGATAAAGGGGGTCGTCATTACCTGTGGTGTATTTATTTTATTTATAGCCAAGAGAATATATTCCGATGAGACAATCACAGAAAATACACATTAAAAATTTGGGGGGGGGGGGTAAGTCCCCCTTTCAAATTATGTGCACTCCTGATTGAATTTACCTTTAGTGGATAATATCAGATAATGACCTGTATTGTTATTGAATCACGTACAATAATTAGTCACTGTAGCTCAAAGGGTTTCTGAGATATTAAATAAAATGTCCATTTTGAGTGCCCCATTCAGAGGCTCGCAGCGCCTTTCTGGATCCATGTTTGTATGATCTTTTATTCATATTTTTTTTTTTTTTAGAATCACCTCTAGGTATAATTGACCGCATACCTGAAAAACTACATATGAAATGGCACCGAATGTTGTTTAAAATACTAATAAGGAGTTTTTGACAATTCCTTTAATACCAAATCAATTCAATATAACTTTATTTTCAATTTTAATTACAGTTGCCTCCCCAGAACCCACTCCGGGTCCGGTCGTGCAACCACCGCGCGATTCCCAGTGGCTGATTGCAGGGCCAGGCGGATTGGGTCTGGCTTGGCTAAAAAATTGTTAAAACTTAAAACCTATACTCCTTCTGCTGACAAACAGATTAAAAAAGGTATTAAAATTACATTATCTAAAAAACAGATTTTATAAAACTTAAAACTATCAATTTTTTAAAACTTTCACTTTTCACCAAGTAATTTTGACACTGACGCTGACACCTCAACATAAATGCGGAGCCTTCCGCGGGGTGTGAAATCGCCGGGCTGCGCATAGGCTGGCCTAAACTGTGGTTTTTAAATTTTTGGTTTTTCGAGAATTTTGGTTCTTTTGTTGACAATTTTTGAATGGAAATAAATTAAGAAACAAAAATGTACAAAAAAAAAATAAAATAAATTAACGGGATAAAAGGAAACAAACAGAAAGGAAGAGGCGAACAGGAAAGATTTAAAGATTCAAAAGGTATGAAATAGATAGGATAAGCGGAAGTTATAGTTGGTGAAGTTTGGCTATAGAGGTTGCGGGAAGATCGGTAACGTTTGGTACGGTAGTGTGTGTTTTATCCGAAATGGGGCATTATGCTGTCTAATCTGTGTTATGTTTCTTGTTAGCGGACTGTCGCCCAGTTTGAAAGAATAGAATTTTGGTGAGATGTTCTGGACGTAGTCCGCTATTGGGGTTATGTCGTGGTAAAGTGCGTATAAGTCTCTGAGGGAGGTGTACCTTCCAGAATTAGAGGCGAGGCGCATAAATTTGTGCTCAAACACTTTTAGTTTTCTCATTGTCGTGGCCGGTATGCTGCACAACACCGACGCCGCGTATGTGATGGACGGCCTAATCACCATTGTGTACAACAATTTATTATTTTGACGGTTAAGTCTGCTACCCCTGACCATGAGTGGATACAGACTCCTTGACAGGGAGTCAACCGTCCGTATTCTCTCATTTATATGTATGTTAAACGTCAGTCGCTGGTCCAGTCTGACCCCCAAGTACTTCACACACCTTTTAGTTGGAATTTTGTTTCCCCGGATCGAGATTGGTGTTAGGGTTTTGTTTTCAGTGAAACAGCGTGCGAAGACTATCGCCTCCGACTTTTCAGCATTTACCCGAATCTTCCACTGGTCGTAATACGCCGTGGCACGAGCCATGTGCGCATTCAGCAGCACGTTTGCTGCTTGGGCGTTATGCGAATGCGCCTACATGGTCGTGTCGTCGGCGTACTTGGCCAGCTTCGTATTCGAGAACTAATACCACTCGCGTTAACCTTAAATGTCACGTGAGCAAATATGGTCAACAAAATAAGAGGGTAGTTGTATAAGAGCTTTTGCACTAGCTCCGAACGGTGGACGCTTATTGATAGATTTGGTGTATAAAATGACAATTAACAGTTCGATTTCTATAACTTGTATAACTGGGTATGTATATAATACATTTTTGAACAATACAAGCAGCCATAATTAAAATTTTCCGCAGCTGTGGAAGGTGTGTTAATTTTAGTGTAAATTTGGAGATGGGGTGGAAGATGATCTGTTACAGGCTTTATTAATACCAAATCCTCCTCGACAACCCCCTTTCTTGAGACCTACAAAGTATGACAGGTTTGGCTTTGACTCTAAACCAACCAATAAATAACCATTATCAAGAACAAAACTACATGACCGGTACGATCACCGCATAACCACCATAAACCTAAAACCAAATATACTAGAATTTCTGACCAATCAGAAGCATTACGGTCCATTTAAGGTGGGTAACCTAACGTTCCTTATCCGCATCGAAATAAGGTGATACGCAATTAGAATAAGGTGAACCCTATTTGTGCACATGCGCATTATCTCCTTCCTTGTAAGTTAGAGGTAACGAAGGTATAACGTTAGTGGGCAAAAACTCTCTAATGTCTAAGAGTTATTACATTACATTCTTCCCCTAAAATAGAGTTCAGGCCTTCTTTTAGTTTGTATCTTTAATTTCTCAGTGTGAAAATACAAGTACATCAATAAAAAAAATTAAAAAATAAACAAATAGCAGCCTATCGGAGATTAGCTTTACAATCTGTTATTGGCTTTATTAAAAATGAATATTTTGTTATATCATATCTAATATAATGTAAACACATGGACTGCACTGGTTTATAGTTAACATATTACCTAATTTCTGCAATTACCACGGAAAATTTTGGCGAGTTTTTGAATCTAAATTAAATCCGACCTAATCCGTGATAATTAAAGGTACCATTAATACTGCTTTTCCAGCGATAGTACAGATAGTTCTCAACAGAACAATTTCAGCAACACTATTTGGTTGAGGTTAGAAGCCAAACAAGTGACTTTTTTAACTCATAATTGGACATGCTTTCCAAACAGAACTTGAAAGACTCTTGCTCTTTAATTTCGTTTTATAATTATTGTAAAAGGTGCACACTCAAGGGATAACCTCAGTCATGTTATTATTTTATTTTAACGATAAATGTGTCATTGACGCGTTTAGAAACACTAAACAGCTGCACGTGTAATAGTATTATTGTGCAAGTTCGATATTCTGAATGAAGTGAAAGTTACCGTAAAAACTGTAAAATTTATCCATAATGTTTGTATTTAATATAAGGTGTACTATATATAATTAAGTATAGCAAAATTAATAAAAACAGAAAGGAATGTACAGAACAATATTGTTAAATAGTCAGTATACAGTTTGAAATCATGGAAACTTGTGGTGACTTAAAAAATTGGACACCGAGTTTCCCAATCCTTCAATGACACTGAATAAGGTCTCTGTCTACATTCGTTATTTTATTGGCACTAGCGTTTGTAAATTATGAAATATTATTGTGCAATCAATGTCCGTAAACCAACTATTATAACTCGATAACTTTTGCCAGTATAAAAACAATATATAATTGCATCGAGGTTTTAAGTCATTATTGTTGTCTTCTTAGATAGATAGATCTTTATTTAACCACGTTACATATTGAATACATATATTTGCAGCAAATACATATATAGAAAAATGTAAATGTAAGGGAAAAAATTTGCTGGTGCCGAAGCGGATTTTGAAAAACTCCAGACCAAAACTTGTGAGTCCTTCTGATAGTAAAAATTATACCAGTAGAATTAGCTTTACATCTATATGTAGATCGGCCTTTATTTTTATTTGAGTTTTTGAGTGTGATGTATTGACCATAATGTTCAGATAGACAAGGATCAATTAATTTAACACGATAAAATTAATGTTTGTGAAAATGATATCAATGCAGGATGACTTTGTATTAGATACCCTCGTTATATCTAAACCATAAGAGATAAAAGGACGAACTGTAGGATTAGATCCAAAATCTCTAAAACCAACATTAAATTTTCCAGTTAGTACATTTTAACCTCTCCACAATAAAATTGTGAGAGGTTACTAAAATTGGTTCAAAAACGAAAATTGAGATAACATCAAATCTTTAAGTTTTGAGGTCCTAGGAACCCAAAAAAGTGGTTTTTGAAAAATGTCTGTGTGGGTGTATGTGTGTTAGCACGATAGCGTCGAAACTACTAAACAGATTTGAATGAAACTTTGCGTGTGCGTTTCTTTAGTGCCCCAGAAGATCTGAAAAGGTTTTGGTTGAGATCGGATTACGTTTAGTGCCATTTTGACGCAACAAGTTGTTTATTTTATAATTACTTTCAATTTGTAATGGAACCATTGAAAAGCAGTTAAAATTCTGATTTCAACGATATATCACACTTCCACCCTTTCGATTTGGTTTCCGTGAAAAAAATTAAAAACAAAGCAAATATGGCATAGATCGCATTTCGCATGACATGATCGATGCGCGTAGCCGTTACATCGTGAAACTCGTCACATCACGTGTCAATTCACGTGTGAGGACTGTGAGGGTTTCTTCACTGCTCTAGAAGTAGGGCGGATTACGTTTAGTGCCGTTTTTAAATATATATACAGACAAATCGAAGAATTAAACTACAAATATTCCCTAAAATCTAGTAAAATTATTGAAATGCTAATGTTTCATTTAACAAAGACAGCCGCGAGCGATCGGATTGCAATGAGCAAATTTTGACGATTGTCATTGTCATCATTTGTCATCCGATAACGTTGGTGTCATGTCATGTTAATAAGATGCATATTTGTAACTTTTAGTGGATTGTCACAAACTTTAAAGGTAGATGTAACAATAGGGGGCGAGCGTAGGTGCGTCTTTACTATGTACATACTTCGGTATGCGATGTAAAGCAACGACAGGCGCGGTTAGTACTTGGATTGGTGACCATTCCAACGGAAACCGCGTTCTCGCCTCACACATCTTCCAGCGGCTTGTATATCAGTGTATGCGCGGAAGCTATACAACCTTAGGCGAGGGTTGTATAAGAGATATACCATCCTTCGGAGGGGATGTAAAGCCGTTGGTCCCTTGTCTATTAAATGTTAGGCAAGTAAAAGATCCCTACTCTTCTTAAGGGAAGAGGTTCGGCAAAATTCCTGGTTGGGGGTAGCTCGTCTACAGGCGTCGGTGTTAGGCCTCAGTAGCGGAAACAGACCGACGTTAAATAAATATATAAAAAAAAAAAAAAAAAGATGTAACAATATCAATATCATATGCTTTCTGTACCTTAGTTGGTGAATTTATTATAGATTATCACTTTACCAATTTTCAGTGTGTGTGTAGTATTTAGGATAACTAGACTTTCTTAGTCGTTCAAGTGATGTTAAAGTTGTTAATATCCTAATAGTATATTATTCAACGAGCGATAATGTAGGTAATAACTCACATAGATGACTGTAAATTGATTAAGTTGAGGGTATTTTTAGTGCCCCAGAAGATCTGAAAAGGTTTTGGATGAGATCGGATTACGTTTAGTGCCGTTTTGTCACACAATTGAATGCTCTTTTCGGCTTCAAAGATCCACCGAGTGGGGAGGTTCCAGCCGCTTCCAGTAGCTGCCGATTTATTTTTTTTCATATTTATTAAAACAGTACTCCAATAATTCTTAAGTTTGAAATGGAAGTTAATGAACTCACTGGAGATCTTTACACAGTTAAAATAATGCAGTTCAAGTCTGTTGATTCAACTGCGCAAAATTGCATATACTTACAGAACAAACATCAACAGTATTAGTTAAAACATTACCGCTTGTAAAAATGACAACACCTCCATGGCAGGATTGCTTCCTAATATAAAAAGCAGAAAGTAAATAGCGAGTGAATAGTTTAAAAATTTGTTCGTTATGGATCCAATGTTCAAACATACATACAATATTGATTTTTTTTGTCAGCCAGATAGGACTGGATATTTACATAAAATATACTGTGTTTATATACGTTATTAAAAAAGATTATAACATTTGATAGACTATGTACAATAAGACAAGTAATTCCGAGAATGGTAATAAGAAAGCTAGAAATCATTATGCCAGCCTTCAATTTAGGGACAATAATTAAAGAAGACAAGGCACTAGCAACATATTACATCAACAGAGCATGTATCATCATAAATATAAGTGTCATAAAAGTATCGTTTCCCTTAAATATAAATGACTACCCTTTTATGATATTGTATTAGTAGTACCTACTCACATATTATGAAAAAAGAATAGATTAACTGATTAATATTAAATAAATATCTACTTAGTACTTACTATACATAATCTTGTCCAAAGATAACAGTAGATAATTACATTCCATATCATAACAAACAACAATGTTAATTTTATCAGATTCATAATTATGGGAAAGGAACGTGTTATACTTCTCTGTTTATATTTCATGATGTTATGTTTACATATTCATACACTTAATATAATAATAATAATAAAAATAATCTCGGAGTGTATGATGTGTGCAAGAAGTGTAAGGCAGCGGGCGGAACTATTGAGGAATTTATTTAGGATGGATGGCCGGTGTTTTCACTGTTCTCAATATAATGTCATAATCTAAAGAATTGTAAAAGTGAAAGAAACTTTGTCCTTTGTGTTTGTAGTGGTGATCATGACAGAGTTAGCTGTACCGTAGAAGTAAAGAAGTGCGTTAATTGTGTTACTTTTAACCAATAATAGTGTGCCAACTGATCATGCAGGGACGAGCGTAGGTGCGTCTTTACTATGTACATACTTGGGTATGCGATGTAAAGCAACGACAGGCGCAGTTAGTACGTGGATGGGTGACCATTTCAACGGAAACCGCGTCCTCGCCTCACACATCTTCCAGAGGCTTGTATATCAGTGTATGCGCGGAAGCTATACAACCTTAGGCGAGGGTTGTATAGGAGATATACCATCCTTCGGAGGGGATGTAAAACCGTCGGTCCCTTGTCTATTAAATGTTAGGTAAGTAAAAGATCCCAACTCTTCTTAAGGGAAGAGGTTCGGCAAAATTCCTGGTTGGGGGTAGCTCGTCTACAGGCGTCGGTGATAGGCCTCAGTAGCGGAAATAGGCCGACGTTAAATAAATGTATTAAAAAAAAACCAATACAACAAGAATAATAGTGTGCCAACTGATCATGCTGTCATGGATTTTAATAACTGCCTTTCTTATCAGCGTAAAATTGAAATATTGAAGTCTAAAATTAATTATGGGTAAAAGTACAGACTATGTTAATATCAGGGTTGGAAGTTTTGTAATTTTTTCTAGTTTGATGATAGAAATTTTTTTTGATGTAATGATGCTGACGGGGAGAGCTGGTTAACACCTAATATACCCGACAATGTTGTAAACATTGTTGGATATCGATTGTTTCGATGTGATCGTGACAGTGGTAGAGGAAGTGATGTTACAATGTATACAGGGTGGATCATTAATAATAGGCCATAGTTCAGGAGTAGATTCTTTGGGCCAAAATATGAGGATATATCTAAAATGCTTTAGTAAAATGTTACTGTGGAAAAAGATATAGGGTATCAAAGTTCAAATAATTTTTTCGTTTCTTTGCAATAACTCAACAGCCTCTTGACTGATCTTCGCCAAATTTGCTAGAGGAACTTTTTTTTATTCTAAGAAACAATAATTTATGTATTACATCACGTTAGATCATAGAGGGCGTCGCAGGACCTGTATCTGATGATGAATTTTTTTCATATTTTTTTTGACGAAACATTTCGCCATAAAAACGATGTAGGACGACCGAAAATATGACCAAGAATATCGAAAATATCCTCACAAAATTAAAATTTTTAGAAATCAATACTGACTTATGGCAAGTTATTTATTTATCTAACATAACTTAAATGATATCTTAAATTCCATCACTTCCGCGAGGCTTAAAATAATTCACACTTCTATCATAAATCCAAAAGTTTTAGTAAATTCCTTACAAGAAATTTCACAGAACATACAAAAGAACAATTTGCCACTTCCAATTAAATTATCAAAAGTTGCACAGCTTTTCGATTAAATTCAGAATCTTCGTATTGGATATATCCTTAGTACACCTGCAAATATATCCTGTTTTCCAATTATATCCTATCCCCATTTTGGATAATAGAACTGGTTTATACTACGTCTTCTCAACTTCTCAGAAATATATCGCGAGAGATGATGATTCTTTAATGTACATACCTATCTCAGACCACAGAGAATGCAGACCACTTTATTTCAACACCAAATTATGTCCAAACTCGACGAAAATATGTGGTTGGTAATTAATGCTGAACTACTACCATGAACTGCTCAGAGAAAACCCAAAAAACAGATTTAATGCTGAACCACTACATGTAACCATCAACTGCTCGGAGAAAACCCAATAAACAGACGTCATCTACAAAAATAAAGTTACAACCCAGCTGCTACGCTTTCGTAAGTATCACAAAAATCCAAGCCGGTATCAATTAATTAACCGACGTTTCCATTCGAATGCTGCAACCAAATTCCCGACAAAATCCGAATACCCAGTTTAACACCACTAAAACTAAACAATCTCAATACCGAGGACCTCGAAATTGCGAAACATAAACTTGATAAATATCCAAAAGATCTAGATGGCCTGATTAACGAACCCTTTATCTCCTGGTTCACTTACCTTATCCTTATATTAATTATTGGACTACTATTTCTATATCTATTTTGCAAATGCAAAGCAAAAAAACAAAGGTTAGCCATCGATGTATGTCTTTGCATCGACTCCACCTTCGCCGAGGCTAGTAGTAAATCTTCCAGGACGTTCGCTAGCCTATTCCTTCCACGAAGACGACCTCCTCCATTAAGAAGAGAAGACGATGAAGCCGCAGGCATAGAACTTACTTAAAACAGACTGTTTTGTGCCTTTTTATTAACTTTTAGCGCTAGACTCTTCAGTGAATTTTATTTTATTCGTTTAACTATTGTATTTTATTGTTTTTAATTTTCGTTAATCTCAATTTCTATTAATATTTTTATACTATTTCATTTTACATGAGTTAAGCTTATTACGCTTGCATTTTATGCTTTAAATGCTCTTGCATATTCATTTTTATATCCTTTTACAATTTTCATTTTTATTGCAATGTTACCTTTTAATACATTTCAAAAGTTGCTGTATAACGACCAACTTATTATTTTGTTATATTAAAAATACACCCTATTTCACCACATTACTGAGACAGGCATAACCTTCTCAAACATCTCATATTTCATATATTGCGTAACGACTTCTTCCAGTAACTGCCTACGCCAAGCGTCCCATTTCATCTTAGATTTCTTTGTTGAGAAAGCTTATAAATATTACCAACAGACCTTTGTGACCTCAGTTAATAAACTCACTTAATACATTATACATCTTTCTTCCAGAGTCAACGTTGGCTCTGCATTTCATCAATAAAACATTTTTTTTAAACTTATACAATCAATCCAAAATCTAACATGTATAAGAAAGAGAAGTAAAACATACGGAAATATGGTATTTAATTTAAGAGAATATTATTTGCAAACATGGCTTAAAGTTATTAAATAACCCGGTATTATTCACTTTTAAGTAAGTAATAGAAATTTTAAGTTTTATTTGTATGATCTAATTTAATTTAAATAACCAATCGTTTTTTTTTTATATTTAAGCCCATTCAGTAAGGATTCAGAATTATTGAAAATAGTCCACGATTGTCCATGTGTTTTTTGTTAATTAGATTTAAAAAAGAAATGCAATATTTATGTATTTTTTACATTGAAATATTTCAAATTAACTCAACTGTAAAGAAAAAATACATATTTTTGGGAAAAATGGAAAAACTAAAACATTTAAATTTTCAAACCAAACTTATAATAATAATAATAATAATAGCAGGAGGGGCTAACTTCCATCTATTAAGCCTTTGGTGAGTAGCGCCACCACTTACTCCAGCTAGGGGTGCAAAACCGAACCGGCAGCCCTAGTGCACCCGGGAGGGGAAAGCATCTTCCCCTCTGGTGTCGGTCGTGGGCCTGCAGTGCTAACCACCCACAGGCTCTAACCTTTGGTTCCGGCAGGCCGAAGACTGGGCCCCCACGATCGACCCCGTTCGGATAGGGGTCAAGGGCAAGGTGGTGGGGCCCAACCGGATAGACCGCCCGTTGACGACGTACGCAATGAACAAGGACGCTTTGAGTGGACAGATGAACTGAGGGATGAGCTTCTGCATTGTTATGAAAGCAGTGAGCCCGCGCGGAGGGGGTACATGGCGCGGATGCATGCTCTGTGGTGTGAGAGGCTACCAGAGCATAGCGCCTTCACGCCACAAAATCTGCGTGACTATGTATCCCACCTTCGTAGTAGGGGCTACGTGAGGGCTGCTCCTGGGCCGGTGAATGAGGTGGCCGAAGAGCCGCCACATTCACCGGTTGAGGACGTGGCTCTCCTCGTTCCGCCAATACCAGAGGGCCTCAGTACCAGAAGGGGGTTACACCGTCTGAAAACCCCCGGGCCACAAGACCTGGCCAGAGTGGACGCTGAACTTCGTACAGCGCTACCAGAAGAGGCTGACATCTGGCACATAAATTGTGCCGTGTATGCCGCTGCTCAACGCTCGTCTCAGGTGGAGAGGCGAAATACCTCTTCCCCACAGGAGAGAGCGCAGCGGCGCATACAAAAGATGGAAGCCAAGATCCAGTCGGCGAGGCAACACGCATCCCGTATCCAATGTGTGATGGACTATATGGCGGCCAACAGGCCGTTCACGCCTAAAGTGCGTCGATTAGCCGCCAACTTAAGACGCGTCCATCACACACTCAATGAGGCAGTGCTACGAACCACCAAACAGCACTGTCTCGACAGGATACGGATGCTAGTGACTTGCAAAAAGTCATTAGTGAGGCGGGCGAGGGGGCTTGCGGAAAATAAACTGTTCCGCGAGAAGCCCTCGCGCCTTTTCCAACCGCCTCCGCGTGTTGTAGACAATCCGCCGACTGCAGATCAGGTGGAGAACTTCTGGAAAACGCTGTACGAGGAGAGGCTTCCACTCAACCGAGATTCTCCGGCCCTTGCACACTTTGAAGCCTTTTGTCAAAGGCTTCAGCAACCACAGGAAGTGTGCGAACCAATAACCCCAGAAGAGGTTCGTAGGGCTCTTGATGGCTCTAAGAACTTTGCTGCTCCAGGTCCCGATGGGATAAATAACTTTTGGTGGAAAAAGTTATCGAGCACCCACCACCATTTGGCCAGAATTTTTAATTCCTGGTTAAATGGGGAGCAGCAAATCCCTTCTTGGGTTGTTGAGGGGCGGACAGTGCTGATCCCCAAGAACGGAGATTTGTCCAACCCAAAGAATTACAGACCGATAACCTGTCTAAACGCATGTTACAAGGTGTTTACACGCATTTTGTACATGCGGGTGCTCCACGCAGTTGAACCGGTTTACGAACGGATATATGAGCAACGAGGGTCGAAGAGAGGTGTCGCTGGCTGCAAGGAGAACCTGTTGATTGACAGATGTGTCACGCAGGACTCCATGCAGTATAAGCGGAACCTCTCTATGGCCTGGATCGACTACCGCAAGGCATTCGACATGACATCGCATGAGCTCATTGTTCACTTGCTCCGATGTCTTGTGGTACCCGGTCCCGTAGTGAGATGTATTGTAGAACTGATGCCGCTCTGGAGGACTCGCTTTACCATAACATCGGGTAACGATAGAGTCCAAACAGAGTCGGTAACATTCAGAAGAGGAGTATTTCAGGGAGATTCCCTCAGCCCCCTTCTGTTTTGCATCTCACTACTGCCATTATCCGTCTCGCTCCGGAAAACCCGTGGCTACAACTGCGGTACCCCCGGCGACAGGAGGCATAAGATCACCCATCTATTTTATATGGATGACCTTAAACTTTATGCCTCTGGAGAGAGGGATCTCCAACAGTCCCTTAGGGTGGTACAGGAGTATACGCAGGCTGTCGGTATGCAGTTCGGGTTGGACAAATGCGCACTGATCCATCTCAAGAGAGGACGATGCGGTGACTATGGAGAGGACGCGCAGCTCGTGGACGGAAGCATCTTACACCATCTAGATGCCGGAGAGTCGTACACTTACTTGGGTGCCGAGCAACGCTCCACCCAAGAAGTGAGTGTAGTGAAAAACGCTCTCCGCGGCAAGTATCAGCACCTACTCCGACAGATCTGGTCTTCAGAACTGTCGGGGAAGAACAAGGTGTCTGCTACAAATATGCTTGCCGTTCCGATCCTTCTCTACTCTTTCGGAGTAGTGAAGTGGACTAGAGAAGAGCTGCGTCAACTCGATGTAGTAACCCGCAAGAAGATGCATCTCAATAGGAGCTTGCATCCTAAATCGTCCGTTCCATGGTTATATCTCCCACGACATCGGGGAGGCCGTGGACTCTTGAGCTTGGAGAGTCTCCATAGCAGGATGGTTCTGGAGGGAGCATGTAAGGTCATCAGGAGTTCGGATCCCCTCCTCTGCATGGTCCGAGACCATGAAAATGCAGAGGTAGGAGCTTTTCTCTTTAAGGCAGCACGCAGAGCAGCCGATGAACTTGGTCTCATCTTCGACGTCGAGCGGGTAAACCCCGACTCTGTCACCGAGTTGGAACCCGTTCGACTAAAAGCCCACATTAGAGCTGCAGAACACAACATCCTTCTGCAGCTCCATAAGGATAAGCCATTGCACGGGATCTTCTATAAAAATATAGAAGACCTCGGCTTATCCGAAAGGCTGACCTTCGCCTTCTTAAGGTCAGCTGGGCTGAAGTCTGAGACCGAGGGATTCATAATGGCTTGCCAGGATGGTGTATTTAACACTCTCGTCTATCGACGTCGTGTCATGGGTATGGAGGTCCCTGATGTCAGCTGCAGGACCTGCCGCAGGGCGCCGGAGACTGTAATGCACTTACTGTCGGCTTGCCCGACTTACGCAGTCTCGGCCTATATTCATAGACACAACGCAGCATTACGAGTGCTTTACTATCATCTAAGGCACTCGTATGGGATAGACGAAACACCAATGCTGCCTTACGTTCCGGGGGATATTGAGTCCGTTGTGGGGAATGAGAAGTGCCTAATTTATTGGAACTACTCATTTCCCACCGTCAGGCAAATACAAGCCAACAAGCCTGACATAGTACTCCTCGACCACCAACTCAAGACAATGTATGTCGTGGAATTCTCAGCTCCCGCTGAGAGCAACATTGTCTTGAAAGAGGAGGAAAAACGGACAAAATATCGAGATTTGCTCTTCGAACTCCGCAGGCTTTATCCAGGCCATTCTGTTAAAATAGTGGTACTGATTATAGGAGCCCTCGGTGGAATGAGACAGACGCTGCTTTCAGAACTAAAGATCATACCGGCATGCCGAGATTCGGCAGAGATCTTAGCCGGCAGAATGCAGAAGGCTGTCATCCTCGGTTCATTACGTCTACTCAGGGCACACGATTCGCGGACCCGGTAGTCACTCACCCCACGGGCGTGGGGAGTGGCTATTGGTATTACCAGCTCCCCTCTGTGAGGGTCGGAGCCACAGAGTAGGGTGACTGGTTTTTTGTAAAAAAAAAAAAAAAAAAAAAAAAAAAAAAAAAAAAAAAAAAAATAATAATAAACATTTATTGGCCACAAGAATACATAGAGTATTATAAGACTAGTCAAAATATAGGTAAAAAATTCGTAAAAAATACAAAGAAAAAGTACAAAGGCTTGTACAAGTAGCTGCCACAGCCGGACATCAAAACATAACATGACATTTAAGACACAAGTACATAATTAAAAGAAAAAGTGACTGATAAAACGGGCTAAACAGAGTGGCCGACATAATTAAAATTTTAGATTCGCCTATGTTGTAAACACACAAACTGAGTAGCAGACCTTTTACTTCCTTATTGAAGTGCTTTAAGTATGATATGTTTTTGATATTATTTGGAAGCTTATTAAAGAGATTTAATACTAATATAACATGGGATTTATTTGTGAGACTAAGGCGGTGTGTTGGAATGGTGAGATCATTTCTGTTACGAGTTTCATATGAGTGGAAATTACTGTTTAAATTAAAATCATTTTTATTGATGAAAACATACTGAAGAAGATTATATATATATATAGTCCATAGATAGTTAGTATGCCGAACTGGCGGAAAAGATTTCGACATGAATGCCTTTTATTGACACCCGCCATACACTGAATAATCCTTTTCTGTGCTTTAAAAACATTTGGCATTGATGCACAAGAGCCCCAGAAACAGATTCCATAAATTAGTCTGGATTCCACTTGAGGGTAGTAAAATGAAATGAGCATTTCCCCATTAATAACATTTTTGAGGTTCCTTATCTGATAACAAACAGTATTTAGCTTAGAGATGAGATTATTACAGTGAGATTTCCAAGTTAAACACTCATCTATAGTAAGCCCAAGAAATTTAACAGATTCCATTCTATCCAGAGAGATGTTATTGTAGGCTATATTTAAATCTATGTTGTTTTTTATTACGATTTATATGAAAATGTACATAACCAGTCTTTTCTATGTTTAAGAATAGTCCATTCTGATTAAGGGGGTTACTTTTGATTTCATTTTCGTTGTTGTTGCTACCGGTGACAAAGAGTGATGCATCATCAGCATACAATATGCTGAAGTAGTCTTTTACAAAATCGGGAAGGTCATCGATAAAGAGTAGAAATAACACAGGGCCTAAAATAGAACCCTGGGGTACTCCCACTCCCGTGCTGGTTGTACCCGAGTTAAACTTTTCATAAACGCCATGTTTTATGGCCGATTTCAACAAACTGCGATCTGTTTGACAAGTAAGAGTCAAACCAGTTTAGGGCAACACCACGTATGCCATATCTCTCCAGTTTAGACAGGAGGCCGCTGTAGTCAACACAGTCAAAAGCCCTGCTTAGGTCGCAAAACATCCCAGCAGGGCTCTCACCTGCATCCAAGGCAGTAATCACCTGCCTAAGAAAGGAGTCCACAGCAGTCATGGTAGAATGGGATTATCTAAAACCATGTTGAGCGGTAGAGAGGATTTTATGTTTATTCAAAAATTTCCATAGCCTATCAATCATACTGTATTCAAAAATTTTTGAGAGACTTGATGCCTCAGCAATTGGCCTATAATTTTCGGCTTTCATTTTATCATGCTTCTTATAAACAGGATTAACTTTACTAACTTTCAATTTGTAGGGGAAAGAACCGATGGATAAGGATAAGTTAATAAGGTAAGTTAAGGGTTTGAGGATGTGACTTGCACATTTTTTAAAACAGCACTGGGTAGACCATCAGGACGTGGTGAAAATTTATTTTTCAATTTGTGATTGATGATGTTTAGGATTTCGGTTTCAGAGAATTCCTCTATGTAAATACTATTTTCTATGGATCTTATGTGATTTATTTCCTTTTCTCCACTAAAGTCTATATTTGAGATAATTTTTAGAGGTGCTTCGATGAAAGCGTTGTTGAAATTTTTTGAAATTTGAGTTGGATCAGTGATTGTATTGTTGTCATTTACAAGAGTTATATTTTTATACACTGTTTTTTTATTTGTTAAATCTGAGATTATTTTCCAAGCGGCTTTGTTTTGATTATTTTTGTTTTTAGGATTATTAAGAATGTTTTGATAATAGTCTTTTTTTGTATAGTGAACCAGCAAAGTATGTTCATTTTTAGCTTTTTTATATATGTTATCTAGATCTGGATTTAATTTTTTGAGAGAAAATAGATGCTTAAGGTTTTGACTATAGTCGAGGCAAGAATTCAAGCGATGCACGTCACAGGTCCATTCTATAAATAAGACAGTACTGCTAAAAATCATGAAGCCCCATTAAACTGCACCTATTTCTGAAAAAAATTAATAACTGGGTGTCAAGAATTACTCTTTTTAACGTAATTAATGATTAAAAATTATGTTAGGATTAAAATTTCTTTAATGAGATCACTCGTGACGTGCACCGCTTGAATTCTTGCCTCGACTTTAGAAATTTTAAGTTCATTAGTAACCCATAATTTTTTTCCCGAGGTTTGTTTGTGAGACTTTAGTGGAAAACAGATATTAAAATAGTGTAGAATGTGTGGTGGTGGAAATTATCAAACTATTCATCAAAGACTGAGCCTTCATATACATTGCTCCATGTTTCTTTCTCTAACATGGTAAAAAAATTTGTGTAGTTTTCTTGGCTAAAAAATCTTTTTCTGAAGGATGCACTTTCTGCATTTTCTGTGTTTGATATGCCTGTGTTAAAGAGAACAGTGTTGTGGTCCGAGATTGACTTTGGATGGACCACATAATTCTTAGAATTATTTATATTAGTATATACATGATCAATCAATGAACATGAGTGTGAGGTTACCCTCGTAGGAATACATACTTCTTGATCAAGGCCATATGTTGCTAGAAAAGAAGTTAAGATGCTATATCTATCGTCAGAGGAATCTGGACTAATATTAATCACACACGCACATTTAGATTCTTAATGCAATTAAAAACAACTTTTCATTATGGTATTCTTCCAATAAGGGCATTTCAAGCCATTTTAAAATTTCTAATGACATTTTGGAGGTGTTGTTGTGACATTAGAAATATTTTTGTCAATTTTCTGATTATTAATCATGCGGAAACTAATGCTGAAACTCGTCTAACAAAATAATTGAATACAAAAATGTTACATATGGAGCAGACTTTTTGGCGGACACTGTACAAAGAGAGAAAAGCATGAAACAAAAAACAAATAGTACAAAATTACATAGAAATATACGTGTTCTTTGGTTTTATTGATATATCATATAAATAGCAAAAACTCCCATCTCCCATAATTTGTGCAACTCTGGAATGTTTTAATATCGTACATTTATATTTCGCTTAAATTTACCGGACTGTTTGAGTAAATAACGAATAAATTTTTTTAAATATTAATATGTAATTCCGTTTTCTTTTTGCAAAGTAATTAATATCATGAGACAAAAACTGCTTATTAACAGAAAATAATCAATTAACAAATAATTATTTTTATCTGCAGGTATTGTAAATTAACACATTTTGCTTAACATGCGTCTCATATTTAGCAATAGCATATATATACATAATTATAAAATAAAATTATGAAGGTAAATGATTAACAATAGTAAAAGTTGAAATTTGAAACGTTTGTCCCCTATTTAACAATTTCAACGAAATATGCGATTTTAATTGGAATCTTAAATTACCGAAAGCTTCTATTATTCATTTTACCATTTTATATGCTTTAATTTTAGTTTATCAATGTTCTTTATGTAATATTTTTTATATCGTCAATTTGGTAATTAATGGTTGTTAAATATTGTATCAGGTGCTACATTTCATGTAATACATCGGTTCCATTTTGTCACAAGTACTGTCGTGAGCAGAAAAATATAGGACAACTTTTTTTTTCTAATGTAAATCTGTTTCTATTTGAATATGTAATGAGTAGCCGAAATAAAACAGATATCACTTATAATTTATTTTTTATTTTAATGCTGTAGTTATTGCTATAGTAAATGATGGATGGTTAGTTAATGAGACAAATTGCACTGCGTTATAACATTAACAAAAATTTGGTGTGTAACATTTTAAGAAAGTGGAGAATAAACGGTACGATTAGTAGAAATCCTGGATCAAAGAACAAAGGATATCCTACTTAACAAGAAACTAACTATTAATATTTCGTTATTGCACCATTTCTATTTATAACTTATATAAGTCTGTTTGGCGTAGAATTAAATAACCTTATACAATAATCATTAGTAATAATATTTTCCCATGCATTAGTTACTATTTCCAGTAGTTCTTCGGCATTCCGTGGTCTCACATTTTGTTTTTCGATACTTCTTACGAGTAGTCCCCATAGTTCTTCAACAGGGTTAAGATCTGGACTATGACTGGGCCAGTTAAGAACATTGATGTTGTTATCTTGAAACCAGTTAGTTACGATATGCGCAGTATGAATGGAACAATTGTCTTGTTGAAATATGAACTCATTATTAGGAAATAATTGTGACACAAAAGGGAGCATAATATTGTCAAATATCCTAATATACGTTTCACTATTAAATCGTTCCTCAATATGCCACAAAACACCAGGACCACGTGCTGATATCCAGGCCCACATCTACCACTTTTATCAATGTTAGATATATATTTCTCATCGAATCGAGTATTCGGAGGGCGGTAAACACGAATACGACCGCTGTGTGTTGACTGGAAAGTTTTTTCGTCTGTAAAGATTACATTGTTCCAAAAATTTACATCATGCGCTAAAAATTCAAGCGCAAATCCTACTCGAGCTTCTTTATGTTCAGCTTTAAGTAAGTATTTCTCTGCGGCCGCATGACAGCGTAGCTCCGATTCTCTTACTAGCCGGCGACCAGTACTACTCGATCCAGGAAAATTCGTTTCTTCAGCAGCCTGAATAACTGAGTAAAATGGATTTTCTACTAAAGCATTTACCAATTGCAAATCTTGTTGTTGAGCTGATATCCTTCGTCACCTTGATCCAGGACTTCTACTAATCGTACCGTTTATTCTCTACTTTCTTAAAATGTTACACACCGAATTTTTGTCAATATTATAATGCAGTGCAATTTGTCTCATTGACCATCCATCTTCTGCTTTAGCAATAACTCCAGATTTAACTAAATCGCTTATATGAGCACACTTGCAATAAATTATGACAACTAACTGACGATGTCACAAAAATTAAAGTTAGATGTACATAACTAGATTTTAGCAAAATACCGTTTAAAAGACTTGTCCTATTTTTTTTTGTTCACGACCGTACGAGTTAAGAATGCGCAGCGCATTTCCGCGCACCTCCTCCTTTTCAAAGTTTTGTTTAAATAATTTCCGTTGGCAACGCATAAAATCCCCTGGCCTAGAAACGAATTTGACAATTGTTCACATGTTGTGTTGACCTTATTGGGGTTAGAGTAAACTCACGTACGTTATACACATTTTTTAGTTTTTGCAATAATAATAAATGAGTTTGAAATGATGTGTTCTTCAGTGCACTTAATGATCAAGAGGCACAATTTTTTTTCAATTTTTAAAGACTGCAAATCCAAATGTGATCAGCTGATCGATACATTTATGTCAATTTGGGCATCTAGGGACTTTAACACTTTGCTTACTGTCTCCTTTCCCCTCAAATAACTGTCTGCTTTCCTTCAAGAGAGAGGAAAGCGCATGCTCCAGGCATTAGGGAATTGTACCTGAAAAAATGCATGATAGTTCTGGAAATTGGTTTACTTTGTTTTTTGACTCGCTGAATCCAAATTTTAACATCCTACCAAAAACTTCCTCCGCAACCCCCTCAAATTCTGAGAAGAAAACAAAAATGGTTTTTCAAATATTATTGGACTAATGATTCTACTACCGATTATTCCAAACCAAACATTGAAACCGAACCGCACTTGAAAGTTACCCTCCCGTAATAAATTTTGATTTTCTTGTGACCAATATTTTGTATTTTGTCGGTTAAATAATCCCAAATTTACAAACCTAGACTCGTCCGAAAATAAAATCAGTCCCAAAAAATCATTTTTTGGCTGTATGTTATTATACAAAATCCAATTGCAATATTCCATCCTACCTTCGTAATCACTTTCATACAAATGCTGGTGCAATTGGTATTTAAAAGATTTATAGTGGCATTTGTGCAAAATTCGGGTTACTGATTGGTGAATGATGTCCAATTCAAACCCAACTTGCCTTAAAGAAACAGTCTTATCAACTTCTATTCGAGCCACAACAGTAATTTCCGTTCCTTCGCCAATAATGAAGTTTTCTTCGGGATCATTGTTGGGCTCTCTTCGGAATTGGTATTCAACACGTTTAAAATAATTTTTCGCTGGACATTGTCTATCAGGATATCTTGGGTATAAAGATTGGTAGCCGCAACTGCATTTCTTTTACATTCCCCACAAATAATGAACATGTCCACGTCTTCATCTCTTGTATACATTTGCGGCATTTTGAACACAATTAACAAGAATTTTAAACAATTTTCAAAGACACCGTTAAACCAACAAATGTTCGACAAGCTAAATATTTCATTATTTTCAAAGCCACCTTAGTTACTCCTTAACATTTAATTAGAATAAAACTGTATTTTCTTATTTTCTTTTAGCTGTAATTTTATTTCTATTTATCGCACATTTTAATGCGACATATGAATAAATTCCTTATTAATAGTACTAATAAATGGTACCACGATACAGATATGGTTCCATTTGAAAAAATTGAGTTTTATCAAAAAACAATTTTGGTGAATTTTATTTGCTCATGAATCTCGTAATTTAGTGTTTTTAACGGGGTTTCGATTTTTGTAGCATTACACGGGTCATTTAGAATAAATCGAAACCATCATGGCACACTTAAAAGGAAAACTAAAAATTATATTATAAAAAAAATTGATGTTTGAAATGTCACTTATGGCATCGTTGGATTCAGAAAATTATGCAGAATTCAAAAATAAAATAATATATAGGGCGTTCCAATTAAAAATCGAAAGTGAGTGTCACTTCCAGCGAAACCGGAAGTGAAAAAATTCAATTGTATGTGCCGCTTATTATGTATGTAGTATATCCTAAATTTCAATCAATTATCTTCAAAACTAAAGAAAAAAGAGGGGTATACCATGATCTGCAGCTGAAGAACGTCGCCAATTAAATCAAAAAACCTGTTTTTAACTTATGATCAGCACCTCTACATGAAGGGTGCAAGACATCCTCGCAAACAGTGCTGATAATTTGTAAACAGTTTTTTTTTCTTTTTCTAAATTAAATACATAATGCAAACAAAAAATGCATCTTTGTTCTTGTTTTTATTCATTCTCTGCTAGACTTGGACAAAAACTATGCTAAAAACTATTAAATCTTGTTGCAACTGACTTGTTTATTTATTATTGCACGTATGCATTTTGTTTGTTTCAAAATTTAAATATTTAGCTTAGACTAGCACTTCCCCATTCGTTCTACGTCAAAATGTCAAAGGAACTTTTTTGTTGCAAATTTTGTCTACTTTCTGAATGTCTGGGTATTTTTTCTATAAAACGAAAAAAAAACTATAAAAAATCAAAGAACCATCTTTGTTTTTTCTCAAAATTTGAGGCGTTGCGGGGAGAATTTTTGGTGGGAAGTTAAAAATTCGAATTCGGCAAACGTAAAGTAAGCCTATTTCCAGAACTACCATAACTTTTTCCAGGTTAGGGCCCTATGGGGTCTTTAATGTCTGGATTATTTGGTGAAAATGTTTTTTTTTTTCGGAAAAAATTATACAGCATCAATAAATACTGTTTTGTACATATTGCCGACAAATTTAGTGAAAGCAGGATTTATTCCCGATGAAAAATGGCTACTTATTTGTTTCATTTGTTTAAAAAATACAAATATATATTCAATATTCAATAACTTTCTACAAAATTACATATTCTAAAATAATAATAATAATAATAATAATAATCAAAAAGAAAGACAAGAAGGCCACTATTATTATTACTATTATTATTATTGTTATTGATATTGGATGCCCCCTAACCAACAACCTGCATAAAACGGAGATGGAAAAGAGAAATAAATATCAGAACTTGGCTATAGAACTTAAACACGTGTGGAGATTAGAGGAGGTTCGAATTATCCCGATCATAATATCGGCTACAGGCGTGGTGACGAAGAAGTTCTTGAATTATTTGGAGCAACTTAATCTACCTAAAGGCCTCGCGAAGATTATCCAGAGGACGGTGATTCTTCAGACATGCCATATCACCAGAAAGTTTTTGAACGATGAAGGATAGAAAATCGAAATATCCACCGGATTAATGGGACGTGATGAATTCCATCCCCGTTAACCGAGCCGATCCCCAACACCAATGGACCCGGGACAGGCCCGGGTCCCCACAGAGCCGAACCCCAACGGCGCGCGCGAGGGGTCGGTGAATTTTTTCCGGCTTCGGCCGAGAAAGTGCACGGCTTAAGTCTATAATAATAATAATAATAAGCAGGAGGGGCTAACCTCCATCTATTAAGCCCTTGGTGAGTAGCGCCACCACTTACTCCAGCTAGGGGTGCAAAACCGAACCGGCAGCCCTAGTGCACCCGGGAGGGGAAAGCATCTTCCCCTCTGGTGTCGGTCGTGGGCCTGCTGGGCTAACCACCCACAGGCTCTAACCTTTGGTTCCAGCAAGCCGAAGACTGGGCCCCCACGATCGACCCCGTTCGGATAGGGGTCAAGGGCAAGGTGGTGGGGCCCAACCGGATAGACCGCCCGTTGGCGACGTACGCAACGAACAAGGACGCTTTGAGTGGACAGATGAACTGAGGGATGAGCTTCTGCATTGTTATGAAAGCAGTGAGCCCGCGCGGAGGGGTACATGGCGCGGATGCATGCTCTGTGGTGTGAGAGGCTACCAGAGCATAGCGCCTTCACGCCACAAAATCTGCGTGACTATGTATCCCACCTTCGTAGTAGGGGCTACGTGAGGGCTGCTCCTGGGCCGGTGAATGGGGTGGCCGAAGAGCCGCCACATTCACCGGTTGAGGACGTGGCTCTCCTCGTTCCGCCAATACCAGAGGGCCTCAGTACCAGAAGGGGGTTACACCGTCTGAAAACCCCCGGGCCACAAGACCTGGCCAGAGTGGACGCTGAACTTCGTACAGCGCTACCAGAAGAGGCTGACATCTGGCACATAAATTGTGCCGTGTATGCCGCTGCTCAACGCTCGTCTCAGGTGGAGAGGCGAAATACCTCTTCCCCACAGGAGAGAGCGCAGCGGCGCATACAAAAGATGGAAGCCAAGATCCAGTCGGCGAGGCAACACGCATCCCGTATCCAATGTGTGATGGACTATATGGCGGCCAACAGGCCGTTCACGCCTAAAGTGCGTCGATTAGCCGCCAACTTAAGACGCGTCCATCACACACTCAATGAGGCAGTGCTGCGAACCACCAAACAGCACTGTCTCGACAGGATACGGATGCTAGTGACTTGCAAAAAGTCATTAGTGAGGCGGGCTTGCGGAAAATAAACTGTTCCGCGAGAAGCCCTCGCGCCTTTTCCAACCGCCTCCGCGTGTTGTAGACAATCCGCCGACTGCAGATCAGGTGGAGAACTTCTGGAAAACGCTGTACGAGGAGAGGCTTCCACTCAACCGAGATTCTCCGGCCCTTGCACACTTTGAAGCCTTTTGTCAAAGGCTTCAGCAACCACAGGAAGTGTGCGAACCAATAACCCCAGAAGAGGTTCGTAGGGCTCTTGATGGCTCTAAGAACTTTGCTGCTCCAGGTCCCGATGGGATAAATAACTTTTGGTGGAAAAAGTTATCGAGCACCCACCACCATTTGGCCAGAATATTTAATTCCTGGTTAAATGGGGAGCAGCAAATCCCTTCTTGGGTTGTTGAGGGGCGGACAGTGCTGATCCCCAAGAACGGAGATTTGTCCAACCCAAAGAATTACAGACCGATAACCTGTCTAAACGCATGTTACAAGGTGTTTACACGCATTTTGTACATGCGGGTGCTCCACGCAGTTGAACCGGTTTACGAACGGATATATGAGCAACGAGGGTCGAAGAGAGGTGTCGCTGGCTGCAAGGAGAATCTGTTGATTGACAGATGTGTCACGCAGGACTCCATGCAGTATAAGCGGAACCTCTCTATGGCCTGGATCGACTACCGCAAGGCATTCGACATGACATCGCATGAGCTCATTGTTCACTTGCTCCGATGTCTTGTGGTACCCGGTCCCGTAGTGAGGTGTATTGAAGAACTGATGCCGCTCTGGAGGACTCGCTTTACCATAACATCGGGTAACGATAGAGTCCAAACAGAGTCGGTAACATTCAGAAGAGGAGTATTTCAGGGAGATTCCCTCAGCCCCCTTCTGTTTTGCATCTCACTACTGCCATTATCCGTCTCGCTCCGGAAAACCCGTGGCTACAACTGCGGTACCCCCGGCGACAGGAGGCATAAGGTCACCCATCTATTTTATATGGATGACCTTAAACTTTATGCCTCTGGAGAGAGGGATCTCCAACAGTCCCTTAGGGTGGTACAGGAGTATACGCAGGCTGTCGGTATGCAGTTCGGGTTGGACAAATGCGCACTGATCCATCTCAAGAGAGGACGATGCGGTGACTATGGAGAGGACGCGCAGCTCGTGGACGGAAGCATCTTACAGCATCTAGATGCCGGAGAGTCGTACACTTACTTGGGTGTCGAGCAACGCTCCACCCAAGAAGTGAGTGTAGTGAAAAACGCTCTCCGCGGCAAGTATCAGCACCTACTCCGACAGATCTGGTCTTCAGAACTGTCGGGGAAGAACAAAGTGTCTGCTACAAATATGCTTGCCGTTCCGATCCTTCTCTACTCTTTCGGAGTAGTGAAGTGGACTAGAGAAGAGCTGCGTCAACTCGATGTAGTAACCCGCAAGAAGATGCATCTCAATAGGAGCTTGCATCCTAAATCGTCCGTTCCACGGTTATATCTCCCACGACATCGGGGAGGCCGTGGACTCTTGAGTTTGGAGTGCATGCATGGCCGGGTAGTCCTGAGTATAGCATGTAACGTCCTTAGGAGCTCAGACCCTCTCCTGCAATTAGTGAGAAATCATGAAAATGCAGGAGTGGGAGCAGGATTATTCAAGGCAGCAAAGAGGGTCGCAGATGAACTCGGTCTCGTATTCGACATCAGGCGAGGAGGCCGGCGAGGTGCCGACCCAGAGTCGGTCACTGAGCTTCCGCCAAATCGCCTGAAAGCCCAGATTAAAGCCGCTGAACAGGAGAATCTGTTTAGGCGGCACGTCGATAAATCCATGCACGGTGTATTCTATAAGAACATAGAAACGCTGGGTTTATCGACCAAGCTGACGTTCGCCTTTTTAAGATCAGCTGGGCTTAAGTCGGAGACCGAGGGATTCATTGTGGCCTGCCAGGATGGTGTTATTAACACCTTGGTCTACCGAAGCCGTGTGATGGGTGTAGGGGTTCCTGATACCAGCTGCAGGACCTGCCATCAGTCGCCGGAATCGCTCATGCATTTACTGTCTGCATGCCCGGTATATGCGATTTCGGCCTACATCCATCGCCATAACGCGGCATTACGAGTGCTTTACTACCATCTACGGCACTCGTACGGGGTAGACCAAACACCAGTGCTGCCTTACATCCCCGGAGATATTGAGTCCGTTGTCGAGAACGAGAGGTGCAGGATATACTGGAACTACTCGTTCCCGACCTTCAGGCTAATTCAAGCTAATAAGCCTGACATAGTACTCCACGATCATCAGCAGAAGGCGATATACATCATCGAGTTTTCAGCTCCGGCTGAAACAAACATCGTCTTGAAAGAGGAGGAAAAACGGGCTAAGTATCGCGATCTCCGGTATGAGCTCCTAGTGCTGTATCCAGGCTACTCGGTCAAGTTGGTAGTCCTTATAATCGGTGTACTTGGAGGTATGAAGCCCACGCTGCTCTCGGAATTACGAACAATACCGGCCTGTCAACATTCGGCCGAATGGCTGGCAGGCCAGATGCAGAAAGCTGTTATCCTGGGTTCTCTTCGTTTACTTAGGGCACACGATTTAGGAACCTACGGTCGCTAACTCTGCAGGTTGCAGGGAGTGGTCGTAGTGAATTCGCTGGCGCTTCTTCCGTGAGAATGTCGGAGACACGGCAGAACTGACCAGCATCGCTCTCGCGAAAAAAAATAATAATAATAATAATAATAATAATAAGCAGGAGGGGCTAACTTCCATCTATTAAGCCTTTGGTGAGTAGCGCCACCACTTACTCCAGCTAGGGGTGCAAAACCGAACCGGCAGCCCTAGTGCACCCGGGAGGGGAAAGCATCTTCCCCTCTGGTGTCGGTCGTGGGCCTGCAGGGCTAACCACCCACAGGCTCTAACCTTTGGTTCCGGCAGGCCGAAGACTGGGCCCCCACGATCGACCCCGTTCGGATAGGGGTCAAGGGCAAGGTGGTGGGGCCCAACCGGATAGACCGCCCGTTGACGACGTACGCAATGAACAAGGACGCTTTGAGTGGACAGATGAACTGAGGGATGAGCTTCTGCATTGTTATGAAAGCAGTGAGCCCGCGCGGAGGGGGTACATGGCGCGGATGCATGCTCTGTGGTGTGAGAGGCTACCAGAGCATAGCGCCTTCACGCCACAAAATCTGCGTGACTATGTATCCCACCTTCGTAGTAGGGGCTACGTGAGGGCTGCTCCTGGGCCGGTGAATGAGGTGGCCGAAGAGCCGCCACATTCACCGGTTGAGGACGTGGCTCTCCTCGTTCCGCCAATACCAGAGGGCCTCAGTACCAGAAGGGGGTTACACCGTCTGAAAACCCCCGGGCCACAAGACCTGGCCAGAGTGGACGCTGAACTTCGTACAGCGCTACCAGAAGAGGCTGACATCTGGCACATAAATTGTGCCGTGTATGCCGCTGCTCAACGCTCGTCTCAGGTGGAGAGGCGAAATACCTCTTCCCCACAGGAGAGAGCGCAGCGGCGCATACAAAAGATGGAAGCCAAGATCCAGTCGGCGAGGCAACACGCATCCCGTATCCAATGTGTGATGGACTATATGGCGGCCAACAGGCCGTTCACGCCTAAAGTGCGTCGATTAGCCGCCAACTTAAGACGCGTCCATCACACACTCAATGAGGCAGTGCTGCGAACCACCAAACAGCACTGTCTCGACAGGATACGGATGCTAGTGACTTGCAAAAAGTCATTAGTGAGGCGGGCGAGGGGGCTTGCGGAAAATAAACTGTTCCGCGAGAAGCCCTCGCGCCTTTTCCAACCGCCTCCGCGTGTTGTAGACAATCCGCCGACTGCAGATCAGGTGGAGAACTTCTGGAAAACGCTGTACGAGGAGAGGCTTCCACTCAACCGAGATTCTCCGGCCCTTGCACACTTTGAAGCCTTTTGTCAAAGGCTTCAGCAACCACAGGAAGTGTGCGAACCAATAACCCCAGAAGAGGTTCGTAGGGCTCTTGATGGCTCTAAGAACTTTGCTGCTCCAGGTCCCGATGGGATAAATAACTTTTGGTGGAAAAAGTTATCGAGCACCCACCACCATTTGGCCAGAATTGGGGAGCAGCAAATCCCTTCTTGGGTTGTTGAGGGGCGGACAGTGCTGATCCCCAAGAACGGAGATTTGTCCAACCCAAAGAATTACAGACCGATAACCTGTCTAAACGCATGTTACAAGGTGTTTACACGCATTTTGTACATGCGGGTGCTCCACGCAGTTGAACCGGTTTACGAACGGATATATGAGCAACGAGGGTCGAAGAGAGGTGTCGCTGGCTGCAAGGAGAACCTGTTGATTGCCAGATGTGTCACGCAGGACTCCATGCAGTATAAGCGGAACCTCTCTATGGCCTGGATCGACTACCGCAAGGCATTCGACATGACATCGCATGAGCTCATTGTTCACTTGCTCCGATGTCTTGTGGTACCCGGTCCCGTAGTGAGATGTATTGAAGAACTGATGCCGCTCTGGAGGACTCGCTTTACCATAACATCGGGTAACGATAGAGTCCAAACAGAGTCGGTAACATTCAGAAGAGGAGTATTTCAGGGAGATTCCCTCAGCCCCCTTCTGTTTTGCATCTCACTACTGCCATTATCCGTCTCGCTCCGGAAAACCCGTGGCTACAACTGCGGTACCCCCGGCGACAGGAGGCATAAGGTCACCCATCTATTTTATATGGATGAACTGTCGGGGAAGAACAAAGTGTCTGCTACAAATATGCTTGCCGTTCCGATCCTTCTCTACTCTTTCGGAGTAGTGAAGTGGACTAGAGAAGAGCTGCGTCAACTCGATGTAGTAACCCGCAAGAAGATGCATCTCAATAGGAGCTTGCATCCTAAATCGTCCGTTCCACGGTTATATCTCCCACGACATCGGGGAGGCCGTGGACTCTTGAGCTTGGAGAGTCTCCATAGCAGGATGGTTCTGGAGGGAGCATGTAAGGTTATCAGGAGTTCGGATCCCCTCCTCTGCATGGTTCGAGACCATGAAAATGCAGAGGTAGGAGCTTTTCTCTTTAAGGCAGCACGCAGAGCAGCCGATGAACTTGGTCTCATCTTCGACGTCGAGCGGGTAAACCCCGACTCTGTCACCGAGTTGGAACCCGTTCGACTAAAAGCCCACATTAGAGCTGCAGAACACAACATCCTTCTGCAGCTCCATAAGGATAAGCCATTGCACGGGATCTTCTATAAAAATATAGAAGACCTCGGCTTATCCGAAAGGCTGACCTTCGCCTTCTTAAGGTCAGCTGGGCTGAAGTCTGAGACCGAGGGATTCATAATGGCTTGCCAGGATGGTGTATTTAACACTCTCGTCTATCGACGTCGTGTCATGGGTATGGAGGTCCCTGATGTCAGCTGCAGGGCCTGCCGCAGGGCGCCGGAGACTGTAATGCACTTACTGTCGGCTTGCCCGACTTACGCAGTCTCGGCCTATATTCATAGACACAACGCAGCATTACGAGTGCTTTACTATCATCTAAGGCACTCGTATGGGATAGACGAAACACCAGTGCTGCCTTACGTTCCGGGGGATATTGAGTCCGTTGTGGGGAATGAGAAGTGCCTAATTTATTGGAACTACTCGTTTCCCACCGTCAGGCAAATACAAGCCAACAAGCCTGACATAGTACTCCTCGACCACCAACTCAAGACAATGTATGTCGTGGAATTCTCAGCTCCCGCTGAGAGCAACATTGTCTTGAAAGAGGAGGAAAAACGGACAAAATATCGAGATTTGCTCTTCGAACTCCGCAGGCTTTATCCAGGCCATTCTGTTAAAATAGTGGTACTGATTATAGGAGCCCTCGGTGGAATGAGACAGACGCTGCTTTCAGAACTAAAGATCATACCGGCATGCCGAGATTCGGCAGAGATCTTAGCCGGCAGAATGCAGAAGGCTGTCATCCTCGGTTCATTACGTCTACTCAGGGCACACGATTCGCGGACCCGGTAGTCACTCACCCCACGGGCGTGGGGAGTGGCTATTGGTATTACCAGCTCCCCTCTGTGAGGGTCGGAGCCACAGAGTAGGGTGACTGGTTTTTTGTAAAAAAAAAAAAAAATAATAATAATAAAATTTCAATTGCCACCAAACTTAATACTAAAAATGTTAAATATATTAAAGGAGCACTATAAATTAAAAATAACTTGAGTTGTGCTCTGTTTTCCTCGACCAATTATTAATTAGTCATTAAAAATAAATAAACAATCTAACACATATTAATATTTGTAACTGTAATCTGTCTATAGCAATTATAATAAATATTAAACAAAAATGTAGTACTGATATGACCCTAAGAATGAAGCTTACTGCTTGTTATTGTTCTTGTAGAATAATCATGACATATGTTTTTCAATTTTTGTGTGGATACAAACTATTGAATACAATAAGTATATTAATTTAAGATTGTACATCTAGTTGCTCCGTATAATTTCGTTTTTCCTTTTTATACTTTTTAATTATATAATTTTGTGTTGTTTAAAGCATCTTTGAAGTACTGTCACATAACCCACCCCAGTTTACAATACCATATTTAACTATGAATTTCCCTGAAGCATAATATCCGGGTGCCCTCATTTTAAATGAGACACTCTGTATATTTACTGCAAGCTTAATCTCTGTCTTTGAGTATTTATTTTAAGGCACCCGTGACCTAGCACGAAGGTGGTTTATTTACGCGAAACATTCCAATCAGGCTATCGAGATATTTTTCAGTTAATATATATCCTAATTTTAATATATTATCAGCAGAATTTCAATACGATGTTTTTCTATCAAGGTAATCATTTTAAGCCCGATAGCGGACTACATCCGGGACATCTCCCAAAAATTTTACTCTTTCAAACTGGGCGATAATCCGCTAATAAGAAACATAACACAAATTAGACAGCATAATGCCCCATTTCGGATAAAACACTCTCTACCATACCAGACGTTACCGATCTTCCGGCAACCTCTGTAGCCAAACTTCACCAACTATAACTTCCGCTTATCCTATCCGCCTTTACTGATATTTCATACCTTTGAATCTTGAAATCTTTTCTGTCTCGTTCTTCCTTTATGTTTGTTCATGTTTGTTTCGTTTGTTTCTTGTTTTCCTTTTGTACATTTTTGTTTCTAAATTAATTTCCCATCGGAATTTTTCAACAAAAATCAAAATTTTCGAAAAATCAAAATTATCAAAACCAAAGTTTAGGCCAGCCTATGTTCAGCCTATGAAAGTTCCTCGTTCAGATTGAGGTACTTGCGTTGGCATCAAAATTAAAAAAAAAAGTGAGAGTATCTAAAACCAAGTTTAGTTATAAGTTTTTTAAAATCTGTTTTTGTTAGATATAGAAAATGTTACCACCTATTTTAATTCATCTTTTATGTTAAAGGAGTTAATTTTAAATTGTGTTTTAGCCAAACCAGTTCTATTCCGCCCGACCCTGCAACCCGCCACCGCCAACTACGCGGTGGTTGCATGGTTGGTCCCCGGAATAGGTTCTGGGGCGGCACATGTATTGTACTCATAATATATAATAAAGAAGTTTTGAATTGAATTGAATTTTAATGCCTGATGGATTAAAATATACCTGCAGAACAGTACTTGAAATTATCAAGTTGTGGACACAATTTGGTACATTAAAAGCAGATTCTTCTTTTGGTAATAATCGACAGATTTAGTCTTGTTCCTTACATTTTTCATCTGTCTATTTGAATAGCGACAAACCGAATTGCTTTAGTAGTTGCAGAACGATATATATTTTATATCTGGTTTAATTACCGCCCGCTTTAGTTAGATTTGGCTCAAGGTTTAATAGAGAACGAGAAAGCGAAGCCGTGAATTGCAATAAGTTCCCCAAGTTTGGTCAAAATTTAATGAAAAGAATCAACAAATTATAGACCAGGAAAAAATGAGGTCATTGGCCAACTGATAATGTATATTAACTATAAAGCAGACAGCGAGAAAATATCTAGGAAGGTCGTTGATTGCTAGAAATTCGTTGGACGGGATTTAGATAAAGGCACTTAATTACAATAAAATTAATTGTTAATTCAATAAGACACTTATACGCAATAACAATAATAATCTTTATTCATAATAGGCGAGCCCAATATACATAAATGAGAAGTAATATAAAGATTGCACTTAGTAATACATTTTTATTTCATGTATATATTATATAAGGTGAAGATAGAACCACTGTAGTGTAAATAGTAAAAATACACCATTAACAGACATGTTTGCAATTATTGTAATATTACGATATTAAAGAAATTTCTTACATTTCTACAATTTGATGTGTATAGTTTTTAAAATAACCAATCTTTCTTTCGAAAATATAAACAGATACAGATTTTTTTATACTAGTCAACAATGCGTTATATTTATTAGCACTTTTATAATATTTAGCTGTGAAACGCTTGTAAAAGTATGTCTATACAGTTTGTCCCATATGTAATTCAGTGATATAAAAAGCTCACACGAAAGCATAAGCTTATGATTATTATATCGCTGACGTCAGATGGTAGCAGTACACAGGACCGGACTTAAAATATATTTTCAGTTTAAAAAAATTAAGTCAATTACAACAAACCTGTTAACGTTTAGTAATTTAGTACTCGATGCTTTTGAGCATGGAAGTCATGTTAATGCCGTTTATACGGATTTCCACAAAGCTTTGGACAGAGTTGACCATGAAGTATTGATTAAAAGGTGGATAACTACGGGATGTCTCAGACTACTCCTAACTTATAATTTCATATTTGAAAAATCGTTTTATTGTAAAATATAATGGTTCTTTATCTAATGAATTTAATGTTTTTTCTGGAGTACCTCAGGACTCTAATCTAGTCCGTTGCTATTCTTATTCTTTATTAATGATTTACCGGACATATCTTATTTGCTGATGATGCTAAATTTTCCAAAGAAATAAAGTCTGACGAAGCCCATGATTTATTACAAAATGATATAAATGCTGTATATAATTGGAGTGTATTAAATAAATTGGAGTTTAATATAAAAAAACGTTTGGAAATTTTATTTACTCGTAATTAAAAATTATTGAAAAAAACTGATGTTCAGATCATTAGGAATAAAAGGTATTCTCATTGCATTTCGCTAAACCAAGCCCTTCTCGAGTATTTATGTTTAAAAACAACGTGCATTTACATTTTGCATTCCTTTACACATAAAAAATGCTTTGAAATATTTGACATTTCTGATCTGAGAATTTTATGTCTGACGGCGCAACACCGAATTATAGCAGTGACCCCCTGTATGTTTTTTTGTGTATTTTGGAAAAGCATAAAATAGCTATTTATGCCATCAGTTACGAAATGCCTAATTTTGTGTAACGCGTGAGATTTTTGCGGAACGAACGAAGTGAGTTTCGCAAAAATTCACAAGTTACACAAAATTTCATTTCGTAACGTATTGCATACAAGATTTTTTCTAATTTTGAAGAAAGTAATAAAAAAATTAAATTTAATATAATTGATAAAAATTTGGAAAACATAAATTTAGTTTGTTGCTGTTACTTCATGTTAGTTGTCAGTTTGACATTTTGTAAAAAAGTCTAGACGGAAGGTTTTTAGTGAGATTGATATATTTTTAGTTTTATTTTTTAAAAATGAGTAATTCAAGTTCTGAAGAGCTACCAAGCGATATTGAAGAGGCAGCAGGTAATGCTCTATTATCAGTAATTCCCAAAAAGTCAAAGGCAGTTTATGATTTGGCATACGAAAAATTTGTTACGTGGTGTGATGAGAAGAAAATTAAACATGTTAATGAGAAAGTTTTACTTGCATATTTTGAGGGTAAGAAAGATCTAAAAGTTTCCACATTATGGACACTTTACTCAATGTTAAGGTCTGAACTAAATCTGAAAAGGAATATTGATATTAAAAAATATACAAATTTGGTAGCATATATTAAAAGTCAAGCGGACGGGTACAGTGCTAAAAAGTCAAAAGTTTTTATTAAAGAAGATTTTGCCAAATTTTTAGTGGAAGCTGATGACAAAGAATACTTAATGGCTAAGGTTGCAATGATAATTGGAATGGCAGGAGCATGCAGAAAAGCAGAATTAACATTTCTTCCAGTTGAAAATGTTATAGACGAAGGAAGCTATTTTCATGTTGATATCCCACCTTCAAAAACAAAAGTTATACGGCAGTTTGCAATTACCACTGGAGACATTGAAAATACGAATCTTGTTGAAATATTAAGAAAATATATTAAGTTGCGTCCCCAGGTTCTTAAACACAACAGATTTTTTGTAAAATATGCGAATGGAAAATGTACCAGAAATCCTGTTGGAATTAACACATTTAGCAGTCTGCCAAAAGTTATTGCACAATTTCTTCGTCTTTCAAACCCTGTTCTATATACTGGCCACTGCTTTAGAAGAAGCTCTGCCACTTTTCTAGCAGACAGTGGCGCTGATATTTTAAAATTAAAGAGGCACGGAGGTTGGAAATCTAGCTCTGTTGCGGAGGGATATGTCGAAAATTCTATGAATAATAAGAAACTTATAGCGCAAGAAATATTTGGTGAAACATCTAAAGCAATGTGCGCCACTTCCCAAATAACAGCAAGTTCGAGCAATGAAAAAAATATGTCGTCGGGAATTAATTTGAATAATTGCAATAATTGTGTTATCAATATTTATAATAATTAATTGATTTATAATTTATGTTTTTAACTTGTATTATAACAGTTTAATAAATAGAATAATTCTTTTTGTCACTAATTTTGAAATACATTTTTCGTCACCAATTGCATAAAATTTTACTTTATGCAACTAGTTACAAAAAGTAAGACGTTTCATAATGTCAATCAGTTTTAAAAAGTGTCACTTTATATGTCAAAATTAGAAAAAGTAATTTGTATATGTAATTTTAATTCTTATAAATTTTTTAAGGAAAGGGTATATGAATTGAATATTAACATTAAGAAAAAAATCAATGTTTAGCATAACCTTGCCTGTACTATAGAAATGTTCTATACAGATTTATTATTCTCAAAGATATTATATTGTACGTATATAGGTAGGTATAGTTCAAGTAGGAATAGACTGAGACAAAAAAAAACGAAAAAAACTTTACGGCATAATTATTGTCGCCGCGGGCTATGACGCCAAGTTGAAGTAAATAGATCCCAGTAAATAAAAAATGCAAACAAAAACTTTATAACATAATTATATCGCTGCGGGCCACGACGCCAAGCCCAACATTCCCGACGCACATTAAAAACCTATAAAGGTAGGCGCAATGACTTCAGAATAGGATAGACAAAGCATGTCTTATATATTAACACATGAGTTGTTGTGTTTCCCTACGATCTCATACATTCTATTATTAAAAAAGGATGGAAATAGTTTTGTTTATGTTTTGGAACTCGTTGCCAGTGGCGTATATGTTAAAGAGGGTGATTATTTCCTATAATTAAGGTAATTCTAAAGTAGAACGGAAACCTCGAATTGTTGCGTGATTTTTTCAGGATACCCTATTTTGGGGTCGTAAAACACGAATCTGAAATTATTTTTGCGTGCATATGAACCGTTTGTCAAAAAAAATTTTTTGAAAATTTTTCTTATAACGCACTTTTCCATGCACCTATTTATACACCAACAGCATTTATATATCGTCTATTTCCTTATTAAGATCACACTATGGCCTTTATAGAACAATAAACCCTTCACTTATGGCAGAAAACTTATTTTCCTTTGATAAAAAAAAACAGATAGTTTGAAACACATCATAAGTCAGCTACTAAAAACTGTACAACTGTCAACCCGATGCGCATGCATTTGCAAATTTGTGTCTAAAGTACCGACACTGACCAATATTATGAGGCGATTTTTCACATTTTCAATGTTAAATTAATATTCCTTTTGAAACCGGTATGGGTCATTCTATAGAACAGAAAAAACAGAAATACTAAACGACGCGGATTTCGAAACGTCGACCGGCCGCGAACGTGTCTTGATTTATGTTTATAAATAATGCTTTAACGCCGTCTGCCCCAGATTTAATAAGGTGCTAAGTACTATTATATATCATTTGCCCTTCAAGACACGTTCGCGCCCGTCGACGGTTCGCAGTCCGCGCGCGCGGATTTCGTAGCGTCGACGGACGCGAACGTGTCTTGAAGGGCAAGGGATATATATGTTTATAAATAATACTTAACCCCGTCTGTCCCAGATTTAATAAGGTGCTAAGTACTATATATCCCTTGCCCTTCAAGACAGGTTCGCGTCCATCAATGCTTCGAAATCCCTTGCTAAAGTCGACCGGTCGCGAATGTGTTTGGAAAAATGACGTCGCATAACCAAACCCGTCGTGCCTTTAGACACCAAGCCTTAATATTGTACACATGCGCAAATAACGCATGAAAACGTATATAATCAAATGACAGATGGACGTTCATCTAATACAATTTCAGCGAATAAAATTCTGATTTTTATGCAAAAAAAAAGTAAGTTTTCTGCCATAACTGAAGGGTTTATTGTTCTATAAAGGCCATGGTGTGATCTTAATAAGGAAAAAGACGATATACAAGTGCTGTTGGTGTATAAATAGGTGCATGAAGAAGTGCGTGTCATAAGAAAAATGTTTTTTGGACAAACGGTTCGTATGCACGCAAAACTAATTTCAGATTCGTGTTCTACGACCCCAAAATAGGGTATCCTGAAAAAAACACGCAAAAATTCGAGGTTTCCGTTCTCCTTTAGAATTACCAAAAACATTTTCTATACTTCCAATATTATTGCACTGAACATTTACAATTTTGCTTATTTGTCGTTCCAACCCGAGGTTACGCTTATGAGATAATTTCACGTACCTGTGAAAAGATCGATTAACTCCAATTTTAAAGAGACATCTACATACAACACAATATTTTCCCATTGTTTATTCACAATAACAAATTATGTCTTCAAAGACACTACAAAACCACTGTAATTACAACGTTTAACTTCGGTTTATCACAAACACTTTAATGGCGGCCAACGCTGCAACTGAATTGTAAACAAAACGTGGTGAGTGGGACTGCGTGCGCATATACCCACGTTCCGTTAGCCAATAGAATGCTGAGTAGCAGTATTTATTTTTAAAGCAATGTAAACAAATAAAGTTTTTGTTGTGTTTCTTATGTCTCAGGATTTTCCTATTTGAACTATACTCATTCTGAAGAGAATCGTTTAAAACATTTGAGTCGCCCAAATGCGATAAGCCTTTCTGGTTTAAACTTAACGGAAATAGTCAGTTTTCCTACTGGGTTTGAGAGAGATTTCAATGAAAGTTCCCAGATACATTGTAGGAAAGCTTTTTTCTGATGAAGGGATTATAATATTATGTCGGTTGTTTGAATGGTTAAAATATTGTAGACACACTACACAGCGGTATCTGTGGAAAACCGCTTATCCACTATTGAGTTGTAATGACCAAGGGCCGTGACTATCCATATGCATATATCCTGCCTAGCTCGTTCGCTGCAGGGGAACTGTAAGCTAAAGCGGGAAGTTGAGGATAACGTTTAGAGAGGGCGATGAGAGAACCAAAAGGGGATTTAATAAAAATATGACGAACAGATTAGATTTCACTCAGCAAAAATTTTAAAAGAGGAAGGCTACAAGGGAACCGGAGAATAGAAAGAACACAGTTCCTGGGGAAGTGTTGAGTTGGTTGGATAAATAGTTCCCGGAGAAGTGTTGAATTAGTTGGACTAATAGTTCCACTGGGGTTCTCGAGCGAGTTAGTCGGAATACAGTTCCAGGGGGATTCTTGCGCGAGTTAACCCGTTAGGTAAGGGTTTCATAGTTCGTGACGAGATATTTAAAAATTCGGATGTCAGGAAGCTTATAATTGAGTGCTGGAAGTTTTTTGTGAGAAAAAGTGATCGAAGCAAAACCAGGGTTCTAGGCAGTTCAAGATGTGGTAGTTGGCGCCTAGGAGAGCCACGGCGTAATAAAAAAATCCGAGTAGGAGCGTAAGACTGAAGGGAAGTCGGTAAGCGTTTTTTCATTATTTTCCTCTCCTAATAGTCTCAGTACCTATAATACAGATGGTTTTTTATTGTTTGTCTTAAGTAGATAGTTAATCACTAAACGCAAAATAATATTTCGAGGGAGGGTTCTTTTACGACATATAATTGCAAGTTGCTTAATTGCGACAGGGCGGAGTACGTGGCTCCTTGTTCTTTTTTATTTTGCTTGTTAATTCACTTTTGTTTAGAGCGTGTTAAACTCTCACAGAAGTATAAGGAATTATATAGGTTCCTCCTTTTTTACGTATTGCTGGTTCTTAAACTCTCACGGAAGAGTAGGGCAGTATATAAGGTTGGTTATTTTGATTTTATTTTAAATTCTGCTATTACTGTTAAATTCTTCATTAATCACTCTATCCAACTAAACTTACCAAAAAGACCACGCATATAAGCCGTAGCCAAATTCACTGCCTACTCCGTACTTCCGGAGTCAGGCGAAAGGATAATATCCTGACCTGGTGGCAAAAAACACGCTACCCTTTTTAAGTAACGATCCTCCCTTTCTCAACTGATAGAATGAAGGGTGCCTAAAGGGGCAGGGGGTAGGTATTACAGTGTTACAGTATTATACCAGAATATGTAGAACATGGTTACACAACCACTATCCTAATAGATGGATTGGCCGGGGTGCAGATGCACCAATCAAGTGGCCTGCTCGGTCACCTGATACTCCTCTTGATTTCACTGTTGGAGTTATCTAAAATCACGAGTTTATAATACTCAAATTGACACGATTGAACAGTTGAGAGTTTACATTGCTACAGAATGATGAAGGAATTTTACAGGGTATTCAACGTTCCTTAAAAATGACTTAGATTGTGCACAAGGGAAAATGGAGAACATATCGAACAATTTTATAATTGATAATTATCTATTTTCTACGTTTAATTATATTTCAAAGCATTCTTTATGTGTAAAAGAATTTATTAATAAAATGTTGATTTAACGTTGAAGCAACGTACATTTAGTACGTTCCTTCTTAAACATAAATTACTCGAAAACGACTAGGTTTATCGAAATGCAATAAAGAATATCTTTTTTATTTCTAATTAACTGAAAATTAGTTTTTGTAATAACTTTTAGAAATATGATAAAATTAAAAACTTACGAGGAGAATCTAACATTCACCCCTAAAACTACCCCTTAAGCAAAAGAGAGGGTTTGTCTGATACTGTGTAAGCAAGTGTCCGGATGGCCCATGACTATGTTTAAAATATGAATTGATATTTTAAGGGAGTTGAAAGTTGAAGAAGAGGTATTAGCTTTTTTGGAACAAGATAAACACGAAGAAGTTGAATTTGACAGAGTCAATGCAGACGATAGTGAAACCGACACAAGCAAGGGACCATTTTGGACCTTCAACTTCAAAGAAATTCAAGCAAATGTAATGTATTGGCAGTAGAGAATAAAAGAATTAGAAGTAAGTTAACCAAATAAACAAAAAGTGGATTAGGCCTATTGGGAAAATCGCTTAAAAACGCGCCAAATACTCAAACACAAGATGGTGTGGAAACTAGCGCATAATGGTAGTAACCACCGATAATTGTAGACACTTGGAATTTCAAAATTAATAATATATGTATTTACTTAAACTTCAAAAGTAATAATTAAACGTAATAGCAAGTAGAAAGCGTGAAAGTGTATAGGAAAGTGTCGATATACAGAGTGAATGCGATATGATGATTGGCTTCCCCCGCCTATTACTCCAAGAATATTAATACTACGTAAAACTGTATCTGAACCATTTCGATAGACAATATATAAAGCTTTAACTTTGATAACCATCTTTTTTTCGTAAGACCATTCAGAACCGAGATATTTGCAAAATAATGATTTTTAAGCGATATTGCCTCAAAATTGGGAGTGTTCGGGGGCGCGGGCGAGGGGTAAAAATTGTATATCTAAAAGAGGCCTATAAACAACTGGTTCCAACAGTAAAATCTTTTGTCCGATTTAAAACGATGTTAATCTACCTAACGACTAGCCTAAGCATTTCTGTAAATAAAAACAATTATATTTCCCAAAATAAACATACTGTGTCATAGCTGCGTCTACTAAGTACTTAAATACTAATATGCTTTTTTTCATATCACTAATTAATTTACTGGTCGTCTTCTTACACTTTTAGCGATTAAAATATAAACATCATATGTACATATTTTTCAAAAAATAATATACAATTGAAATTAAAATTGGGCGTTGTAAATTTCTGTAAGAGTCGCTTCCATCCACGGCATGTTTCCGAATCCAGTCTTTGAAATATGTAACACTAGTAAAGACTGTTGGTACTGAATGTTTGCACTCTGAATGTCCAAATGAAGTAATGCCCACTTGAACGTTATTTACTAAAACAGGTTCCCCTGAATCACCTTTGCAAGTTTCAACTTTTCCTTCGACAGAGAGACACAATTGACTCTCAATAACCTGGAACATTGGGAAAGAAAGTTTCCTACATTCCTCATTTAATAAAATACGACTGCTAACCTTTCTTAGAACGGGAGATAGTAATGTGGATCCGGTTTTTGTCTTTCCCCAGCCTAATGCAATCCCAGTATCATTTACATAGTCGTCTATGTCTGCATATACCACTGTGTCTATGTATTGGTTTACAGGAGCAGGTCTTGGTAATTTCACTAGAGCAATGTCGTTTATTTTGTAGGCTCTATTCCATTTCTTGTGTACTATGATCGTGGTACTCACCATTACAACAGTTGTGGGTTTGGATGGTTTGGCACTTAACAGCACGTCTCCCATGACAATCACTATGTAACGATGTTTCTCATCTACACAATGCGCAGCTGTAAGCACCAAGACGTTGATATTAGAGTACCGCCGCACACATAATTCTGGTTAATGGAAACAACGTAGAGGACAACTTGGAGCGGATAGGCAAAAGGAGCGACTATTTCTCCTCCCACTATCCTTTCTAATTCTTTTTGATCTTTCGGAAACAAAATCTTATTTGACAAATTGTCGCCTTTATATACATTTTCTGAAGGATAACCAGTTGGTAAACCTGCAACCAATATCATAGACACTGCTAACCTCACTGCATATCTGAACCACTTCATTATCGCATGAGTAAATTCAGGAATACATAATGTTATAGTCCGCTAACAAATGATTTAATTTTAAAATTTCTGCTTCAAAGCAGAATGATTGTATTGATTTACTTTCTAGTACATCTTCAAAACGAACACTGACAGATATAAGTCAAATTATAAGAGGGCATCTGCAAATGATAGATAGCAAATGATACATAACTCTACCTTAGTCCCTCACAATGTCAAATATCACAAACCATAACTAAACGTCTTAAAGTTTTTTTTTTATACATTTATTTACCGTCGGCCTATTTCCGCTACTGAGGCCTAACACCGACGCCTGTAGACGAGCTACCCCCAACCAGGAATTTTGCCGAACCTCTTCCCTTAAGAAGAGTAGGGATCTTTTACTTGCCTAACATTTAATAGACAAGGGACCGACGGCTTTACATCCCCTCCGAAGGATGGTGTATCTCCTATACAACCCTCGCCTAAGGTTGTATAGCTTCCGCGCATACACTGATATACAAGCCGCTGGAAGATGTGTGAGGCGAGAACGCGGTTTCCGTTGGAATGGTCACCAATCCAAGTACTAACTGCGCCTGTCGTTGCTTTACATCGCATACCGAAGTATGTACATAGTAAAGACGCACCTACACTCGCCCCCGTCTTAAAGTTCGTATTCTTGATTTACTTTACCTACGAGTAATCAACTAACTAAAGAGGTTACTTATATTCTTGTTTTCGCTCCAAACAACAACCATGAAAAACGTGCACATTATCTTGGAATCCTCAGTTTGCCTCCAACCGTGATCTACATGCTGCCTAGAGATGGCTTAGGATTTATACTGTTTAACCAAATTATCTCCTGATAATGAACTCTTAAAAAATGAAGCTCAATGTTACTCGGTGCCGATGAAATTTTACTTACCTGATTTTGATTGGATCTCCATTGAATAGTGAAACAAGTGCTATGGTATTTAATTTTCGATGCAATTAAATCATCTCCTATTCTTTTGAGAATGTATTTTTCTATATATTATTTATATATATACAGGCTGTCCATTTTATCAGGGCACTCGAGAATATCTCACTTAATATCGGTCGTACAAAAAAATTATTTACGAAAATAGAGTATTTTCTTCCCTTTTCAACGATATATCACACATGCTATATTTATTCATTGGTACTACGTTAGTAATTATAAAAACATTTTAAAAAATATATATATTTTTTTAATAAGCATTATACTTGCCGTGGAGAGGTATGATTAAATAAAACGATAAAATAATTCAATAAGTTGTTCAAATCTTTGCTATAATAAAACATGAACACAATTAAGATGAATAAAGTAAATTCAGGTAACAAAAACAAAATAATAATCAAGAAAGCAACATGGAGCAATTATGGAAAGAGTATTCACAGTTATGCCAATGTATAAAGTTCCTCCATAAAAGCGTCTCTCCTTGCTCAGAAAGTTAAAATGTCTTTACCAATTATTTTAAGTATAATATCCTTTCTTTTGTATTTCATGATTTCACTATTATTTCAATTATTTTAAAATAGTTGGCTATGAACAAACTTGACAATTTAATTTTTTGACAGATCATCTCAGTTAATACTTAAACTCTCACTCAATCTCACTCAATTTTCAAAAATGATTTTCACTCACATTGATCGTTATAATATGTTCGTTACATATTGCCAACGCAATTTTAACTCTGGATTAGCTCAAGTAGAATATAGAAACAGATTTCCACAAGCACTACAGCCGAATAAAACTCTGTTCAGAGAATTAGCTACGAAACTGAAAAATAATGGTTCATTTTTAAAGAAGAAGACAAGGTTGAACAGTGTTACTGATAATGTAAATAAGGTAAACCGAGTTACTAATTATGTAAGAAATGAAAATACAGAAAATTTGGAAAAATCATTAACAGAAATTCAAATTGCTTGTCATATAAATAAAACAAGTGCTAGAAAAATTTTAAAGAAAAATGGTTACCGGTGTCATAAACCCAAAAAAGTTCACAATTTACAAGCGGGAGACACACCAAGGAGGACGACTTTTTGTAGGTAGCTGTTGGAAAAGAAGCGTGCTAATCCATTAATATGTAGTAAAATACTTTGGTCCGACGAGACAAGTTTTTTCCAATAATGGATTTTTTAATCGCAATATTCATTACAAATGGACTTCTGAAAATTCACACTGGCATGGACCGACTGGGTTTCAAAATAGTTTTTCAATAAATATGTGGATAGGTAATTTAGGCACCAATTTAATAGGTCCTTATTTTTATGATGGTCACCTCAGTGGTCAAAGGTACCTAAATTTTTTGAGAAATGAATTTAATGAATTCTTAGATGACCTACCTTTAAAGAATCGACACAACTTTCAATATTTTCAACCAGATGAAGCTCCTCCCCACAATTCCCAGATTTTCCTAGATTATTTAGACGAAATTTTGCCTCAACACTGGATAGGTACCAATGGATTTATTCGATGGGCCCCTCGTTCTCCAGATATAACCCAATGATTTTTTTTCTATGGGGGTATATTAAAGATAAGCTGTTTTCGATGACACCGCAAAATGTAGGGGACCTAAAAGCTCGAATTCAACAGGCATGTATTACAGTTACCCTCGAAATGCTGAGTAATGTTTTAAATGCAGTGCTCCGCCGCGCTCTATTGTGCATAAGAAATCGCGGTGGACACTTTGAACACTTAATATGATATCTTAAAAATTATTTTGAGGATTAGATAAATATTAATGGTGCTATATTCTTATTATTATTAATTTGTTTTTGTTATCTGAATTTACTTTATTCTTCTTAATTGTGTGAATGTTTTATTATAGCAAAGATTTGAACAACCTATTGAATTATTTTATCATATTATTTAATCATACTTCTCCACCGCAGGTATAATGCTTGTCAAAAAAAAAAAAATTTATTGGTTTTAAAAAAATATTTTTATAATTACTAACGCAGTACCAATGAATAAATATGGCATGTAATGTATCGTTGAAAAGGGAGGAAAATACTCTATTTAATGGCGCCATTTCCCGCCTGTTTCAGAATAATTTCTTTAACAGCCTGAAAAGTAAATCTCAAAATACAGCGGTTTTGAAAAAAATTAGATAAAACCTCGTTGAAACACTCTGTTTTGCAAAAAATTTTCGCCTTAGAATTTTTCTCGTTTCTCTTCAAATAACGGAGATATTTGGCCTAGACGTTTTCCGCATTTTCGATATTTTCCGCCATGGATTTCAAATGTCTTTAAACTATTTTGTAGGTTATACAAATCGGCATAATTTTCGTAAAAATATTTTTTTTGTACGACCGATATTAAGTGAGATATTCCCGAGGGCCCTGATAAAATGGACAGCCTGTATAGTGCAATTCGACATGGCCGGCGAACTCGCCATCTAAAGATAATAAATTTTCGTATTCAGTGGAATTTGTAATCGATAACTGATAGGATGGCATACGCTACCATGCATTAGTTTTGTTTATTATATTTTACGTATTAAAATGATGATTAAAAAATACAAAAATGTGTTATGAACCATCTGAGGGTAGAGACCTTTCATTGGAAAAAAAATGATCAAAATCGGTGAAGCGGTATCCGCTTAAGCAACCAGAGAATAAAGCCTTTTGAGCTCTTATATATGTATGGATGGATTTTAGTGTTTTTTATAATGAAATTCAGCTTGTTTATTTTTTATATAATCACTCTCTAGGGCACCGTTTTTGGTTTCTTTTTGTATTTAGTATATAAATTGTTTTTGGTTTCTATTGATTTCATTATACCTTTGGTAATCCTTGTATTTCTTTTGACCTCAGAATTTCTTATCCTAACAGACCTTTTGCGATATATGCGATTTCAACTTATTTATAAATGTACAGTCAAATCAACATTTTCTTCTGAGTCAATTTCATTCCATTTTTCGCGTAACAATTTTTGTTTCAGTTTTTCGCAATCAATGAATTTCGTAGCAATTAATCTACTTGTTGTTTTCTTATAATGTTTAACAATTAAAATATGAACATAATATATATATGTTTGTCAACAAATGACATAGAATTGAAATTATAATTGGGCGTAGTAAATTTCTGTAAGAGCCGCTTCCATCCACAGCATGTTTTCGAATCCAGTCTTTGAAATATGTAACTCTAGTAAAGACTACTGGAATTCCAGTATCGCACTCTATAAATCCATACGAATTAATGCCTACTTGAACGTCATTTACCAAAAGAGGTCCCCCTGAATCACCATTGCAAGCCCCAACTTTTCCTTCGCCAGATAAACACAAAACACTGTCAATAATATGGAACGGGGAAATTCTAGCACATTCCTTATTTGATAAAATACGACTGCTAACTTTTCTTAAACGGCGAGATGGATTTGCTTGGCTTGATGTACGTCCCCAGCCTAATACAGTACCAGTATCATTAGCATAGTCTTCTTCATCATCTGCATATACCACTGTGTCTATGTATTGGTTTACAGGCGCGGATCTGGGTAATTTCACTAGAGCTATGTCGTTTATTTTGTATCTTGTGTTCCATTTCTCGTGAACTATGACCGTGTTACTCACCATTACAACATTTGTGGATTTGGTTGGTGTATCACTGAACAGCAGGCTTCCCATGACAATCACTATGTAACGACGTTTCTCATCTACACAATGCGCAGCTGTAAGCACCCAAGATGTTGATATCAGAGTACCGCCACACAGATATGTCATTTTAACGGAGACAATCGAGAGGGCAACTTGGAACGGATAGACATAAGAAGTAACTAATTCTCCTCCGATTATCCTCTCTGATCCTTTTCGATCTTTCGGGAAGATAATTTGATTTGATAAATTGTCACCTTTATATACAATTTCTCGTAAAGGATAACCAGTTGGGAAATCTACAACAATTATCATGGACATCGTTAACCTCATTGCATATCTCAGCCACTTCATTATAGCACGAGTAAATTCAGGAGCACATATTATAGTAAATTCAGCAATACGTATTATAGTCCCCTAGCAAGTAATTTTATTTTAAAATGTTGCATCGTATCGGAAGAATTGTATTGATGCAATTTCTAGTGTCTTCAAAATGAAAACTGACAGGTGTAGCGTCAAATTATCATAGTAAAATGACGTGTCGAGGATATCTTATGCACTGTCGCTATTATAACATCATTTTTACTGAAAAGAAAGAGTTAAGCCACTCCTCTTTAATTTTGACCAATGTATGCAATGACCAGTTTTACACTCGTCAAATTAATAAGTGTCAACATTCAAAGATGTAATTTGATGTACTGTCGTCAGCAGAAAAAAATAGGACAACTTTTTTTTCTAATGTAAATCTGTCACTATTAGAATATGTAATGAGTAGCCGAAATAAAACAGATATCACTTTTAATTTATTTTCTATTTTAATACTGTAGTTATTGCTATAATAAATGATGGATGGTTAGTGAGACAAATTGCACTGCGTTATAACATAAACAAAAATGTGGTGTATAACAAAAGTGTACGATTAGTAGAAATCCTGGATCAAAGGACAAAGTAAGTCCTACTTACTAACTATTAATATTTCGTTATTGAACCATTTCTATTTATAACTTCTATAAGACTATTTGGCATGGAATTAAATAACCTTATACAATTATCATTAGTAATAATATTTTCCCATGCATTATTTACTATTTCCAGTAATTCTTCGGCATTCCGTGGTCTCACATTTCGTTTTTGGATACTTCTTACGAGTAGTCCCCATACTTCTTCCACAGGGTTAAGATCTGGACTATGACTGAGCCAGTTAAGAACATTGATGTTGTTATCTTGAAACCAGTTAGTTACGGTATGAGCAGTATGAATGGAACAATTATCTTGTTGAAATATGAACTCATTATTAGGAAATAATTGTATAATAATAGTATTGTCTAAAATCCTAATACACGTTTCACATTAAATCGTTCCTCAATATGCCACAAAACACCAAGACCACGTGCCGATATCCAAGCCCACATATTGACGGAAAATCTACCACTTTATTCATTGTTTTATACATATATATATATATATATATATATATATATATATATATATATATATATATTTCTCATCGAATCGAGTATTCGGAGGGCTGTAAATACGAATACGACCGCTGTGTTGACTGGAAAGTTTTTTCGTCTGTAAAAATTACATTATTCCAAATGTTTAGATCATGCGCTAAAAATTCAAGTGCAAATCCTACTCGAGTTTCTTTGTGTTCAGTTTTAAGTAAGTATTTATGTGCTGCTGCATGACAGCGTAGCTCTGATTCTCTTACTCGCCAACGACCAGTACTACTCGATCCAGGAAAATTCGTTTCTTCAGCAGCCTGAATAACTTAGTAAAATGGATTTACTACTAAAGCATTTACCAATTGCAAATCTTGTTGTTGAGTTGATATCCTTCGTCGCCCTGCCCCAGGATTTCTACTAATCGTACCGTTTATTCTCCACTTTCTTAAAATGTTACACACTGAATTTTTGTCAATATTATAACGCAGTGCAATTTGTCTCATTGACCATCCATCTTCTGCTTTAGCGATAACTCCAGATTTAACTAAATCGCTTATATGAGGCATGAGCCGACCGTGACAGCACGTCTGATAGCAACACACTTGTGCGTAGCTCAAATATCTTTAATTTTAAATGTTGTAAGACCAAACAATGTATACACTATGTTTGAATAAATTGTCTAAATGTATTTCATAAAAGCTGTTTACCACGTTTTACTAGTAAAATTAGATTTGCAAAAGAAAACAAAATAATATATTGTAAAGTATACGATGGCAGTCATACTAATGATCAAGATGATGAAAGAAGCATATTGGAAAATATAATTAGTGAACTAACTTGTGACAGTGACTTGAAAAGTGATTATATAAAAAAGTTGCAAAGGGAACATCAGACATTTGTGCAAGAAGCGCCACGAAATTGGAAGAAGCAATGACTGACTTAATAAAAAGCGAAGAAAAGAATATTGAGGATTTAAATAATGAGATAAGGAGACTAAAAAGTGCAACTTCTTATACTAACAAAACATTGGAAACTGTTGGTACACAAACTAATGTGATTAAACTTTCTAAAAACGTATCTACATCTACAGAGTGGACGTCAGTAACCAGTGGCGTAGTGAAAACAAATTCTAGCGTATTGGGGACTCAAGGTACCACAAATTTGTTTAATAGCAATATTAGGCATGATGCAAGTAATAATGATGCAGTTAATAATAATAAATTAAATAACACTCCTACTATTATTCCTATGACATCATTCCAGGCAAGTAAGCAAATATTAATATTAGCTGATGAGAATGGCAAGCATTTTAATCAAGTAATAAGACGCTATAAGAAATTAAATGATTATAATGTACTGAGTGTCTGTAAACCCTCCGCATATGTCAAGAACATTTTAGAGGACATTGAAAATTTATCAGCTAACTTCACCCCAAATGATTACATAGTAATTATTGCTGGATCAAACGATGTTATTAATAATAAATATCCTTCATTTCGCTACTTATGTGATAAACTTAAATTATGTCTGCACACTAACGTAATACTATGCTCTTTGCCTCATAGACGTATAAATTCAATCATGTTTAAAGTAAATGTGAAGCTAAATGAATTTTTAAAACGATTTAATAGCTACAGTGATAATAGTGTTTGTTTTCTGGATATTAATAGAGCCAGATCTCGATTGGTTACTAAATATAGTATTAATATCAAGCTTATTGAATTAATGGAAAATATAAAGCATAGAAACAACAACTTAACTTATATTCAGTCAAACCAAAACAATGAGACCGCAATTTCTAAGGTATTGCAATATATAGTCAGTGTTAAAGATACAAGGTTCCATTACAGACTTATCAGCACTTTACCCAGGAAATAACCAAGATCTCTGTGATCCAAGTTTGTTCGTTGACCTCACTGTATGACTCATTCTCAAATTCTATCATGACATCGAACAACACTCACTCTATTATGGAAACGAGTAACTCTCAACTTAACTCTTCAAATACTAAAGTGAATACCTCTGTAAATAAATAATTTTTTTTATATCCGTGCCTGTCACAGATGGGCCTAATGTAATAAACGTTAATTCAGGTAACATTAAATATGTTTATATTTTACACATGAATTATTCAGTCAGTTAGGAACAAAATACTTGAGCTTGGGCCATTTTTAACTAACAGTCAAAAGAAAGAATACGATCTAATATGCTTATCTGAACACGTTTTAGATAGTTCAGAAGTAAATAGTTTTTTAATTAATGATTATCACATTGCTTCAAATTTTTGCAGGTCTAAAAATATTCATGGAGGGGTATTAATTTTATCTAAACCTAATTCTTCCTTTTGTGTTCGGAATGATATTTCTAGTTTAGCTGTTGAGGTTCACTGTGAAATAGCAGCAGTTGAATCAGCTAAATTTAACCAAATCATTTTAACAATCTATCGATCTCCACTAGGTGATTTTGACTATTTTCTGTTTATAATTGACAGCGCATTGCATAAATTAATGAACTGTTCCCGTAAGATTATCATAAATGGTGATTGTAATCTTCAATTCAATTCATCTGATAAAAAATTCCTGGATTTTCAAGAATTAATTTGCTCATATATTTTAGTATCACTATAAACGAAAATACAAGACTTAATAATTGTATAGATAATATATTGGTAAATTTTCAAACGGGCTACCACACAAGTGTATTTGACCCTGGCCTATCGGACCATAAGGCTGTCGAAATTTTAATAGAGGAAAGTAATAATAATGTGCAATCTACTAAAACTATTAAAAATAGGCTAATCAATGACGAAGGTTTGTTTATGCTTCACCAGAAAGTAATGTCAGTTGATTGGAGCTTTGTTGATGCTTCCGATATAGAGACAAATGTAAAATTCTTGCAATTAATAGATATATTGGGTAACCACATTGATTCTTCTTTTCCGATGGTGGAACGAACTATTAATATCAACAAGAAACATAAAAATAAATGGTTTACGACTGAGCTGAAAAAGATAAGAGAGCACATCTCTATTATCAGAAATGCATCATAATGTTCCTGACATTGTTTTAAAAAATAATATACGTAGTTTTAAAAGTTGATATCGACATGAATTAATAATAGCTAAAAGTAAATATTATAAGGATCATATTTCAAAGAAGGGAAATACACCTATAACCTATTGGGATATAATAAATAAACGTAGGAATACAAATCATTATCTGTGCAATGAGCTAGATCCACAAACTTTGAACGGTAATTTTATAAATGTAGCCCAAAATATTATCAATAATTTACCTTCTTCTAATACTAGTTTCACTAACTTTTATCCTATTAACACTAAGTATCCGGATTTTAAATTCAAACATGTTAGTCCTAACGAAGTGAGGGATATAATTAATAAAATCAATGTTAAAAGCAGTTTCGATCATTTTGGTATGTCTGTTATTATAATAAAACATATAAAACATATTATTTTAAAACCGTTAACTAAACTTATAAATGAGTGTATCGACAGTGGTATTTTCCTGACATATTGATAATTTCTAAAGTCATTCCTGTTCATAAAGGCGGACCATTAATATCATGTAATTTCAGACCCATATCTCTAACACCTATCATATCAAAAATATTTGAAACTGCATTAAAAAGTCAAATTTGCAATCACTTTGAAAACAATAAATTATTCTATCGTTCGGGTTCAGATCAAATAAATCCACGAATGACGCTATCCTCCACTTTGTCAATAATATAATTAAAAAACCAGTAAATGGAGAGTATGCTGGTGTAACATTTTGTGATTTATAAAAGGCATTTGACTGTGTATCGTATCATTGTTCTAAATAAATTTAAGCATTACAAATTCAATAAAATCAGTTGTCAATTAATATGTTCTTATCTCTCCAATAGACAACAATACACATTTAAGGATGGAATCTGTTCTAGCTTACGCCATATTAAACACGGTGTGCCTCAAGGATCGGTCCTGGGGCCAACTCTTTTTCTGATCTGTATAAATGATCTGGAACAGAGTGTTCCTAAAGCCAAACGTATAATGTTTGCCGATGACAACACGCTATTAACTGGACACAGGGACTTCAGTAAGATTAGAGAACTCATGACTGATACACAGTCTGCCGCCCAAGACTGGTTTACTGTAAATAAGTTAAGCTTGACCCACGTACGAGTTCAATAATCTGGTTAATGTAAAGTTTTTAGGTGTCATGTTAGATCCAAAGTTGAATTGGGGACAACATATTGAATATGTATCCAAGAAGTTGTTTAAAAATATATTTGTAATAAGAAGTCTCTCGAAATTAGTTCCCAGACAGGTACTACTAACAGCTTATCATAGTCTAATAATGTCACAAATACCTTATGGTTTGATAAGTTGGGGTCACGCCCCTTGGGCTTGTAGAATTTTTGCACTCCAACGAAAGGTAATCCATATTATAACTAATATGGGTTATCGGGATGATATTAGGCAGATATTTGTTGATTTGCAATTATGCAATTATTTACTTTTCGCTGTTTATATATATATATATATATATATATATATATATGGTGTAGTGGTGAGAGGTAAGTGAATCCTCTCATGTGGTCTAATGTCAAATTTTTCATGATTTGTAAGGTGTAATTCAATACAGGTCGGGGTATTCGCCCGCTGAGTAGTTGTTTCCTGCAAATCATGTATAATAACAGTATATAGGTTAAGTCCACCAAGGGCTGAAGGTCGCCGCTCTCGGTACTTGCAAAATGGCAAGTCGCTATACACCATGGAGACATCTGTGATGTCTGGTGTATAGTAGCATTAGACCACATGAGAGGATTCACTTACCTCTCACCACTACACCATTTACATTAGTCTGTATAAGACTAGCAGGTTGGCCAATGTCATTTGTCTGCTCCATGACCTATGGCATACTGAGGAGAACTAATAAGTTCGAAACCGGTCTATGTCTGGTCAGGGAGTTGACAAATGACATTGGCTACCAATTTTTCATGATTTGTAAGGTGTAATTCAATGCAGGTCGGGGTATTTGCCCGCTGAGTAGTTGTTGAGAAGCTTCCACGGTCGTTGGTATGAAAAATACTAGGTTCTCGGGTTGAACCGCGTCTGAGATTGTTAATGTCTCGACGTTTCGGCTCCCGTTTTGGAGCCATTTTCAAAAGAAAAAGTGGGTCAACAAAAAATTTGTCAAAGAAAATAATGCTAGGAGTTCGTGGAACTGGTTCGATTCCGGGTCTAAATCTGCCTACTCCCCAGATCTCACCACGATTTTCAAATTATTTCGAATCAAATATGTACATCGTTGGATAGACCGAATAATTGCACATGGACCATGACATGATTACTTTTTCCAATGATAATTCATTTACTTCCTTACAATGTTGTATAATAGTGTAAAACCAGAGCTGGTCTTACCATTAGGCAGACAAGGCAATTGCCTAGGGCGGTAAATTTTTGGGGACGGCAAATTTTAACTTTATTAATTTTTTAAAATTTTTATTTCATGGTAATTTTTGTACGTAATATGTAAATTTTCATGACTGATCTGTAAATTATATCGGATTAAAACGTAAACAATGAAGCGTTCCACACCTGGGGACCATTCTATTTTAAAATAAGTTATTATGTTGTTTTAAATTCAAAGACACATTGCTTTTACAACTACAATTAACCAGAAATTATCTGATCATTGCACTCTTATTTAGTCTTATGATAGCCGACGCGTGTTAAATTATTGGGGTAGAAAGTTATAAAAATGTCAAGGGGCACTTTAAATCGCTTGTAACATGGCCATTACTTCTTATCCAGTACTGGGAAATTTTTTATAAGACTAATCCATTAGTAAAACCAGCAAAGCGTCGAGAAATGTGTGTGAAGTGAATCGGACGACATTAAGCAAACGTATAAGACAGAGATAGGGCATAGTCACTGAAGTCCCATTTCATATATCGAATATGCAAGGCAACGTTCAGAATATGGGAGGATTGGAACTGTAATTTGGGAACCGTGGTATTGGAAGAACAGAATAAAAGCCAGGCGATGCTTTGCAGCGGGGTAGAACTGAGCGATGACGCTTGCCGACGTTTACGAGCCTTCTCAGTTCTCCCGGAAGAATATTTATTCCAGTAAAAGCAAATCAAAAGCAAATTCATCGAGGATGTTTGTCATCGATTTTCGAACCCTCTGAATTTGCTGAGAGATACTAATTGCAGAACGCTTGTCCACGATCCAATACTCGAGCCCTCTTGGTTCTCTAAATACATCCATTAATTTTGCGAATAAGTCCAGATAGGACCTTAGAATTGTGGGATTCTAGAACCATCCAAGTAACTATGCTCGCGTGTCAACCGCCGACCCCGCGGTTTGCACTACGGCGCTCTCACCGATATAACTGTCTAAGTATCATAACTTATTTACTTATCTGCATTATTATTTTTTACAATTGAGTTTGCATTCTGGTTTAGGGGGGAATAGGGGAAATTAGCGTATTTGTGCTACTAAAAGAGCATTAGATTTTTTGAAATGAAATATTAGCTTTGGTCTTTAACAAAACAACATGATAAAATTATATTACAGTTTATTCAGTTATTATTTTAATCATGAGTTTAGGTAAAAATTCACATGCTGAATATTTTACTATGGAGATTTATGTTTGCTGAATACCAAGTTTACATTCCAGAACTATATATTTTCAGCGTTTATGCAATGACAAGAAACTTTCACTTATTCTTCAGTATCAAAGGCTTACCGTGTGCCTCTATTGACATGTACAATGTCGCAGGAGTGTTTGTCTTTCAAATTATTGTGGGAGGTTTCTCACCGGTGGCTATTTGGTTTTCTATGATTGTTTAATAACGATCCATTCACTTAATTACCTTGCGCACTACAAACTGTACAGACCATCGGTTAGTACTGGGTCAATTGATCCGTGAAATTGCTCTTATTCTGAGGGGTTTACTTTTCGTCGGGTACTGAACCGGGACGTTTCGTCTCTTTGAATTACATCTACCCACCCTGTTTTACGTCGTCGAACAGTCATATACAATTTGGTAGTTAGCTTTTGTGTCATCAATGAAGGGAGGTTTCTATGATATTTTACATGTGTATTTAATTCCCATTTATCACTTAGGTTTTATAATGTATGACATGATTAAAAAATAACGTAAAAGTTGACTTAATGACATTATAAACTTTCCCCCCATGCAAAATGTTTGATATGGTCTCCACCTACTTTTACGCGTTTCCTAATTCTATTCATAAAAGATTTTCTTACATTGAAAAATACATTTTCCTGTCCTTTAATAAAATTCGCTGCGTTTTGTATTTTGTCCCACAGTTCTTCTCTTGAGTTGATAATATTTGCGTAAACTAAGGACTTCATAATATGTCCTCACACATAGGAATCCAAATACTCCCTGGTGGCCAAGCAAACTCACTTCCTCGATCGATCCATCTTCGTGGGAAAGTCTCATCAAGATAATTCCTGACTTCAATGGAGAAATGAGGGGAGCTCCATCTTGCATGAACCACATTCTGTTCCGTATGTCTAGCATGAAAACATGTAATATATCAGTAAGAGTATTTTGAAGAAAAAACAGAGAAGACTCTCCATTTAAATTTGGTGGAAGGACAAATGATCCCGATAATTGATCGCCGATGATGCCACATCAAACGTTAATCTTAAATTCTTGCTGAAAATGCCTTTCTTTAACGGCATGAGGATATTCTACTTCCCAGTAATGGGTATTTCTCCAGTTAAAAACGCCTCGGCGAGTAAAAGTTTCTTCGTCAGTAAATAAAATGTTGTGTTTATTTAGAACAAATTGACAAAATTGTATCATTTGTGGAAAATCTCACAGATTGTTTACTCACCCCTGTTGCCACTGCTAAACGACTTGAGAATCTTCATCCACACGTATTAAAATTTCTAGTTTTTGATCTCAAGTAATTCGTTTTGGTCGTCCTACATCGTTTTTATGGCGAAATGAACCCGTTTCTCCCAAACGACGAAACAGATCTTTGAAAATCTTATGATCTACTCGCTGCAGCACGTCCGCTAAAATTACTTTGTGCGTAAAGACATATATCCCTTATTTCCTTATTTAAAAAATAATTATGTCTAGGCATTGTAAATAAGGAAGTTAAAGAAATTAGCTCGAAGAATACAAGAACAGAATAAAATGATTAAATGACGTAAATGACAGAACTAAAACGTAACCAAACCACACTTTTCAATAAATACACTTTGTTTCATTAAATTTGAATTTGTCTTTCAAAAAATTATTGAAATGTTTAACGGCACTTTCTTCAAAAACGGTTGGAGTTATCAAGTTCTACCAAGTGTACCTTTTATACGTGGAAATGACGCTCTCATCAGATTTTCTGATCAGAAGTACCACAACGTTTCGTCAAAAAAAATGGAATAAATTCATCATCAGATACAAGTCCTGAGGCGCCCTCTATGATCTAACGTGATGTACTATATAAATTATTATTTCTTAAAATAAAAAAAATTCCTTGGCAAATTTTGCGAAGATCAGTCAAGAGGCTGTTGTTATTGCAAAAAAAACGGAAAAAAATAATTTGAACTTTCACACCCTGTATGTTTTTCCACAGCAACATTTTACTAGAGCATATTTGGTTATATCCTCATATTTTGACCCAAAGAATCTACCCCTGAACTGTGGCATATTATTAATGGTCCATCCGGTATAGGGTGGCAAATAAATGAGTGCCTAGAGAGGGCAAATGTCTAGAAACGGCCCTGCGTAAGACCTAATATGTTTCACATTTTATGCTCTTTGTTGCCAAATGATACTAATGCTAATTGATTGTCTATATTGTACACGATTTTGACGCTACATTAAATTATAAATTGATTATTAATATGTAAACCTACTACTAATACGCTTTTTCTCATACAACTAATAATTTACTTGTTGCCTTCTTACACTAGTTAGTAATAATTACACCATAAACATCATAGGTATACATATTTTTCAATAAATAACATAGAATTGAAATTATAATTGGATGCCGCATATTTAAATATGAGCTGCTTCCATAGACGTACTCTTGTCCATCCACAGCATATTTCCGAATCCAGTCTTTGAAATATGTTACTCTAGTAAAGATTACAGGTAATGTAGTTGAGCAGTTTTTACTTCCCCATGAAGTAATGCCTACTTGAACTTTATTTACTAAAAGCGGACCCCCTGAATCACCGTGGCAAGCTGAGACGTTTCCCTCGCCAGATAGACACAAATAACTCGTTTTAATCACGTGTGGGGAAATTATATTGCATTCCTCATTTGATAAAATACGACTGCTAATCTTTCTTAGATAGGGAGATCTAGGTTGGGTTTCTGTTTTTCCCCAGCCTAATGTAACCCCAGTTTCATTTACATACTTGTCGTCACCATCAGCGTATGCCACTGTGTTTATGTATTTGTTTATAGGCGCAGGTTTTGGTAATTTCACTAGAGCTATGTCATTTACTTTACCTTTTCTGCTAAATTTCTCGTGTAGTATGATCGTGGTACTCTCCATTACAACAGTTGAGGGTTTGGATGGTTTGCCAGTTAACTCTATGTCTCCCATATAAATCCTTACGTAACTATGTTTTCTATCTAGGCAATGTGCAGCTGTAAGCACCCAATATCTTGATATTAGAGTACCGCCGCACCTCGAATTACGCCCTACTTTTCTGACAATATAGAGGCTAATTTGAAATGGATAGGTATAAGAAGTAACTATTTCTCCTCCGATTATCCTCTCTGATCCTTTTAGATCTTTCGGGAAGATAATTTGACTTGACAAATTGTCATCTTTATATGCAATTTCTTGTGAAAGATGAACATTTGGTAAATCAAGAATAAATATCATGAACACTGCTAACCACATTGCATATATCGACTACTTCTGTATCGCACGAATAAATCCAGAAAATGATTTTATATTCTACTGCTATTTCTAGTAAATGATCAAAATAAATACTGGCAGATGTATCCGTCAAATTATCATAGTAAAATGACGTGTCGAGGGTGCTTGTGCGCTATTGCTTTTATTTTATTTATCAACCTCACTTAAAGTTGAAATCACGAATGTTGTTGTTCACGTCATCAATTTATGTAGTTATCAACGACATGCAAATTTTCTATCTTTGTAAATACAAAGCGCATATGAGCTAAAAAGCAGGAAGTCACGTCTCCTGGGGCTACGACAGAAGTTCCACCCGTAACGATGCGTTTTACAAATGAATAATACAACCGCTAGTCGTAGCCACAACCAGCGTCGAACATTTTGTCAGTTCTCTGTCAATTCAGCGGCGTGCTGTGGATGCATATATTATTAATTTTCTATTTCTATTCGTTTTTATAAGTTTTTAGTGTTCTTAACATGCGTTTCAAATTTAGTGTTTGTTTTGTTGTTGTTGTTTAAAATAGTTTGCAAGTGCAAGTAAAAAGCAATACTAAAATGCCCGGCAAAAGAATGGATGAAGTAGCTAGAGGTATGGTTATGAAATTAGTTGAGTACTTCAACCAGAAAAAATGTAACAGATGTCCCCTTTTACCTTTGCAAGCAGTCCATGAGGTAAATTGTAAAATTAATTATGGCAGCTGGTATATATATAATTAATTTTCTTTCAGTGTGCTTCTAATGCATTGGGTATGTATTTGTGTGCAGCCGGTGGAACGGATTTACAAGAAAACCTGTGAGGAGCAGGAAGCCCCAAATTCTACTGTGGCAAAATATGAACCTAAAAAGAAAAATGAAACCAAGCATATGATGGAAGCAAGGAAGATGGATGTGAGGGATACAATTTATAATATTGTACTCTGAAAGTAAGTCTATAGCGTGGTGATATTGTAGTTTTTGTTGTTAGTGGCAATAGCTTAGTTGGTTAAATGGTTAAACCATTAACCTCTCGCCCGATTATCAAGGGGCCCGTTTACATAGTTTATATGAAAATCGGAATGCTGAAGTAGTGTTGCCGTCTGGCGAAAATTTTATAATATTAAAATTGCATACAATAATAATTGCTATTTTACAGAAGAACATGTAACTATGAAGACCTTAAAGGAGGAACTGGCCACGAAGAAATTATTATTGGATTTAAATATAAAAAGGATGATAACCGGAGGGCCTTAATGGAAAGAGCTAACATTGCCGCAGAGAGGGCGGAGTTTCTACGCAAATTTAGACAAAACCAGAACCCTCCCATTAAACGACAAGATGTCTTTAGGTGAGACCTGGATCTTTGCCAAAGGCAACAAAAGGTCTTGGCAGAATTCGTTGGTAAAAAGCGTGCGGAAACCGGGTGGATTCGAGGGAAAGCGTTTTATGGTGTTACATGCAGGTCATAGTAGAGGATTTGTAGAGAACACTTCCCTTATATACCTGTGGACAGCAATAAGTTCAAAGCAGAATTATTAGCGCTGGCCAAAACACATGTAAAACCTAATAGATATGTTGTCGATGAATATCTGAAGGAACATGGCCATGAGGTATTGCGACTGCCACCGTATCACTGCCAATTTAATGCCATAGAATCTGAGCACAGACAAAAAGATTCTACGACGTGTATATAGGTGAAGAAGGATATAGTGATGACAAAGTGCTGGCTATGTGGGGAAAATCTCTACAGATATGTACTGTGGAAAGATGGGCCTCTGTTGTCAAAGACACAGAATCTCTAATTGACATATGGTTCAAGAGAGAGCATATTCTGGAGAATGTCCCACGAATTATTATTGACGTTGGGGAAGGCAGTAGTTCAGATGACGATTTCACAGGGAGCGATTCTGACTAATTTGTTTTATTTGCCACTTAACAATGTTCGCGGCCTATTGACTGTTCGTTACATTTTAGCTGTATTAAAAAATAATTCATTTATAATCAGTACTTCATTTTATGAATGTTAAACAGCGAATTCTTTTCAAAACACTAAATATGTTTTTCAAAATGAAAAACTAATTGACTCCAGATTATTTCAAAAATTAAATTTGTTGAGAAATGTACACACATATAATACGTGAAATATAGATGACTTTTTTATAGAGTACTCAGTCAAACTGATTAGCCAAAATTTTGTTTTATAAAGGTTTCCTTGTATTCTTGGTTTACTATAACTTCCTGAGAATATAAAACGATGTAATTATTTGAAATGTAAAAAAAAGAATTAACTACATATGTTTTCGAAAGTGAAAAATCATTAAAATTGTGTTATATATAAAAGAGTTTTCCACGTTCATGTAAATAGTACTAAAACCAAATATACTTTATCTTTAGTATGTAATGTTCCAATAGTCAATAGGGTAATTTATTATTAAATAAGGTATTTTATACTCTTGTTATATTTAATCATCAATATGAAGTATGCTCTACAAATGTATGTATGTTTATAATTAATTAATAAATTGCTCTCTAAATAAAGTGATATTTTTTCTACCAAACAAGGTATTGAATAGGGAACAAACATATTAAAGTTTGTCGTACTTTTAAACTTTCTCAAAAAAATACGCTTTCTCTAACTCTTCTAATTATTTTTATATATTTGACAAAAACAAATGTAAATAAACACTGTTAAAATTCATTCGATTGCATGTTTATGTCTCGGTTTATTCCCATATATTTCATTACAAAATACTTCCCTTTCGTGTTTATTGATACGCCCATGCGTGACATTCTGTGTGACCTTGAGTTAATTTGGTTAAAAAATTAAAGGATAATGACGTAAACGTCAATATTCGTGATTTCAACTATACACGTCGTACACTTTAAAAAGTACACTTTACTTTATTAATGTGAACATGGCTCTTGCAAAAAATATTAATGTCATTATTTAAACGTCAACTGTCAAAATTTTTACACATACGTGGCGCCGGTGTGGTGCAGCATACCGACCACGACAATGAAAAAACTAGAAGTGCTTGAGCACAAATTTTTGCGCCTGATCTCTAATTCTGGAAGGTACACCTCCCTCAGAGACCTGTACGCATTTTGCAGCGACATAACCCCGATAGCGGATTACGTCCAGCAGATCTCTCAAAACTTCTACTCTTTCAAGCTGGGCGATAGTCCGTTAACAAGACACATAACGCAAATTAGACAGCATAATGCCCCATTTCAGATTATACACACCTTACCGCACCAGACGTTACCGATTTTCCGGCAACTCCTGTAGCCAAACTTCACCAACTATAACCTCAGCTTACCCTATCCGCCTTTACTAATATTTCATAACTTTCATATCTTTTAAATCTTTCCTGTCCCCTCTTCCTTTCTGTTTGTAATCTATTTGTCGCGCTTTTTCTTGCTTTCTTTTTGTACATTTTTTTCTCTAAATTCATTTCTCATCGCACATTTTTACAAAATCAAAACTTGTGAAATCAAAATTTTTAAAATCAAAGTTTAGGCCCGCCTTTGTGCAGCTCGGCATTTATACACCTCGTTTGGATTGAGGTGCCTGCGTCAGCTACGAAATTTTTAAAAAGTGATAAGTGAACAAGTTTTTTAAAAAATGTGTAGTTTTAATGTTGTTAAACCTTTTATGTTAGATGTAAGTAATTTTAGTACCTTTTTAATTTGTTTATCGCGTACCTTTTATACGTGGAAATGACGCTCTCATCAGATTTTCTGATCAGAAGTACCACAACGTTTCGTCAACAAAAAAATGGAATAAATTCATCATCAGATACAAGTCCTGCGGCGCCCTCTATGATCTAACGTGATGTAATACATAAATTATCATCTCTTAAAATAAAAAAAATTCCTTCGTAAATTTGGCGAAGATCAGTCAAGAGGCTGTTATTGCAAAAAAAAACGGGAAAAAAATAATTTGAACTTTGACACCCTGTATGTTTTTCCACAGCAACATTTTACTAGAGCATATTTGGTTATATCCTCATATTTTGGCCCAAAAAAATCTACCCCTGAACTGTGGCATATTATTAATGGTCCATTCGGTATAGGGTGGCAAATAAATGAGTGCCTAGGGAGGGTAAATGTCTAAAAACGGCCCTGCGTAAGACCTAATATGTTTCACATTTTATGCTCTCTGTTGCCAAATGATACTAACGCTAATTGATCTCTCAATTTTGTACACGATTTTGACGCTACATTAAATTATAAATTGATTATTAATATGTAAACCTATTACTAATACGCTTTTTCTCATACAACTAATAATTTACTTGTTGCCTTCTTACACTAGTTAGTAATAATTACACCATAAACATCATAGGTATACATATTTTTCAATAAATAACATAGAATTGAGATTATAATTGGATGTCGTATATTTAAATATGAGCTGCTTCCATAAACGTACTCTTGTCCATCCACAGCATATTTCCGAATCCAATCTTTGAAATATGTTACTCTAGTAAAGATTACAGGTAATTTAGTTGAGCAGTTTTCACTTCCCCTCGAAGTAATGCCTACTTGAACTTTATTTACCAAAAGCGGCCCCCCTGAATCACCTTGGCAAGGTGAAACGTTTCCCTCGCCAGATAGACACAAATGACTCTTTCTAATCAAGTACGGGGAAATTATATTGCATTCCTCATTTGATAAAATACGACTGCTAATCTTTCTTAGAAAGGGAGATCTAGGTTGGGTTTCTGTTTTTCCCCAGCCTAATGCAATCCCAGTTTCATTTACATACTTGTCGTCACCATCTGCGTATGCCACTGTGCTTATGTATTTGTTTATAGGCGCAGGTTTTGGTAATTTCACTAGGGCTATGTCATTTAATGCGCCTTTTCTGCTAAATTTCTCGTGTAGTATGATCGTGGTACTCTCCATTACAACAGTTGAGGGTTTGTATGGTTTGCCAGTTAACTCTATGTCTCCCATATAAATCCGTACGTAACTATGTTTTTTATCTAGGCAATGTGCAGCTGTAAGCACCCAATATCTTGATATTAGAGTACCGCCGCACCTCGAATTACGCCCTACTTTTCTGACAATATAGAGGCTAATTTGAAATGGATAGGTATAAGAAGTAACTATTTCTCCTCCGATTATCCTCTCTGATCCTTTTAGATCTTTCGGGAAGATAATTTGACTTGACAAATTGTCACCTTTATATGCAATTTCTTGTGAAAGATGAACATTTGGTAAATCAAGAATAAATATCATGAACACTGCTAACCACATTGCATATATCGACTACTTCTGTATCGCACGAATAAATCCAGAAAATGATTTTATATTCTACTGCTATTTCTAGTAAATGATCAAAATAAATACTGGCAGATGTATCCGTCAAATTATCATAGTAAAATGACGTATCGAGGGTGCTTGTGCGCTATTGCTTTTATTTTATTTATCAACCTCACTTCAAGTTGAAATCACGAATGTTGTTGTTCACGTCATCAATTTATGTAGTTATCAACGACATGCAAATTTTCTATCTTTGTAAATACAAAGCGCATACGAGCTAAAAAGCAGGAAGTCACGTCTCCTGGGGCTACGACAGAAGTTCCACCCGTAACGATGCGTTTTACAAATGAATAATACAACCGCTAGTCGTAGCGTCGAACATGTTGTGAGTTCTCTGTCAATTCAGCGGCGTGCTGTGGATGCATATATTATTAATTTTCTATTTCTATTCGTTTTTATAAGTTTTTAGTGTTCTTAACATGCGTTTCAAATTTAGTGTTTGTTTTGTTATTGTTGTTGTTTAAAATAGTTTGCAGGTGCAAGTAAAAAAGCAATACTAAAATGCCCGGCAAAAGATTGGATGAAGTAGCTAGAGGTATGGTTATAAAATTAGTTGAGTACTTCAACCAGGAAAAATGTAACGGAGGTCCCCTTTTATCTTTGCAAGCAGTCCATGAGGTAAATTGTAAAATTAATTATGGCAGCGGGTATATATAAAATTCATTTTCTTTCAGTGTGCTTCTAATGCATTGGGTATTTGTGTGCAGATGGTGGAACGGATTTGCAAGAAAACCTGTGAGGAGCAGGAAGCCCCAAATTCTACTGTGGCAAAATATGAACCTAGCAAGAAAAATTTATAATATGTACTCTGGAAGCAAGTCCATAGCGTAGTGATATTGTAGTTTTTGTTGTTAGTCTGCCATCCATGTCAATAGCTTAGTTGGTTAAATGGTTAAACCATTAACCTTTCACCCGATTATCAAGGGGCCCGTTTACATATTTTATATGAAAATTGGAATGCTGAAGTAGTGTTGCCGTTTGGCGAAAATTTTATAATATTAAGCTTGCATACAATAATAATTGCTATTTTACAGAAAAACATGTAACTATGAAGACCTTAAAGGAGGAACTGGCCACAAAGTAATTAATAGACGTAAATGTGTCGTCCTTGTGCCATATATTGCCGCATATTGGATTTAAATATAAAAAGGATGATAACCGGAGGGCCTTAATGGAAAGAGCTAACATTGCCGCAGAGAGGGCGGAGTTTCTACGCAAATGTAGACAAAACCAGAACTCTCCCATTAAACAACAAGATGTCTTTAGATGAGACCTGGATCACTTCCCTTATATACCTGTGGACAGTAATAAGTTCAAGGCAGAATTATTAGCGCTAGCCAAAACACTTGTAAAACCTAATAGATATGTTGTCGATGAATATCTGGGGGAACATGGCCATGAGGTATTGCGACTGCCACCGTATCACTGCCAATTTAATGCCATAGAATCTGGGCACAGACAAAAAGATTCTACGACGTGTATATAGGTGAAGAAGGATATAGTGATGACAAAGTGCTGGCTATGTGGGAAAAATCTCTACAGATATGTACTGTGGAAAGATGGGCCTCTGTTGTCAAATACACAAAATCTCTAATTGGCATATGGTTTAAGAGAGAGCATATTCAGAAAAATGTCCCACGAATTATTATTAACGTTGGGGAAGGCAGTAGTTCGGATGACAATTTCACAGAGAGCGATTCTGACTAATTTGTTTTATTTGCCACTTAACAATGTTCGCGGCCTATTGGCGTTGCATTTTAGCTCTATTAAAAAATAATTCATTTATAATCAGTACTTCACTTTATGAATGTTAAACAGCGAATTCTTTTCAGAACACTAAATATGTTTTTCAAAATGAAAAACTAATTTAAATTAAATTTGCTGAGAAATGTACACACATATAATACGTGAAACTAGAAATGGCCTACGGTGCATTATGTTGTCTAATTTGTGTAATGTTTGCGGTGGAACCGGGGACCTACCGCTTGGAACGCATCGACTATAACGGCCCGACCATCGTGTCGCCTTTACAAAATGTTTCAGTACATCATGGGATTTAGAAGAAATTATTTGACGGCAACAAAATGTTCGGTTTTACTATAAAGTCGCATTTTCTAAAGGCCACAACTTTCTTAATATTTATAGTAGAGAAATGAAACTCTGCATAGCGGTAGATAACTTATTTAGCTATATTTTCGTTAGGTACAAACATTTTCGCCGAAAACGGCCTATTTGCCGAGATATTCGACTTTTAACGAAAACGCTACGTATTTTGGCCACCCGATGTCGTTTCCTTAAAAACGCTCTAGCTCGATATCGGCTCGTCGAAGGTGAGATCTGAAAAATGGAAACGATTACTCATTAAATAATCTTGTTCTCTGGGAGTTTTTATTTTTGAGAAATTTCCAGCCGTTTAGAAGTTATTCAATGAAAACCGAAAATGTGCATATTTCGCCGGAATCGCGAAAAAACACCAAAATGCAATCTTTAAACGCTCATATCTGGCGAAAAACACCACGCAGACGGCCGCACGATGTCGATACGAAAATGACATGAATGGCAATGAAAGCAAATTGTAAATCCCACCGGCAAAATCGAATTTTAAGGCCGCCAGGAACGGGGAAAAAATGGAAATTTTTGACGTTTACCAAAATAAGCCGGGCGTCTACATCATCAAAAAAGAGCGACGCAAATTCATTTTGAGGGTCGTAAAAATGTGTGGGAGAAGAGATACCTGACATTATTAGCCTAATTAAAAATATGTACCCCTAAAAGCGCGCGTCGCCAATATAAACTTAGGACGTAGTTCCGCCTCCCGCTTCCGCTCGTCCCGCTCCCGACCTCGGGCTCCGCCGCAAACCGGAGAATATCCGCCAACGAAATGCGAAAGTGCAAGGGGCTCGCACCAACACGATTTTAATATATATTGATATAGATGACTTTTTTACAGAGTACTCAGTCAAACTGATTAGCCAAAATTTTGTTTTATAAAGGTTTCCTTGTATTCTTGGTTTACTATAACTTCCTGAGAATATAAAACGATGTAATTATTTGAAATGTAAAAAAAAGAATTAACTACATATGTTTTCGAAAGTGAAAAATCATTAAAATTGTGTTATATATAAGAGTTTTACACGTTCATGTAAATAGTACTAAAACCAAATATACTTTATCTTTAGTATAATGTTCCAATAGTCAATAGGGTAATTTATTATTAATAAGGTATTTTATACTCTGTGTTATATTTAATCATCAATATGAAGTGTGCTCTACAAATGTATGTATGTTTCTAATTAATTAATAAATTGCTCTCTAAATAAAGTAATATTTTTACTACCAAACAAGATATTGAATGGGGAACAAACATATTAAAATTTGTCGTACTTTTAAACTTTCTCAAAAAAATACTCTTTCTCTAACTCTTCTAATTATTTTTATATATTTGACAAAAACAAATGTAAATAAACACTGTTAAAATTCATTAAATTGCATGTTTATGTCTCGGCTTATGTCCATATATTTCATTACCAAATAATTTCCTTTCGTGTTTATTGATACGCCCATGCGTGACACTCTGTGTGACCTTGAGTTAATTTGGTTAAAAAATTAAAGGATGATGACGTAAACGACAACATTCGTGATTTCAACTATACACGTCGTACACTTTAAAAAGTACACTTTATTTTATTAATGTGAACATGGCTCCTGCAAAAATATTAATGTCATTATTTAAACGTCAACTGTCAAAATTTTTACAAATACGCGGCGCCGGTGTAGTGCAGCATACCGACCACGACAATTAAAAAACTAAAAGTACTTGAGCACAAATTTTTGCGCCTCATCTCTAATTCTGAAACGTACACCTCCCTCAGAGACCTGTACGCATTTTGCAGCGACATAACCCCGATAGCGGATTACGTCCAGCAGATCTATCAAAACTTCTACTCTTTCAAGCTGGGCGATAGTCCGTTAACAAGACACATAACACAAATTAGACAGCATAATGCCCCATTTCGGATTATACACCCCTTACCGTACCAGACGTTACCGATTTTCCGGCAACTCCTGTAGCCAAACTTCACCAACTATAACCTCAGCTTACCCTATCCACCTTTACTAATATTTCATAACTTTCATACCTTTCATATCTTTTAAATCTTTTCTGTCCCCCTCTTCCTTTCTGTTTGTAACCTTTTTGTCGCGCTTTTGCTTTTCTTGCTTTCTTTTTGTACATTTTTGTCTCTAAATTCATTTCTCATCGCACATTTTTACAAAATCAAAACCTTGTGAAATTAAAATTTTTAAAATCAAATTTTAGGCCCGCCTTTGCGCAGCCCGGCATTTATATACCTGGCGGAAGGCTCCTCGTTTGGATTGAGGTGCCTGCGTCAGCTACGAAATTTTTAAAAAGTGATAAGTGAAGAAGTTTTTTAAGAAATGTGTAGTTTTAGTGTTGTTAAATCTTTTATGGTAGATGTAAGTAATTTTAATACCTTTTTAATCTGTTTGTCGCAGAAGGGGTTTAAGATTTTAATTGTTTTTTAACCGAACCAGACCCGTTCCGTCCGACCCTGCAATCCGCCATCGCGTAGCGCGGTGGTTGCACGGTCGGTCCCGGGATGGGTTCTGGGGAGGTACGTATTATATTAAAAAATGTTAATAAAGTCATGTTGAATTGAATTGGAGAGGTCATGAAATACAAATTTTATATGCAAAAATGATACTGGTAGGCGTGGCTAAGTGTAGTATCAAAATGGTTATCTTGCCAGATCTGGACCATTTTAAATTATTATAAAAATGTAAATAAACTGTTTTAGTTGGATGAGCTACCGAATACCTCGGCAACCCCCTCAAATTGGCCAAAAACCACCCCCAATATCCTCTTTTCCGTGAACTCGTTAATTTTCCACAATTTTTCGACTAATTGTTGTTCCTTCGAGTAGAACGGAAGGTCCCTCGAAGGATGGTGAAAACAACCTTAGGAAGCGGTTATACAATCCTGGTCACCTACCACCTTCCTCAACGAAACACCTATAAAATATCAATGTTTTTCTCACAAAAACAAATATCAATGTTCCATCCCCTAGAAGGGTTGGAAGCCTGAGGTAGGGGTGGCTGAAGTCAAATCCCTGGAGGGTCTTTCTGTTCTACTCGAAGGAACAATAATTAGTCGAAAAACTGTAGAAAAGGGGACTCTGGGGATGGTTTTTTGGCCAATTTAAGTGGGTTGCCGAGGTGGAAAAATTGGTTTGACCCAGGGAGTGGTCTAATCCGAGGCGCAAACAATCGGTAATTTTGTCATAAATAAAATGAATTAGTGTAAAGGATATATATGTAAATATTTAAATAAAACAAAACATCTAATAATCCACGTCAGATAGTTTATTTTTTCGAAAAATTCCTCAGTGCATTTTATGAACGTGATAATTAGGAGAAAAATGGTGGGAATTATATTTTTGAAAACAAATTTTATTTGGAACCTGTTGAAACAAGGGCATGAAAGTGCCGAAAACAGGTTTTTTCACGTTTTCGATGCGAAAGAAAAATTATTTTTGTACAAAAATACTACTAAATATCTCGTAAAAAGACGAAAAAAAATGAGTTTTTGACAGTTAAAATCGGTCAATAACTTTTGCACAAAAAATTTAAAACCGCTAAATATGGCAATTTTTGCCATTTAATTACAGGGACTGTAATTATCGTATGAAGTTGTTTCAGAGCTTAAATTGTAGCATTTGTTGGTACCTACCTAGTCTAAAAAATTTATGCAAGAATATTAATAACAGCGAAAATGTAAAAAAAGGTGTTTCCGACAAACAGCGTGGAAATGGTCAAAAATGGTCATAGAACGATTTTTCAAAAAGCTATTTGTTCCTGATGAAATTCTCTACTATTATTATCTTTAAATTTTCGTAAGATTTCGTTTAGTACCTTAAAAACACATTTGAAAATCGGGCTATTTCTGAATTTTGGACCTTCGGGCACTCGAACGGAGGGGAAGTGACGCGTGGTGGGTGAGCGCATCTAGCTAGCTAGCTCATTTGAAAGGGTTTTTAATTGTCTATCCAGCAGCATATTCTTCAACAAGAAAATTTAATTTGAAAATTCTGAAATATATTTGAAATGTATACAATCAAATGTCTAAACTAAACTGGCGCACGTTACTTGGATTTCTTGCAAAATTTCTTAGTTCCAACGAAGCTACACCACATTTTGCATTGGAAGTAAGAGTCTATCTCAATCAAGTTCTTCCCAATAGGTGAATCGGTAGACGCGGAGAAATTGAATGGCCTGCCAGTTATCACGATTTTGCCCCGCTTGGCTATTTTTTATGGAGTTAATTAAAATCGAAAGTCTATACATGATTTAAAAGATAGAATAAGGCAAGAAATTAATCAAATCACCTTAGAAACGTTACAAAATGTTTTACAAGAATTTCAGCAACGCCTCCATTATGGCCAAAAAGCTACGGGTGCGCAGTTTGAACATTTGATTTAAACTGTTTCATGTTCTTTTGTTTACTTAGTAGCATTGAAAATGTAATATTTTTCAATTAAAATTAAAAACCCTTTCAAATGAGCTATACACGCACCCTCGTTCCATTTAAAAATTTTAAAGGGGTGACTGTCACTCCAAGGGGGTTGAAGGGGGAGGTTTAGAATCATGCTCAAAATATGTCATTACACGCTTTATATTAGCTTCACCTGTATGTTTGTTTGTTTGTATGTATGTAACTGTTTCAATCTTTGAACGTGATTCTCACCCACTTCAAAACGTCAGAATAAACTGAAACTTTGCACACTTATCAATGACCGATGAAAATACAATGATTTGACAACTTTGTTCTAACGTTCTTACCAGGATCATCAGGATGAAATAAAATTTTTAAAAATGACTAATCTATTGTCGATATTTTGCCGGAGGCGCCCCAGTTACTAATATAACGTATTTGCCGTTGTATAAGCCCTTGTTAAACGCTAGTTCCAACTTTAATACATACATTATGATGTAATATTAATTATGTACTACTAGCGGATACTCTGCGGTTTCGAAAAGCAGGATGAATGGCGTGACAAAAAAAAATGTATAGTATAAAAAACTAAAAAACACGCTTTAATAGCAAAACGAACTAAAAAGTGAAAAATAATGTTTACATATTTTAAATATTTTATTGTAAAAAGCGTGGGGTGCAATAAAAATATAGTAAATAGCACCCCACACTTTTTGCAATAAAATATTTAAAATATGTAAACATTATTTTTTACTTTTTAGTTCGTTTTGCTATTAACCCTTTGAGTCACAATGTTCATTACAATGGACATCAATTTTATATACTACATATTAATTTAATGAAGTAGATTCTTCCGGGTCTTGCCGTGGTCGTCGAACTTGACTTGACGTTTCGCTGATCATCCTGTCAGCTTCTTCAGAAGGATTCTAAAGACAGTCTTTAGAATCCTTCTGAAGAAGCTGACAGGATGATCAGCGAAACGCCAAGTCAAGTTCGATGACCACGGCAAGACCCGGAAGAATCTACTTCATTAGACAACGGCCGTGAAAACCTGCATTCTACTACATATTAATTTGTTCCATGAAAATATTACTCAAGTCATAGTGTCCATGTGCAGGGTCGTGCATAAAGTCAACATAGAAAACACTGTAGCGGCATCTGTTGCCTAAATGTTTAAATTAGTAGTTCTCATTTAACCTGTATTTTGTGACAGTTTGCAAGGTTGTTTACATGTGAAGAAGAAATATCCTAAATATTGTAAATAAAAAATAATTTTGGCGGTTTTTTTTTTTGCTTTAGTTGGTAAGTAGTAATGTTGTTTTAGCCTGCTGTAATAATTTTTTTTTTCAAAATATTGTTGCTGGAGAGCTCATACATTTAGTTGATTTATGATGTCCATTGAAATGGACACAATGACTAACGTAAAATTGAACAAAAACGTGGAAAAATGGAAAAATGGAAAGTGTGCCGTCCACTAGCAAAAAAAATCGTTGAAATCGTTGTAAGAAACCTCTTACCAAAGCAACGACAGGCGCAGTTAGTACTTGGATGGTGACCATTCCAACGGAAACCGCGTTTTCGCCTCACACATCTTCCAGCGGCTTGTATATCAGTGTATGCGCGGAAGCTATACAACCTTAGGCGAGGGTTGTATAGGAGATATACCATCCTTCGGAGGGGATGTAAAGCCGTCGGTCCCTTGTCTATTAAATGTTAGGCAAGTAAAAGATCCCTACTCTTCTTAAGGGAAGAAGTTCGGCAAAATTCCTGGTTGGGGGTAGCTCGTCTACAGGCGTCGGTGTTAGGCCTGAGTAGCGGAAATAGGCCGACGTTAAATAAGTGTATAAAAAAAAACCTCTTACCGAAGAGCAACTTCTACACTATTTAATGAAAGACGATGACTCAGTAATTCTCGAATTTTCAGATGATGATGTTGATGACAAAAATATTGCGGACCTATCAGATTTTATTGACAACTGTGAGAATGATATTATTGAAAATACTTTGAAAGATATAATGAATGGTGATGTAATTAAGGAAGTTGTAGAAAACGAGAAAACAGAAGCAACTGAAGAAACAGAAGATTTACAAGCTCAAGATCATTCAAAACAAATAAAAGAAAAAAAGGCAGCATTAGAGAAAGAACAGAAAGAATTTTGTGAAATTTGTGATTTAACAGAAAAAGAAGAAATTAGATGGAGAAATAATGTGATATTTGAAACACGTCCGGTCCAATGGTTTGCTCGAGAAGATCCTCCAAAATATGATTTACCTCCTCCCATTCATGTTTATTTATTTTTTCCAGTCACAATGTCCATCACAATGGACATGTCAGATCTCCTGTCAAAATTGACATATGGAAAAATTAACGTCACCAAAAATTTTTGAAAAATTATAACATCATGTTCCAAATTACAGATTTTTTTTACCACAGCGTGTTTTTCAGTTTTCTTAACTATAATTTTTTAGAATAAAAAATTGGCGATTTTATTCATAAACTATTAATTATGTAGGTAATGAATGTTTCCGTTATGTATGGACCTCACTGTATACAGGGTGTTTCATTAATAATTATACATAAGCTAGCTGAAAAAATCCTTGATCAAAAATAAAAAGATGTAACCCAAAACACTTCGATAAAATGTTCCTCCTCCTTACTGAAATACAAGGTGTTTTTTTTTCAAATTTTAAATATTATTTTTGTCAATTATTTTGTTACTGTTTAATATTTCTTCTTCATATTTGGCAGAAAGTTTAAATATTTTAGGTAAAGCTAACATCAGACCATGGCAAAAGATAGTTTCTCATTATTACCAGAGGCGAATGGCAGGGACAGAGGAGTAGTTTCCCCCCTCTAAATTCTGCGCCACTGGTGGAATCGTCTTTTCAGTACGAAAATAATGTACTCTTACTTTATAACGATAAAATAATCATTTTGATAATTGAAGTTATAGATAAGGCTGCACAATAATCTGATTTTAATGTTTAGTTTATCTTTCATATTCGTATTGATCATTTCGGCATCTTTACTCATAAAATTGCATTGGATACGTGAAATAAGTTTTACAGTTAAATTTTTGTAACATATTTAATATGAAAGTGGAAACTTACAATGTTAGGTAGGTAAGTAACAATTTGAAATAAACACAACTAAGGAGCAATTCCGGGTATCCCAGCGAAAAGCGAGTCAATTTGACAATGAATGTTCACTAAATAAAATTAATATGCTGTTTTCGCCAGTAACTTAGAATTCACAAAGTTTTTTTCACTTTTTTTTCTGGAATATCCGGTATTGCACAGAAATTAAAGATAATTTATAACAAATATATTCAATGTAACCCCCTATTTACTTCAATACACTTTTGTATTCTTTTGTTAAACGATCATTAAAAAATATTTTCGGTTGATTTTTAATAAAGTTGGCAGGATTGACTATTTGTTGTCATAAATCTTGGAAAGTATTAATTTCTGGAGCATATACTAAACATTTCATGTATCCCCAGAAATAAAAGTCTAAGGGATTATAATCCGAACTTCGAGGTGGCCATGGAAATTCGTTTCCTCTACCAATCCAACGTGAGGAAGTTGATTATTTAGGTAGTTGCGCACTCCTAAACGAAAATGAGCCGGGGCGCCATCCTTCATAAACCACATACCTATTCTTCGATTGACCGGCAATCGCTCTCCGAAAATATGTGGCTGTTCCTCCAGTTGAAAACTCCTCTACGAGTAAAAGTGGCTTCGTCGGTAAAGAGAATATTGTTAACAAAATTAGGATTTAAAATTTTTCTATCTCTAATAGACTGCGCAAATCCACTCGTACAGGAAGATTCCTCGGTAATAAATTTTGGACTGGTGTAAAATGGAAAGGTCGCAGGTTTTCTTTTTTAAGTATCCTAAATACTGAAGTATTGCTTACCCCAGTAGTTGCTGATAAACGTCGACTGCTTAGTTGGGGATTATCAGCACTTCGCACTAAAATGCCCTCCTCTTGAAATACTTTTTGGCCGTCCCACATCACGTTTGGGCTTGAATTTTTCAGTGTCTCCTAATCGAATAAAAATATTTCTCAAGGTCTGGTGATTGGGTTGGGCTCTGTTTGGATACATTTTGAGATATCTTCGAGTAGCCACACGACAGTAATAATTTTCTTGTGCATAAACACACATCATATCCTGCATTTCAAAATCTGAAAAGTTATTATGCCATGGCATTTCAGTAGATACCCTTTTTAAATTTTATAACAAGCGAAATGACTGATAGTGATATCAAAAATTGACAACAATGACACAACCCTACTAGTTTCAAATAATTATACTTCAGACTAGAGCTGGACAGTATAACAAATGAATTAATATTCCTTTTGTAAATAAATTATTGTATTACACATTATCAAGAATGTAGTTAAATTTATTAAATATGTTACAAGAATGTAACTGTAAAACTTATTTCACGTAACCAATGCAATTTTATGAGTAAAGATGCCGAAACGATCAATACGAATACGAAAAATAAATTTAACATTAAAATCAGAATATTGTGCAGCCTTATTTTTAACTTCAATTATCTCGGAAAATGACTTTATCATTATGAAGTAAGAGTATATTGTTTTCGTAAAAAACGTTTTAAAATTAAAAAAGTCATACTGAAATGACTATTTCACCAGTGGCGTAGAATTTAGAGGGGGGAAACTACTCTTCTGTCCCTGCCGTACGCCTCTGGTAATAGTGAGAAACTATCTTTTACCATGGTCTGTTCTTACCTAAAATTCCTAAACCTTCTGCGAAATATGAAAAAGAAATATTAAACAATATAATTGTCAAAAATAATATTTAAAATTTGAAATAAAACACCCTGTACCTCGTTTTGGGTTACATCTTCTTATTTTGGGCCAAGGATTCTTGAGTTAGCTTATGTACAATTATTAATGAAACACCCTGTATAATGATATATTATATATTTATTCGTTTACATACTTTAATATGATGGTTATGTGCTACATTTTATCTTGGTTAAGTTCCATATTGGTCATTTTCGTGTTTCTTTTAAATTAATTTTTTGAGAAAACTTAGATATATTAACTTTATTTTACTCTATTTATAATACGACTATCTATCTACCAGCATGCAAATTTTAGAAATCAATAAGCGATTAAATTATTAAATAGAAGCATGTAAGTAGCAAACAATAATAGCGGATTAAAGAGTATTTGTTTAGGTTGCTTATTTGTACGAATAGAAATTGATGTACCGACAAAAAGTAAATATGCAGAACTAAAAGATTTTACTTTCGCAATAGAAATTGTGCTAGCATTGCTAACAATGAAATACAGAAATCAATGATAATCATACACCTTCTTAAAATTTCATAAGTCAATTATGTCATATACGTAATAAATTAATTATGTCTGCATTGTTACTGATTTCATCGTTTTTTATCATTTGCAGAAGTTGCCACTCTTTTGAAATCTAATAATAACTCATTTGTTATACGTGCGCAGGAAATTAGATATTTTTTAAATTGCCTCTAATGGTCTCAAGAGCAAACACAGTCTTATTAATTTTCATACATCAACTCTATGTGGTTAGCTTGTCTAAAAGTTGAACATTACAGGCAGTCACTAGGTTTTTCATATTTCTCACCCTTAAATAATAAAAAAACATTTTAGAGAAATTTAAAATTTAATATCAGAACCAAAATTAATTAAGTTTTAAAAAAATCAACTGCAATAGTAGTAATAGAAATAAAAAGAAGAAGATATCCCAATGCAGAAATAATATGTTGGGTATATAGTAGTAAAAGCAATACATTCCCGGAAGGCGATGTAAATTGTCCATTGAAATCCAGGAATGTGCTTTATTATGAGGTACACATACTATTTTTTCTGAAATCCCAATAAATATTATTATAAATTAAGGAATTTTCATAAATGCATAACATGGGGAGGGAGATGGCGATATTCAACATAGTTGCTCTTCCATATAACCATCTCAATTCAGAACAGAACTATAATAAAACAGTTTAATAATCATATCATACAATACAAAAAACCGCTGCCCAAGGAATCACTACTTCCACATCCACTAAATCCCAATATAATATTTTAATCTCTTTAATAATAGAGTGGGATGGTAGAGGGTGGCTGATGTAAAAAAATTTTAGAGGCTGTTGGTTTTCGTACACACACTAAATCCCAATTTAATTTTTTACTCCTTTTAATAATAGGGTGGGGCTGGCAATGGAGGTGGTAGAGGGGGTAACTAATGCCAAAAAAATTTTTTAGATGTTTCGTTTTTGTATACACACTAAATCACATTTTAATTTTTTTACCCCCTTCAATAATAGGATTGGGATGGGAATGCGGGTGGTAGAGGGGGTAGCTAATGCCAAAAAATTTTTTTTGACATTTCGGTTTAATATACACACTAAATCACATTTTAGTTTTTTTTTACCCCCTTTAATAATAGGGTGAGAGTGGCAATGGGGGTGATTAGAGGGGATAGCTAACCCCAGCAAAATTTTTTTAGACGCTTCGTTCTTGTATACACATTAAATCACATTTTAATTTTTTTTACCCCCTTTAATAATAGAATGGGGGGTGACAATGGGGTGGTAGAGGGAGTAGCTAACGCCAAAAAAAATTTTTTAGACGCTTCGTTCTTGTATACACACTAAACTACATTTTATTTTTTTACCCCCTTTAATAATAGGGTGGGGATGGCAATGAGGTTGGTAGAGGGGGCATATAACACTAAAAAACTTTTTAGGCGTTTCGTTTTTTGTATATGCACTAAATCACATTTTATTCTTTTTATTCCCTTTCATAATAGCGTAGGGGTGGTATTGGGGGTGATAGTGGGGGGGGGGGGCGGCTGATGCAAAAAAAAAATTTTGAGACCTTAACTTTTCGTACATGATCTAAATTGCAATTTTATGGACTCTTGCTTGTTTTGCCTATTTATCCTTATTTACCCCATTTACCCCCGAACGCTTCAACGGAATTAGATCAAAATATAATCTAGTTCCAGATCTCCTTACAATACATAAGTGTACCAAATTTCAAGTCAATGTCACAAACGGTTCCAGAGTAAACGTGCGCAAAAAAAGTTACAGACAGACAGACCGACCGACAGACGGGAAATTTTTTTCGTTAAAATGTAAAATCTCGACGTTTCATGACATTTTAAGCCTATTTCAACAACAAAAAAATTGCGGTACTATACTTCCACTAGACGTGGAAGTAATTAAATATCATTTATTTTACTAAATGTGTGGGCTTTGACTTGTCTCCTAAATGAGGCAACAGAGGACAGATTTTTCAGGTCATTAGGTAGAGAGTTGTAAATTTTGGCGGCGTTGAAATTAAATGAACGTTTAAATAGAGCCGTATTATGCTTAGGTATATTATAAAAATTACAATGCCTAGTAGGATAAGTATGAACCACTGCCTCTAACGAGTTTACTCAATAAATATTGTGGCGAATGAGCCAGGTTAGCTTTAAAAATTAAGCAAACTAGGTGTACCTGGAACCTCTCATTAAGATTAAGCCAGTTTGATTCTTTAAGTTTGGCTGAGATGTGATCCAACTTGCATAAATTAAAACAAAACCTTAAACAGCAATTTTGATTTCTTTGGAGACTGTCTTTATCACTCTGTAATAGAGCTGGCCAAAAGACAGTATCACAGTAAGCCAAATGTGATAAAATAAGCGAATCACATATTCTTAATTTAACGTCAGTACTTAAGAAATCTTTGTAAATGTAAAGTGTTTTTAGTTTTTTTTTATACATATATTTAACGTCGGCCTATTTCCGCTACTGAGGCCTAACATCGACGCCTGTAGACGAGCTACCCACAACCAGGAATTTTGCCGAACCTCTTCCCTTAAGAAGAGTTGGGATCTTTTACTTGCCTAACATTTAATAAACAAGGGATCGACGGCTTTACATCCCCTCCGAAGGATGGTATATCCCCTATACAACCCTCGCCTAAGGTTGTATAGCTTCCGCGCATACACTGATATACAAGCCGCTGGAAGATGTTTGAGGCAAGGACGCGGTGTTCATGTGTTTTTAGTTTAGCAAAGGACTTTTGAATTAGATGTGAAATATGTTGAAAAAACCTTAACACAGCATCAATGAATATACCCAAGTTTTTGCAATTATCACTAGGTTGTAAAATTAAGTTATTAAGAATTATTTTAAAGTTATCATCTTCCAGAATTGAGTGCTTATTTTTGCTTAAAAGTAACAATTGCGTTTTATTTTCATTCAAAGTAAGAGATTTAGACGCAGAAATTGCGTCTAGATCAGAGTTGATTCTCTCTACAGCAAGATTTATATCTGTTAGATAAAAGGAGTAGTATATTTGAGTGTCATCAGCATATTGGTGAGACTTGCAGAAGTTCAAATGTTTATAAAATCAGCAGTATAAATAGAAAATAACAATGGTCCCAAAATACTGCCTTGCGGTACTCCCTGCTCAATATCGATAGACTCCGAAAGTCAATTGTTTATCACTACTCTTTGTTTTCTTTCAGTTAGATAATTTTGAAAAAATAGTAGAGCTGCTTCGCCAAGTCCAAAGTAACCTAAATTTGTACACAGTATGGGATGATTTAAAGTATCAAAGGCTTTACTAAAGGCTAAGAGAATTAAGCAAGTACTTTTGTTATCATCAAATGCTCTTAACAAATCATCAGGCACACTTAACAAAGCAGTAGTTGTACTAAAGTGTGGTCGAAAACCAGATTGTGTGGGTGGAAAGATCTCGTTGAATAATAGAAATTGACTTAGCTGCTCGTGAACTATTTTTTCAAAAATTTTGCGCTTTAATACCTACTTATCGCTAAAAAATATTTAAAATGGACAGTGATGATGATGTCCAGGTGTCTGGGACTCCACCGAAGTTAGTAGAAGCTGCTAAAAATGCCACTTTAAATATGCGGGGTGTCCCAACTAAAAGTAGGCACCCTGAATAACTGTGGATAAATTTTTTTTGAAAAATTGGTGAAACACGTCGACCCTGTTTCCAAGGGGGACATATTTTAATGTAATACTTATATACCTATCATCATCCCTCTACCCTACACGGCCACCCCCTCAAAAAATTTAAATGACAGGGGGGTCGAGGGATACATATTTTAAAAGGTCTTTCAATTCTCTACGTAACTGTGTATTTTTTAAAACTTTTATCGATTCGTTCCTGAGAAATAAATTGTTTCATTATTTTAGGTTCGGGAAATAAAAATAAAAGAAGCAGTTTAAATTATCGTATCTATTGTTCAAAATGACCCCCCCACCGACTTCCATACAGTAGTATAATCTGTTTTGAGATTCTGTACGAACATTTCTGAACACATCTGGAGTCAATAAACGGCATTATCGAACAATTCTTTCACATAACTCTTCCAGAGATGCGGATTTTGTTGCAAATACCTTCGGTTTCAAATGTCCCCACAGAAAGAAATCCAAAGGAGTTAAATTGGGTGACCTAGCGGGCCACTCCACAGGACCTCTTCTTCCAATCCATCGCTCAGGAAACCGATTATCCAAAAATTGATGCTGCTATAGCAAAATGTGGGGTGTCCCATCCTGTTGAAAAAACAGTTCGGCCTCTAAAATATTATCGTCTTCTTCGACGATTTGGGTAATCATTGGGTCGATGTTATTTTTTACCAGATCGAGGTACCTTTCGCCATTTAAATTGTCAGGATTAAAAAACGGCCCTTCAATGTGATCCCCTAAGATGCCAGTTTAAACATTTAACTTCTGAGGGCTTTGGGTATGAGTTTCCATGAACAAATGTGGATTGGTTTCGCTCCAATACCTACAATTGTGCCTGTTTACCTCCCCATTTAAGTAAAATGTCGATTCATCATAAAAACACGTATTGTACAGTAGATTCGCATTACCGTATAATGGTTCATTAAAAATCTCACAGAATTCAAGCCGACGCGCGACGATCGGGATCATCTTCGTTTAATTTGTCTACAAATTTCAATTTATATGGATGAAATTTGTAGGCTTTCAGAATTCGATGAACACTGCTTCATGATACACTGGAAGCCTCAGCTACTTTCCAAATCGATTGAGTATTATCCATCTGCAAATGACCCAGAACTGCCACTTCGACTGCTTCATTCCTAATCGGTCGCTGAGGTTCATGCTTTTTGTTTCCTACAGAACCTTTTTCCATAAATGTTTTCAATAATTGTAAAACATACTGAGAATCAACCTTTCTATCTGGGTGATTTCTATTGAATATGCGCTCCGTAGCTCTAGCACAATTATCGTTTTTAAAATAAATGCTGACAATTTCTATTCTCTCCTGAACGGTATAAACCATTTTGAGAGCTCACTTTAGTAAAATGTATCTCGATTTAAAAATGGTTGTGAACAAATTAATGTTCAAGGACTATCAAATACTTATGAGTCTTCTATTATCCTAAAATTAAATGGACAAGGAAAGTGTTTTTTGTCGAAAAAACTCGTGTTGATTTGAGAGCACTAAAAAATTTAGGTGTATTTTAGATTTTTTAAATGATTGCGATTGTATGTAATCATCAAAAATAAAATTTATTTTCCTTAAGAATCGAGTAGTAAGTTTTTAAAAAATGCACAGTTATGTATGGAATTGAAGGACCTTTCAAAAGATGTATCACTCGACACCCCTTGCCATTTGAGTTTTCAGAGGGGGTGGCCGTGTAGAGTAGAGGCATGATGATGGTATACAAGTATTATATTAAAATATGTCCTGTTTCACCAATTTTTCAAAAAAAATTCATCTCCAAAGTTACTCAGGGTGCCTATTTTTGGTTGGGACACCCTGTATATTTTAATAAACCAGATGCATAAAATATTTATTGACAAAGCGATCCAATAAAAAATATATTGTGCATAATATTGCACGATATAAAAACATATTCGCAAAACGAATTTTAGATAACTATAAAGCGGGTTTTTCTTTTTAAATTTATTTGCCGCCCTAAAATAGTGTAATTCGTTTCACTACGGAATTACTTAGCCATACAAAAGGAACAGGAAAGTAAACTAGAAATCAGTGTCTAACAGGTGATGAAAAAATGTAAACATAATATTTGAACTTCATCGATGGTTTGTAACTACAAATATTGATTTTACTTCCGTGTGCGTTCTTTGTTCACATATCACTGAATTTATACTAGTTTACGAAAAGTTGACTGTAAAGATATAATATATAAAATAAATAGCCATATTGTCGGCTTGGTAGTGGGACGAACAGTGGCGCGTTCTTCCACCCGCTAAAACAGGTTTTGCTGATTTTCCTGTGTAAAATACTTTTAATTTGTAAATTTTATTCATTCGTAGAATCAATTATTTTTAGTTTATTAACCTCTTTTGGATAACTCATATAAAATTTGCTAAATCTGTATAGGATGGCAACAGCATCAGATTAATCAAAAATTTTGTTTTCACATCTCATCGGCATTAGATCCGCCGCCTGGCTTTATTCGTTTTGTTTCAAAATTTGTATCGGGTTGAAGAATACTATGTAACGCATGATATAATGAGATAAATGAAGTACACAAAATGCAATGTAAACTATAGCTAAACAAAATAAAAATATTTTTAATGGTTTAATGGTTCTTCCACCCAGACGGCCCGGGTTCAAAACCGGGTCACAGCAAGTCGATGAGATATACTGGATGAGCGGATCTGCTCGCGTCACTATCTTTCGAAAGAGATGTAAAACTGTGGGTTCCATGTATCTACGATGTGAGCACGTTAAAAATCCCTACCCCACGACAAACTGTGGGGATTCGGTAAAATTTCCAGGTTAGGGGTCCCAGTGCCTACACAGACACTGATGAGCTTATCCCCTGGCGTCGGTGATTGGCCTTGGTAGCGGAAATAGACCGACGTTAAATAAATGATTAAAAAAAAAATAGCCATATTAAGAATACTTCCAGAACTAATGTTATTTTCGTAATATACGGGGTGTCCCAATACTGCGTCAAAGTTCAATATCCGTCTTATGAGAAGACTTTGGAAAATTATTTTTTTACGGAAATGATATAGTGTCAAAAGCCGCACATTTTAAAAATATTTTGAAATATACAGGGTGACTCGCTGCAGTGGAGCATCTTTGAGGTCATTTTTTGTAATTGGAGCACCCTATAAATTTTTGCATTTATGAATTCAGCGAAAAATTACCTTTCCAACGATCTCCAAATTTTTTTTGACATGGCGTTGCCGAGCTATTCGAAAAAATATGAAAATTTTGGTCGGAACAAGGTTTAGTTTAACAAATTAATTCGCCATGTGTGTATTACTATTAATTAAGAAGATTTATTTTGCAATTATGTAGGCAAGAGATGTACTACAACAACACAACCACCAAATATTGATTATAATTATACAGGGTGTATTTTATACTAGCGCTAATTCAGGACATTTTAAAGTGAATTTTCTCATTTTTTTCAAATGGAACACTCTGTATATTATTGTATTTTTGAATTGGCGTGTCAAAAAATGGAAAACGTAATAGCTCATAAGAAAAGCAAAGGATTTTGACGAATCTTGTTTCAAACTCTTTGTCTCGAAAGGGTTACAATATCAAAAAATTTGGATATTTTACCACAATAAGTAATTATTCACAATTAAAAAAGGCGCTCTGTATAAGATTTCGATATTTTCCTTAACAATTCTAATGGTTATTATTTTACCCTGCATGATTTCTGAAATATAGTATTAATTTGACCTACCAAATGAGGCTGGCAGAGATTGTTCTCCGTATCTATCAATAAATCTCTCTCTGTAACTCGTTCAGGCTTTAGGGCCAAATTATTTTGAAAATTTGGTTGTAGCTCTTTAGCTATTAGAGCAGTAATTGTACCTTAAGATGGCTAGCAAAAAATGCATAGGTAAAATAAACACACAAAACGTCACATCACATATATGTATAAAATAAGGTGTATGCTACTTTACGGGTGTGGCTTCAAAATAATGAAAAATCCCATCAACATAGGTCCGCAAATGATCCCCTACCGTGTTAACCGAAATGATTATTTTTGGCGACAATTTGTAGCTATTGCTCATAAACTACAAAGGCGAGTATTTCAGTACGTTTGTTCGTGGGGTAGGAAGATAGAAGGGACTTATGATTACGTGTTTCAAATGCACAGACATGAAAGTTCAGCATGTTCAAAATATATTTTTTTCAATATACATATTTTAACGTATTTTATTGAACGTATCTTTCTTACCTAAATCGATATTGCAATAATATTGTCACAATCGCCGTTAACACAGAAGTAGGTATTGCTCATGCTAATTAGCCGAAATTGATGCTTTTTAAATAATCAATCTTGTTGGGATGAAATAAAGAGGAACGATCTACGATTTTTATGAATAATATCCTATGCCTAAAATCGATATTTCCAGAGATATTTTTACTTTTTCATTAAAAGCCGTTAAATTATAATACTTTTCATTTTGAACTGATCTAGTAACCATGATTTTGACATAAAGTGAGAATTATTGAAAGTACTACTAAATTTTTTCTAGGTGCGTCTTGGTTGCATCAGTTCACAATTTAATTAAATCGCATTTAAGTATATCTTAAAAATTTATAAATAATCGTTTAATATTACAAAAAAGTTGACATAAATAATACGGTATTAGGTAATACAAAAATTGGCACTATCCTCCCAGTACGTCTATGCATTTCTGTAGACGATTTAATTCTTTTTTTCATATTTTCTTTTGTAGTTATAGGTGTTTTGTACATTTGCTCCTTAACATAGCCCCAAAAAAAGAAGTCTATTTTGGTCAAATCAGGGCTTCTGGCAAGCCAACTATGGGGTCCTCTTCTTCCTATCCAACCATTTGGAAAAGCGTCGTTTAAATGTTCGTCAATAGCTGCAGTGTGGTGCACAGATGCTCCATCGTGGGGATACCACATTCTCTCCCTAATATCCCTGGGGACATCCACCAGTAATTCTTCCAAGCTGTCTTGCAAAAGTTCCAAATAAATTTGACCATTCACACTTCCAGCAAAGAAATGTGGTCCTATCATATAATACCCAACAATTCCTCCCCAAACATTCAACGACCATCTTGCTTGGATATTTGTTCGTGAGATGTAAGGATTGGTTGTGTTGTAATAATGAAAATTATGACGATTAACAAGTCCATTTTTATGAAAGCTTGCTTCATCCGTAAACAAAACACAGTCAAAAAAATTTCTTTGTTGTCCTATTTTTTTGTTTTGCCCATTGACAAAATTGTATTCGGTTTTCATAATCCCTATCAATCAGTCCCTGCATTAGTTGAACGTGGTAAGGATGAATTTATTTTTTTGTAAGATTTGATGGACTGACGATCGCTTTACACCGTTTTCTCTTGCCAATTCTCTTATACTGCGATGTGAATCTTCAATCGCGCTATGACTATTTCGTTTTCTTAATAATAGTAATAATAATAAAGTTTATTTACCGAAATACAAATTTGCGTACATTTCAATAATAAAGATTACAATAAAGCGGTAAACAAACATCGAGGTACCCTCAACGGGGAACAATAGTAAGTAAAATGTAACAAAAAAAAAATACAAGCAAAACAATACATACGAAAGTAAAGTACTAGTCCACAAAAAAACCGCGCGTGAACAGTACCTACTATTACATTATTTATTTTCTGTACAGTTTATTATTTAATATATAAAAGTAAAATAAATATTAAAACTGTGATAAGCACAATTTTATTTTATTTTATATTAGGCACCTTGCTACGAGCAAGGTAATCGACCAAAACGCAAGGAAGTATCTATGTGATTTATGTTTGTTTCTATTTATGTTTTATATAAGAGTGGGGTAAAGATAGTCATAATTGACGGTGTAGTTTATTGTATATACAATACACACAAGTATGTTAAAAGTTATAAATATTATTTATATTTATTATTTGATGAATATTTAATCCAGGGATATTTAACAATCAGTTATTGAGTTTGTTTTTCATCACTACAAGAGAACAAGCTTTCCTTATTTCTTCTGGTATCTCGGCGTAAAGGATATGACAAAGGTAGGTAAAAGATCTTTGACTGATAATTTTGGTCATTTTAGGTATTAAAGTAGTTATTTTGGAAAATCTGGTGTTGTATTAATGCACTATCGGTGTAAGACTATTATGGCATTTAAAATGTTTAATTGTTAAGCGATGGAAGAAAAGCTGTCTTATATCAAGTATTTTAGATTCCGTGAATAAGGCTTCGCTTTTCCCATATATGATTTTCAGAATCCGCTTTTTGATAACCTCTAAACTTCTTAAGTGGTTTTTGTTTACACCTCCCCAAACCAATATGCCGTATGTAATATACCATTGAACCAATGAGTAGTGTAAGGTTCTTAATTGATTTTCTTTAAAGACCTGTTTATATGTCTTAAATTTTCTAGCATTCTTCTAATCTTTTGTACAACATAATCAATTTGGTGGTTCCAACGCAGATGGCTATCGATAATTATTCCTAGATATTTTATTTTTAGCTGATATTGTTATTTGTTGTTGGTTTACACTGATTTATAACTTGTTAAATTCTGGTAGCGAATCTTGGTAGCAACTAAATGGTACAAAAAAGATCCTAGTGAAGATTATAGATAGTAGTTTGCTATTGAACCAATCAACTACTTTTATGAAGTCTTGATCAACAGCTTGCTTTAGTTGAATCCACTTTGAGCAATTGTAGAAAATTGCAGTGTCATCTGCGAAACTGAAGATTTCTCCTAGAGTGTTAAGGTTAAACAAGTCATTCGCGTATATATTGAAGAGCAGGGGTCCTAAGACAGTTCCCTGGGGTACTCCAAATTCTACAGTTTTTTTTAGAACTCAAAAATTTCCGATACCTACACATTGCTGCCTATTATTTAAATAACTACGTAGGAGGTTAAGTGCCGTTCCTCTAAATCCAATGTTCTCTAGAGTTTCTAATAATTTATTATGAGATACCGTATCAAAAGCTTTAGCTAAATCGACAAAGATGCAAATGGCGGGTTTTCGCTCATCTAAGGTTTTATATATGTTGGCTACAACGCTCGCCATAGCATCTTTGGTCGATCTAGCATCTCTAAAACCAAACTGTTTGTGTGATATTATATTATATTTGTCGAGAAAAGCTGTAATACGTGTTTTGAGAATTTTTTCAAATACCTTTGCTAGTGGTGTACTAATTAAAGATATCGGTCTGTAATTTACTAATTCTATTTTGTCTAGATTTTTATATATTGGCTTTATTAGAGCTTCTTTGAGTATGTCCGGAAAGATACTTGTATCGATGGATTTATTTATAATATATGAAAGAGGTCCTTCATTTGCTACATTTTTTGTTCGTTCCTTTTTCTCATATTCCACTTTCCCCGTATGATCAAATCGTTCCATCAACCCCTCAAATGATTTTTTAGAGGGCTGTTTTCTTTCCGGATATCGCTCCTTATAAATTCGAGTTGATAGCAAACGATTTTTATCACCCGCACCCAAAACATAGACCATATCGACCATTTCTTCTCTCGAAAAATTCATTATTGGAAACTGCGAATTTTAATCAAATTTATAACTTAAAATACATGTAAATACTTTGTCACAATAGTTAATAATTAAACGTCAATAAGATAACTTTCAATTATTCTCACTTTATGTCAAAATCATAGCTACTAGATTAGTTCGAAATGAAAAATATTAACGGCTTTTACTGAAAAAGCAAAAATATCTCTGGAAATATCGATTTTAGGTATAGGATATTAGTCACAAAAATCGTAGAGAATCAACGTACGAATTCAAAAATACAATAATATACAGAGTGTTCCAACTAAGAAAATTCACTTTGAAATGTCCTGAATTAGCGTTAGTATAAAATACATCCTGTGTAATTATAATCAATATTTTGTGGTTGTGGCGTTGTAGTACCTACATCCCTTGTCTACATAATTGCAAAATAAATCTTCTTAATTAATACACACATAGCGAATTAATTTGTTAAACCTTGTTCTGAACAAAATTTTCATATTTTTCCGAATAACTCGGCAACGCCACGTCAAAAACAAAAAATCTGAAGGTCGTTGGAAAAGCAATTTTATGCTGAATTCATAAATGTAAAAATATATTGGTTGTTCCATTTAAAAAAAAAGGCCTCGAAGATGCTCCGCTGTAGCGAGTCACCCTGTATATTTCAAAATATCTTTGAGATGTGCGCCTTTTGACACTATACCACTGCCATAAAGAAATAATTTTCCAAAATCTTCTAATAAGGCTGATATTTGACTTGGGACGCACTATTGGAACACCCTGTATACTCGGACGGTAGCACAGTGTTTAGCGCGACTAGTTTTCTCTCTGAACATACCTAGCGAAGTGGGTTCGAGCTTCACCTACTGCAAAGTAATTTTCAATTATAAATTACCTCCTAAGAAGTGGTTCGGATTCCACTATAAACTATAGGGCCCCGTCTCCTTTACTCACAAAAGTCTAGGCTTAAGAAGGTCATTTAAGTGATCTGGACGGCGTGGCGGTTAAAACATTTATTTATTTTACATTTTACTATAACTTAATACTGTTTTCACCTGAACTTAATTAGTTTAAACTATAGAGAAGGAATGATTTTTTATTAGAAAACAAAGCACACTTGGGCATGGTACCTAAAAACTATAAATTGCTTTTATAATGTATCTTGTTTAAATTTACAGTTCTTAAATTTCGTGTGTACCTGAAAGAAATTGTAAATAAACCATTTCTTACCACGATTTAATTTTTTGTAGATCCTTTTTCTTCCCTTCTGGTACGTCTTTTAAACCGTCCAAAAAGGGGTGGCTATATTTTGGTGCCATTTTTTAAAAAACACAATCACAAAAACCACCACAACACAAAACTTAACACTTTTTTAATACCCGATAGATAGATTCGACCGAATCGTAGAAATTGTTTTGATTCTGTAGATATTGTCCCGCACAGCTCGACCTGTGGCGAACGTTTCTTGTAACCGTATGAAATCTCGTGGACTAGTGGTACTAGTGGTCGATTTTCACTATACTGAAATTGAAAGTTGGAGGGGACTCACCTGCTCTTGCAGAAAGCAGGAATTCTACGTATACCACATTGCGGCTCGCAAACAGGATAGATTATATATACAAAGTAACAATGTAGGAATAGCAATTTTATTTGTTAAATTTGTTGTTGGCACACAAAAAAAAATTGGCATAAAATCAGCCATTGCTTCATATAAGAAACTCAATTATTTATTTATTTTCTTTTTAATTATTTATTCACATCTACACAACGGTAATAAGGGACAAGAAAATTTAAAAAAGTGTATAAATATTCTATACAGAAAAACCAACAGATATAAAGACAAAATTATTAACAAAAGGAACATGTAAGGAACAAATATAAGAAGCAAGACTAGAAGAAGCAAGACTGTTAAATATTTAGTACCTATTTGTTTTAATTTTAACTACAGATGTATTAAAAATATCTCATACCAACGTGTAATTGCTACACGTTCTCAATAATAGATACTTGTAGGAGATTATTCGAGGGGTAGAAAGGTTTCAATGTATTCTGTTTCCCATTTCTCGCCGATAACTGCCAACACTCTGATCCGTATGTCAAAGTTATTTCCACAATTGTTGTGTAAATTGTCATTTTGGTGTTTAATCTGGTTCGACCAAAGCAGTGAGTTAATGATCAAACACATTTCTGACCCTGCTATACCATATATCCTGTATCACCATTTGATGTTTTTTCCCAATTTTAGTTTCCTCTCCCATGCGTAGATATATATATTTTTTCCGTATTCATATTCTTACCCTATTTTCTATATTCTCCTTCTATAATAAGTTTTCTTAACATTCAGCGTGTCCCATTTTGTTTGGAATCACCCCTATGAAAAGTTTATTTAATATGCGATTTAGATATATTTTTTTAAATATAGATCTTTGAAAAACACATCTTTGTGTTATATTAAATTTTACAAAACGTAATAGCGTGGTATACTATGATTTTATTTCGGATCAGAAAATGGTGAAATCTTATTAGTGCTTTTTTATTTCAAATCTGAGTGCTCCACTGGATTCAGCAAGCCCCCCAAATATGTTTGTACCAAATTTCGTTGAAAAAGTCGTATTTTTGGATTTTTAGAGGTTAGAGAAATAAAAATTCCGAAATTGCCGAATTGCATGGGATTGTGTATTTGTGAAAAGAGTGTCTTGACTGTAATAACTGACAAATAAATGATTCATTGTTCAAATGTGCTTTTAGAGGGCGGAATATTAAATTTTTAGTCGCAAACTCCTCTATAAAATCCTTATTTTACTATAAAGAACATAACCAGACTGCAACCAACAGCTACTCTCCAGGTTATATGCCCCGCCGAGCGCTGAATTACAAGTTACAAGCCTGGCGCGTTAAGTGTAATAATTGCATATTACCATCAAAACGCTAATGCTTCGATTGCAACAAACACCAGCCGAAAGGCTGATCCTACTTAAAGGAGCTCTCGAGCTGTTGGCTCTCGGTAGCCAATAGCTCGAAACTGCAGTCTGCAAGTGGTGTGTGATGACTGGCACGAGAGCTCCTTTAAGTAGGATCAGTCTTTCGGCTGGTGTTTGTTGCAATCGAAGCATTAGCGTTTTGATGGTAATATGCAATTTATTACACTTAACGCGCCAGGCTTGTAACTTGTAATTCAGCGCTCGGCGGGGTACATAGCCCGGAGAGTAACTGTTGGTTGCAGTCTGGTTAGTTCCTTATAATAAAATAAGGATTTTATAGAGGAGTTTGCGACTAAAAATATTATGTTTTAAATTATTCATTGTTGATGAGTAGATATTGCTTATTAGTACACACAGATTAGATTAAAAAACACTGAATAGAAGAAATAATTTATAAAGAAATAACATTTGAGCTGTATACTCTCGATAGGGTTAGGAATAGATACCCGAAAAGTTCTCACCCCATTCAGAAACGGAAAGTCTCTTTTTTGCAAAAAGCTACCCCTAATGGTGCCTTAACGCTGGTTTTTCGCTTTTATCTTGTAAACCGTTCATTGGAAGAGAAAAAGTGTAGGAAATAAAAATGTATAACCTTCTATCTATCTTATCCCCGCCTATTTCGCAGTAACAGCGTCCAAACTGGGGGTAGTTTAGAGCGCATAGGTAAAAATCGATCTTACACGAAGTTTCAAAGCGAATATCTCAAAACCGGTTGATTTAACGAGAAAAATGCCCAAGAATGAATTTATAAAGCGGAATTTTTTCTATAAGACGCATGTCTAGCGGATGTTGACGCAAGTGATTTTTATTTATTTTCCCTTCTTTCCACAAAGATACGTTTTTTTATTTGAGCTCTCAGTGCGGTTTTTTTAGTGGTTTACCCTGTAGGCCTATTCATCGGACGCGGTCATTTTGAAAAAATTTTAAAGTTGTTCGTATCTCACTTATTTTTTGGAATTTTTTACATCTGAAAAAATTGTTGCACTTAGAAATTTATGCTTAATGAGAAGCCATCAAGAAAATATAATTCCGTTTAAGAAAAAAAGTTGATGTCACCTCCGATTCAACCGTAAGTGATATTTTCATTCCTGTTAGTCTAAAAGTAGCCCATTATTGTTTAATTCATGTGTACCAAAAACCAAATTTTTAAATACAAAAACAACCAAAATATTTGGGGCGTACATTGACTCGTGGCTACGCGGTATATATGTAATTATTATTTTTTAAGCAATATGGCCATGCTGTAATATCTACCAGCGAAATTACGCTTCTTTCACAATTTTCATGTTTTAAATTACATATGCCCCCAATTGCCTCCGAGAGGTGGACCCACACACATATTAGGCTGGGAGCGGTGTCACTGAACATTTTTTGCAAAATTTTTTACACCTGCGAAATTTCTGTGGTGAACTATACCTGCCCTTCCTCTCAGTATTGACATTCCAATCTTTATCTTTGTTTATACATATCAAATAGTTGGGGCGAATGTATGTGCGTCTTTACTATGTACATACTTCGGTATGCGATGTAAAGCAACGACAGGCGCAGTTAGTACTACTCGCCTGACACATCTTCCAGCGGCTTGTATATCAGTGTATGCGCGGAAGCTATACAACCTTAGGCGAGGGTTGTATAGGAGATATACCATCCTTCGGAGGAGATGTAAAGCCGTCGGTCCCTTTTCTATTAAATGTTAGGCAAGTAAAAGATCCCTACTCTTCTTAAGAGAAGAGGTTCGGCAAAATTCCTGGTTGGGGGTAGCTCGTCTACAGGCGTCGGTGTTAGGCCTCAGTAGCGGAAATAGGCCGACGTTAAATAAATGTATAAAAAAAATATATCAAATAGTTCCAAAGAAATAATTCAGGATGTCTGACAACGCTGCATTTTTTTAAATCTACCTATTTAGATTATTTCTTATAACACATTCCTTTCACATTCTTTAAATCATCGGTGCATCAAGTCATAGCCATATGCTTCTCTCATGGTCAATTCTATGACGCTTGCTCTAGAGTAATTAAGAAAAACAATGTTTTTATTTTGACTTCAGAAGGCACAAAAATATTGTGTATGGACAAGCATTGACAGAGCCTCTCTTTATAATGCCAAAAATACTTGTCTAAAAATAATAATGTTTCTCGCACAAATCGCAGGAAACTTAAGACGCCTCTGCGATTATTCATATTTTATATTTCAATCTAAATCAATATATAATAATAATACGTTATTTTCAACAGGTTGACACCCAATTACAGAAAATAATGAACAGAATATATAAAAATAACAATAATGAGATAAAAATTTACAAAATTACATTAATTTACATTACATTACATAATACATACATGCATACATACAAAATACATACATACTACATACATACATACATTACATTACATAGTTACATCAATTTATTATTTATTAATTATAAAAATATTAGAAAGATATTATAGATTAGATTGTTATAATTAGACTTAATCAGTTAAATGAATCTTTGTACATACGAATAATGTGGTTTAGAGTATCATAGGTGAGGTCGCACATATGAGCAACTTCATTAAATATCTTGCACATGTTGAATATTGGAGACTTAACCTGAATGTTAGTTCTGCTGGTATTGACGTAAAATGCATTGTGCAGACGAGCGTTCTGCCTTGATACATGAAAGTTAATTCTATTTACTAAGTGAATATAATCTAATTGGTTATGCAGTATTTTATATAACAATTTTAGTGCTGTGCAATTTCTTCTAAGTTCTAGCTAGTCAAAATTGAATGAATTTAGTACTGTATTGTGATCATAGTCCCAAACAGGATAAGACCCATTGGATTTAAAATATATATATTTAAGAAATCGTCTTTGTATGGGCTCAACTTGCATTTTAGAGTTTTGATAAACAGGTGACCAGATGACAGAAGCATATTCAAGTTTGCTTCGTATAAATGACATATATATTAATTTCAGAGTGTTGATATCTGTAAAGCTGCCCCAGTTCCTTATACAATACCCGAGTGCTTTAGAAGCCGAAGTAACAATTGTGCTTATATGGGTAGAAAAACTGAACTTGGAATCGCATGTTACTCCAAGATCCTTAAAATTTGTACATCGGTCAAGAACGGTATCATTAATCGTATATACGAATAAAACTGGCCTTTTGTTATTGTAGAAGGACATTATCTTACATTTAGATGTATTTAGTTTTAAGTAGTTATTCTCGCACCATTCGTTAACTGAGTCTAACACTATTTGCAAGTCAGAGCAGTCGTTTGGCTTGCTTACTTCAGAGTAGATTTTCAAATTGTCCGCGAAAAATAAATGTGAAGAACTCATAGTGAGGGATAAATCATTAATAAATACTAAGAATAAAAGTGGCCCTAGTTTTGATCCTTGAGGGACTCCGGATATTGCACAAAAGTTGCGAGAATTATATCCACCGTATTCCACGAACTGTGTTCTGAGTAGAAAATGATCGATTTTGTCGAAAGCTTTTTGAATGTCAGTATAAATAACATCGACTTGGCCTTGTGTGTCCAATATATTGAAGTGAATGGCTGATTTTTTTCATATAACATACAGGATATCCCAATATCAAAGTCCAATATCGGCCTTATTAGAAGACTTTGGAAAATTATTTTTTTTTTATGGAAGTGATCTAGTGTCAAAGGCGCACATTTTAAAAATATTTTGAAATATACACAGTGACTCGCTACAGCGGAGCGAGGTCTTCTTTTTCTAATGGAACACCTTATATATTTCTACATTTATGAGTTCAGTGTAAAACTACCTTGTTTCAACGACCTCCAAATTTTTATTTTTGACGTTGAGTTGCCGAGTTATTCAAAAAAATATGAAAATTTTGGTCGGAACAAGTCTTAACAAATTAATTCGCTGTGGGTGTATTACTATTAATTAAGAAGATTTATTTTGCAATTATGTAGACAAAGGATGTACTACAATGGCACAACCACCAAATGTTGATTATAATTATACATGATGTACTTTATACTAGTGCTAATTCAATACATTTCAAAGTGAATTTTCTCAATTTTTTTAAATGGAACACTCTGTATATTGTATTCTGTACGATTTTTGTGAATAATATCCTACACCTAAAATAGATATTTCCAGAGATATTTTTACTTTTTCATTAAAAACCGTTATATTATAATACTTTTCATTAAAGATTATCGTCTCGCCCATTAGAAAAAAAATTAACCCTTATAATACGCAATACAAATTTGTTGTGCGAGCGAGGCTAGCGCATGTGACGTCACCTACTTGCTCGGCGGTTCAGCGTAGTGCTAGCCTGTATGCGCGTTTAGTGGTTTGCGAGAGTTTCTTGCGATAAGTGATTCAAACATAACTGCACGTAAGTTGTGCTTTGTACCAAAATGTAAAAATATAAGTTACAAAACACCGAATAAAACATTTATAACACTCTCAAGAGCTCCAAAAAGTAGAGAAAAGTGGTTTGCGGCAGCACGACGCGACATCAAGGAAGTTTCCGAGCAATGTATATTATATTGTTGTGAAGACCACTTTAAGGTAAAATTTTGTACATATGACTGTGTTCAAATAAAATGTTATTTAAATATTATAGCTAGAAGAGGACATGGAAAATTACGTGGAGTATAAATTAAGCAAAGTAAGCAGAATATGAAAACCAAACGTAGTTCCTCATTTATTCGCATGCCAGCCAGATAAGAGTTCTTCGAAAAAAACGGTTCTTGAAAGTAGTGAGAAACGATCAAGGAAAAAATTTATAGTAGATCTCATGAAACAATATGAACAGAAAATGGAAACGGAAATAACTGAAGAATCTATATCGGAGGAAGCAAGTCAACTTGTGAAAAATCTTCCGTCAACATCTGGTATTGTACAACGGCGCGAAGTGGCATGCCAAGCGAAAAAGTTTCATTTTAGAAGTAAAGGGATACAAGTAGATTGGAAAATGAAAGATGCAGTGACTTCGCCCTTGAAAACTGTAGTATTGGATTTGAGGAAACCTGCAATAAAAAGAGCTTTGCAGTTCAATAAAGGACCCGTGGAACTTAAACTGACAAGTCAACCTTAGACACTTCTGATTCATCTGATATTTACCAACCTACAGAAAGTACAGGTAGTGATGAGTCACAGTTAAAATCACCGACCGAAGAAAAGAAAATTGCAAAACTCCTTACGAATATAATCGAAGAAAAGTTACGTATGTATACTGGAATTCCGATCAATTATGTGGCATTAATTGAAAGGCTGGAATGTAACTCAAATTTTAAAAAGAGAGATATATACTTAGTACTATTTAAAATCAAGTCAAACGAGACATTTGCCAAAATTGGTGATTTATTCAGAATATCAAAAGTAAGCAGTAGCCGGATATTTTCTCAGGGTGTGATTAAAATGGCAGAATATATGAAGAAACTAATATTGGCCCCCGAAGTCGTCAGTTCAAAGAAATTTACCCATTCTCTTCAGAATGTTATTTTCCAGGGTTCCATCTATCGTAGATTGCCTAGAGATTGAAATTCAAAAACCCACCTCAGCGTTACATTAACCTGGTCTGACTACAAGAAATGCAATACTTTAAAATATTTAATTTCTGCCACACCCGATGGTTTCATCAATTTTATATCTTTCGGATACGGAGGACGCGTTAGCGATGTTGCCCTACTTGAAAATTGTGGATACTTGAATATTCTGCCTGAAAACTCTGTAGTGATGGCAGACAGAGGATTTAAGCAAATCGAACTTTTACTCAATGCAAGAAACTGTACATTAGTTCCACCGCCTAGTGTTACTAGTGATAAACTTATGACAGAAGATACCAAACGGATTGTTAGTGTCCGGAATCCATATTGAGCGTGTCATCAAACGTATTCGTGCTTTCAAGCTGCTAAGTCCACATACCACAGTAAATTCCGAACTGGTACAAAAAATAGATAGTGCGATAGTCGTTGCTTGCGCAATAATAAATCTGCAAAGACCAGTATTAAAACACCTATTTTTTTCTAAGCAATTACACATGTTTTGTCAGATCTTAGGTATAAACCACAAGCCCGAACAATAAACATGCACTGACTGCCTTGAATATTCATAAAATCCGTTTTACGGTCTGCAACTTTCTTGCAAATTCAATAAACCTTCAACAAAGGCATGCGCAGTTGAGAGCCAGGTGATCACATTTGGCAATTTACTTGCAGCTTTCAACATCTTGCAAATAATCGGGTTTGCTCGATTTTTCTTGCAACTTACTGCACATAAGTTGCAAGAAAAATCTGCAACTGCAAATTTGGTGAATAATTTAGTGTTTTCTATGTTACCAATACAGATAAAAAGTTACTAGAAGTATTAGAATATTACTTCATGTCGCTTGGCCCGATTAAGAGGTTATAGACGATAAAAATAGACGAAAGCGTATTCACATGAATATTCTCGGCGACTAAAATGAGCAGAATAAGTTAGGTTAATGTATTTAATTTGTTAAACACAGTACAATTTATTTTTACAGAGTTGGCAAATCTTGCACAATATTATTGCAATTACAGAAATTGCCATATGTAATTTTATTTTCTTTATTATCAAATATTTGCTAGACATATTGAGAAAAAATTGCCATGAACTTAGGCCTGCAAATACTTTATGACTGAGTCCTCCGGCTCCATCTGACACCATTACAAACTTCGTCAATTTTTGGTCGCAGATAATTTTTTATATTATTTTTATTTTATCTGTCAGTTATAAAAATTTATATATAATTTCATTCATAAAAATATTTTGTCATTTGATCAATGATTCGCCAAATAAATTAATATTTATTTACAAAATATTTATAAAAGCATTTCTTTCAATTAAATAAAAATAAAATAACCCTATTCACATCATTCAATGAATAGATTATTTTAATAACAAATAATAATTTTTGGTAAGGAGTATATTATTCACGTAAATAAATTGGTTCTACTTACACTGTCATGATATCAGTAGTTCATTGATTGCTGCTATTAATTATTACGTTTACAATTATCACAAACTGGTATCTTCATTACTTATTTATTGATCGTAAAGCTGTTAGACACATTAAGAACTTAAGACATGAATACAAATATGGGTATTAAAAGTATTTAAAGAATATATATACATATAAATAACACGTCTTGAAGTTACAAAGAAACATCTAGTCCATTTATATAATATATCGACTCTGGGGCCGCAAGCAGGAAATTTTGGGGTCTATTAATATATGATCTTGTGGGACATTCTGCTATATGTCTGATGGTTCGGGTTTGTTCGCAATTACAGAGTAGTGATGGTTGCTTACCCCATTTGTGCAGAAAGTATGCAGTATGCACACTTGCTATGTTGGATTCCAAGTCTGTTGAGCGTGGACCATGTTTTACGTGGCAATTCATAACCAGTTGGTAGTTGGATATTGCATGGCATATTCTTGTGTTGTTATGGTCCATCCTTGTCTTCATGCGTTAAGCCGACACCACACATTGGCCATGTCATATGGCAAGCGTCACTTGGCCAGCATGTGGATGGAGAATTTAGCGCTTGTAAAAGAGCTGGCAGACGTTGGCGTTCGCAATTGCCACCTGCCGTAGGGTTGTCGGCTTTATTCTTTCCTATTATTTGAGTTTTCTACCACATGTATTATTGCCCTCTTCAAAAATAAATCACCGAATCTACAAAATAATAGAATTATTGGAAAAAACCTCTGCGCCCGTGACGTTTACGCCTAAGGAATAGACAGAGGTTATGTTTTGCAAATAATATAAATCGGAATAAACACAGAAATAATGTATTTTGCTGACGTTTCGGAAAGTAATCTCTTTCCGTTTTCAAAGCTTTTTTTTTGGAAGAACTGTTATTTTACTGTGTTTGTCAAATACACAGCTTTAAGATTCTGTTTATGTTATTTCCATAGATACTTACTACTTTCACAGAACATAGAACTGATGATATTTTCTTTTAGATAATGTTGAGTTTGTTAAGTTTTCTTTTAACATTGGTAGCCAGGTTGTACAAATATCTACAGAACAATTCGATACGCACTTGTCTTCATTTAATAAGATTATTGCTGATTCTTTAATTTTTCTTTTTTTGGTATCTGCTTCTTTTGTTAAAATTTTTGCCGAGTCCCAGTTTATTCTATGTCCGTTTTCCCAAGCATGTTCACAAATCTTTGATTTCTGAATTTCATTATTTCTAATGTAATTTTTGTGCTAATCCAACCTCACACTGAAAGGTCTGGATGACTCACCCACATACCATTTATCACATTCGCACGGGATATTGTAAATACAGTTTTTTTAATTCTGCTCCCTGTTTATCGGTTTTGTTTTTGTTAAAATAAATCTTAAAGTGTTCCCCGTTTGAAATATCGTCCTAACATCAAATTTGTTACCTATACGGCGTAGCTTTTCCGATAATCCGTATACATAAGGAATTATTGCTGTATAATGACGTTCAGGTTTTTGTCGTACCTGATTGTCCCTATTTTCAACATTTATGAAAACTCTATCAACAAAGGTAGAAGAAGACGTGGCGGTCAACGAAAGAGATTCAAAGACGCTCTCCATGAAAATCTAAAATCCTGGGGTATTGCAGACGAGCAATGGGAACAACTTGCAGCGGACAGAACCGAATGGCGAGGGGTTGTGGCCAGCTATCAAGGAAATGTTGCTGCAAAAAGGCTGAATCCAAGACCTAACCAGGTCTATGTTTGTCCTGACTGCGGTCGACATGTGCTCTCCCGAATTGGCCTCTATAGCCATAGTCGTGTGCACCGTAGCTGAATGGGAATTACAATAGACTACACCTTTTACTTGTTTTTTATTGTACACAATCTATCGACTGTAACATTTTTATACCCGGACTCGAGTAACGGCTAATAATAATAATAATCAACAAAGGCTTCAGGATATTGATTTTGTACTAGAACCTCTTTGATAAATTTTTTCTCGTTATTATTAGATGAAATTATTTTGGCCCTATCGTAAAAATATTTTACAACACCCCTTTTAACATTTATTGACTGATTTGAGTTAAAATTTAGATATCTATTAGTATGTGCTGGTTTTCTATAAACGCTTGTTTCAACTATAATAAGCGACTTGTTAAGTTTTCTGCACAATTATATGCAGCAGCCGCTACACAGAAATCACCAACCTCTAGTTGCAGATCATGAGGCACAGGAGTAGAGGAAGTTAGCCGTAGGTCGGTCTCCCCCCACCACTTCGCCTTGGCCTTGACCGCACACCTGTGGTCGTTGTGTTCAAGGTTACGGCGTCCCCTTAGCCCGGCATAACAGTTGCCGTGACCTTGACTTTGACCGTGTCAGTTGGGTTTCGGCTTCAAGGTCGGAGTGTTTCTCTTACTCGGAACGATCACTTGCGGTGACCTTGGGCTTGGCTTGCATAGGTTTCAAGGACGAAGCTTCCTCCTTGCCAAGCAACTTGACCTCTAAAACTATATTTGTTCAATACGTATGCAATAAAATGTGGTGGGGTTTGATATTTTGTGACGTAGCATACCTTTTCTATAAAATAGTGAAAGGAGTTAATGTGTGGTCATTCTTAACGTCAATTTCCTTGAGTAAAGAAGCAAAGATGTATTCTAACTACAACTAACCAAATGAAGTCTCATAAAAGAACACTGCAACATAGAACAAATTCATGTGTACGGTTGGCGGATGGTATAGAAATTGTCCGAAGTGCTTTCAAATATAGAATTATAACTTACCGAGTGCACAGTGATAATGAGAAACTTGACTATATTATATTTTTCAACGAAATTAGACATAAAATATTGAATGTACTAGAATAAATACTGTTACTTCATAAAACAATGAAAGTAAACATGGAAACGTTTGCCAGCTACATATTACAAGCACAAGAAATAGCTGAAATTAAATGGTTTAATACTTCTAATAAAATTTTAGATCAAGGTGTGGATTTAGACAACGCCCTCAATACTTTTATAGACGTGATGGTTACGCAAACTACGGAGTTTCAAGAACGTTATTTTATTTGGTCTATTTTTGTCATGGTTTTCCTTTAGAACAGTGCTGAATGTGTGGCTGGTTTTATGTTAACACCTGGGGGGGTATTCGTAAAGAGCTTAACCAATTCTATATTGCTTTTTTAAGGTCTGTTACCTCTTGTTTTAGCTGTCCCATTTCATTTTTAATGAGGTCTTTTACTATGTTGATGAAATTTATTCTAATTTCATCCTGCAGATCTTTATTTGTATCTTCCAACTGAACTATTTTTCCACTTAGCTCAGTATAACTATCTTTACTTAAGTACTTCATTATAGAATTTAGTTTTGATAGTTCTTAATTTTGGCTTTGCAGCTTCTGGTTTTCTAGTATCAGTTTTTTATTTAATTTCAGACACTTTTCATATTCAAGTTCACATTCTGAACAGAAAAATTTCAGTTTTCTTTTGGTCAGATTCATACATCGGTCCTCGGTAGATGATAATGATGAACATTCACTACATAGTCCTTTTTGGCACAAGTCACATGCATGTAGGGATTTTGAGTTAGGGGTACTGTAGCAGGAATATACGGTAACATCGCCAATTACACAACTAGCAATTCCATTTGCGTAGCGAGGGTTGCTAGCGCATTTATTATACACCCTGATGCCCGCATCTTGTGAGGGATCAGTAATCCAGGCACTGTTTGTCGTGACGTGCCTCTTGTTCGGCTCGCTGACGAGTAGCACGTCAGCGTTATACTCCACCCTATGTTGATACAGGAGGTCCTGGGCTGGTTAATTTGAAGATATAATAATAATAATAATAATAATAATAATAATAAATCAGTTTATTCTGTAAAATTAGAATAGGCCAGGTGACAATTTGTTGAATTGGTGTAAAACCTGATCTTTGTACGATCATATATCTTTACAAAATACTTAATATATCATTACAAATTAAAAACATATAATGTCTATACAGAAGGGTCGGATAAGTTAAAAAATACATATAATGCATATATAGAAAAAATATATATATAAATAAATAAGAACAGAACAAAGTACAGCGGCTAATAATTAATGGTAAGTTTTAAGAGTTGAATTATTTTTGCTTTAAAGTTGTTTGGACTCAGTATTTTTAGATCGGATGGTAGTTGGGTAGTTGGTTATATATCTTGGTTGCTTGGTATGTGAAATTCTTCTTGAAATTCTCAGTGTGATGTGCTGGCACTGTTAGTGTAATGTTTCGATTTCTAGTTGCTACTGAGTGCACATCTTCGCGTTTGTCGATTTTGTTTAATAAGTATTCTGGTTTTTTTTTTTTGAGACAATCACATTATGCACCATACAGCATAGATGTAGCCACTGTCTTTGTTTCATGTTCAGCCATCCCACTTGCTTGATATATAGACTTATGTGTTCTCTGTAGGGAACATCTTGCGCATACCATATACAGGCGTTTTGAACATTTTGTATCCTGTGTGTGTTTCCTACTTTGAGGGAGGGACCATACACGGAGTCGCAATAATTTAATTTTGACAGTACTAGTGAATCGCTTAGTTTGATTTTGGCATCCTTTGGTAAGTTGACTTTCAAGTGGTACAGGCCTCTTAAACTTAAATATGCTGAGCGACACATACTTGACACTTGTTTAGTGAAATTTAATTTGTCATCCATAATAAGGCCGAGATTCCTAACATAATCGCTGAACTTTATCTCATTGTTATTCAACATCAGTTTGAGACCATTGTTGCGTAACTCGGTCTCATTGTTATTCATCATCAGTTTGAGACCATTGTTGCGTAACTCGTTTCTGTTTTTTTCACTACCAAAAAGAATTGCATCTGTCTTAATGATATTTAACTGCAATCCATTTTCAAGTGTCCACTGCAAAGTGCTGTTTAGATCATCACTAATTTTTTGGAAATCTTCATGGCATTTACTCACGTTAAAACTTAACATGAGTTGTAAATCATCTACATAATAATGAATACAGCAAGATTCAACTTTCTGCTCAAGATCTATAATGAAGACGTTGAAAAGTAAGGGCTCAAGTATAGATCCTTGTGGTACCCCCGATTTAATAGTACACTGTTTTGAAAATATATGTGTGTCTTTCATGCTAAGCTGAACGTTTGCTAACGCTGTGTTAGGTAGCTTCTGAACCGTTCCCATATTATTCCTGTAACTCCATAGTAGTATAGCTTAGACAGTAATAGCTCATGGCTTACAGTATCAAATGCTTTTGACATGTTTAATAGTACGAGCACTGTGATCATGTTATTGTCAGTTGCTGTTATGATATCATCATGTATTTTCAGTAGTGCCGTTGTTGTGCTGTGGTGTTTACGGAAACCTGAATGGGCTTTGAGAAATATATTGTATGTTTCTAAATAGTCTGTCAATTGTTCATGAACTACTCTTTCAATAACTTTTGATCCGGGTGGAAGGATACTAATTGGTCTTAAGTCTTTAAGTTCTGTAGAATCTTCTTTTTTTAATGGTGGAATAACTTTTTTTTTCCAGGGAGTAATTTATAATGTGACTAAGTTCATTGTTCCAGTATTGTAAGCACATCTTTATCATATGTATTGTGATACCATTCATTCCTGGAGCATTGGACTTTATGCTGTGCACTATTTTTCCTATTTGTTGGCGATCGACAGGTTTAATGGTAAAGTCTTGGCGTTCTGCTATGTAATTGTCATAGTAATAGTTATATAGCATTTCTTCACAAGAGATGTGTCTGGTGCAGTTTATGAAATGATCATTTATTACATTAGCATTGAAATTTTCACTGGTTGCTATGCCGTTACTTTTATTGTTGCTAACGAAACCCCATTGTCTCATTTTATTCCAAAATGCTTTAGAATTTCATGTTCCGTTTAATCGTATGTTCATAATACTTTTTCTTTTCGACGTTGACGGCTCTGTTAGTGTAGTTTCTGATTTGGCAGTAATATTGCCTATCTACTTCTGTCATTGTTCTTTTATACTTTCGATGGGCATTGCCTCGGTCTCTTAGTATCCATTTTAGGTTGTACGTCATCCAGGGTGCCTTCGTTTTTTTTTTTGCTTTTTGGTATTAGAGGTGCATGAAAGTCAATTAGGGATAAGATACAGGAGTTTAGCCAATTTACTTTGTCATCAGTATTTTCTAGTTGGTATACACGTCCCCAATTCATATTTTTGGCATCTTCAGCGAATTTATCCATTTCGATATTCTTATAATTTCTGCAGAATTTTTGTTCAGTTATCTCCTCTTGGTCAAATTCCAGAAAAGCATATTATATGTCATGGTCAGATAAGTGTGTGATGCATCTTTGGTTCCAGATTCGATTACATTCCACTTTTTTATTTACACATAATATATCAATGAATGACTCGGTATCTGCTGTTATTCGAGTAGGGTGTGTTATGATTTGTTTCAAGTCAAATATGTCTAGCATTGAGATTAGTTGTTCTGTGTTCGTGTTTGTTTGCAGCTTGTTATTATTTAGATCCCCCATGCATATTATGTAATCAAATGCTGTCGATATCTCTGCAAGACTATTTTCTACCTTCTCCAACGATGTTTGCATGCTTGGTCTGTATATCACCCCAGTTGCCATTGCTCTTCCTTTGTGTATACAATGAATCCACAGCTGCCCGATTCCTTCTTCAATTCCAGTTATTTCATTTAAGATTTCGCCTTTTAGTGTTGACTTAGAGTATATGAGTAGCCCACCTCCTCTGCTATGTGTTCTGTCAATTCTAGCTAAGCTGTAGCCTCCTATCTTCAGTGTGCTGTTCAAATCTTCATTGGTGAGCCATGTCTAACTAACAGCTAGTATATCGTAGTTTTCTTTTTCAATTAGTTTTTTGACCCGACATACTTTATTTCTGATGGATCTAATATTTATGTGCGCAACTTTGAGCTTATGTACACCCTCTTTATTTTGCAGCTTTTGTTTTTTCATAATTGCTATAGTGTTGGTGTCTGATAGTCGATATTTTTTTATTTATTATTTAACATTCTCTTATAAAATGGACAGTTTTTATCCACAGCTGTGTGACCTACATCGATACCCAGGTTGAATTTGCTATTTGCTTTTGTACAATTTATGCATTTTAGAGTTCTAGAATCACAGTCTTTGTAAGTATGGCTTCCTGAGCAATTTGAGCAGCTTAATTCTGATCTACAGTCTTTGGCGAAATGGTTATAACTTTGACATTTATAGCAACGTAGAAGACTTATGTGATCAAACACCCTGCCTCTTGACCAGCCTATGCATAATCGTTCACTTGTTATTAAATTTTTGTGGATTAGAGAATCAGTTTCTATAATGAGAGTAACTTTTTTAAATTTATTTTCAATTTTTTTCATTATTTTCATATGAAATTCTTCACCTTCGTTTACACTGTTGTGCTTTACTATTTTTTTTATTGTGTCTTCGTCATTTTCCTCTATATCCTCCGCACTAATATTCACCACTTTTATTTTCGGTTTTTTAATCCAGGGGCTTCTATAGTGTAATTGTTACCCATTTCCTGTCTTAACTTATTTTGTAACAAGCCTCTCTCAGTTATGTTTTCACAGCCTATACTACTGCTCCGTTCGACACTTGTCTGAACTTTGATATGTTAATTCCAATTTCTGCTGGGTTTACTTTTTGTTTGATTTCACTTTTGGTTTGTTCCCTTGCTTGGTCTTTGTGTGGTTTAACCACGAGAACTCGTTCTGGTTTGTGCTTTACTGCATTTGCATAACCATTCATTTCTGGTAGATTATTTTTCGATTCTGCTTCTTTTAATTTAGCTATCAATTCACTTTTTTCTTCTTCTAGTTTTTTATTTGCCTGTAAATATATCCCATTTTTGTCTTATATCTGCTGTATAATTTCGCTCAGTACGTAATATTGCATTTCTAGGGAAGTGAGGTTAGTCACATGTTTTGAGTTATAGGTTATGGTCTTTAAACAACAAATAACTCTAGTTTCATCAACTCTTGTGTAACTTTTTCTTGTGGAGCAGCTATTTTGAAACATTGCTCCACATTTTACACAGACACTGATTTGATTAGCCTTCTTGTTTTTACAACATTTAAAGAAATTTTCGGGAGGATCGCCCGCACCATCCTCACCTGCCGCCATCTTCTACACTTTTTCTCTGACCGCCATCAAAATGATTGCAGCTACCCTCCACATGGTCCTTGTCACCACACTTAGGACACCCAGGTTTAGCCTTGCGGGCCTTAGTCAGAGCTCTCCTAAAATTGTCACATTTGCCACTTCCAGCTTTATGGCCGGCCTTGTTACAGACCGGGCAGGATTCCTCATTTGTGCAATCCTTTGCGTTATGTCCCTCACCGCCGCATTTGAAGCAGGACTTTGATCTATCCGGACCATCGCACTCAGCTGCTACATGTTCCGATGACCAGCATTTAAAGCACCTCTTGATTCTAAGACGTTTTTCGATCGTACAGTTAACCAGTCCTACCCGAAATTCCTTATCCTGCAGGAGCGTGGCTCGCTGAGTCTAACGGTCTTCCCATCCAAGGTTTCCCAATTTAGATTGGATTGCCTCCATGACCTCTGCCTCGACGGTGTCGGCGTCCAATCCTCGGATATGCAAAGTCTCCAGATTCTCCTCCGCCCCTACTACCCTAGTTTTGATTTCGTTGCCTTCGGTCAAGATCTTATTTATTTCTTCCAAGGCTACTTTATCTTTCTCAGTCGTAATAAGCAGCTTACCATCCTTGGTATAGCTAAGCCCTCGTATGGCCTTAGTGTACTCACTATCCTTGAGTAGACCCTTTGCTTTACCCAAAAGCGTCTTGTACGTTGTGCCGCTCTGCTCGGCAATCAGCGCAAAGGTATTGTACTCCCTTTTCTTCTCCTGCTTAGTGAGGGCTTTGCGGGGTTGCTGGTTTGTATATATCACCACCCGGGTGTCTGTGGCGTGGAATACAGCCTCTGCCATCTTTTTAAGGCGTTCAGTACTGACAAAACTCAGATGGTGGATGGCCACCCATTTGTACTCGCCGGTTTCGGCCTTGACTTTGTGAAGGTTACCCCAAATATCCTCCTCCTTACCGTCCAGCGCGATTCTTATAATTCTCGTGCTCCCGGCTTCTCCTTGTGCAAGCCTCGACCACAGCCTGGTGATTAGTTCAATCACCTCGAACGCCTCAGTAATAGTACTGAGGTCGGAGCATCTGTCCTTATACATTTTCTGTATACTTCTCTCCATGTTGCGGTCACCAGGTTCCACCAGCACCACTTTGGGGGCGAACTCATTAGTATCGATGAGGTTTCCGACCTTTATCTCGGTGTTCTGGAACAAAGAATTGTCCCATGATTGCTGTGCCGCGCTGACCCATTCTTCATAACTGGTGATTCCCGTTAAGGTGTTAAGTCGTCCTGCTGCACTTCACGTCATGGTTTGTATGCCGACTACTCGTGTTTCTTTAGGTGTCCCGCTAGTTTGGGTATCAGTATCATGCTTGGGCACCATATTGGACACAAATCGATGGCTGGTGAACCACTCCTTTACGGATGTGCCATCTAGGACGTTGGCCTACTTGCGCAGTCTTAGCGCTATCCCCTTTATCTCACACTTCGTATTACTATCGATTTTCCACTCTAGGTCATTAATATGCTTCAAAAGCATTTATATTGATTCAGTGATGCTGAAGGCAACAGGGCACTCAATTTTCTTGACCGCCCCGCTGTCTCCCGCCTCAAAGGATACCTCCATTAACTTTCTCTTGTTTAAGCCTTCACTGAGAGAACTACATCTTTCAAGCCTGCTCACGAGATTGAGCCGGCTATGCTGATCACGCTTGCTGCTAATCGTCTTATTAAGAACGTCATCCCATATGAGATCGATTTCTTTTACACTGCCTCCTGCACTTGTTTCAAATCTGCCATTAGGTGTAACCGACACCCCAGCCTAGTAAACCACTGGAGTTATCTGGCAGTCATTGGATGACGACCCGCAGCACCCTCGCCCCGTGCCGGTACTGAGGTATCCAACGTCTGCACCGTAAACGATTTATCACTTTCCTTGTCCGTCATAGTTATATCAGTTCGCGACTATTTATATAAGAGGTTTTTCCCTCTGTGCTATCCTGTTGGTCCGCGGGAGGTATTTTATTTCCCTCCTACCTGCCGGCAGAGCCGGTGAGGGCATTCCCCTATCCGCCACCCGGGGGACGCGGAGGAGGTTACAAGACATATTACTTAAAATGAGATCTAATAGTCTGGTTATTAGCGTTGAGTACATTATTTTGTTGTTTTAGATTAAAAAAGTTCATAAAATGCAGCAGGGAATTATATTTTAGTCTGGGAGTTTTTGAGAAATATTCAGGGATGTTAAAGTCGCCGATAATGAGAATGTCGGATCCATACAGGTCATATAGTGATTCAATATTATCAAATAAACACTCATAATCATCACAGGTAGCGTCAGTGGGAATATATAAAACAAAAATAAGAAAATAGTGATTACATATTTTTAATTTTTACGCCCAGTATATCGATGCCCTTGAGATTATTAAAACCTGGACATAGGGAACGAACGTCAAGTAAATAAGTGTTGTATTTAATTTTAAGTGCCAGTAATACTTCACCTCCTCGCGTTTTATTACAAGCTTGAAAATCCCTATCAGCGCGAAATACATCATATACATTTATATCCAACAGTTCGAAATTTGACAATCACGCATGAGCCCATGTCTCGGGGAGAGCAATACAGTCATACTGGTCAAAGGATGAATTAGTAAATAACTCATTCTTTTTTGTCCTAGTCCACGAACATTCTGATAATAGAACGACATAAAATAAGAGTTCTTAGCCATTGCTTTATCAATGTTTATAAATGTTTTTGTGGACAGCGCATGGTCGGAACTTAAAGGAGCTGATTGCTACCGAATACCTAAAATATTATTCCTGAACTTTGTAAGATTTTGTTGGAGGACGAAGCAATTTTTATTCAATGCTGCATGATTAGTATTAATTACTGAGTCTTTATTTGCCTTATTGAAGGTTAGGCAGTTGATACAACAAAGATCTTGTGATTCACACTCTGAGATGTTATGTTTTTGGGAACAACGCGGACAGATCACATGCTGGAGGGCACATTTATTTGACAGATGGTAAAAACCATAACATTTAAAACAGCGTCTCATTTCAATAGCATCAAAAATATTACAATAGTCATAGCCAACGAATAATTTACCCTGCTCTAATATATTACCATATGTAGTCTTATCTACTTGTAGGATAACCTGAAATTTATTGTTGTATTTTTTTTTAAATGTGACACAGATATAACCTTACACTCACTGTTAGACACAATAACATTTTTATTCTGTGACATTAGAAAATTATGGACAGTTTCAGCATCTAATTCATCCGTGACTTCATGCACACGCGGGTGTAGAGTCGCCAACTCCTCAACAACATACTTACCAGAGAGTCTTTCAGCAGCTAATTCTTTGAATTTTTGTGAGTTGTTTCTTAAACAACAGATAAGGCAAATAAAGACTCAGTAATTAATACTAATCATGCAGCATTGAATAAAAATTGCTTCGTCCTCCAACAAAATCTTACAAAGTTCAGGAATAATATTTTAGGTATTCGGTAGCAATCAGCTCCTTTAAGTTCCGACCATGCGCTGTCCACAAAAACATTTATAAACATTGATAAAGCAATGGCTAAGAACTCTTATTTTATGTCGTTCTATTATCAGAATGTTCGTGGACTAGGACAAAAAAGAATGAGTTATTTACTAATTCATCCTTTGACCAGTATGACTGTATTGCTCTCCCCGAGACATGGGCTCATGCGTGATTGTCAAATTTCGAACTGTTGGATATAAATGTATATGATGTATTTCGCGCTGATAGGGATTTTCAAGCTTGTAATAAAACGCGAGGAGGTGAAGTATTACTGGCACTTAAAATTAAATACAACACTTATTTACTTGACGTTCGTTCCCTATGTCCAGGTTTTAATAATCTCAAGGGCATCGATATACTGGGCGTAAAAATTAAAAATATGTAATCACTATTTTCTTATTTTTGTTTTATATATTCCCACTGACGCTACCTGTGATGATTATGAGTGTTTATTTGATAATATTGAATCACTATATGACCTGTATGGATCCGACATTCTCATTATCGGCGACTTTAACATCCCTGAATATTTCTCAAAAACTCCCAGACTAAAATATAATTCCCTGCTGCATTTTATGAACTTTTTTAATCTAAAACAACAAAATAATGTACTCAACGCTAATAACCAGACTATTAGATCTCATTTTAAGTAATATGTCTTGTAACCTCCTCCGCGTCCCCCGGGTGGCGGATAGGGGAATGCCCTCACCGGCTCTGCCGGCGGGTAGGAGGGAAATAAAATACCTCCCGCGGACCAACAGGATAGCACAGAGGGGAAAAGCTCTTATATAAATAGTCGCGAACTGATATAACTATGACGGACAAGGAAATTGATAAATCGTTTACGGTGCAGACGTTGGATACCTCAGTACCGGCACGGGGCGAGGGTGATGCGGGTCGTCATCCAATGACTGCCAGATACCTCCAGTGGTTTACCAGGCTGGGGTATCGGTTACACCTAATGGCAGATTTGAAACAAGTGCAGGAGGCAGTGTAAAAGAAATTGATCTCATATGGGATGACGTTCTTAATAAGACGATTAGCAGCAAGCGTGATCAGCATAGCCGGCTCAATCTCGTGAGCAGGCTTGAAAGATGTAGTTCTCTCACTGAAGGCTTAAACAAGAGAAAGTTAATGGAGGTATCCTTTGAGGCGGGAGACAGCGGGGCGGTCAAGAAAATTGAGTGCCCTGTTGCCTTCAGCATCACTGAATCAATATAAATGCTTTTGAAGCATATTAATGACCTAGAGTGGAAAATCGATAGTAATACGAAGGGTGAGATAAAGGAGATAGCGCTAAGACTGCGCAAGTAGGCCAACGTCCTAGATGGCACATCCGTAAAGGAGTGGTTCACCAGCCATCGATTTGTGTCCAATATGGTGCCCAAGCATGATACTGATACCCAAACTAGCGGGACACCTAAAGAAACACGAGAAGTCGGCATACAAACCATGGCGTGAAGTGCAGCAGGACAACTTAACACCTTAACGGGAATCACCAGTTATGAAGAATGGGTCAGCGCGGCACAGCAATCATGGGACAATTCTTTGTTCCAGAACACCGAGATAAATGTCGGAAACCTCATCGATACTAATGAGTTCGTCACCAAAGTGGTGCTGGTGGAACCTGGTGACCGCAACATGGAGAGAAGTATACAGAAAATGTATAAGGACAGATGCTCCGAACTCGGTACTATTACTGAGGCGTTCGAGGTGATTGAACTAACCACCAGGCTGTGGTCGAGGCTTGCACAAGGAGAATCCGGGAGCACGAGAATTATAAGAATCGCGCTGGATGGTAAGGAGGAGGATATTTGGGATAACCTTCACAAAGTCAAGGCCGAAACCGGCGAGTACAAATAGGTGGCCATCCACCATCTGACTTTTGTCAGTACTGAACGCCTTAAAAAGATGGCAGAGGCTGTATTCCACGCCACAGACACCCGGGTGGTGATATATACAAACCAGCAACCCCGCAAAGCCCTCACTAAGCAGGGGAAGAAAAGGGAGTACAATACCTTTGCGCTGATTGCCGAGCAGAGCGGCACAACGTACAAGACCCTTTTGGGTAAAGCAAAGGGTCTACTCAAGGATAGTGAGTACACTAAGGCCATACGAGGGCTTAGCTGTACCACTGAGAAAGATAAAGTAGCCTCGGAAGGAATGAATAAGATCTTGACCGAAGGCAACGAAATCAAAACTAGGGTAGTAGGGGCGGAGGAGAATCTGGAGACTTTGCATATCCGAGGATTGGACGCCGATACCGTCGAGGCAGAGGTCATGGAGACAATCCAATCTAAATTGGGAAACCTTGGATGGGAAGACCGTTAGACTCAGCGAGCCACGCGAAAACGCCAGGGCCACCCAGGAGATTGACAAAGCTGATGCCAATATACTCCTGCAGGATAAGGAATTTCGGGTAGGACTGGTTAACTGTACGATCGAAAAACGTCTTAGAATCAAGAGGTGCTTTAAATGCTGGTCATCGGAACATGTAGCAGCTGAGTGCGATTGTCCGGATAGATCAAAGTCCTGCTTCAAATGCGGCGGTGAGGGACATAACGCAAAGGATTGCACAAATGAGGAATCCTACCCGGTCTGTAACAAGGCCGGTCATAAAGCTGGAAGTGGCAACAAATGTGACAATTTTAGGAGAGCTCTGACTAAGGCCCGCAAGGCTAAACCTGGGTGTCCTAAGTGTGGTGACAAGGACCATGTGGAGGGTAGCTGCAATCATTTTGATGGCGGTCAGAGAAAAAGTGTAGAAGATGGCGGCAGGTGAGGATGGCGCGGGCGATCCTCCCGAAAATTTCTTTAAATGTTGTAAAAACAAGAAGGCTAATCAAATCAGTGTCTGTGTAAAATGTGGAGCAATGTTTCAAAATAGCTGCTCCACAAGAAAAAGTTACACAAGAGTTGATGAAACTAGAGTTATTTGTTGTTTAAAGACCATAACCTATAACTCAAAACATGTGACTAACCTCACTTCCCTAGAAATGGAAAATTACTTACTGAACGAAATTATACAGCAGATATAAGACAAAAATGGGATATATTTACAGGCAAATAAAAAACCAGAAGTAGAAAAAAGTGAATTGATAGCTAAATTAAAAGAAGCAGCATCGAAAAATAATCTACCAGAAATGAATGGTTATGCAAATGCAGTAAAGCACAAACCAGAACGAGTTCTCGTGGTTAAACCACACAAAGACCAAGCAAGGGAACAAACCAAAAGTGAAATCAAACAAAAAGTAAACCCAGCAGAAATTGGAATTAACATATCAAAGTTCAGACAAGTGTCGAACGGAGCAGTAGTTATAGGCTGTGAAAACATAACTGAGAGAGGCTTGTTACAAAATAAGTTAAGACAGGAAATGGGTAACAATTACACTATAGAAGCCCCTGGATTAAAAAACCGAAAATAAAAGTGGTGAATATTAGTGCGGAGGATATAGAGGAAAATGACGAAGACACAATAAAAAAAAAATAGTAAAGCACAACAGTGTAATCGAAGGTGAAGAATTTCATATGAAAATAATGAAAAAAATTGAAAATAAATTGAAAAAAGTTACTCTCATTATAGAAACTGATTCTCTAATCCACAAAAATTTAATAACAAGTGAACGATTATGCATAGGCTGGTCAAGAGGCAGGGTGTTTGATCACATAAGTCTTCTACGTTGCTATAAATGTCAAGGTTATAACCATTTCGCCAAAGACTGTAGATCAGAATTAAGCTGCTCAAATTGCTCAGGAAGCCATACTTACAAAGACTGTGATTCTAGAACTCTAAAATGCATAAATTGTACAAAAGCAAATAGCAAATTCAACCTGGGTATAGATGTCGGCCACACAGCTGTGGATAAAAACTGTCCATTTTATAAGAGAATGTTAAATAATAAATAAAAAAATATCGACTATCAGACACCAACACTACAGCAATTATGAAAAAACAAAAGCTGCAAAATAAAGAGGGTGTACATAAGCTCAAAGTTGCGCACATAAATATTAGATCCATCAGAAATAAAGTATGTCGGGTCAAAAAACTAATTGAAAAAGAAAACTACGATATACTAGCTGTTAGTGAGACATGGCTCACCAATGAAGATTTGAACAACACACTGAAGATAGGAGGCTACAGCTTAGCTAGAATTGACAGAACACATAACAGAGGAGGTGGGCTACTCATATACTCTAAGTCAACACTAAAAGGCAAAATCTTAAATGAAATAACTGGAATTGAAGAAGGAATCGGGCAGCTGTGGATTCATTGTATACACAAAGGAAGAGCAATGGCAACTGGGGTGATATATAGACCAAGCATGCAAACATCGTTGGAGAAGGTAGAAAATAGTCTTGCAGAGATATCGACAGCATTTGATTACACAATATGCATAGGGGATCTAAATAATAACAAGCTGCAAACAAACACGAACACAGAACAACTAATCTCAATGCTAGACATATTTGACTTGAAACAAATCATAACACACCCTACTCGAATAACAGCAGATACCGAGTCATTCATTGATATATTATGTGTAAATAAAAAAGTGGAATGTAATCGAATCTGGAACCAAAGATGCATCACACACTTATCTGACCATGACATATAATATGCTTTTCTGGAATTTGACCAAGAGGAGATAACTGAACAAAAATTCTGCAGAAATTATAAGAATATCGAAATGGATAAATTCGCTGAAGATGCCAAAAATATGAATTGGGGACGTGTATACCAACTAGAAAATACTGATGACAAAGTAAATTGGCTAAACTCCTGTATCTTATCCCTAATTGACTTTCATGCACCTCTAATACCAAAAAGCAAAAAAAAAAACGAAGGCACCCTGGATGACGTACAACCTAAAATGGATACTAAGAGACCGAGGCAATGCCCATCGAAAGTATAAAAGAACAATGACAGAAGTAGATAGGCAATATTACTGCCAAATCAGAAACTACACTAACAGAGCCGTCAACGTCGAAAAGAAAAAGTATTATGAACATACGATTAAACGGAACATGAAATTCTAAAGCATTTTGGAATAAAATGAGACAATGGGGTTTCGTTAGCAACAATAAAAGTAACGGCATAGCAACCAGTGAAAATTTCAATGCTAATGTAATAAATGATCATTTCATAAACTGCACCAGACACATCTCTTGTGAAGAAATGCTATATAACTATTACTATGACAATTACATAGCAGAACGCCAAGACTTTACCATTAAACCTGTCGATCGCCAACAAATAGGAAAAATAGTGCACAGCATAAAGTCCAATGCTCCAGGAATGAATGGTATCACAATACATATGATAAAGATGTGCTTACAATACTGCAACAATGAACTTAGTCACATTATAAATTACTCCCTGGAAAAAAAAAGTTATTCCACCATTAAAAAAAGAAGATTCTACAGAACTTAAAGACTTAAGACCAATTAGTATCCTTCCACCCGGATCAAAAGTTATTGAAAGAGTAGTTCATGAACAATTGACAGACTATTTAGAAACATACAATATATTTCTCAAAGCCCATTCAGGTTTCCGTAAACACCACAGCACAACAACGGCACTACTGAAAATACATGATGATATCATAACAGCAACTGACAATAACATGATCACAGTGCTCGTACTATTAAACATGTCAAAAGCATTTGATACTGTAAGCCATGAGCTATTACTGTCTAAGCTATACTACTATGGAGTTACAGGAATAATATGGGAACGGTTCAGAAGCTACCTAACACAGCGTTAGCAAACGTTCAGCTTAGCATGAAAGACACACATATATTTTCAAAACAGTGTACTATTAAATCGGGGGTACCACAAGGATCTATACTTGAGCCCTTACTTTTCAACGTCTTCATTATAGATCTTGAGCAGAAAGTTGAATCTTGCTGTATTCATTATTATGTAGATGATTTACAACTCATGTTAAGTTTTAACGTGAGTAAATGCCATGAAGATTTCCAAAAAATTAGTGATGATCTAAACAGCACTTTGCAGTGGACACTTGAAAATGGATTGCAGTTAAATATCATTAAGACAGATGCAATTCTTTTTGGTAGTGAAAAAAACAGAAACGAGTTACGCAACAATGGTCTCAAACTGATGATGAATAACAATGAGACCGAGTTACGCAACAATGGTCTCAAACTGATGTTGAATAACAATGAGATAAAGTTCAGCGATTATGTTAGGAATCTCGGCCTTATTATGGATGACAAATTAAATTTCACTAAACAAGTGTCAAGTATGTGTCGCTCAGCATATTTAAGTTTAAGAGGCCTGTACCACTTGAAAGTCAACTTACCAAAGGATGCCAAAATCAAACTAAGCGATTCACTAGTACTGTCAAAATTAAATTATTGCGACTCCGTGTATGGTCCCTCCCTCAAAGTAGGAAACACACACAGGATACAAAATGTTCAAAACGCCTGTATATGGTATGCGCAAGATGTTCCCTACAGAGAACACATAAGTCTATATATCAAGCAAGTGGGATGGCTGAACATGAAACAAAGACAGTGGCTACATCTATGCTGTATGGTGCATAATGTGATTGTCTCAAAAAAAAAAAACCAGAATACTTATTAAACAAAATCGACAAACGCGAAGATGTGCACTCAGTAGCAACTAGAAATCGAAACATTACACTAACAGTGCCAGCACATCACACTGAGAATTTCAAGAAGAATTTCACATACCAAGCAACCAAGATATATAACCAACTACCCAACTACCATCCGATCTAAAAATACTGAGTCCAAACAACTTTAAAGCAAAAATAATTCAACTCTTAAAACTTACCATTAATTATTAGCCGCTGTACTTTGTTCTGTTCTTATTTATTTATATATATATTTTTTCTATATATGCATTATATGTATTTTTTAACTTATCCGACCCTTCTGTATAGACATTATATGTTTTTAATTTGTAATGATATATTAAGTATTTTGTAAAGATATATGATCGTACAAAGATCAGGTTTTACACCAATTCAACAAATTGTCACCTGGCCTATTCTAATTTTACAGAATAAACTGATTTATTATTATTATTATTATTATTATTATTATTATATCTTCAAATTAACCAGCCCAGGACCTCCTGTATCAACATAGGGTGGAGTATAACGCTGACGTGCTACTCGTCAGCGAGCCGAACAAGAGGCACGTCACGACAAACAGTGCCTGGATTACTGATCCCTCACAAGATGCGGGCATCAGGGTGTATAATAAATGCGCTAGCAACCCTCGCTACGCAAATGGAATTGCTAGTTGTGTAATTGGCGATGTTACCGTATATTCCTGCTACAGTACCCCTAACTCAAAATCCCTACATGCATGTGACTTGTGCCAAAAAGGACTATGTAGTGAATGTTCATCATTATCATCTACCGAGGACCGATGTATGAATCTGACCAAAAGAAAACTGAAATTTTTCTGTTCAGAATGTGAACTTGAATATGAAAAGTGTCTGAAATTAAATAAAAAACTGATACTAGAAAACCAGAAGCTGCAAAACCAAAATTAAGAACTATCAAAACTAAATTCTATAATGAAGTACTTAAGTAAAGATAGTTATACTGAGCTAAGTGGAAAAATAGTTCAGTTGGAAGATACAAATAAAGATCTGCAGGATGAAATTAGAATAAATTTCATCAACATAGTAAAAGACCTCATTAAAAATGAAATGGGACAGCTAAAACAAGAGGTAACAGACCTTAAAAAAGCAATATAGAATTGGTTAAGCTCTTTACGAATACCCCCCCAGGTGTTAACATAAAACCAGCCACACATTCAGCACTGTTCTAAAGGAAAACCATGACAAAAATAGACCAAATAAAATAACGTTCTTGAAACTCCGTAGTTTGCGTAACCATCACGTCTATAAAAGTATTGAGGGCGTTGTCTAAATCCACACCTTGATCTAAAATTTTATTAGAAGTATTAAACCATTTAATTTCAGCTATTTCTTGTGCTTGTAATATGTAGCTGGCAAACGTTTCCATGTTTACTTTCATTGTTTTATGAAGTAACAGTATTTATTCTAGTACATTCAATATTTTATGTCTAATTTCGTTGAAAAATATAATATAGTCAAGTTTCTCATTATCACTGTGCACTCGGTAAGTTATAATTCTATATTTGAAAGCACTTCGGACAATTTCTATACCATCCGCCAACCGTACACATGAATTTGTTCTATGTTGCAGTGTTCTTTTATGAGACTTCATTTGGTTAGTTGTAGTTAGAATACATCTTTGCTTCTTTACTCAAGGAAATTGACGTTAAGAATGACCACACATTAACTCCTTTCACTATTTTATAGAAAAGGTATGCTACGTCACAAAATATCAAACCCCACCACATTTTATTGCATACGTATTGAACAAATATAGTTTTAGAGGTCAAGTTGCTTGGCAAGGAGGAAGCTTCGTCCTTGAAACCTATGCAAGCCAAGCCCAAGGTCACCGCAAGTGATCGTTCCGAGTAAGAGAAACACTCCGACCTTGAAGCCGAAACCCAACTGACACGGTCAAAGTCAAGGTCACGGCAACTGTTATGCCGGGCTAAGGGGACGCCGTAACCTTGAACACAACGACCACAGGTGTGCGGTCAAGGCCAAGGCGAAGTGGTGGGGGGAGACCGACCTACGGCTAACTTCCTCTACTCACAGGCATTTCGACGTTGGCTTAGTCACTTGTGAACTGACTATATGACAATTATGTAACCAATATGTGGATGCCCACTTGTAGCCAATGTTGGAACAAACATTGGCCTGGCCGTGTGAGCCAATATGTGGAGCCGGCTTTAGCGAGGTTGAAGTCATTTTTCATAGCCAACTTCGCCATTTTTGTTGGTGGTCGTCTAAAGCGGAGTCGACTATGGTTGGCATATTCGATATCCTCATTTATTAGTAGATTTCTGTTGTTTGTGACCTTTTTATACTCACTTGTGAAGGTATTTATCCGTCACAGTTGAGGTTGTGGAATATGGTTTAGGACTCGTAGCCAGCCCGTGGGGGTTGGTTTGATGACTTCAGCAATCATTCTCATAGTTTTATTTAGCTATGCGTCTATTTTTTGTATATAGAGTAGTGATGGTTGCTTACCCCATTTGTGCAGAAAGTATGCAGTATGCACACTTGCCATGTTGGATTCCAAGTCTGTTGAGCGTGGACCATGTTTTACGTGGCAATTCATAACCAGTTGGTAGTTAGATATTGCATGGCATATTCTTGTGTTGTTATGGTCCATCCTTGTCTTCATGCGTTAAGCCGACACCACACATTGGCCATGTCATATGGCAAGTGTTACTTGGCCAGCATGTGGATGGAGAATTTAGCGCTTGTAAAAGAGCTGGCAGACGTTGGCGTTCGCAATTGCCACCTGCCGTAGGGTTGTCGGCTTTATTCTTTCCTATTATTTGGGTTTTCTACCACATGTATTATTGCCCTCTTCAAAAATAAATCACCGAATCTACAAAATAATAGAATTATTGGAAAAAAACCTCTGCGCCCGTGACGTTTACGCCTAAGGAATAGTCAGAGGTTATGTTTTGCAAATAATATAAATCGGAATAAACACAGAAATAATGTATTTTGCTGACGTTTCGGAAAGTAATCTCTTTCCGTTTTCAAAGCTTTTTTTTGGAAGAACTCTTATTTTACTGTGTTTGTCAAATACACAGCTTTAAGATTCTGTTTATGTTATTTCCATAGATACTTACTACTTTCACAGAACATAGAACTGATGATATTTTCTTTTAGATAATGTTGAGTTTGTTAAGTTTTCTTTTAACATTGGTAGCCAGGTTGTACAAATATCTACAGAACAATTCGATACGCACTTGTCTTCATTTAATAAGATTATTGCTGATTCTTTAATTTTTCTTTTTTTGGTATCTGCTTCTTTTGTTAAAATTTTTGCCGAGTCCCAGTTTATTCTATGTCCGTTTTCCCAAGCATGTTCACAAATCTTTGATTTCTGAATTTCATTATTTCTAATGTAATTTTTGTGCTAATCCAACCTCACACTGAAAGGTCTGGATGACTCACCCACATACCATTTATCACATTCGCACGGGATATTGTAAATACAGTTTTTTTAATTCTACTCCCTGTTTATCGGTTTTGTTTTTGTTAAAATAGATCTTAAAGTGTTCCCCGTTGGAAATATCGTCCTAACATCAAATTTGTTACCTATACGGCGTAGTTTTTCCGATAATCCGTATACATAAGGAATTATTGCCGTATAATGACGTTCAGGTTTTTGTCGTACCTGATTGTCCCTATTTTCAACATTTATGAAAACTCTATCAACAAAGGTAGAAGAAGACGTGGCGGTCAACGAAAGAGGTTCAAAGACGCTCTCCATGAAAATCTAAAATCCTGGGGTATTGCAGACGAGCAATGGGAACAACTTGCAGCGGACAGAACCGAATGGCGAGGGGTTGTGGCCAGCTATCAAGGAAATGTTGCTGCAAGAAGGCTGAATCCAAGACCTAACCAGGTCTATGTTTGTCCTGGCTGCGGTCGACATGTGCTCTCCCGAATTGGCCTCTATAGCCATAGTCGTGTGCACCGTAGATGAATGGGAATTACAATAGACTACACCTTTTACTTGTTTTTTATTGTACACAATCTATCGACTGTAACATTTTTATACTCGGACTCGAGTAACGGCTAATAATAATAATCAACAAAGGCTTCAGGATATTGATTTTGTACTAGAACCTCTTTGATAAATTTTTTCTCGTTATTATTAGATGAAATTATTTTGGCCCTATCGTATAAACGTTTTACAACACCCCTTTTAACATTTATTGACTGATTTGAGTTAAAATTTAGATATCTATTAGTATGTGCTGGTTTTCTATAAACGCTTGTTTCAACTATAATAAGCGACTTGTTAAGTTTTCTGCACAATTATATGCAGCAGCCGCTACACAGAAATCACCAACCGCTAGTTGCAGATCATGAGGCACAGGCATTTCGACGTTGGCTTAGTCACTTGTGAACTGACTATATGACAATTATGTAACCAATATGTGGATGCCCACTTGTAGCCAATGTTGGAACAAACATTGGCCTGGCCGTGTGAGCCAATATGTGGAGCCGGCTTTAGCGAGGTTGAAGTCATTTTTCATAGCCAACTTCGCCGTTTTTGTTGGTGGTTGTCTAAAGCGGAGTCGACTATGGTTGGCATATTTCATATCCTGATGGATTGGTAGATTTCTGTTGTTCACGACCTTTTTATACTCACTTGTGAAGGCATTTATCCGCCATAGTTGACGTTATGGAATATGGTTTAGGACTCGTAGCCGGCTCATGGGGGTTGGTTTGATGACTTCAGCAATCATTCTCATGGTTTTGTTTAGCTATGCGTCTATTTTTTGTATATGTGGTCTGTTTAGCCAGACTGGAGTACAGTATTCAGCAGTAGAGAACACGAGGGCTAGGGCTGAGATGCACAGAGTGGAGATCGATGCTCCTCAAGCTGTACCACGTATAGCTTTTAAATTTCTTGTTTTTAATTCTTCAGCAATTCTTGTTAAGTGCTGCCTGAAAGATTGTATTCTGTCTAGGGTTATTCCTAGGTATTTTGATGTTATATCGTAAGTAAGTGTGGTATTTTTAAACTGTATATTGAGTTCTCTTCTAACAAGTTTGTTGTTTAGGTGGAAACATGCAACTTCTGTTTTGGCACCAATTAGTTGCAGTTTCCATTTGCGAAAGTATTTTTCTGCTATTTCCAGATCTTCCGCTAGGATTTTTTTGATTGTTCGATTGAAATTCACCTTGTTGTATGTGCCCAATTATCGGCGTAGCCGAACTTTTTTTATCTTAGTGTCTCACAATAGATGATGAAACATTCCGTTTCAGAAACTATTTACGTTATTTTTATCTATTATTTGTGTATTCTCAAAATTAAAAGGTGAGCTTACGTAATTACGCAGATCTATTAAAGTTTCACACAGTCAGGCATTGAAGACACTAACATGCCACAAATTGAAAGTGGCTAGAAAAACTCAAAGGCCTGGTAGAACAGAATTCACTTAAACTGAATTGGGTGAGAAGACAGAGTGGAGTTGTGGGAAATGGCAAAGCTGACGAACTTACTAAGCAAGGATCAACTACAGTATTCCTTGGTCCCGAACCAATTGCAGTGCCAAGTGCGGTACATTGAGGGTTAAGCAAAGAAGAACGCATTAGTTCAAATGTGCTTTTAGAGGGCGGAATATTAAACATAATATTTTTAGTCGCAAACTCCTCTATAAATCCTTATTTTACTATAAGGAACCTAACCAGACTGCAACCAACAGCTACTCTCCGGACTATGTGCCCCGCCGAGCGCTGAATTACAATTAGTTACTGATAAAACAATGAGACAAAAAATTCTTGGACATTTAAGAAAATCGCCAATATTTAAAAAAATTGTAACTTTAACCCCTGCAATGCTTATAGTAGAAATAAAGGAAATTTAATTTTACATACTTTGATGTAAAATACCGTGAAAAATAAAACGCTTGGTATACTATTATGGAATTTATTTTTATTGCAGAGCGAGTAGCTCATCTTGTGTTCTTTCTACGTGCCAGAAAGAGGATGAGGATGTCCTACATGAAGAAAGTTATTACGGCAATCCGAAATTGCTCGTTTCGTTGTCTGAGTCAAGACATGTAGTCTTGACTCAGAATTTTATGATCATTTCGAAAACTCAAAAATATGTAGGGTATTCCATTTAAAATAAGCAAGTTGGTATCGACTTCCGGTATTTCCGGAAGTGCCGCCATTTTGAAATTATTATTTTCTGATTCGCAATGGTCGACTATTGTAGGGTACCAAATCTCAAATGTCTGTCTCATCTACAAGTGAGAAATATTCTAATGGCCGCCTTAAAAGAATCACCCTGTATACTAAGCAGGAATCAACTGAGATGAACAGTAACACGTCCTGCTCACAGGTTATGCAGCTGTGAAGGAACATCTGTATAAAATGGGACTGTATGGAGGCAACCTGGGCTGTAGATTTTATTAGGTGAGATGAGAGGTGCCTGAAACAGCAAACCGCATACTCTATCAGTGCAAGGCACTGAATCACAAGGGGTGAAATATTTTTCGGGTTCAAAAATAGATCCAGAACCCTCGCAGTTAGAATAGGAAGAAGCACAATAAGCTAATTTTAACTGCAGTACCACCGAAACTGAATTCAGTAAATGACCTAAGTTAAAAAAGATATCAACTAAAATAATTAACCTTGTGAAAACGTTATTAATAAGAATCAAAAAAATCATCAATTAGATATTTTGTTAATAGATTATTGCTCACACTCTCATTTTCCGACGTAAGATGCGGAAAAGTGTTCTACAGCTCACGCTTATCTTAAGACCATATGTAAGGAATGAGGACAGTTATATAACATTAGCTCAGTATTACGGCCAACCTACCATATTTGAATAATTTAAATGAAAACGAAACATGTTGTTTGTGCCACTTATTTGAATGTGTGACAGCAGGAAGCAACTGAGGTGTTACGTAACATCTTCAGGCGAATCGACAGTCGCATTCAATGGAACTTGTAATACCGTAATCGGTCGGTGAAAGGCCTCAGAATATACTATTCTATGTTATTTTTTTGTCTATTTATAAACGAACTGATATTATCTAGTTAGCAGGAAATTATCTTTTCTAGAAAATAATTGTTAACACATATGCAATATGAAGAAGCTAATTTATTTATATGTATTAATTATAAACACGCCCATAAATAAAGTGCTATCGAAAAATGTCGGTGAGCGTTGCTTTAAAATTTCCATTCACGATTTATTGAGATCCTATATGGCCTTGATATTAGTTTGTTCATTTGCTTGCATTTTAAATATATTAGTCAAATTATTTTTTTTTAATTATCGAAGAATAGCAATTTTGTTTTTGAAATTTATCCATTGCGCCCGCGTCTCAAGTTATAAGGGTAACAATTTTAGAACAAAATATCATCTACACATATTTTTCAAAAGCTTTCGACAGACTAAATCATAGTACGACAATCATTGGCGACGACTTTGAACTATACAGGGTGTTGCATCATGAGAGGGACATAGCTTAATAGGAGGTAGAGAACATCAGCGGTAACCGGAACCTCCCATAGAAATGTCTCATTGGGCCTTCATTACGAGGTTGCTGGGTGTTAAATAATTTTTGGCCAAACCTGTTTTTTATCATAACTTTGACAGGGAATGAAATAACGGATTCATATTTTGTACGGCTAATGTACTAACGAGCCCCAAGAGGTACATGTATAAAAAAAATATATCCAGGTCCGGACTCACTATAATTTATGTTTCTTCTTTGCATCAATAAAACATCACCCTGTATATATTTTTTTGAAATTTCGATACGATATTCGAAAAGAGCAAGAAAAAACAAACAAAATGGCCTATTTCATTTTTTTGTTACACCTTCGTGGTTATTTAAATACGTTGTTAAATGTGCAAGAAAATGGATTACAGAACCCTATTAAATGAGAGGCACGTGAAATAAATAGTTTTATAACTAAAATTTGCAAAAATTCTATTGAGCCTAGGTGGTCTGGGTGAATCCTAATTCCGGCACGTTTTAAAGGTCCATTTTGGTAAAAAACTGTGGTCCTAATAAGTAATCGGGTATGAAATAACAAAATTTTTAATCAATCACAGTAGGCTTGTTCAAAGTGACAGATAATAAAAAGAAATCTCCTAAACAGTTGAATAATTGTTTGTTAGTAATTTAATGTGTCAATAATCCGCATTTAGTTAGTGAAAACTTGTGAAAATATTTTAACTATGCCAGTAAAATTTACAAACGTGGAATATGCTAACATAATATTCATCTATGGTTTCTGTAATGGAAATGGTAGGTCGGCGGAAAGAGAATATCGGCTGCGTTTTCCTGGTCGTCGATGCCCTAATCATAAAACCTTTAGTACGGTGTTCCAGTATGCAAGACAACACGGAAAGTTTCCTAATTCTGCAGTTGTGGAGCGTGTTTTACAACAAGATGTGCAGGAACAAAACAATATTATAAACGTAGTTCAAGAAAACCCAAATATGAGCACTAGACGAATCAGTTTGGCAACTGGTATTCCTCATTGGCGAGTATGGAGAACCCTAAAAAGAGAACGTTACCATCCATATCATATCCAGCAGGTACAGCGTCTTCAACAAGGCGACGATATCCCCCGCCTGGCATTTTGTCATTGGTTGCCTAACCATCGCCCAGTCATTTACAGAACCTTATTTACGGATGAGGCACAATTTACAAAGGATGGAATAAACAATTCACGAAATAATCATAAATGGGCACAGGAAAACCCACATGCGGTACGCCAACGCCGTTCGCAACACAGGTTTTACAACATTTAATCCAGCGTATCGTTACAACCTGCGACGAAATACGGAATAATCCAGAAATGATACGTCGAGCAATTGGTGACCTTTCTAAACGCGCAAGAAAACGCACAGAATATGGGGGAGGACATTTTGAAAATTTACTTTAGTGTCAATTACGTTTTATTTTTAAACACATTTAGTTATTGTTTTGTTATTTATTGTTAATTGAATGGAAAATATTTTATTTATTTAGATTTTAGTTTGTTCTCTTTTCCAATTTTTATTAAGTATAAAATGTTGATGATTTTCTTGATCAAAGTTACTGGTTACTTAGGCCTAAATGGTTTAAATTATCTGTCACTTTTATTCTTTGAACAAGCCTACTGTGATTGATTAAAAATTTTGTTATTTCATACCCGATTACTTATTAGGACCACAGTTTTTTACCAAAATGGACCTTTAAAACGTGCCGGAATTAGGATTCACCCAGACCACCTAGGCTCAATAGAATTTTTGCAAATTTTAGTTATAAAACTATTTATTTCACGTGCCTCTCATTTAATAGGGTTCTGTAATCCATTTTCTTGCACATTTAACAAGGTATTTAAATAACCACGAAGGTGTAACAAAAAAATGAAATAGGCCATTTTGTTTGTTTTTTCTTGCTCTTTTCGAATATCGTATCGAAATTTCAAAAAAATATATACAGGGTGATGTTTTATTGATGCAAAGAAGAAACATAAATTATAGTGAGTCCGGACCTGGATATATTTTTTTTTATACATGTACCTCTTGGGGCTCGTTAGTACATTAGCCGTACCAAATATGAATCCGTTATTTCATTACCTGTCAAAGTTATGACAAAAAACAGATTTGGCCAAAAATTATTTAACACCCAGCAACCTCGTAATGAAGGCCCAATGAGACATTTCTATGGGAGGTTCCAGAGGTTACCACTGATGTTCTCTACCTCCTATTAAGCTATGTCCCTCTCATGATGCAACACCCTGTATGTACCAAGAGTACAGCTAAAATGTTTCTTTAACGCGGGTTTTCCATGACATTCTTTCCAACTAAAATATTTAGGTATATTTTTCTGCCACTATCAACCGATAGCTGGTTGCCATTTCCTGTGTAACCATACCGGAAATGGCAACCAACTTCGTTATTCTAAGTGGATATAAGCTTTGTATGTTTTTGCATTTTTAGATTCTGTAAATTCTATTGTTATTTTAAATATCATGCTCCTTATCAAAAACTATATGACAATCTAGATCACAAAAAGAGGTGTATAGACATATTTTCAGATCTCAGTAATGTCTTGGATCGCAGTTCACTCAATTTAAGAAGTTATGACATTCGTGGTGTATGTCTCTAATAGTTCAGGAGTTTTTTACGTGGTAGGAAACACTTTGTATAGATATAGATTATATCAAATCTGTACATATTTGTGAAACTGTATTTACACAGTATTCAATCTTTACAATTTACTCCCTATATACGGATGTATATAACAGTCTCCCTCAACCAGTTCAGGTTGTTCACCTTTAGTGAATTCTTTGACTAATGTTGTACCAAGAAATATTACAGTACTTCTTTCTGCCGCACTTGTGCAAATTTTAGATGGTTATGAAAACTTTCAAATAAATCGTGCTCTACTTGACAGTGCCAGTCAAGCTAGTTTCATAACAAGAAGATGTTGCAATCGTCTTGGACTTCCTCGTCCATGATTATCTTCATCAATTCATGGTTTAGGTGACATGTCGTCCAGTGCCTCGGGAAGTATTGTCAGTACTATTCGGCCTCCAGACTTTTTTTTTTATACATTTATTTAACGTCGGCCTATTTCCGCTACTGAGGCCTAACACCGACGCCTGTAGACGAGCTACCCCCAACCAGGAATTTTGCCGAACTTCTTCCCTTAAGAAGAGTAGGGATCTTTTACTTGCCTAACATTTAATAGACAAGGGACCGACGGCTTTACATCCCCTCCGAAGGATGGTATATCTCCTATACAACCCTCGCCTAAGGTTGTATAGCTTCCGCACATACACTGATATACAAGCCGCTGGAAGATGTTTGAGGCGAGAACGCGGTTTCCGTTGGAATGGTCACCCATCCAAATACTAACTGCGCCTGTCGTTGCTTTACATCGCATACCGAAGTATGTACATAGTAAAGACGCACCTACGCTCGCCCCTAGGCCTCCAGACTTGATAGTACAATCTTTGGGTGGGTTTTGATGGACGAAGTTTCTAGCTCTCAGCGTAAATTCGTAGCACATTTCATGGCACTCTTAAGTTTTTATTGGATGAGTCCATTAAAAAATTGGGAACTTGAAGATGTACCTCAAGCTTATTCATCATCCCCAGGAGATCTTCTCTGCGGTAAATGTCTCATGCATTCGAAGTAACTCGCAAACATGTCAAATATAAATAAATAAATGTTTATTTGCCACTGATACATTATTTTATAACATCTATTGGTTTATAATATAAACAAATAAACACATTAGTCCCACATAAGGTAAACCTTGTTCGTGGGCCACTGTGTAACTTATTCATACTTATTGTTATTTTGCAGTGCTTATATGTTTCAAATTTGTCATCTTTTTAATGTATTTTCTAATAACATGTCTTTCTATTCCTAACTATAATAATACGATAATATGTACACCTAACTATTATCTCTGCTTAATTCATTCCTGAGTCCATTAATACACCTATATTTCTTTACGACATATAAAGCGAAAATAAATGATTCTTTCATTTTTTTTCTGTTTTGTTATTTTTGTTCTATTAGCACATGAATTTCTGACCTTTCTTTCTCTAGCATGGACTGTTTTACTTTCCTTTTAAAAATATTGTATGAAACTGGATTTCTAACGTGTAAGGGTAAGTAGTTAAAGAACCTAGGAACCACATATGTATAACATCTTTGTCCAATACTTTTGTCATTACTTTCGTTTTAACTGCATATTGCTTATACCTTGTTTCATAGATATGATCAACAGGCTCTAACTCATTGCGATAATTATATTGCCTTGTAGCTATAATTAAACAGTATAATTGTCGCAGGTCTAAAATTTGTGCCTCTCGGAAGAGATCGTTGGAGAGGTAAGTATTTTCCCTACCGAGCATTATTTTAAGAAATTTTTTTTGTAGTATTAGCAGTTGTTTAATGTGGTTGTAGGTAGTACTGCCCCATCTAATGATTCCATATCTTAGTCTGGACTCTATTAATCCATAGTATATTGTTTTTAAAGATTTTATGCCGAGAAAAGTTGTCATAAATTTAAATTTATATAGCAGATCTCTTAAATTATTTACTACGCTAGCTATGTGAGTATCCCAATGTAAATTTGAGTCTAAGTGAACTCCTAGATATCTAATTGTAGTGGCTTTTTCTATTTCCAATTTGTTTGGATCTTGCGTAATCTGTAGACAGTTAAAAGTCGATAGGGTATTTTTATACGAAGAAAATTGCTAAAATTTCGTTTTTGAAAATGTATCGTTAAAAGCTTTTTGTCGAAAAAGTTTTTTATGTTTCCTAAGTCTATTTCTGTTTTAGTTTCTAACTCTGCCCAAGAATTAGCTATGTAAAGTAGAGCCGTATCGTCTGCAAAACTAATGATTTTTCCACTGAAATTTAGACAGAGTAGCTCATTTACATATAGGGTGAATAGGATTGGCCCCAACACGGTTCCTTGTGGGACACCGCATTGAATAACTGATTTTTTTTATTTTGAGCTGTATTTATTTGAATGAATTGTTTCCTACTACTTCAGTAGCTCTTCATTAGTGTTAATGGGGTACCCCTAAATTCTACATTCTCTAAGCACTCTATGAGTTGAGAATGACAAACAGTGTCAAAGGCTTTAGAGAGATCTAAGAAAACAGCAAGTGCAGGCTTGCTTGCTTGCTCCGACTGACTGATAAATTTCCTAAGCATGCAATCGCATCCTGCGTTGACCTGCCCTTTCTAAAACCAAACTGCTTTTCTGATAATATATTGTGTTTAGTTGCTAATTCGTTCCTGCAGAATTTTTCAAAAATTTTACAGATGTTACTCACAAGAGATACTAGTCCATAGTTAGATACCTCTTTTCTCCGCTCTTATATAGTGGCTTCACTACCGCTATTTTAAATAGTACTCCTGTAAAAAAATATTCTGTTGATTAAATAACATAAAGGTTGGTTTATGGTTTCTGCAATTTTTTTAAAAGTCTCAGATTTGATTTGGTCGACGCCAGGGGCTTTATGGTCTTTTAAACTTAAAATGGTTTTTCTGATCTCCTCTTCATTAGTTTGCGGTAAAAAACTTGAATACGGATTGATGTTCACAATATTCCTTTTATTTCCTTTTACCAGCTTGATTTTGCTAGCTAAGTCTTTACCGATATTTATAAAGAATTTGTTAAAAACTTCGCGCATTTCCTCTTCTTGTGTTACATGTGTTTCTTCTGTATCTATAATTTTTTTATTTTGTTTCTTGATTTGCTGCCTTCAATTTCCTTAATTGTTTTCCATAGTACTTTGCAGTCATCTTTGGTTCCTTCTATTTTCTTTTTATAGTAACTGGTTTTAGTTATTTGGATTAGATCGTTTAGTTTGTTTCGATACATTCGATATTCTGTTACTAACTCGGTGTTTTCTGGGTCGCTTTGTAGTTTTTTAAATAGTTTATCTTTCTTGTGTTTTGATTTTACCAATCCTTCAGTTATCCAACACTTCCTCTTTCTTCTCTTCTTTGTTCTCTTCTTTTTTAAAACGGCTGTGAATTGGTCTATTTCTTTTTTATTCTATTTTTGATAATTTCTGTTGCTTTATTCACATCTGATGTATTGTATAAATCTTCCCAATCATATTCACTTAATTTGAATTTTAGTTTTTCATAATCTGTATATTTTACAGTAGACCTGTCTGTAGGTTGGTGATTATTTTCTATTTGACTATGTAATTCGAGTGCTAATAGTATTGAGAAATGATCCGTGATTGAGGATTTATAAACTAAAGGGGAAATTTCTTCATAATTCTCATTTATTTGGTCAACAAACAAATGGTATATACAACTTTTGAGCCTCCCTGTGTCCGGGTATATACATTTATTGTTGATATAAAGCCATATTCTGCCATAGTATTAAGATACTCCTCTGTTACAGGATTATTTTTTCCTAAATATTCATATTTAAATCACCCATCGCAATATTGTGATAATTCTTTTCTTTTTTGACATTATTTAAACAGTTATTTAAGTTTCTAATGAATTCTTTGGGGCATGTTGTTGGTGGTCTATACATTGCTGTGATTGAAATAGTTTTGCCATTAACATTCATTTTGACCTTTACTACACAGTTATTACCTAAGTAATACTTCTTTCAATTGAAATCGATATTTTCTCTAATATAGATTACTACTCCATCGTTTTTATTTATATTACCATTATTGTAAATAGCCGTATCCCTCGATATCAAAAAATATTGTTTTCGTAATATTAAGTTTCAGTAAGCACTATGCAGTCAAAACTACAGCGCAATTGTTTTAATAATGTGTTGAGCTCGTCATAGGTTCTTGATAGACTTATTATATTTAAGTGATAAATTTTTAAATTCGCATTTTTCGTAAATGCAAGATTATTATAAAAGTTCTTGAAATTATCCAAAACTTGTGTTTCGACTCATTTGAAATGTACATCTTTAATGAATGCATCCATTGTTTACTTTTCTAACACCCGGTATGTTACAGAGCATTAATTAATAGTGAAAAAATGATAATACTAATAATAATATTAAAATCTAAGCAATACTTAAAAAATTTAAACACTACTTAAAACTACTTCTTAGGGATTAAACTAGTTTAATATTGCTTACTATTAACTACGTCTAATTATTCTTTTTATTTGATTTCAGTTATTAGTGTTTTTCTGCCGCGTACCTCTTCCTGTGTATCTTACTGGGGCGTTTCTTTTTCTTTCCTTCTTACTTTCCTCTTTAGCCGATTTATCTTTTAATGTTCCTGCAACTATTCTTCCTTCTTCCTCTTTTTTATCTTTTTCTCTTTGTTCTATTTTGTTTTTTTTTACCTCTTGCTCCTGGCACTCTTCTTCACTACTTTCTATCTCACTCTCTTCGCTCTCTCTTTCTAGTTCTTCTGTTGTATAAAGCTCACCGTCTATTTCTAGTTGGTTTCCTTTTATTTTTGCTTGTTGATTTTTTCTCTTGCAATTTTTTTATGTTTCCTTAGTGCCTTTTGCTCTTCTCTATCTTCTGGACACAGATCATGTGTAATTGAAATGTTGCTTCCTTTTAGCTTCCGCGTGTTTTTAAAGATAATTGTCTTTTTCAAATATGATTAAACTCTATTATTACTGGAGCTTTAGTATTTTTTGATAAAGATTATTTATATCTTGTTCTACGAAGGTCGTGCCTAGCAGGTTATTCAGTATGTCAATAATTTCCTGTACCAAATTATTGCCAGCTGTTTCTATCCCGATTATATTGTTTCTACGTTGTCTTCTTTAAAAATCTAGTTGTTTTTTTCTGAATGGTCTTTATTTCTTTTTGTATGCTATTAATTTTTCTTGTGATTCCTTCGATATTTGATTGGAGTTTTTTTTTAATGCTTTCCGTTTGTTTTTCACTAGAGGCTACAAGCAGTTCATATAGTTCTGACATTGATGATATCTCCGTATCAGACATTCTTTTTCTTTCATTCTTATTATAATTAGAAGCTACTAAAAAAACCAGCGACTGTTAAAGTTTTTGCTTATTGAATCATAATCTTCTCAATAGCCAATACAATACTGTCAATGTTCGTATTGTTGTTATTTATTAAATTTTGGATTATACACTTTGGGTGCGTGGCTACCTTTATATTTAAGCCGATATGGATTTATTGGTGTTGGGTTATCAGTTGTTCCTACCTAGAATTTCAGTACGACTTCTTCATTTCTAAAAATCATTATAATATTAAGAATTCCAAAACGAAAACAGATTAAAGTAGAAAAGTAAAATATTACACAAAATAGCAACAATGACAAGCTGAATATTTTTAGCATATGTTGTTTCTTCATTCTCTCATTTTCATAGCTTACTTGTTTTCAACAGCTACTTCGCAAATTCCGTCACAAAGATCTGATAATAATTCATAATTTCAAGTTTATTTGCTAATATCTACTGTTAGAAAAAACAATCGAGTTACGGTTTCCACCGACATCTGAAGCTTTTAATTCTCTATTTTACTGTGTAAAAATAAACATACCATTCTATTTAATTTTTTTTTAGAAAAAGCTGGATATTTGTTGACATGTGAAATAACGCTCTCTAGCGGCGACGATAATAACCAAATGAGAATAGCGCAAAACGCACTCGACAGACTAAGAAAGGCCCTTTGTAACGAAACCAAGTTTGTTAAATTCCGTTAAGGCTAATCGCAGTAATCGACACTGGCATCTCCCCACCACTTTATTTTTGATGATATAAAAAAAATGGGAAACTAACAAGATTCGAAATTATCTCACAATTACGATGCATATATTTTCAGTACCATTTAATTGAGCAAAATACGGAGAAAAACCTAATTTTCTATTCGGTCATGGTTGTTACGCCCCCTAGCGGACATTTTAGAAACTCGAAAATATCTTCCAGCAATTTTTCAGGGCCACTTAAGATACTGTCTTCCTTAAACTTGTGCGTTTATTGGTTTCGGAGACAATGCTCACCCTGTATATAAGAGCATTTACTTCATTTTGATTTTAAAGAGTTAGTTTGTAGCTATAAGATAATTAAATTAATTCATATTACAGTTGTTTTGTTATTTTTTGTTTCATTGTTTTTCCTCGAGGCTACGGTTGCAGTCGACAACGCCACGAGGGATGATTCGATTCCCAACACTTGTTTAAATATGGTAGCTATACCTTTACGCTGAACCGAATTTAAACCAGTTTATTCTATATTATATATACCGTGCATTGTGCATCATTTTAAGAATATTTGCTACTGGCTGCAACCGAGAAGGAAGTCTTCGTCCAGACTGCACCGACCGAGCTGCGTTGGAGGTGGTAAGTCGCATTCCAACCACACGTTATATTGTTCCATCATCGTTCTCATTTTTCTCAATTTTATACGGTCCGCTTAAAATTCAACTATCCGAAGGAGGCAGTACATATAAATGAAATTTGTAAAAAAATACCGTCAATATGTTACTTTCTTAGTCAATTGCATTAAATAATGAATAAAACAGTATTAGTTCCTTACTATTAAACGCATTTTAAGTTAATCACTAGTTATGCCTTAATTGTCTGAGGTTCGTCAACTGACATGTAAAGATTTTTAGATTACAGAAAGAAGCTGTGCGTGCAATAACAGAAGTAACCAGACAAGTCAGTTGTAGAGACATTACAAAGAACTTGAACTACTTATGCTGCCATGTTTATTCATCCTTAATTTATTAGTATATGACAGGTGAATGATAACCATTATTGCAACATCTCAAAAATTATATACCGGAAATTTTGTCAGAGATTAATATGGTCATAGCCGAAAATATCTAGTTATTAAATTGCACTGCGTTTCATTTGCGACATTTCAGACAAGTGATCTCACAAAAAAAAGTCTAAACGTAATGTTGCCGCCAATACAAAAAGTGAAAGTGGGCAAATAACAGAACTGGCCCTATAACAGGCCTTAAGGCTACAAACAAACCTAATAGGGTTTTGCCACTAATTTTATTTTAACAATTTGTGTCGTGAAAATAATATAATAAAACAATTTATTAATTTACAACAATTTACTTTTCTAATAAGAATTATTTCTAAGAAAATATCGTTAAAACAACTTGCTGATAATTTCACTGCTTTTTAAAACGGGCATTTTTACACGCCAGAATTACATATCTACCCGGAAAACCAATGAGATTATGGATATAATTAGTTTGTAATAGATTCTAACTGTGTGTTAAAGAAAGCTTTCCTCTAAAACTTCTCAGAATTTCAATTTGTAATGCTTGTACTGTGATTGGTCTAAAGCAGTGGACGTGTAAATATTGGCCAATCAGAATCCAGATAAATGCCGCACAAGTTATTCGTGAAAGCGTCGGACGTTAATATTTTGTACTGTAGTTTAGGTTTAACCTTCACCGACATTACGCATCAGATGACTGACACCTAAAACGTTAAATTTATATTTTTATGTTTGTATTGTTTGGGGTGAAAATATTATTTTATCAGTTTCTGGTTTATGTTTTATTAATTCTACAATCAAAATGGAATCAAGTGGAAGAGGGATATGTTAAAGGTGCCGCTGATAATTTACCTAAAGTAGAAAAGTGCTGAGTGCTGTCAATAAATAGAGGTTATGTTATGTTAACAGAGACCAAGATTAATAAACAATCTTGGACAGAGACAACCTCTGTGATTGGATTTCAGGGTGTTGATGTCACAACGCGCCAATTTATGGCTGTTTAAAATGAACCCAATATTTTTCAAACTTCAAGTTTTTTTTTTGTTACTATTAGTAAAATTAATAAGGTAATAAATATGCCATAAATCATTTTTTTACGTGAGTTAAGTATTTCAGAAATAATTTTTTTTTCTGGGAAAACCCTATTGGCTATGCCAAAATTATGTGGAAGATAAAATAGATAACTATAAAATCTGTTAATTTTTTTCTCGTTGCGGTGGAACGTGAAGAAGATTTTTAGCAAATTTGGTTATAAAATGAATAAGTAAGTCGTTATCGTCATTTTAAATCAGTTTAAAATTACTTTTTCAACTTTTCAATGTATCATTTTAAAATAAGTATGACGAAGTAAACCAACTTAAATAACAAAAATATTATGATCTACTTTGTTTATAACATAAAACTACTGAACAGTATAAAAAGCAGTAGGTAATAACAAGACCATTTGTTACAGAGAATTATAATAATATACGTCTTTATTTTAATTAAGTATAATGCAACAAAAAATATGTAGAAGGTGATGCTGCCTTCATATGAATGCTCTTCCGAGTAACAATCGACACCATTATAATCAATATTATTAATATTAATTAATATGATTGATCATGCACAATATTAGACGACATAGCATAAGAAAAAGTGTTAATTATGTATCATAATAAAAGGGAAAATTACTTGATAATGGCAATACTTAGTTATTAATTATTAGTAATAGTGTAGGGAAGAAACAAATAAATTATTTGTTAAACATTCTTATGTACTATTTGCAAATATAAGTCGGTAAAATAATGTAAGCTGGAGAAAAATAAATTATAAAATTTGATACCAGAAAACAAAAAGACAAATATCTTAAGCGGGTTTACCTTACTATATAAGCTAAATCCCTTCCGAAACTCTACCGTCAGCAAAAGTTTAATAATAACTCCTAAAATTAAGTACCTACATAATTGTCTTACATATGTTTTTTTTATTGCCTTATTTAGTTACCATCCTGCTGTGGTCAATGGTGGTCGATGATCTCCTACATAAAATAAGTAATTTAGGCTTCAACGTCCAGGGATATGCAGATGACCTGGTCGTCACTGGAGGCAAAAATGAGGTCATGATCTCCAACCTCATGCAAATTGCCTTAAATAAAATATCCAAATGGTGCTCGTCAGAGGGGCTCAATGTCAATCTGAACAAGACAACTATTGTCCCGTTCACTAAAAGAGAAAATTCAATCTTAGAACTCCTGTACTGAATGGATCGATACTAAATTTTTCAATTATCTAGGAGTAATCCTGGATGAAAAACTTACCTGGAACTCACATCTGGAAAGGACTCTTACTAAAGCAACAGCGGCAATATGGACGTGCCGTAGGTTGTTTGGTAAGACTTGGGGTCTAAGACCGAAAATGACACATTGGTCTTATCTTTCGGTTGTCAGACCTATGGTAACGTACGCATCATGCGTATGGTGACCAAAAACAGAAGAGAAAATATCACAGAGAAAGTTGCAGAAACTGCAACGCTTTGCCTGTATAGGGACTACAGGAGCAATGCACTCGTGTCCCACAGCAGCTATGGAGGCTATGCTTGACCTACTTCCCTTGCACTTGCACTTAAGGAAGGAGGCAGCACTTGGTGCCTTACGACTACACCAGGCACATAAATTTAAACCAGGCGATCTGGTTGGTCACTTAAGTATTCTTTAGTTAATCCATTTGAAGTCCATGACCAAACCCACTGACTCAATGCCAATCAAACAAGACTTTGATTGCCCGTTTGACGTGCTAATTGAAATCCATCAGACGAGCAAGATAGAGGCACTGCGATTTGAACAAGAGTCACTCATCTGGTATACAGATGGATCTAAGATGGCTGAAGGGGTAGGAGTGGGCGTAGCAGGGCCTAATGTAGGCTATCCAAAGCCCTCGGTAACACCCTAATCATCTTCCAGGCAGAAATTAACGCTATAGATCTGTGTGTCCAGGAATGCCTAAATAAAGGCATCCGAAGGGCAAAGATTTATATATTATCTGATAGCCAGGCAGCACTAAAAGCTCTAAGGTTCTATACCTTTGAGTCTAAAATTGCCTGGGAATGTAGGCACTCCCTGAAGCAACTGGCCAACAACAACAATGTTACCTTGATGTGGGTGCCAGGGCATGAGGGAGTACAAGAAAATGAACTTGCTGACAGCCTTGCAAAAAAGGATCTAAAGCACCATTCATTGGACGCGAACCGTTCTGTGGCCTGGTCAAGGGACACATAGCGGAGGAGGTCCAAAAATGTGAAAAGGACCAGAAAAAGTCCTACTGCAGGAATACTCCAGGCCAAAGACAAGCGAAAAAGTTTATAAGTTATTCGACAAAGAATGCCACAAGACTTCTCGAACTTGAAAAGTTCGAATTAAGGCTAATCACAGGCCTTCTAACTGGCCACTGCCCCTTGAGGTATCATCTCAAGAATATGGGCAAGGCGGTAGACAACAAATGCAGATATTGCGATACTGCAACTAAAACTGCGGAACATATACTTTGTGAATGCAAGGTGTTAGTCCGCACTAGGCTAAAATTCCTAGAATAGGCGGAATTGACGCCTGAAGACATAAGGAAATTAGTCCCCAGAAAAATCACAAGCTGTGTAAAAAGTCTTGGAAACCTGGGCAACAACTAGATGTAGGGTAAATCATAAAAGATCTTTTTGGTCGAAGTAAGGCTGTTCGAAGCTAAACGACCCCATAAAACAATCTAAAATCTAGCATACTGACGGAGTTTAGCATTAGCTTTCCACCACTCAACTGGGACAAATTAAACAAAGACCATTCCCTACGACATTGTCATCTGTTGCAGCTGAGACTCGAAGTCGGGTGTGGCAGAGCGACTAGCCGTGTTGTCGCTCACGCACCCCGCCTAATCCACTGTTACTAACTGGGGAATACATGAAAAACGCCAATAAACGTGACCTATCTAAGCAGGATTTGAACCCGAGACTCCTTGGCCTCAAGGCTAACGCATAAGCGTTGAGCCACTGAGCTATTGCTCTGGTCTAAAAAATTTTAATGCGACATTGTAACGTATTTCTAATCAATTTCACAAAACTTTCTCTAATTAAATAAAGGAATTGGGGAGTTTAAAATGTCGGCAAAATAAGTTTTATATTGTGCGACCCACATTTCCATATTTTTATACATCCAATGCAGTAAGATGCTGCATACCACTCTTGTACACGTTCAATTATTACGTAAGTTTCTTACAACAAAGCTAACTTTCTTTATTTACCAGTTCCTTGGGCATTTTTATAAAAGTGTTTCAAGTTCATTTTATATAACTCATTTATTGATGGCTGAGAAATCTGTATTTAAAAATAAAACAATATAGTTCAGTCATTATAGCGCAAAATAGGGATGTAGTGAAATGATTTAGATGATTTCTTTTTGCCTTAACGCAAAACAGACCCCGACTATAAGAATTTTTGAAAAAGTTGTAGAAGACCACAAAATCGTGAGTTAAAAGAAATTCAAGAGAAAAAGCTGTTCTAATTCTTAGTCCAACAAAGAAAATAATGTTCAAGTTCTAATTATTTCTAGAATACGCCCTTCTAAAGAAACAAGTTTCGTTATTTTTAGGACTCTATAACAAAATGTGAATGCGGAATCCTTATAAAATAGTTCGTTTGCCCATCCCTCCGCCTACCTGTAACAGCGATTTATCTCTAAAAGTCGTATAATCACAACATAAATTAGTAACAAACAATATATGGATTTAGTGAGTTAAGAAATATTGAATAAATAACGAACACAAAATTTCTTTATTAAATATCACTATATATTTTTTTTGTTTAATGTTTGCGACTGCAGTTTCGTAGCATCTAGTCTACATTTTCAAACACAGAAAATTACGAATTAAATTATGAGGTATAGTTCAAATAGAAAATATCTGAGACAGAAAAACATAACAAAAACTTTACGACATAATTATTATCGCCGCGGGCCATGGCGCCAAGTCTGACATGAAACATTCCCGACGCACATTAAAAACCTATAAAGGTAAGTGAGTCAATTTGCGAACAGCACAAAAAAAAGTGCCGGTAATTTAATGAGGTCGTAAAGTTTTTGTTATGTTTTTTCTGTCTCAGATATTTCCTACTTGAACTATATTTATACATTACAAAAGGGGAATTATGTGCATATGTGGTTAAAAAGTGCAGGTAGGCCTCTTTTACAACAGGGCGGCCAACGAAGTGGAATTCCCAATTTCTAATGGTCATTAAGGGTAATGTTTGGACTATTTCTATTTTTATAAATTTGAATTGATTCTTTAATTTCCTAGATTTTGCTTCTAGTTTTCTCTTTTCTCAAATGATTTTAAATGTTTCGAGCATCTTATGTTAAATGACCTTCCTGTTTGGCCTATATAACATCTATTGCATTCTTCATACGAGAGCTTATAAACTCCTGATTTCTTACTTTTTTGTGTTTTCGATTTGGCATTATAGAAAATATTGACATTCTTTGGCTAGGTTTGAATGCTACCTCAAGGCTATGGTTTGATACCACATACGAGATTCTTTCTGACAAGGGGCGAAAATATGTTAGAGATATAAAGTTTTTTTGGGGATTTTTCTTTAATTTTCGGGTAAATTTTACTCGTTGTAATAGTTCTGTGTTTTTTTGCAACTAAGGAATCTATCGTGTTCACTGAAAAACTATTGTTAGTTGCTATTTCTTTTATGATATCTATTTCGTTATTCAGGTTTTCTTCTGACAAGAATATACCGAAGACTCTATGAACCATAGTTCGATGTGCGGCTATTTTATGTGGAAAAGGATGATTTTAATCGACTGGTATAGTGGCGTCTGAAAATGGTGGTTTTCTGTAGATATTAAATGATAGTTTATTTGAATTTTGTCTACATATGGTAAGATCTAGAAAGTTAATTTGTTGATTCCGTTCAATTTGCAGTGGCGCTCCTGGTTAATATTATAGGGGGCACACATTTGACATTGTTAAATTGTTTATTAAAATTAACTTACCAGAGAAACATTCACCATATTCTTTATTCTCACAATCGTGTGATGTAAAAAATAAGCCAGAAATTGCAAATGTGTCCTCTCACTTTAAGATTTAGTACATACACATACACACAAAAACAAAAACATTTTATTTATATAGAAAATCCATTCTATGTTCCTTACTAGCTGCGAAAATGTCTATCACTTTATTGTCAAAGTCAGGAATTAACTGAATCATATTTGTTTCAATTGATAACATCGAAAGTGTATTTAGCCTTTCTTTTGGCCCATAGTGTTCTTTAGAAAACATTTTATTCTTTTTAACGTAGTGTTATGTACACGACTACGCCACTTTCTCATGGAATATGCGAGAAAGAGGCGGAGGCGCCGTGATGATTCTAAAATAAACGAGTACGTTCGACGCGGGTATAAATACAGTAGATCCAAACGCTCTGGGACGACCACCACTACCAGAGACATGACGTTTTCAACCCTAACCCAACCTCCTTGCGGGCGTCGGACAACATACCGTCCGACGCCCGTTGTCCTACCTGCTCCGTGGAGACCGAAAGTGCTAAAAGAAGCACTTAGGTCTCCACACTCCTGAGCTACACAGCTCATCCTTACCTTTCCGACGATCCGGGGTAGGATATCAATTGATGTCCTACGTACCGGCAGTCAGTCCCAGCCAAAACTTCCTAAACCCAACTCGACCGATGACTACCCCCGGGGGGACAAGCTGGCGAAGAAAGAAAACATCAAGACAAGAAGAGCGCCAGAAGAGACCTCAGCCAGCGAGGTTCAACAGTCAGGACCAGGGGAGGTCCGCAGAAAATACCACGACACATCTCACATTTGTGAGCTGGGTCTGGTAGAAGTACGCGGGCCCACCTATCACGAAGGCCGGTCCAGGTCTACAGAGATAATCTAGGTGCAAAGAGTAATGGTCCTACTCGGCCCTAGTTATCGAGACCGACATCCAGCCAATGGATATTGGCGCGCGCTCTGGGACACTTTGATATTAGACAAGCAAATGATAAGATGAAATAAGAAACAGTATCAAGTTGTGACTTATAATAATGATACTATAGTAGATAGAACTTGTAATTAGTGTGTACTAATGTGTAAAGACTTAATTATTGTAAATAAGTGATTAATAAAGTAGTGATTTTTGAAAATTCGTATTACAATTTATTGAACCTACATACAGAGTGTTTACTGGAGATTGTAAACACAAAACATCTTTCACATTCGCACGTCGCCCTAAGTGTAGTAAATATAATACTTAAAATTTTGTACGTCTCAGATAAGCCTTCCTCCAAATTATTTTTATTAATAAATGTCAGAAGAGGTAAAAACATCATTGCAGCACATATCATCCCTGCCATAAATAACTTTCAATTCAGTTCTTAATTTCTCTTTGTCTATTAAAGCATTATAAGCTTCTACAGTCTCTGTTTTTTATTGGCCTTTTCATTATGAGTTCGTATAGTTTCGAGATAAGCACTATCTAACTGTTTACGAATGTCACTTTTACCTTTTACCTAAAACTTCATAGTCCACTAAATTATATAAATGAGTTGCACTCTTCGCCTGTTTCGTTGCTCTTTCCTCTAAATGTTGTATATCGTGTAATCTTTCCTGAATCCACGGTGAAGACTGCAAATTGTTGCTTAAAAAGCAAACAAAACAGAACAGCTTATTTCGCCCAGTTATATTAACTTTATCCTCCTATCTCACTAGTCTGTTACTTAAAATTTAAGACACTGAATTCATTTTTAAATGTCTTATTTGTACCTAAACGAAATGAAATAAACAAATAACGGAACACATAACTCGCGAAAGCAGGCAAACATAAATATCAGCTGATTAAGCATAACAGTGAAGTGTATACAAGTGAACTGTGCCCGCATTAGAGCATAGGTCGCGTATCGTTGCCATAGTAACGTCGTAAACAAAATCTAGCCAAATCTTCCAAATTTATCCCTTTCCGGATGGATTTTTTTAGATATATCTCTGTGTCGCCTGAATTATTTTTCAACCACCTCTGTGAGCCTTGTGTGGCAAATACGCGACGGTAAATTAGACAGCATTTTCAGTTATATATACAAACATAAATTCGAAATATTTTATTTTGAACTCATAACATTATTAGAAAGCTAAACGAACTCATTGAACATAATTAGAAAACTGGCAATGTGTGATACTGTTCAAAACATAGAGTGACGCAAAGTTCTACATCACAAATTGCGCACATAAAACGGGTCTCCTTTCTTTCTTTTTTACTCACTTTTCAAGAAGCCCTCGTATGACTTCACAATGGAAGTTTGACAACGTCATAAGTATTGCGTTTTTTACTCCGAATAGGGCATGTGCATTGAGAACTGTCAGATTAATTATATGAAAAAACAGCTTTTTGTACCAAGACTTCCTCATATAATCCAAAGAGCTAATCATCATGTCTGATCTATCTGCCGCCCCCATTTGCCTATTATACTCAATAATAACAGAGGGCTTTTTCACACTTTCGTCTGTTCTGTAATCCCTTTTATCAGAGATTTCCATCTTGTGCTGATGCATGGTTGTAAGCATTTCTACGATCTAGTCACTTTAGGGCGAGCGAGCAAGTGAGCATGTTGTCACTTGCGAAGGCAACGGTTTAGCCTTTATTTAGTTTCTGCCCTAAATCTGGCATTTTTTTTCTATTTCATCTATTTGTTCCACATAAATTGGTATCTCTGTTCCAAAGATAAGTAGAAAGTGTTGAACTAGTATAAAGGTTATCAGTAAAAACTGAATGGCCTTTGTCTAAGTATGTCTTCAACAAAGTAGTAACTACTGAGCCTGATGTTCCTATTCCATTTATATTTTCTATTTCTGAATCTTTGCCTGTGTATACTATAAAATCTACGACGAATTCAGTTTCACAGTCGCAAAGAACATAGAGTATTATGGCAAATCGAGCCCTGTTACTTTTTATATATTCTTTGAATACAAGTCGACCTTTATATAAAATAAGACTTTCATCAATTACCAAATTTTGAAATGGTTGAAAATTTTCTGTGTAAGATTTTTTTAATTTTACTAAATACTTCTCTTATTTTGAATAAACGATCTGCCTTCGGTCTTTCTTTATTGTTACAAAAATGTAGCATCCTTAGTATTGCAAGAAATCTGTCTCTTGACATGGTTTTAGAAAATATTGGGGTGTGTAGCAGCGGATTCTGTGACCACTGATTCTTTATGTCTGATTTTTTATTACGCTCAACCAATAAAACTACTGAACAGATGTATTTCATCCCTTGTTACATTTTTCCATTTTCTTGCATAATATGCTCTCTCGTGGTTGTCATTCAAATATGCTGGCTGATTTGCCGGATCAAAAGTGCTCAATTTTTTTCTTGCCGATCGGTTTTTGCGACTATAAAATTCTCATCCATAAATAAGGTCAAAAAGTAATCAACTGGCACGAAATTTTCATTGAAATTTTGTATATTTGCTCCACCTTCACCTGTGAATTAATGAACGAATGGAAAGAAATATTCAACTTCAAATTACCAGTCTACCTCTAATTTCGAGTAATCGATGTCTTCAACTGCTGCTCTGTCATTTTCTGCATAGCTATCGTCCTGATCTCCGTTATTTACCTCCCGTGTGATTTCCGCAACATAATCTCATCATCATCGGAGCTGCTAGAACTTCCAGGATCGTTTTCTTCATTAAAATTATATTCGTCCCCGCTATCTAAGAATGGCTCTTCGTCCGAGCAAACTTCCAAGATAGTTCGGATTTCGTCATTGTCCAATCCGACAAACCCACAACTCAGTTCTTTCGCTAACGGCTTGTCCCTTCTGCAGAATCCAAGCCGGCCACACACACAGACTTTTTTATGCGGACTTTAACTGGCGCAATGTAAGTCTGCAGATTTGGTATGTGATAGATACAACGGAGGTACTCTACTAACTAGCAAAGACATCTGCGGACTAATATGACAGTTTAAATCTTTCCCGGACAAAACCGGCTGTTAGTGGGTGAAATCTGTCTAGTTGTCCGTGGCCCGTGGCAAAACCGTAGAATTCAGTCTAGACAAAAGTTTTTGGTGGATAACTGTACAGGTTTTAGTTTATTTTGTATCTTTTTATAAACAAAATTTCAATTTGTTCTGGATAAACCTATTTGCAGCATTCTACTAAAACTTCATAACTCTTATTTTTTAAGTTTTTGTTCGAATATTCATTCGATTTTGATTTCCATAAAGTTGGATGTTCTTTATAGATTTCGATAAATCCCGATTAAAAACTCTTACTCATAAGTCTAATATCCGTATCAGCCATTGTTCGTTATTAAATGTACAAAGACAATTAAAATTCCCCAAAACAATATTACCAAAACCAACAGATATTATCGGTGGGACAAAACTGTGTTGTTTATGGCTACAAAAGATTTAACCTGCGTTGTAAGTTTGCCGACAAGTCCGTACAAGACCAAGTCTGGTGCGCGCTGGCACACTAACGCATAGTTAAGTCTGCAATCTTTCACTGTGCCAGTTAAAATCCGCGCAAAAACCTCTGTGTGTGTGGCCGGGTATATTGGTAACGAAAAATATTGTCACTAGCCTTCAAAACACTTACTCTACGTACACGCAAGAAAACACAAGGGAAATACACAAGGTCTAACACGTTTATGAGCAACAGTTGTTCAAAGCTGATCAAAGCAGCGCGTGCGTAAAAAAAACTGTCGTTCATGAGCGACGCAAGGCCATACAAGATGCCTTCGTCCGTAGAACTGTTGCGGCTCTAGGCTCTCAGAGGGCACGGAACTCACCGTGCTCAGAGGGGGTCTAAAAATGTCCATGTCGCAAATGAAATACATTAGTCTGGTGGTCATATAGGACCTCTATCGCGTATACGCGACATTGGGCGGTATGCATAAATTAGCATCCAGCATCCATCGCTCGCAAGTGACGTTAGTCCGGAAAGGGTTAATGTTCTATGTATTTCTTGAGTGTGTTTTGAATAACAAATTAGAATGTCGTCTACATATCTATACCAAAAGACGTTTTCCCGTGATAAAGGAGATTTAAAAATAGTTTTTTCTGGCTTCTTTCGATTTAATTAGTTCCCTTTATGACATTGATCACAACACGTGTCATAAAGTGAAACAAATGAAAATAAATCATGTTCAACATTGATTTAAATAAGTGAATTCGCTAATGGATTCTTTTTAAAATTTCTATCTCCTTACACTGCATAATTACTCATCCATATTTGCTATAACCTATTAGCTAACATAACGATGATATTTAGAAAGTTGTAAGGAATAACAAATGTAAACAATACTATGAGGAAGTGAATAACAAGTAAGTTCTTATTTCTACATTGTACTTTTTTTAAACAATTAAAATTTGATTTATGGTTGCATTGGAATTATTTCCTGCTTTAAATGTACGTACAAATTGTCCGGAAATTCCTGCCGTGATAGAATTTGCAAACACATAAAAATGCCTATAGTTATGTGGTTGGGTATGCCTCCTAAGATAGCTTGGACACTTTGTAGGTGACGGCCTAAAGTAAATTTTTATTTAATTTGTTTTATTAATGTATTTATATATATAATATAGTGGGAGAGAAAGAATTAACATGAGTCTAAAATCTAAACCAACTAGTACTAGAGAAGCAAAGAAGACTTAAAAGACAGCACAGAAAAACTGTAGTGCATGGGAAAATTAGCAAGATTGTTGTACATAAGTAGTATGTAAAATATAATGAGGAAAATTTATAGGCGAACATAGTCAGTGAGCCCCATTATTGAAAAATATCAATATTCTGATTGTTATTGTAACAGGAGCAAATATTATATATAGGTGAGACATTAGTCCGAGCTATAGGTAGGTAAAAAGTGTAATTCCAACGTGAATTAACTCTAGGAATATAAAAGTTCAATTTGTGAAGTGTGTGCCAATAACACATCATTTACTGAAAGTGAAACTATATTAATGCTGTTGATATTATTCATTTATTTATTTATTAATACACTGTCCAACAGAAAAATCAATTACAGGACAGTGATGTACAATTAAATGTATATAAATATATACGTACGTTAATACACGTATATACGAATACATACAATAATATACATAATATATAATTCAATGCTATAGTAAAATGAAAAATAAAAAAAAGAATATATACTAAGTAATAGTATTAAAACATAATATTTCAGTCGCAAGCTCCTCTATAAAATCCTTATTTTGCTATAAGGAATGTAACCGGACTGCAACCGACAGCTACTCTCCGGGCTACGTGCCCCGCCGAGCGCTGAATTACAAGTTACAAGCCTGGCGCGTTAAGTGTAATAATCGCATATTACCAACAAAATGCTAATGCTTCGATTGCAACAAACACCAGCCGAAAGACTGATCCTACTTAAACGAGCTCTCGTGCCAGTCGTCCCATATCACTTGCAGACTGCAGTTTCGAGCTTTTGGCTCTCGTCAGTGCAAGGTAGGCATGTGACGAACGACACGAGGATCCCTTGACTATTTGGTACATCTCGGTATTTTTATGATAGCGAGATGTAAAATAGTAAGCAGGCGCCATCTAGCGGTCCAGTGTCTGTTGCAAACGAAAAATAAATAGCCTGACTTGGCTTAGCATAGATCAATAATTGTGCTTCTAGAGGGCAGAAATATTAGAGGGCTAGATGGCGCCTGCTTACTATTGTTATATTGTTTTCTTAGGATCCTTAATTTTACAATTGATTATATCAATATTACAGGGTAGAGAGTTAAAATTAGAACATATTACATACAGGGGATAGTGTTTGAGTATATTTGTTCGAGGTAAAATAAATTATATTACCTAGTCTGGAAAGTTCGTATATATGAAATAATTTGAAATTAATAAGTTTGTTTAAAAATATCGAGGAACTAAATATTCTACGGGTATTTAAGTCAGGTACATGGAATTTAGAGAGCAATGCCTCATGAGGAAAACCCCTAGATGAATAAATATCTTCTTCTCTAAAATACAAATATTTTAGAAAGCGCCTTTGAGTATTTTCAATGTTGTTTTTGTGTATGAGGTAAGCTGGATTACAGATGATATCTGCGTATTCCAATTTAGATCTTACAAAGGTATTAAATAGGAGATATAAGGTGTTGCAGTTCTCAAAACCTTTAGAATTTCTTACAGTGAAACCTAATTTTTTATATGCACTAGCTCTTGTTTCAGAGATATGACCATTAAATGTGAGTTTAGTATCAAAAGTAACGCCTAGGTCTTTCAGTTTATCGCATATCTATATTTTCATAATGTCACAGAAATCATCTGACGAAATGTACGTACGTTATTTATTATCGATAAGAGGACTGCGGAACTGGTACGGTTGTGTGCAAAAAAAATAGGACAATTTGTCTTATAACTGTATTTTGCTAAAATCTAGTTGTGTACATCTAACTTTAGTTTTTGTGACATTATCAGTTAGTTGTCATAATTTATTGCAAGTGTGCAAAAAACTAATATGTCTCATATAAGCGATTTAGTTAAATCTGGAGTTATTGCTAAAGCAGAAGATGGATGGTCAATGACACAAATTGCACTGCGTTATAACATTGACAAAAATTCGGCGTGTAACATTTTAAGAAAGTGGAGAATAAACGATTAGTAGAAATCCATTTTACTCAGTTATTCAGGCTGCTGAAGAAACGAATTTTCCTGGATCGAGTAGTACTGGTCGCTGGCGAGTAAGAGAATCGGAGCTACGCTGTCATGCAGCAGCACAGAAATACTTACTTAAAGCTGAACATAAAGAAGCTCGAGTAGGATTTGCGCTTGAATTTTTAGCGCATGATGTAAATTTTTGGAACAATGTAATCTTTACAGACGAAAAAACTTTCCAGTCAACACACAGCGGTCGTATTCGTGTTTACCACCCTCCGAATACTCGATTCGATGAGAAATATATATCTAACAATGATGAAAGTGGTAGATTTTCCGTCAATATGTGGGCTTGGGTATCGGCACGTGGTCCTGGTGTTTTGTGGCATATTGAGGAACGATTTAATAGTGAAACGTAGGATTTTAGACAATATTATGCTCCCTTCTGTGTCACAATTTTTTCCTAATGAGTTCATATTTCAACAAGACAATTCTTCCGTTCATACTGCTCATACCATAAATAACTGGTTTTAATATAACAATATCAATGTTCTTAACTGGCCCAGTCATAGTCCAGATCTTAACCTTGTGGAAGAAGTATGGGGACTACTCGTAAGAAGTATCCAAAAACGGAAGGCCGACGAATTACTTGAAATAGTAAATAATGCATGGGAAAATATTATTACTAATGATTATTGTATAAAGTTATTTAATTCTATGCCAAACAGACTTATAGTAGTTATAAATAGAAATTATGCAATAACGAAATATTAATAGTTAGTTTCTTGTTAAGTAGGATATCCTTTGTCCTTTGATCTAGGATTTCTACTAATCGTACCGTTTATTCTCCACTTTCTCAAAATGTTATACACCAAATTTTTGTTAATGTTATAAAGTACTGCAATTTGTCTCATTGACCATCCATCATTTACTCTAGCAATAACTACAGCATCGAAATAAAAAATAAATTAAAAGTAATATCTGTTTTATTTTGGCTACTCATTACATATTCAAATAGAGACAGATAAAAAATATTAAAAAATTGTATAATAATATGTATTTTGTTATTCATTAACTTTGCTGTAACTAACCGTATTTAAATTTTTATTATGACGTTTCTTCTTTTCAGGGCCATCATCAATTGTATTTTTTAAACACGGACCTATCTTTTTTATTGCGAATTTTTAAAGCGCTTGAAATTAAGAATTCAACACCATACCACACTTGTATTACTTACTTATTTTGCTACGTTGAAAAGTAACGTCATTTCTTCTCTCTTTATACCTATTTTTTGTGATCAACCTTATTTAAGATTGAAATATCAAGATCTAATGCAAACGAAGATTTGTTGGATGCTTTACTTGTGCCTTCATATCTACCAATTTCTAAGCTAGCATCAAGACACGCATATGTTCATGTGAAAGATCCATCTTTTCACGTCTGAAGGACTTTTATTATATTTTTCAAAGTGGATATTATTATGCGATATCAGCGTTTTGTTTCTTGTCTCTGTTTGTTGCCCGGCGCCTCCACCATATGTTACGTACTGGCCTCCTCTAGGCCATATACGCACTAGGGGGTAACTCGGATGGCAGAAAGTAAAAGACAGCTTTAAAAAAATATATAAATGACATTCATTTAATTTGAGACAACATGAAAGATGGGTGAACTTAAAACTAATGAAAATGAACAAATCTTACTTACATACTTATTATCACTACCCAGCACTCCATCAGGCCAAGGAGATATTTTTCTTTACTTTTAACTGCACTGTCTCAAACCCCAAACGTCAATGATATTAAAATTTAGCTATGACCTGTTCCTCAAAATTATTGCAGTCTATGCAATTGCTTAATTAAACTGACACACATGTTTTGCAATATTTTGTTTAAATTTAATGTTTATTAATTTTGCAATATATAAGAAATAATGTAAACAAATTATAGAATTAGGTTGATGAGTTTGTACTTTAAATTTATTAAATATAAAATATTTTTTTTAAATATATGAAATCTTTTTCCTTCCTTTTGACATATCTCCTCGACCTCGTGAAAGCTGGTCTCCAGCTTTAACAACTGGCAAAGAAACAGAAACCTGAAAAAAACTAGAACAATAACAAGAAAAAAATCCTTAAACAATAGCAATGTTTCTTTATAAATAGCAATAACCTAGCCTCTTTGGTCGTGAAAAAACACCTAACCGTCTAATAACGCACAATAGTTTCCTGGAGCACGCACAAAATTAAAGTCTTCAGGCTAACTCCGGCACTGTCCGTTATAGTCTATGGCCCTGGAGTCGGTTCTGACAGTCCGCATCTGATCTCTGTGTGCTATACTATACCAGCGCCAGCGCGAGCATTTCTAAGTCCGTGCGACATAACCTCTAACATCATTTTTGACATTACTATGAGATATCAGCGTTTTGTTTCTTGTCTCTGTTTGTTACTCGGCGCATCCACCATATGTTACGTACTGGCCTTCTCTAGGCCATATACGTACTAGGGGGTAACTCGGATGGCAGAAAGTAAAAGACAGCTTTAAAAAAATATATAAATGACATTCATTTAATTTGAGACAACATGAAAGATGGGTGAACTTAAAACTAATGAAAATGAACATACTTATTATCACTACCCAGCACTCCATCAGGCCAAGGAGATATTTTTCTTTACTTTTAACTGCACTGTCTCAAACCCCAAACGTCAATGATATTAAAATTTAGCTATGACCTGTTCCTCAAAATTATTGCAGTCTATGCAATTGCTTAATTAAACTGACACACATGTTTTGCAATACTTTGTTTAAATTTAATGTTTATTAATTTTGCAATATATAAGAAATAATATAAACAAATTATAGAATTAGGTTGATGAGTTTGTACTTTAAATTTATTGAATATAAATTATTTTTTTTTAAATATATGAAATCTTTTCCCTTCCTTTTGACAATATTAAACGTTCACAAAGAAGGGTTCAAGTCGACTGTTTCAGACGGAGAATAATACAAAATCTATACTTACTGTTTCACTGATGGTACCAATTGGACGTCGTAACACTATAAATCTAACACAGTAAATACTAGCACTTTTTTAAATTTAAACCTGAAAAGGAATTTTGAAACACAAGAAAAAGACAATATAAAGTTCAAAAATATATATTAAGTCTTTTAAAAATTATGTTTTTACAAAACGTCCAAGAAAAATGTATTGATAAACTATAGTCTGGCTCGTGTACAACACATAATGAGGAACGGAACGACTCATAATGTACCAACTACCATCCAATGTTTAGTTTTTAGCTAACGATTACACAAAAAGATTCAGTAAAAAGTTCAATGTTTATAATTTTTTGGTGGGCTTTTGCTTGCCTGTCTATTGACATATTTTCAGTTCAATATCAATTTTGATCGCTCCTCGGAGCTTAAAAATGCTTGAATCGCAACGACGTTGAATTATATTCTGCAATTATAGATTCATACATTCAGGCAAGGCGGTCCCCTGCACGTTCTGAGTACATGGTAACTATACTTTTTTGACACCGAATCACTGAGGAACCGGTTTAGGGCAAAAACCGTTAAAACCCATCATTTTTCCGTCAAAATCGACTGCTAGAAAATGATACTTGTCTTCATATTTAACACAACGCATGAGTTGCAGTGCTTAACAACGTGGATTCGTAAAAAGGTTTTTATTTTCAAAATTTCCGAAGTTAAGTCGGGTTTTGTTATACTGTCTAAATTTTGTGGTCGGGGCGACATTACGTCCCCGTGCAGTGACATTTAATATACTTTCTAAAATTACACTCCTTGATGAGTTTCTGATATTTTTCCTTGAATAATGTTCCGTAGAGCGAAAATGTGATTGAATGTATAAAAACCTCTTCCAACGGCATTTTGTTACAGTTTCGAAAAATTCATCGAAGGTTTTGGCGTGTTTTTTAACATTTACACAAACGAAAGTATAAAGGTCAATACTCATATAAATAATCACTCTGTACAGTGATTTAAATTAATAATAACGTCAATTTCGCTTATTGTTAGTTACCTTCCAACTACGGTTACTAATTATTATTCGTTTCCATACTATGTAGATTAAGGAAATTTTATGAACATTAGCATACACAAACAATTAAAATTGATTCAGTCAGTTTACTTTGCAATTTTAACGCGACATACAACGCCGAATACTATCACTACGAAAAGGTATGTACATTTTTCTTTTGCGTTTTTATTGTCATTGTAATTAAAAGTGCAGTGGAAGTAATTACCAACTTGATCAGGTGATGGATTTGAACAAAGTATGTGGTGGAATTTGTCATTTTGCTAAGTCTGCTGGTAAGAAAACGTTTAAGTTGCTTGAAAATCCTCCTCAGTTTTTATTAGTGGCCACGGCAATTGAAATTTATTAATGTTTTTAAATATAAAAGGAGACTAGGATGAATAAAAATAATAGAATTAATATAATAAATAATAATAATAAATAAACACCACAGAAATTAGAGATATAAGATACCTAAAACAATCGTCTATATTATTTATAATCTAATAATCTAGATATTGCATTCGGAAAGAACCCGAATCTGAAAAGAATTGAAATTAATACCAGTGAGTGATTTGTGTAAACCACCTATTGTAAATTAATTATTAATGCATAGATATTTTGTGTGAGGTTATTTCGATTCAATTCCGATTTTAAAAGGACTACTACTACTACTACTATGAATCGACTCTTATATCTGGTTTTTCAAAACGCCCCAGATCCATGTTTTTTAATTTTTAAGCAAGTGCCCTGTATTCACTAAAATTTGCAGCTATTTATATGTGCGTTAAATGTGCGGGCACAACGACCCAAACTAATTGTTTTAGAAAATAATCGTTACGATAATATACTGGCAAGAAATATACAACATAAATTTTACTGACAAATTTTGTTCATTCTATTCATCATGTCTGCTATAACTTATAGAGAAAATAGATCAAACGCATATAAAATGGTTCAGTGATGAATTAAAACACTTACATCATCTCTGGTATGAAATGAACAAAATTAACAAATATTACCCAAATAATGAGGCAATTAAAAATAGGTATCTAAGACTGAAACAAATTTATACTTTTGAAATTAGACTCGCTGAGACAAACTACAAAGATGGGCGAATAAGGAATGACTAACATATTGTTCCTTGTTTACATCCTCCAGTAACACCCTGTAGTATGGTGGAGATTTTCGTAGTTTTCTAGGCGCTAAATGGCGGTTCGTCAATTGGTTCAGAGAGGGCGCCACCTTACTGGCCGACAACTAAAACAGATCTCCCTTCACTCTGGCTAGGGATTAATTACATCTTTGTCCGTTAGAGGGTAGCACATAACAATATAATGAAGGAGAGTTGGAGAATTAAAACGAAGCAAAAATAATGATACGCCATGGTATTTGTAATGGTTTTAACAGTTTTTTCTTGAATTTTCACCGCCCCAAACCTGATTTGATCAAATTAATATTACAGGGCAATATTATAAGTACATAATTTTTATCTATTTCCTACCACACCAGGAGAAGTTAGAGAACTATTGCTTAAAACAACAAGAAAACCAGCTGCAGGGATTTATTCAAAATTTTAAAATCTATACCTAAATACAAAAACAAGGAATCGAGAATAGAATCATGTAATGACTGCAATATATACCAGAGGTGGAGGTGTTATGTTAGCCGTAAGTAGTATATTTTTTGTGCACCCTATAGATCTGAAGGCTATTTGCAACAACAACATATCACTTATTGACATGCTCGGCGCAAAAATAACTTTAAATCACTACTCTTTCTACATATTTCTATTCTATATTCCCCCAAATACCAATATAGATTCCTACAACTCTTTGTTTGATGTTATCAGTTCACTAGAGTACTTATATGACAGTGACGTGTTAATCTTAGGCGACTTTAATACTCCTGAATATTCTAATTATCTCGAAACCAATGTACTTAATGCTAGATTATTACCACTCATAAATTTCCTCAATTTTTCCGATTATAAACAATATAATTTCAACTTTAAGGCAAACCAAAGAGTTCTGGACCTGGTATTGTCAAATAAATATTGTGCCGTGGAAAAAGCGTTAGATACATTACTACCTGAAGATAATCATCATCCCGCGATCGTGGTATATTGCAGTCTTACTAGAGAGGAAAAGAACAACAGACACAGAATTGATAATGTATTTTACAATTTTCGTAAGGCAAATTTCATAGGGCTCTATGAAAGTTTAACTCATATAGACTGGAGCTTCTTAAATAGTTATACCGATGTCGACAGTTCTTGCGATGCTTTTTATACAAAACTGTATGACTTGCTTGATACTTTCGTACTTAAAACCAAACCTCATAGACGAATGTACCCACATTGGTTTAGTGCTATCATTATAAAATGTATCCGTCTTAAATATAAAGCCTGGAGAGACTATAAAAGATATAAAGACCCCATCGCGTTACAAAAATTCCTATTCAAGGCAAAGAATTAAAGCCGATATAAAAAACTCTTATAAAGAATATTGCAGTCGCATTGAAAGCAATATAAAAAATAACCCCAAAGAACTATGGCAATTTCTTAACAATAAAAAAATAATAATTGTATGCCAAACAATATGATATATAACAATAGTTTGATAAATGATCCAAAAAACATTGCAGATGCTTTTGCAGACTTTTTTCAGAGTTCTTATACAGATAGCACTCATTTTGAAGTTACCTCTCAAAATATCCTAACCGATAGCTTACATTTAAAGCAATTTACTGAAACTGAAGTACTTAATAGTCTTAAAAAATTTAAACCCAAAGGTACTGTTGGACCGGATAAAATACCTGCTTTTTTTCTACGAGACTGTGCATGTCTTTTTGCAATACCACTTACCATAATATTTAATCTCTCCATTAACACATCTACATATCCCTCTTCTTGGAAGTTCTCTAAAGTAATACCTATATACAAGAAAGGAGGGAAAAACCAAATTGAAAATCATAGACCCATTACTATTATCAATAACTTTTCTAAGTGTCTTGAAATGCTTCTACATGATTTCCTCTTTTTTCATTTAAAAAACAAAATCACACCTAAACAACACGGTTTCATGAAGGAAAGATCCACAACTACGAACTTATTCTGTATAACGCAATTCATAGCTGATACATTTGACACCGGTCTGCAGGTGGACGTTATATACAGTGATTTCTCGAAGGCATTCGATAGACTCAATCATGGTATTTTGCTTAACAAATTAGATCTTTTGGCTTGTCAAAAAACCTGCTGTATTTTTTCAAATCTTACCTTGAAGACAGAAAGCAGTTTGTACAATGTTGCGGCCAATAATCTACTGAGATATCTGTCACCTCTGGGGTCCCTCAAGGATCTATACTGGGACCATTATTATTTAATATATACATTAATGATATCATAAATGAGGTGGAAGCAAATTGTTTATTATATGCGGATGATATGAAAATATACACTGCTATTAAGTGCTCTGATGACTGTAATAAGCTACAATTAGCATTAAGCAAAATTAATAACTGGTGTACATCAAACAGTCTGCCTCTAAATCCTTCCAAATGCAACGTAATGTCCTTCTCTCTGAAACACAATGTCATAAACTATGACTATACCATTGATGAAGTTTCCCTGCATAGACCTAACACTATACGTGACCTTGACGTAATTTTTTATTCTAACCTATCCTTTACAGACCATATAAATGATATAGTAACAAATTCCTTCAGATCTCTTGGCTTTGTGATACGGAATACACGCGAATTTAATGATATTAATACCATCAAGTTATTATACTGCGCCCTTGTTAGACCTCGTGTCGAATATGGTTCCATCATATGGTGTCCTCACTACAATATTCATGTGCAAAATATAGAAAGAGTTCAGAAACGTTTTTTAAAATATCTCAGCTTCAAGAATGATAATTTATATCCACCAATTGGATTTCCGCATAAAGAATTACTGTCTAGGCACTCTTTCGACGCTCTTGAAAATCGCCGTATTATTGCCCAACTAGTTTTCTTACGCAATCTAATAACTAATGACATTGACAGTGAGGAGATTCTCAGCCAGTTGAATTTCTCAATTCCCCATGTAATATTACGGCAATCTCCTACTTTCAATCTCCAAACACCCCGTATTAATGTACTGAAATTCTCACCGCTTCATCAAATTTGCAACAATTATAACTCTGTCCAACTGCAATGTGGCCTTGATAAAAAACCTAAAACTATAGTGTGTACCGACGTTTATTATATCCGAACTTCTAATAATTTAGCGGCACTTAGTTTCTAATTCTTAGCACTTTTTGTATAATCTTTTCTAATATTTCTTTTGTTACTGATTATTGAGTATTGTTAGTTAGTATTGTTATAAATATCATAACTCTATATTGTACCCATTCAGTAATTGGTGTTATACTGTTGAATGGTGTAAGTTAAATAAAATAAAATAAAATAAAATAAAAAATATCAGTTGCAAAAGTTTTTGAACTGTTTTAATAATAGAACTTTTTGGAACTCCATAAACTGTTAATTTCAAGTCAACATGGAGTCAGAAAAAACAAATCCACAATAATCGCGATTGAAATATATGATTATGTTTATAATGCGCTAAATAGTAAGTAACAACCAATAGCTTTACTTCTTGACCTCGGTAGAAGAGTTTTTAACATAGTTGATAATAATTTGCTGTTGGAAATTTGTTTTAGATATTGAGAGTACGTAGGCTAAAGCATCACTGGGTCAACTCTTATCTGGATAATAGAAAGCAACCGGTAATAATTGTTTCGTATAAATCTGATTTCGGGCAAGTGAAAACAGGTGTACCGCAGTGCTCTATCCTCGGTCCTTTACACTTTTTATTTTTGTGAATAATATGGTACATTCTTGCATAACACCTAATGCATCAATTGTCTATGCTGATGATACAAACTTTTTAATGTCCAGTAGCTCTTTGGAGACCACAGTTATTCAAGCGAATACATCAGTAGATGTGTTTTCTAAATGATCTTTAAGCAATGGTCTAGTTCTAAATGCTGGTAAAACAGTTTTTATGTCATTCTTGCCGAAGAACGTTGATTATAACAAGAATTCTAATTAAGGCAAATCATCAGTCAATTGTTCATACAGAAATTTCTAACTTCTAACTTTGGATTATAAAATGGCATGGGTGAGAGCAGGGGAACGCCACGATCTGACTCATTAGCCAGATTTAATCTAACTGACTTACGCCCATATTCACCATCGTTAGTTAAAGCATTAACAACCTGTTAAATATTTGTGGACGTATTCACCAATCACAGTTAGGAGAAAACAACCTGTAAAAGTTAACATGAGAATATTGGGCAGTTAAGCTCATAACAGAGCGTTTTGTTGAGGTTATGTGATGAGTCAAAGGAATATAAATTTGCATGTAGATATTAAATATATTGAAAGTGCAATTTTAGAATGAAATTTTAAATAGATAGACTTGACTTCCATCTATTGATGACGACGCATTACGAAATTCGATCAATATACCCAAAACAAAGGGATCAGGGACATATAAGAAAACAGCATGTACTGTTATCAGACAAGCGTCGATAAATATAACTTTTAATTAGAATGTACAATATTACAGTCATATGTGTGTTGCTATTAAAAAAATTAAAAATTTTATAAGTTTTTTATTAACTATACAATTCTATATACAATACGAATGAATCATACTACACATAATAATGCATTCACAAATTATGATAACAATTTATATTAAATTTTTTCTATTTTCTATACTAATAACTCTCTGTTATAATATATTTTATTTTTCCTTTTAGATTTTCTAGTTTTGTCCTCTCCAACTATATCATTCTTTTTTTAAATATCACTTTGGTTAATTAGTTTTTCATTTTTTGCCATTCAGTACTCTAATGAGTATATTTTATTTCCCTTTCGTATAATCACTTCCGTGATTAAAGCTTCTGTCATTAGTCAGTTCTGTAACCGATGGTTCAGTACTTTGTGTTTGTTTATTGTGAAGAACTTTAAACAGTAATTTAGACATGGTCAACTTCTATTTCTTCAGGAGATAATACAACTGCATTAGAGTCTAGATATGCATTAGCGTAATTCTCACGTACGATAGTATTATAGTCACCTCAGTTACATCTATTGCTGTATTTATGGCATAGGCATTTTCAGTTGTAAAGCATTGTTTACACAATAGATTTAAAAGCTTTTCATCACTGCTCGTAACTTTTGCCTAAAGCATTCCTCCACCAGTTTTTATGGTTCCCTAAAATAATTAAATTATCTGGTTTTAATCATGTTCTATTATACTATTTCTTTATATTTGATATAATGTAAAATATTTGTGTACTTACATTGTACAGATATATTTTGTTTCCACTACTTTTTCAGTAAAATTGTAAAATAATGATTGCGAAAATATTACAGAGGTTAGAACAAAATATAAATAAATAACATTGTAAATTCTGTGAAGATAGGTTTTTACCAACTGTTGCACAAAAATACTAGTTCCTTTCTGTTAACAAAGTGTTACTTAACTTCCACTCAATTTTCGTTGGTGAATACGATATTGCTTTAACTACCTGATAAATTTTAACAGTCAGTTTAGTATCGGTGAGTTAAGCAAATGTTGGTGAATACGGGCGTTAGAAACACGTAGAGTCTACTTTTCTGTGTTATTCCTATACAAACTAGCAACAATTAAACATAATATTTTTAGTCGCAAACTCCTTTATAAAATCCTTATTTTACTATAAGGAACGTAACCAGACTGCAACCAACAGCTGCGCTCCAGGCTATGTGCCCCGCCGAGCGCTGAATTACAAGTTAGAAGCCTGGCGCGTTAAGAGTTGGTCGGAGTGCATTAGTCATCCATGCTTCCAATTTTAATTGTAATGACTTCACGTCAATAAAATGACGCAGCTGAATGCACGGTGTGCTTGGAAGGCGAGAGATAGAGATGTAGTAGAATATGACATTGGACAAATTTATTATACCTAATCTTTAAATTTCTCTGTGCGTTTGATGACATTAGGGCTAATTTTATTTTAGTTCTACAAAAGGGAAAATGTTTATTTTAATGATACCTATGCGGGACGATAAAAATTATTTTTGCAAATCGATAATAGAAGAAAAAAAAATTATTTGTTTATATATACTTTTTTTCTCCCATCGTCCCACATTATAACATGTTTTTAATGTCTTTTAGTGAAAGCCGTTTTTTAAAATAATGATTTATATCAGAGTAATTTGCACCGTCTTTCCGGCTTATACCCGGAGCGCTCTTAAGTGTAATAATTGCACATTACCATCAATGTTGCAATCGAAGCATTAGCGTTTTGATGGTAATATGCAATTATTACTCTTAACTCGCCAGACTTGTAACTTGTAATTCAGCGCTCGGCGGGGCACATAGCCCGGAGAGTAGCTGTTGGTTGCAGTCTGGTTACGTTCCTTATAGTAAAATAAGGATTTTATAGAGGAGTTTGCGACAAAAAATATTATGTTTAATATTCCGCTCTCTAAAAGCACATTTGAACTAAACTAGCAACAAGTTAGACAGACTGCCCGTATATTCTTAATTCCATACACTTCAATATTCCATCTTTTCAAAAAACTCGTCATACTCCCTATTATACTTAGCTACGCCAAGAACAAGTGTACTATATTCTTCTCCTATTCAAAATATGTGCTCAAATTACTTAAGCTGTCAGTTGAATCCTGATGTTTTTAATAATTGTAGTATTAATAATATATAAAGCAATGTATTTTAAATCACTCTTAAGTTAAACTTCAGTTCCTACTATATTACTATTTAACTATCAGCTCACATATTTAATTTTTTTCGCTTTTTGATTTAATGGTAATTATTCTTTGTAAAACATTTAGTATTAAGTAAGGAAATTAAATTTATTTTCTCCACAGATTTTTAAAAAACTTTTTGGTCTCTGAAGTCAGATTTAAAGAACTTCAAAATATCTGCAATTTGTTGTGTCGGATAAGGCAACAGCTTATAAAGAAAACAGACCTGGCTATTCTTATGTGAGTATGGTATCGTCGCCTGGGGAGGGGCCTACAACGTACACATAAAAAATCTAGAGACTATACAAAAATTATGAGGCTGAATAATTAAATAATAGCTCAACGATGCTTCTCTCTCCTTGGCCCTAGAATATACAACCAGGTACCGCTTAGTTTAAAAATATTAAATTCAGTTCCTATGTTTAAATCCAAAATCAAAATGTGGTAAATCCAAAAGTAGAATTTTTGCTCATAAGCTAATTGACATAAAAAACAATTACCATTATTAAAAATGAAAAAAAGGAAAAAATCCCCCACTTATTGATCTATTTATTCCTATGAATTGCCCCTAAGAATTACTTTACTAAATGCATGCCACCGCATCAAAAATCCGTCAAACAAAACAAACTCCCATTAAATATGCTTTTTTTTTAATTCCAAGAGACCAAAGTACAGAGGTATAGGAAAAGTCATCAGTACAAATGTACCATTTGAAGAACATGATAGTGTTATCGAGCTAAAATACAAAAGTATGCAACAGTAAACAAATTAAATATTAAATAAGTAAATAACAACCATAAGAAACATGTTAAAATTTACTATTATAGGCGAGTATACAATAAATAAATATACAATAAATAAGATGAGAACAAAAAAATTTTACAAATGAGCATATTGAAAAAATCAGAACAATATTTAATGATCTAAAAATTCTGCAACACTATAGAACATATTATCATGTAAAAATTCAAAAAGGTTCTTTTTAAATACTCTAATACTGTTTATAATTTTAAGATTATTTGGTAGCTTATTAAAGCACTTTATTCCAACAAATTTGGTCCTTTTTCAAATACTGATAAATTATGAAGTGGTATCACCAAATTTATATTATTACGGGTATCGTGGCTATGTAAATCACTATGGGTAATGAAATCTGATAAGTTACTTTTTACGTGCACTAATATTTCATAAATATATATGCATGGTAAAGGTAAAAGATTCAAATTCTTGAAAATAGGTTTACAAGATTGAAGTCTACTTTCACCAACAATGTTTCTTACTGCCCGTTTCTGTTTAAACAGTCGAGTTGCATGTGGAGAAATACCCCAAAATATTATTCTATATCTTAGCCTGGACAAAAAGTTAGAATGATAAAATGTTAAGCATATAGATCTTTGCGTTACTTCACTAAGCCTGTATAGTACGAAACATAATGAGAATAGCTTATTTTACAAATTGTCGACATGAGATTTCCAACTCAAATCGTTTTCAATATCGTTGTCTTAATGATGTGTGGCCCGCCTTAATTAAACAGCTTTCATATATTAAATTATTCCTTGGTGTGAAATTGATGAAGACCGTTTTCGATACATTCAAATGCAGTTTTTTGGAATAAAACCATTTAATAAAGCGAGTTACCATATCTTGTAGCTTAACTAAAACTTCAGATTTTGATTCATCATAACATAAGTAAATGTTATCATCGGCAAACACAACAATATTATTTTCAGGGTCAAGGTTCGGCAAATCGTTAACAAATATCAAAAATAGAAGTGGTCCCAGAATGGACCCTTGCGGAACTCCGAAATTTATATTCATTTCACTCGAATTCATACTGTTAATATCAACAATCTGTTTTCTATTTGAGAGATAGGATGATATCCAATCATTAACTTTACCCCTGATACCATATTTACTAAGCTTTACAATGAGTAATTTATGATTCACAAGGTCAAAAGCCTTGCTTAGATCCATAAATTTACCAATACTTTTGTTGTTATTATCTAAATTATCATATAATTTATTTATAAAACTTAATATGGCTCTACAGGTGTTTTTTCCCTTTCGAAGGTCATGTTGAAAATTATTTAGTATGTTAAATTCATTAGATTGTTCATTAGAAAAGTTTATAGCTGCCTTTATAAGTTTGACCAAATTCCATCTACTCCAGATGCATTATTGGCACTTTAAATATTTTCTTTGAATTATATTATTCTATTATTTCGCTACAATTCGTTTATTTTAAATCAAAAATTTGAGATGAATTCGAATAATATTAATTTGGAATCCGAAAGTTTTTGTAAACGCTGTCCGAAACGTGCTCCAAATGGCCTAAAATGTATAAAATGTGGGCGAGTGTCCCACCCTAGTTGCCTAAAAAATTTTAAAAATATCAGATACCTGGATAATAACACAATAAATTGTTGTGATGAAGAAATTGACAGCTTTACATCAAATACTATACTATCACTATGTTCAGATACAACAGATGAGTCGCAAAATATCGAGAGAATCAGAATTAAATACCTGGAAGAGATTATAAAACAGAAAGACCAAATTATTATGAACCAGAATATTGCCATGAAATCTCTAGCTGAGCAAGTCGAACTATTAAAGCTCTTAGAGCGCAAGAAAGATGCTGTTGCATCCGCAAATTTTGTGACAGTGCCTGAGACTGTCACTCCAAAGAATGCTGACCAAACCAAATCAAATAAAGGGAGTGTTAAATCATCCCACTCACACGTCTCCAGAAATGATATTACAAACGTCCCGTCAACTTCCAAAGTGCGTCAAGCAGATGGAAAATTAATGTGTGCTCATATTCTAAGTAGTGGTAATAAAGAAGTCCCACAATCAAAGGAAAAAGTGGTTAGAACAAATGACAAACGGAAAAGTATCTTGGTGGGTAGCTCCAACAACTTAAGTGAGTGTCCATTTCGGGCCGCATCAGCTACTCAAACAAAGTATTTTGCCTATCATGTAACGAACTTTGAAATAGGAGCAGACGCAGATGAGCTATGCTCTTATTTGTGCAAACGCGCTCCAAGCTGTAAAGTGCAAAAACTGACATCGAGAGACCCACGAAGCTCTGATTCATTTAAAATCACCGTAACAAAGGTAGAATCACAGAACATCCTAGATTCGCAAATCTGGCCTGAAGGAGTGGTATTAAACCGGTTTTTTCCTTCCCGAAGGAGACAGAACTGATTGTGCTGGTGTGTCCAAAAATTTTAAGTGTTATCAGTGTTCTGTGCTACACGTTAATGTTCAAAGCCTCTCAAACAAGATCAATGAATTAAATGTTATTTTACATGAGAATCCATTTGATATATTATGTATATCTGAGCACTGGCTTGACACTAGCAGTTTAAAATTAGTTAAGATAGACAGTTATAGACTAGTCTCAAGCTATTGTCGCGCAGAAAGTAAATATCATGGTGGTGTTGCCATTTATTCAAAGTATAATGTAACTTTAAAAAATATAAATCTTGACACCTACTCGCTACCACCACATGCAGAGTTTTGCGGTGCGGAAACCTCAAACAAAGCATTTATTCTTGCATTGTATAGATCATCTAGTAATGGTGACATAACTATATTTAAGAACTGTTTCGCAAGGGTTGTGGACTTTGTGGCACGCAGGTGTAGAGATTTAATTATTGTAGGAGATTTTAATATCGACTTGGATGATGATACGAATCATGCCAATGATTTAAAAAACATAAACGCAATGTATGGCGTAAAACATTATATCCATCAACCAACTAGAGTTACAATCACTACAAGCTCCTGTCTTGATAACATTCTAACGAATATATGTCCAGAGAATTTTGCAACAGGTACTTTTGATCCCCTCCTCTCTGATCATTTTGGAGTTTACTTGATTATGAATCATCCTCGTGAAAATGAATGTGATAAATCAGAGAGGAGGAGAGCAATTACAAAGAAAAGAATAAATAACTTTGCAAATAAACTACGCACTATAAATTGGGAAAATTTGCTTTTAAATAACATAAATTCTGATGATTGTGCAAAAGTAATATTAGATAATCTGCATAGTTATGTAAATATTTGTTTCCCTATGAAAACTGTGAAAACTAAAACTAGGAAAATTGAGTGGTTCGACGATAGACTTAGAAACATGCGAAAACAAGTTAGAGAATATAAAAAAAGATTTAATAGTACTAAATTAGAAGATGATTGGATAATTTTTTACCGAAGTCGAGCAGATTATAGGAAAGCGCACAGTAAAATGATCCAAGATGCAGAAAATAGGAGTAAAATGGCATGGAAATTGGTCAATAATGAAAAAAACTCAGTTAAAAACTCACAATTACACACAACCATTAGTTGTGAAGATTTCAATGCGCATTTTGCTTCTGTTTCCGAACATGTCACAGACAGCATTGGGAACAGCCTGGTTGCTCCTGAAGCCATTTTAAACCTCACAAACAAGCCTTCTTTTTCCTTCTTTATACCGCCAATCCTGCCATCTGATGTGAAAATGGCAATAACGAGCCTTAAAAACTCGTCTTGTCTAGATTTCTACGGACTTAATAGCTCTATGCTTAAAGCCTCCCTCGAATCTCTAGTTGAGCCGCTCACAATTTTGTTTAACAGATGTATTGAGGAAGGTAATTGGCCAGATTCATTAAAAATAACAAAAATACTACCAACTTTTAAAAAAGGTGATCTGGAAGACATAGATAATTATCGACCCATAGCCATTGTACCGGTAATTGGGAAAGTTTTTGAAATAATCCTGAAAGTTAATCTAGTTTCGTATACCGAAAATAAAGCACTTTTCAATGTCTCCCAATACGGCTTTAGAAGAAATAAATTTACAGTTAAGGCAGTAACTAGTTTGATTGATGATGCAGTTGAGGGTCTCGATGAAGGTCTAAGCACATCTGTAACAATGTGCGACCTTACGAAGGCTTTCGACTGTGTCAACACTGAGCTATTGCTGCTGAAACTAGAATATTATGGCATTAGAGGCAATATTTTACAATTACTTTCCTCATACCTGTCTAACAGGAAACAATATGTTGTCTGAAATGACAAGGAATCAGATATGTTGTCGGTCAGTAATGGTGTTCCCCAGGGCTCCGTGCTGGGTCCCTTTATTTTATTAATGATTTGCCATCAGCACTCATATAGTAAGTGCATCTTATTTGCAGATGACACTACATTGCTAAATAGGAGTGAACTAGATCTGAATAGAGATAGTCTAGATAGAGTGAAATCGTGGTTTACGGCCAACAAGCTAAAACTTAATGAAGGAAAGACTCACTATCTACAAATCTCTTCGGATAGATGGGTAAATAAATCAGAGCCAGTTAAACTTTTAGGCATCGTCTTGGATACCTTTTTGAATTGGAAACCTCACGTAGACTACCTCTGCTCAAAGCTAGCCTCCCAGGTATTTGTAATGAGACAGTTGAGGCATTGTCTAACAAGTGAAGTCTTAACAATGGTGTACTACGCAAACGTGCACTCCCCCATTACATATGGTGTTCATCTCTGGGGAAACTCAGTGAAAGCCGACAAAGTATTTGTCTACCAGAAGGCGGCTGTGCGCATACTCTATGGAGCACCGTACGATGCATCATGCAGGCGAATATTTAAAGAGTTAGGAATTCTTCCACTGCCTTGTGTCTATATTTTTGAAACACTTAAACAGATACGGTCAAATTTAGATAAATTTACAGTGCACGCTGACTTTCATGCATATAATACGAGGGCAGCGGAGAATTTAGTACAGCCGTATTCTCGTATAATTACAACGAAATTAAATAAATTAGATATAAACATTTATAACAACTTTGTAAATTATCTTCGTGAGACAAGAAATTTGAACTACAATCAGTTTGTCAATAAAGCAAAAAAATTGTTAAAGCAGCAATGTTTCTATACTGTGCGAGAGTTTATTGACTTTACCCAACAGTGAAATGCACTAACAAATTTCTGACTTCAAATGTACTTTGTATATAACGTTGTCAATAAATAAATGGCAAATGGTATTATTGAATTCTGGTAGATAACCGAGTGGGTTGAGGCGCGAGGTAGCAATGTTATTAATCACACGGACACCGCATCACCGGGTTCGTATCCTGGCTCCGGCACTGTCGGAGGAAATGGTTGTATGTGTAACCCCCTTCCGTACAAGCCCTGGCTTCTGGAATTGGGGGTTGTCTAATTTCTGTGGTGTTTATTTATTATTATTATTATGAGCACTGTTTCTAAATTTATAAGTTAGGCAGACAAACCCACCACAACATTATCTTTTGTGAGTTGTTTCTACCCTGTTTATTTACTAAGTTCAAAATATGTAAACAATTGTAATTAACATTATTATTACTTTATACTAAATTACCCTTACCTGTAATGTACCATTTACTATATAATTCTTATGTATTATGCACCAGTCAGTATATTCTGTATCAATGGTAAATAAACTTTTTTTTTTTAAATCATTTATTTAACGTCGGCCTATTTCCGCTACCAAGGCCAATCACCGACGCCAGGGGATAAGCTCATCAGTGTCTGTGTAGGCACTGGAACCCCTAACCTGGAAATTTTGCCGAAACCCCACACTTTGTCGTGGGGTAGGGATCTTTAACGTGCTCACATCGTAGATACACGGAACCCACAGTTTTACATCCCTTTCGAAAGATGGTGACGCGAGCAAGTTCGCTCATCCACTAAACTTCATCGACTTGCTGTCACTTAAAAATTTCACATATTCCTAAAAGTATAATTTTGAGACAAGAAACTATGTTGTTGTATTTGCTTATTAATTATTCAGCAAGCATTTCTTGTAGTATATTTTAATGGACAGTGAGAAGGTCAAAGATCAAATTTACCATTGCTAGATTAAAAGTTATGAATTACTAATATATTTTACCTTCGGACAAATGCGTTACCTTCAACCGGATATTCTTCCTTTATGACAAAAAATTGAAATATATGCATACGTAACCTACTCATATATTAATAAATGCGCTAGGTACATAAATTAGAAATTAGGTTTATTATTATTGTTATTTAATATTTACCACTTTATATTATGTAATAGCAATGTAAGCATGAAAGTAGGTTCATTTAATTTAGAAATAAAACACATTTAACTCAGGCAAAGTCAAACAGAATTAACTCTCTGTTGTTGTTTCTTATAGAACCACTGCAAATCGAAAAAGTAGAAATATACAACTAGCTTCCTACAAACCAATCCTCGCCGGTTATGACGTAAACCAGTGCCGAGCAATTGTCGTAGTTGAATCAATTGAATTATGAATATTAAATAAAATTCGTCATTAAGGTATAGGTAAATGTAAAATTGATCGTTTTGATCGCCTGTTTTTATTTTATATTATACTCCAGCAATGCCTCCTAGGCATCTAGTGCATACAGTTCTCGACTCTATCTATTACCTACCACCTTCTGATCGTGCATTTTTTTGCAAACTGCAAATATATTTTATTTTTAAAGTAATATCAACCCTACCTATAGCTACATTGAGAATCCTAAGCTCATAATTTAATTTATACGTTCTAAGATAAGAGTCTGGTCGATAGCCGAGTGGGTTAAGGCGCGAGGTGGCAATCGCGATTAATCACACGAACATCGCACTGTCGGAGAAAATGGTTGTATGTCCGCATTTTGTCAATGTGTAACCCCCTTCCGCACAAGCCCTGGCTTCTGGAATTGAGGGTTGTCTAATTTCTGTGGTGTTTATTTATTTATTTATTTATAAGATGTACTGGATCAATCCCATAATTAGCCATAGATTATTTGTAAAGATTCCCAGGAGTATAAATAACTAAATTATCTTGGACTCAATTAGCTCTGACGTCACAACTTATGCAACCAAACATACTACTGTCATAGATATTTTGATCCCGTCGAATAACATTGGAATTTGAACCTATTACCTTGTTCATAAAGACTATAAAATATTATGCTAACACACTGTTATACATTTTATTGAATTTCTCGATAAAAAAACATATTTAAGAACTTCCAGTGCCAATCTCACATACACAAGATATGTTAAAATATATGCATTTATATAAGATTTAATAAACCTTTAATTTCATTTTAATAATGCCAAATATAAAACTGCAGCAACAGTTTCCTCCAATGGGAATGAAGAATGTGAAAATTTAAATTATATGATCGAAAAGCAATACAATTGCAACTAACTTCAATACTTGTATTTGATTTCACATTTACAGTTCATCTTTTTTTCTCTACTCAAATTTTGTATTCTTTTTAAATTGTTTGAACTATGGGTTCCTGAATGAGATCATACTAACAAAAGTGAATGTAAAATGTTTAATTTCCAAAGGATGCCAAGTTAAATGAAAAGTGGAAGCTACTTTTAATTAGGTAGATCAGGGTTATTTATATTTTACTATACAGGGTGTCTCAGCGGGAACTGAATCGATCGATATAGAGAAAAGCACGCATCAGAAAATTTTGAAAATTTAGATAATTACTAATGTCGGTGTGGCCAATCCAACTAAAATAATTATAAGCAGCTGGCACTTCCGCTTATAAACATCGTCGATACCAACTTGCTTATTTCAAATGGAACAGCCTATATATTTTAGGGTTTTCTAAAAGAGCATAAAATTCTGAGACGAAAATATGTAGCATATTCTATACCTAAACCTAGCCGTTTCAGAGATATTTGACATTTTATAGAAAAATTTCACAGGTGCAACGGTTTGCAAGAACCGTTATAACTTTCTTCTTGTAAAAGATCCTCATTTGCTTCTTGTCACATAAAAAGAACATAAGGAGAACTACGTTCTATAACTGAAATAAATTCAATAATATCATACCAAGTGTTCCGTTTTTCGCGTTACATTTTGTCAACTTCAAACCGCGAAAATTTGTTTCGGACAAATGGAACACCCTGTATTTTTTTACGTCAAGTTGTGTAAAATTGAATTCCCTTTTTTCTGATATTGTGGGGGTTAAAGTTACAACTTTTTGAAATATTTGCGATTTTATTAGAAATTCATGAATTCTTGTAATCATTTCATCAAAATAGCCATGATTAGAAACAATCAGTCATTATCTTATGTCAAAAAATGCCAGCACGTTTAAATTACACCCACGAAGACTTTTTAAATTTGTTTATTATTTATGGAGAATGTGATAAAGTAATATCAAGAACTTGCAGCACATTTGCTACTCGATATCCACAAAAACGCAAAATAACACTAACACTGTAACATGCGTATTAATCGAATAATTGAAGATATGGCATGAACTAAAATAGCAGAGATAAGATCAATTTAAAATATGATTTCATTTTAATTTAATAATTGCTCAAAATTCCGCCCTCGAACCTCGACACGTTTTTCGCACCTTCGGATTAGTTCCTCATGGGTAGCTCTTCTAATTGAATCCTGTGATAAGTTTTGAAATGCATTTCTTACTCTTTCCATACAATCTTCGATGATTGTTAATTGGCTCTCATAAACTTTATTTTTAATAGTTCCTCAAATGAAATAATCCAGAACTGATAAATCGGGCGAGCGAGGAGGCCATAAGAAAGGTCCATTATTGGCAATCCATTGATCATAAAAAGTTTCTTGTAAATAATTATTAATTAAATATGCGTTATGTGGGGGAGCACCGTCGTGCTGATAAAAAATGTTTCTATGTTCGGCGAGAGGTAAATTTTCTAAATAGTTAAATTATTCAAATTTTGTAAGATATTCAGATATCTTTCACCTAAAAAAAGAAAACAAAAATTTACCTATACGTATTAGCGGAAGAGAAAATTTAATTTACCGTTTAAATTTTGCTGATAAAATTGTAATGCCACCACTCTATAGTTTTTTATTGATATTGATATATCATCATATCATATGATATTACTTTATGACATTCTCCATAAATAATAAACAAATTTAAAGTCTTCGTGGGTGTAATTTAAACGTGCTGGCATTTTTTGTCATTATCTAATGACTGATTGTTTCTAATCATGGCTATTTTGATGAAATGATTTCAACAATTTATGAATTTCAAATAAAATCGCAAATATTTCAAAAAGCTGTAACTTTAACCCTCACAATGCTAATATCAGAAAAAAGGGAATTCAATTTTACACAACTTGACGTAAAAAAATACAAGGTGTTCCATTTGACCTAAACAAGTTTTCGCGGTTTGAAGTTGACAAAATGTAACGCGAAGAACGGAACACTTGGTATGATATTATTGAATTTATTTCAGTTGTAGAACGTAGTTCTCCTTGTGTTCTTTTTACGTGACAAGAAGCAAATGAGGATCTTTTACACGAAGAAAGTTATAACGGTTCTTGCAAACCGTTGCACCTGTCAAATTTTCTATAAAATGTCAAATATCTCTGAAACGGCTAGGTTTAGGTATAAGATATGCTACATATTTTCGACTCAAAATTTTATGCTCTTTTTGAAAACCCTAAAATATATAGAGTGTTCCATTTGAAATAAGCCAGTTGGTATCGTCTTCCGGTATAAGCGGAAGTGCTAGCTGCTTGTAATTATTTTAGTTGAATTGACCACACTGACATTAGTGATTATCTAAATTTTCTGATGTGTACTTTTCTCTATATCAATCGATTCAGTTCTCGGTGAGACACCCTGTATAATAGAGTTCTCTAATAGTAAAATGTTGATTTGTAGTTAAGAGCACAGCAGTACAAGTTATTAAAATTTAGGAAACAATTTTCTTTTTGTAATATTATTCCGGTGCCGATTTTCATACAAAAATTACGTTAACTTTATTAAGTATTTACATTAATTCTATACAAAATATAATATAAACTGTGTACCTAGTTAATTCTATTTTCAGAAGAGGCGATAGGAAATCTAATTAATTTTCTTTGATCTGTTGCTTCCATTTTAAGATGGCGACAGAAATAATTTACCAACAATATTTAAACGAAACAAACTTTTTAGAGAACTGACAGAGCAAAATGTAAACTAACTTGAAGTTAGCAGCAAACTAAATGAAATAATTTTTGCATTCTCAATTCCTATTGGAGGACACTATAATTCATATGTAATATCGATTTATTTAATTAAAAGTTAATGTTTTCTAATGTATTTCACATATACATTGCGAATCCGTAATAATATACAGGGCAAATGACTTTCATTCATTTTTCTAAGTCACTTATAGAAAGCGTTCTCTAACTCATCCTGTGTGATATTCGAAACATTTGATTAATGGAGGAGATGCCACCAGGCCTTGCCTAGCTACAACTAAAAAATGATCTTTTAATTGCTGCATAGATAGGAGAAAATACTGTCAAACTGTTGGCAATAAATTCTGAAAAGAATTATTTCATCGAAAACGGCATAGGGAAATATTAACAAAAGTTACTCAGAAAGAGACGACGATTCAAAAAAATGTAAAAATATATAGGATATTCCATTTTAAATAATCAAGATGTTGCCAGTTTAATGTATAAGTGGCAACACCGCACTTTATCTTGGTAACCAAAATTTCAAAGTAATCGGTTGATCCGTTCTCCATATACGTTTAATTCTCCATGGCTCACACCCTGTATATAATTTCACATACTTTATGAATGTAAATTAGTTGCTGAATGTTCTTAAATATTTTCTGTGAGGTAGAAATAAAATAAAATTTTAAGCCGTGTTTTAATCCGCTTGATAATACTCTTTATTAATAGCCCAGTTGTCAGAGACTAATTTTGATGAAAAGTTAGAATTAATTGTTACCTCGCAAATTTTTTCTTGAAAGACTATTTTTTTGCTAGTAGAGAGTGGCTCAAAAAAGTTTACCAAAATCTTTCACCGCGAACCCTTAGAAACAACTCTCTGAAACGGAGAAAATTCAGTTTTTTGCTAATATCTCGAAAAATAATAATAATAATAATAATAATAAAAAGTGCTAGCACCATGTGAAAGAGCGGGAAATTTTACATAAAAATAGTATAAAAGTTTTTTTAAATAAATGTTTCCCTTAGCATGAGAAATTATTACAGTTTGCTCAATATTTCAAGCGCGTCACACAGGCAAATGAAGCATTTCTCGACCGCCGCTACATAATAAAGACAATTAGTACCCATTAAAGACGAAGAAAAAGAAATGGTAGCATTTTAAAGAGGAAGAATTCAGCTTTCCAACGGTATACCTGCTTTTAATTTTTATAATTTTTATTTCTTATAAATTGCACGTGAAAGTTAAGTTTTATCATTTTTTCCCCTCTATATTAAAACATAAATGTTAAATAAAATACTAAGTTTTAAAAAAATCCTTGTAGATATACCTAGCTTGTTTATACCTCAAACTTCAATCTAAGATTAATTTTTATGCTCTAAAGTATCCAGGGTAAAAAAAATAACTTTTAAATCATTGGTGTTTTTCCATTTTTTAAGGTTAGGAAATTTCCACTTGAAAACTTGTCTAAAACGGTCAAAAAAGGCTTGTAGGTAAAAAAAACCTGCCTTTTTCCATAGTGGTTGCCCCAAATGCAAGCAAGGTAATGAAACGCGTAGTGGATACTTGTTTTTGGTATTTATGCAATGTTTAAATTCTGTAATTTTAATGTTTTTGTTAATATCAATATTGACCTTGAATTGTATTAGAATAATCTGTATGTAATAAATTTTTTATTACAACTACTTATTTTTTAAATATTAGAGAAATTTTATTCCAACGCAAAATACTCATTTATATAATGTTTAAAAGATATGTGATAAAATGTTATCAAGAATAAAAATAACAAGTGAAACGTTTCCTATCCTAGCAAAATATGGTTGTATAAATATCTATATAATACTGTTATATGCACACCCACGCCCTCTTACGAAGAGAAGTCTATCCCTGGTGGCAAAGTGAAAGGAGGCCTTCCTAGTTAGCTACCGGTAAAACGGGGCAATCTCTAGGCCACCTGGCGAACTACCATTACCACGGATGGATTGACAAGCGGTAAAGTAATCTGGAAGAACAGATTAGAAGGATGGAGAAGTTGTCTGGAGCAATCTGGAGGGAAATGGACAGATCGCGAATAAGCGCCACGGATACATAAGTAGCAGAGCCAACGCGCTGGGGATAGTTCAATGCAGTTATAATGGGAGGAGAAATTATGTATTAGATGAACAAGTAATATTTAAGTTGAGTACAGTTCTGAATGAGTTAAGGATCAGATGAGTTAAGAACAGTAACAAGTTGTGAATTATAGTAGTAGGACTATAGTAGATCAAAGTTATACTTAATGTGTTATTATAAGGATTATTGTATTGTAATTTAGTGAATAATAAATCAGTGGTTAACGAGAGTTTTAGTTGCAATTTATTAAACCTATGTGGAGGTGTTTACTACAGGGTGTAGACACGTAACAATATTTTTCTACTCCTAGACAACATTACTGAATTACATTGTAACATTTATATCATAGTTAATTAATGATTTTATGTATGTTTAATGAGAAGTTTGTTATGTATGAAATTTCAAATATTAATAAAACAACAATTTTGTTTCTTTCTTCTTCTTAAGTAGTAAAATTTAAAATAGTACAAAATGTAAAAAATAGTAGGTACAGGGTGATTCACTATAAATCCCCCCCCTCTAACTTGGTTATTTCTGGACCAATTAGAGAATTTCGAAAACTAGATTAAATCATTTTCTAGCAAGTTTTTATACGTCATCTTAAGAAAATAATGACGTCCAAATCTAACCATATACAGGGTGTTACTTGATTTTTTAAATGGAACACTCTGTAGAGGCAATTAAAATAATTGAAAAATGTTTTATTGTTTTCAATGCCTACTTAAAACTTTCTGGTCAGTTTCTAATTTATAAATTATCGACGTTGTTGTAAATATTAGAAAAACTATAGAAGCCATAGCCATATGAAATATTACATTTTTTGAAATCAGAGGAAAATGAGGAATGCGATTCTCGAGTTAGATACAAAATGTTCCATTTAAAAAAATCAAGTAACACCCTGTATATAGTTAGATTTCGACGTCATTATTTTCTCAATATAACGTATAAAAATTTGCTTATTTAATCTGGTTTTTGAAATTCTCGAATCGGTCCAGAAATAACCAAGTTAGAGAGGGGACATTTATAGTGATCACCCTGTACTTATATCTCCTTATAACAAAATTATCGAACTGATTTTATCCTTTCTTATTATCTTTTAGCAAGAATATTAATATCCCAATTGACAAATGGAGCTCGAGTATCAATTTACACCGGAGCAGATCATCTCTGAAGGCAGAACCAGCAAGGAGAATATAGAGACAATAAAAACTTGGCTGTCAAATTTGGATAACAAATACATTCCTCCCAAAGTACAAGACGAGGTAATAGTGCTTTTTCTGCTGTCGTGTAGCAACGATATTGATTTGACAAAGAACACAGTAGTTTCATACTACAAATGTAAGAAGGAAGCGCCAGACATATTCGACGACAGAGATTTAGAAAGAGCTGATATGAAATTGGTCCTAAATACGGTGTAAGTTTAGATCACCCTCTAGTTTCAGTTACAGCATATAGTTCTATAAATATAATTGTATAAAATTTAGTTAAATAATATATTGATAGTTGTTTTTTAACATCAACATTACAATTTCATATTTGATTTGCCTTGCTTCAACTTTTGAAAAATATACTCTCGCCTTTTGATTTTTGGCGCTCCCAAGGAATTGGCGTCCCAGGCCAGTGCTTGGCTAGCCTGGTCTTTGGGCCGGCCTTGACAATATTCTTACGTGCCTTATCTTACAACATATTAGTCACAATCAGTATCACTATTGGATTCGAATGAAACAGCAGGTATTGCTTCTATGATAATGTATAACGATAGTTTTTGTGGCAGATTTCTGTATATATTACTGTCGCAATGAAGACACAAGATCGAGACAACGATGAATTACATCAGGGTTCGTGTTTTTCTTGGAAATTTCACATGAATTTATGTTCGAAACACTTTAAGCGTTTTTCCTTAATACTTGACGTCTATGAGGTAACTCTTCACTTCGTACTGGTTACACGATGTAACATACCAAATGTTGTTTCTAACTCCTCCCTCCGATCTCTGACTTTGCCACATTATTTGTAAGAGATCATCTGAGAAAATAGGTGAATGCTAATAGTTAAGTTCATCGATGCTTCTTTATAGATATCTCTGTTATCTGTTTTTTCCAAAATCGTTGCGAAATGATTAGCAAAAGCAATCGTAAATTTTTTAGAAGCAAATGCTCTTCCAGTCGGCATGGTTTTAGTGAAGGCCGATCTCCTATTTCAGCCTCGATAACCACTCTAGATTAGATATATAAAAAATTTGAAATTGGAAATAATGTTATGGCAGGTTTCATTGGCATGTCGAAATTATCCGACTGCGTGGACCATGACATCATACTAATGGTAGAATGCAGGTTTCCACGGCCGTTGTCTAATGAAGTAATTTCTTCCGGGTCTTGCCGTGGTCGTCGAACTTGACTTGACATTTCGCTGATCATACTGTCAGCTTCTTCAGAAGGATTCTAAAGACTGAATCTGTTGTGTTACACTCCTCGTTATATACCTAGTCGCCGCTTCGCTTCGCTGGTCATTCGTCGTGCTTGGTTCGCTTCGATGCTCATTCGTCGTATTTGGTTGACCATGACTTACTACGGTGCTGATACTTGGCAATACCAGTCTCCCCGTGTTACTAAGTCGATACCTATCCTCTCTGTTAAAGTTGTTCACGTTTTTCATAATTTCCAGTGATTCCCTAATGATTCGCGGATAATAGCGCGTATTCCTGTCTAATATATTGACGTCCTCGTAGTCGATTTTATGATTCTCGTCATTATGGACATGCTCTGCTATCGCCGACCTATCCGTGTATCCAAATCTGGTATTTCTCTGGTGTTCTTTGATTCTGATTTGGATACACGAATAGGTCGGCGATAGCAGAGTATGTCCATAATGAGGAGAACCATAAAATCGACTACGAGGACGTCAATAATTTAGACAGGAATACGCGCTATTATCCGAGAATCATTAGGGAATCACTGGAAATTATGCAAAACGTGAACAACTTTAACAGGGAGGATGGGTATCGACTTAGTAGCACGTGGAGACTGGTATTTCCAAGTACCAGCACCGTAGTAAGTCACGGTCAACCAAACAGGACGAATAAACATCGAAGCAAACCAAGCACGACGAATGACCAGCGAAGCGAAGCGGCGCCTAGGTATATAACGAGGAGTGTAACAACAGATTCAGTCTTTAGAATCCTTCCGAAGAAGCTAACAGGATGATCAGCGAAACGTCAAGTCAAGTTCGATGACCACGGCAAGACCCGGAAGAAACTACTTCATCATACTAATGGTTTGAGTGGTCACAGCAATCCATTAAAATCCTATTTATCAGACAGGAAATAATACGTAGACTACTTTGGTACGGATTCTTATGAATTAGACATTAACAGTGATGTACTTCACGGTAGTGTCTTGGCTCCACTACTGTTTTTGTTATGCATTAATGATATAGAAAAAATCATGTCAATACTCCCGCATTCACTCTCTCTTGAGTTATGACTACCCTCGAAAATTTTAAATTAGGAAGGAGGGTCGTGCGGTACATCGTTCGAAAGAGATTTTGATTTCTTATTCAACAGCATGATTCTTTTTAAATGTGGGGCATTAATTAAAGAATGGTTTTCATTCGGTTAATGAATATCTAAATTTCTAATATGTTCTTTCCATTATGTGACATTATATCACTTTTTTTTCTCTTCTCTGACCTGCCCTATCATAATTATTTGATCGATTGGATGAATGAATACATACATACATAAATAACATAAATAATTTTAGATGCAACTGGAACAAAAAGTAGAGATTCGTTTTAATTCGTTATCTATATATTTCATAGAAGAAATAGTATATATTATAAATACTTGTATTGAGGACCCTTAGTACTAAACGTATAAAAATAAAAGTTGCTACGGTTATTATTACATAAATAAACTACGGGCTGCTGTACGTAGCAGATCGCAGACACTACCTAAAGTTTGTTGCTTATTTAACATAAAACACTGAGGGTTGCAGGTTCCATTTGTAGTGGTCGCAGACGAAATAATGGTACTTTCTTTCAACATAAAATGTACTATATTACAGTATTTACACTTTTGGTTCTCTAATATGAACCTGGCGATGTTCAATTATGTGGCTATATTCTGTTAAATATGTTACAACATAAAATAAAAGTAAATAACCCTTGTGTAGCTACACTCGGTTTACAATTAACTAAAATAAATTTGGCCGCAATTAGGTTACATTAGAGAACTTATTTAATCAATGTGAATGAATAAAATGTTGGTTTTAAATATATACAAATGTAAGTTAAAAGGAAATAAATGTTATTACGCAGAACCACTGAATGTTGTTTCCTGGCAAAGGATACAATAACACTTTTCACAAAATTGGTACGATGTAACTTCAACCCTACGGTGGTGACTTCGAGCACAGATGTTGGTAGTGGGTTTATAGCCTCCCTAAACCTAGGAACATTTCAGCCTAGTCTGTGGGACTTTCTAACCTAGTCCGTGGAAGTTCTAACTCAGTCCGTGGAACGTTCAAATCCAGTCCGTGGAACTTTCAAATTCAGTCCGTCTTATTGTTGAGGGAAACAATCCACCAAAATTCCTGTGCTGCAGCTCAATTGACAGCGATGATACTTCCAAGGGAAAGTGGTCAACCAGCCTCTATAAATTTTTGAAATACTTGGGTAAAGTCGAATAAGATGGCGAAATAAAGTAAGGTTACTCAAGTGTACACACATAAATCCCACAGATGCGGATTAAACTCCCTCCGTAGCAACGATATATTTTGATGAACAGCAACAACTTAACACGAAGGAAATTTTACCGTTACCGCTAATCCGAAATCCATAAAGATGGCTCAAATAACAATCTTTTTAGAATGTATCGGCAGCGTATACACAGAAGAGCACGTTTCACCTCTGGGCAAGAAGGAAGTCGCATCACCGCTCCCAACAGCTGGAAGGCAAGCGACTGCCCTGTACCGGACAAAAGCCGAGATTTGGTTTTTCTCGATTCACGGCTGTTGACGATATGTAGCTCGCAATACACAAAAGGTGTATTGTGGGTCACATATGCATCAGGCAAGTAACAAAGTTACCTTATACTTCAATAAGTATCTTGACTTATAATGAAAGTCACCCAATAGTCACCTTAAACAGAAATTCACCTAACACGGTCGTTCACTCTAAGTGCTTATTATGAACTTTAGTAAAATGTTAAACCTTCCAACGGAGTTGAAAAATTTAACTACCGGATAATACCGAAAAGAACTGCCTTGATTGGAAAATTGATAAAAAAGTTTTTGACCACATCCATTTTCTGTGGTTTTCATTTTCTTTAGGTGTTCACATTCGGTATTTGTCCCATTCCTTGTTGTGCTCATAAGTAACTTCTCACTTTTTAACATTTTTCTTGCCACCATTTTTATTTCTTAACTTATAAAGCGTTGTAGTAGAAGGTATTGTATTATACTGTATACGAGTTTTGTTGTTTGGTATACTTTTTAGGTTGTAGAATTTATAGATCAGTTTTCGTATTCTTCTATTTAAATACTCTATAAGACTTCCCCATTTCAAATGTGGGTCTAAGACTAGTCCTAGGTATTTTATGGTGGCAGCACTATGTACACAGCTGTTAACCGATTCGTTATTAGAATGGGTTCAAGCACATAGGGGATTAAAATTTTAGTTGGGCAAAAGGACATATATTTAGTTTTTGTAATGTTTAGTTTAAGAAGATTGATGTCTAGACAGGTTTCCAGGTTTTTCCTTTTCTGATTGCCTTAGTGGCTTTTTGTGGTGTACAAAATTTCATCAGCTATAAGTGATTTTAAAATATCGTTCACCAGCTCTATGATAATAAGCCTTACATTGTATCACAATAGCCTTTCCGATATATAGAATGCTACCAAATGTAAAAACTCGTCAGACATATGCTCACGTATGATATATTAATTGTATAAAAGTAATCAAGTTATTTTAACTATTAGAGTAATGTATTCGTTTATTAATAGGTCCATCTTACCTATGCCCATTTTTTATTTCAGGCATTTGTCAAGTATACCTGTGAGAACTGATGACAACTGCGTAGTACATTTTTTCAGACTAAACGATTCGAACTACAGTAATTTTGAGTTGGTACCCGCAATGAAAATATCATATATGCTTCTTGATATCACGCAAGCCAAAAATCCTCCAAATGGGTTAATTGTTATCATCGACATGAAGGGGGTAAGTTTCGCTTCATTTTATTTCTAAAATTTCAACTCTAGAAATATTATACAGAAAAATTCCAATGTACAGATATACAAACAGGCTGATGCAATTGAAGAAGATGTTCATAATCTCAAATGTGCTTTTAGAGGGCGGAATATTAAAACATATTTTTGGTCGCAAACTCCTCTATAAAATCCTCATTTTACTATAAGGAATGTAACCAGACTGCAACCAACAGCTACTCTCCGGGCTATGTGCCCCGCCTAGCGCTGAATTACAAGTTATAAAAATTATATAAATATTTGTGAGTATAGGTATCTTTAGGGTATTTTTTTAATTTTTTTTTATACATTTATTTAACGTCGGCCTATTTCCGCTACTGAGGCCTAACACCGACGCCTGTAGACGAGCTACCCCCAACCAGGAATTTTTGCCGAACCTCTTCCCTTAAGAAGAGTAGGGATCTTTTACTTGCCTAACATTTAATAGACAAGGGACCGACGGCTTTACATCCCCTCCGAAGGATGGTATATCTCCTATACAACCCTCGCCTAAGGTTGTATAGCTTCCGCGCATACACTGATATACAAGCCGCTGGAAGATGTGTGAGGCGAGAACGCGGTTTCCGTTGGAATGGTCACCAATCCAAGTACTAACCGCGCCTGTCGTTGCTTTACATCGCATACCGAAATATGTACATAGTAAAGACGCACCTACGCTCGCCCATCTTTAGGGTATTTGCATCTATATTTACAAAGGCGGTTCGGTATTTAAACAAATTAAAATATTAATTACCCAAGTATTGGGACGGGACAAAATTTACTAATTCTAGATTGTATTAAATTGAAAAGCAAGATCTATAACGTGGTTATTGAATATGTTTCATATAAAACGACGGAAAGCAAGCAAGCGGTGATATATATGTGTAAAAACAAAAGAAAATGGCATGTATGATAAGCAAAGCAAAATGATGGCTCGACACGTGCATATTTGGGGTAATTTAGGATAAACTATATAACAGACAGACTGTTATTCAAAGTCAAATTTCTAACAAAAAACAAATAAGTTAACTTTGAATACTAAGGAAAAGAATTATAATGTGACAGATTTTAGAATATTAACATTTCAAATTTGATTATTAAATATTTATTTACTAAACAAGACGGTATGTCTCAATTGGAGTGTCCCACTTAAAGGCAGGATTCCCAACTGAATAATTTCGCGGAAAATATTCCGATGTAAGTTCAAGTACATAGAAAGTCAACTAAGCAAACAAGTTTGAACATCAAGTCCTAATTGAATAGAAATTTCAGCAAGATAACCAACGGTTACTTTAAATATTTTACCTGATATTAATTTATTTTTGTGTATAACAATCGTGTGTGAAAATAATTTATTCCTTTAACAGTTTATCTTATTAAATACAGCTCGACTAAATTAGAGTCTCATTTAAAGGCAGCGTCCCCAAATGAGTAATTCCGTGCAAAATAATCTATAATTAAGTTCAAATAATATGTTAATTGCAGTACGCCTCAATTGCAATGTCTCACTTAAAGGCTGGGATCGCATGCAAATAAATTAATTATATTATTTCGGAAAAACAATGAATTTAGTAGCCTAGGTATTAACAATTATAACTGTAAATCATATTGATATTCTTGAAGCTGGTTTATATTGATAGTTTCGAACGTTAACTTATTTTCACGTTTGAAACTACTTAGAATAGGTTTCAAATCAAGGATTTATGCGGATGCTGAAAAGGACCAAATTAAATCGTCTTTGGCTTAATAATTATAAATAAAAATATATTCAGACACAAAGTTAAACTAAAAATATATTCGAAATTTCCTATTTAAAATTAGCTTCATTACGCTTTCTCGCACTAATTCTTCAGGTTATATAAAACTACTTTTGTCGAATCTGTATAAAATCTTTGTACAATAAATCACTGTTTAAGTTATTAAAATAAACGTCCAACAGCTTAAGATTTGTTAACGAACATTTCTTCTTCAAACGTCAAAGAAACATGACTTTTATAAGTTTTTCGAATTTAAATGTAATTTCTCTAATATTTCATCTGACCGCCTTAGTCTCTCATCGCAGCTAACGAATTCTGAGGAAAAGTAACAATATTTTTCTTCAAACGTCGGAAAAACATACCATTTCTTAACTCATTTCATGACATTAAAGTTTGACATTTTAGATGGCTGTGCCTTGCCATTAGCAGCAAAAGCACTTTTCTATCCCTTACAACATCCGAAAAAGTACTTTTATCTCCTCTGCTGAAGGCAACTCACAGCCGATTTTTTATCTTTATTTTTTTATAGTTAATCGACGTTTGAAGAAAAAATAGATTGTTTTATTTGGAACCTACAGACTCCTCACACAAGTACCACTTTTACTCCTAATAAAACAATATACTATTATTTAATTTATATTCGACGTTTGAAGAAAAAATTGCATGTTGTATGTGGAATAAAGCGATTTTTGTGTCTCGGCCGTTCTTGCCAGACGCGCTTCGCTCTTTCGTCAAGTACATTCGCGACGCACAAAAATGTCACTTTTACTCCATATAAAGCAATATACTATTATAGCCGTCAGAACAAATTTAGTCAATTTTGAGAAATTGGTATCCATATAATCTCAAAAAAGTCGAGGTTATGTAGAAAAAGTTTCCACCATCAAAAAGTACATAAAGAATCCTACAATTTGAAAAAAAATCTTACAATGACTTGCCCGAACAGTACAGCGTTCCCAGTATCCCAGTATGTGAAGTTAATGCGTTTATTATAAATTAATAATATTAATAATAATAGTCTTTATTGGTAATAAATAGCTACAAAGAATATCTGTGACAGGAGAAAGATACAATATTATTTATTACCAAATGGCGGAGTTTGCTATCTTATATAAGAAACATTCTTAAACTCAACCGGGAAAAGGCCGGCATTAATATTAACCGGCCATAGATACACAAATACACACACTTATTTATAGATACATTTAAATTTCATTAAGAATTACAATAACATAAATAGTAATAATAATAGAAAAGAAGAGCGAAATAGGTGAAGTAAATATGAATTAATCAGCTATAGTGATTGAGGTTATAAAAAAATACTGAAACTGCCTGAGAAAATATATATAATATTGTAGGTAAAGGTACCGTTGATACATTGCTGTGGAATGCCTTGGTGGGGATAATAATTGATTATTTCTAGTGTTTCTTGTGTGAATATCGTTTCTAAAATGTAATTTTCTCAGATACATACACTTAGGTGACTTAACTTACTTAATATAACATTATGATATAGAGAGCAGCAGTGCAATAATCATCCTTCGGACATAGACAACCAGTTAATTTCTTTTAATTTATGACTAATTATATTAAACAATTTTAACCATACATGCACCTTTAAATAAGAAGTCGATTTCTTAAAAAATTTTTTAACAAAAGTACAACACAAAAAAGATACAAATTGTTAAAATTACAAATCAATGGAAATGTTAAAATAACGTATTATTTCTATAAAAACTGTTGAAAGTTCTGTCCATTGACATTCAAGCACACCTGAACATGTCTAATCCAATTTTGTCACACTAGCTGAAGTGTTTTCCCTTCCTGCTGTTCTCGAAGACGCAGGTCATGGACAGCTGTTGTGATACGTTCACGTTATACATCGAATTTCGGTTTGGTAGACTTCATTTTTTAAATATCCCCACAAAGGCAGTCAAGAGGATTTAGATCCGGGGACCGCGGAGGTTAAGCTACAGGTCCACCCCGTCCGATCCAACGTATTCCGTTTAATTGGGTCAAGTAACCTCGGACTACTAAACGATAATTTGGGGGCGCACCATCATGTAAAAACCACATCCGACTTCGGACCTCCAAGGGCACATCTTCAAGAAGACCAGGAAGATCATTACAGAGAAATTGCAGATATTGCTGACCATCCATCTGATTTGGCAATATGAACGGACCCATTAGGTGTTCATCGATGTTCAAAGTGATTCCGAACTACAGGATGAGGATCCTCAATGGTCCAAACGTGCATATTATGTAGATTGGTTATACCATTACGCGTAAAAATAGCTTCATCAGTAACCAAGACATCTACAAATTTTCATTAATTTGTAACTTTAACAATTTGTATCTTTTTCTGTGTTGGACTTTTATTACTTTTTTTTTTTCAAGAAACCGACTTCTTATTTAAAGGTGCATGTATGGTTAAAATTGTTTGGATAAGTTGCGTTACATCCTGTATATATTTACACAAGCCAAAAATGTTTCATCGGCTTTGGTAATGCTGGAATTATATACAACGTCAGGGTAGTTATATTAACACTAGTGAGTTCGTCAACATTATTTTAGTGTTTGTTTTTAAATTCTAGGTTGTGTACCGTTTTGAAAATTGGCACACGTTTTCATAATCACAAGCTACGAAATTTCAATAAAATTAGTTACAGATAATAATCAAGTAATTTAGGTTATATGTGCTTTCAGATGATTTTAAGGTTATGCCATTCGAATTTAAACCTGAAACCTATTTACATTATCAGGAAAACGTACGTGGGAGGACGCGCGGAATATTCCGGAACCGAAATACGCATTTTTGGTTATCATTGAGTTTACAACAAGTTAAAAGAAATTAGCCTGCTCTAAAAAAATTTCTTCTTCGATTATAAAAATTTAGTAGATTTATTACTCCACTAACGTTTTCCATTGTATAAACAATGATAAGGAAAACGCACTTCGGGTTATTAATTACTATTTAGGGATTTCTCGACGAGATAAAGAAAAGATTAGGTCCGAATCTGTAGCTCACGAGATTTTCCTCTAGTAAATTAGAATAAATACTCGTGGCAATGTAATCATAGATTTCAGTGGTTCAAATATTCAAAAATATAATATGGAAAAGTGAAAACTCTGTTATGTGTGGCATTTATATTTTAATTTTTTAAGCACGTGTCGAGCTATTAAGTAACAAGGCTGTTGGAGTAAAAAAACTATAATTTATGGTAATTTTCATTTGTATTAAAGGTCAGTGATGAGGCTATGTCTGCAACAAAAACCAATTACACTATTACTTAGGTACTACTACAAAATTATCAGTCATAATAATTATTAAACTCTTTTATCAAATGACAATATTTTAATGGTGTTATTGCGATGTTTTTCTTAATCAACGTCACGCTGGAAATAAATTCGCTTTAAAAAATAATAAAAGTGTAAATTAATAATAAATGATTTAATATCTTGTCATTATTTATGATATCAAAAGGTGGAAAAAACTCACAGCGCATAGACGTCTCCTGGAAATCCAATGCTCAATTAAGATTGGAAGTTTCCTGTTTTTCATTTTATTAACGTTATTTATCTTCATTTTTTCCACCTTACTCGTTACAGCCATTTCACTAGTCAATCAAATATAACTGTATTAGAGTTCCAGTTAATACTGTATTGAAACGCCCAGTATATAGGGCATTTACAAATTTAAATTTTTCCTATTTATGTTTCCAAATTCAGGTAATTATTGCAGTTTAATTCATGGTATTTCATCTTGTCATTTATCTGGTCATTAAATATTAAACACAGTAAAGTTACCAGAAATGCAATTTTAAAATTATATTATTTTAAAGCAAAGTTAAACGCTACCATTTTGAGACAGAATTTACATAAAATCTAGTCGAGTCGCAGGGATTGTTTATTGTATATTCAGATAAATGTCAAGTACTTCGTGTATTCCCATAGTATGGAATCGCCTACACGTTTCTAGCTTAACCATAGAAAAAGATAGAAAATTGAGCGTCACTCTAAAGTACTGCACAGTGTCGAATATTATAATAGCGTTAAAATAAACATATTCCCACAAGAAACAAGCGGAGATGCATAATCCGGGTAGAAGGGTGACATCTTCTATCACTCCCGAATTACATCGCCGAATGCTATCATTCGCTGTGCTCCTGAGTAATTGCATTTCAATATACCTAAGTCACATCGCTGACCCTCTGGGCTAGCTGTTCTTATGATATTCCCTGGTTTAACGTACTTTTTATGAAGTGCCGTTTCAACCTCTCTACGATGCTCAACGAGTGCGTTAAACATGAAGAAGCTAGGGAAGAACATTCACGGGCGACATAACGCTATACAGGGCGTACGGAAATTCTACAGGCATAAATTTCTAAAGGTGATTACTTTCTTATTTCGAGACTCTACTTTATTATTTGCAATTGCATTCATATTCTGGCTACGGGGTGTTTAAAAAAGGTTTAACTGACGCATTTGTGGTAATAAAATAATATTAATTTTTTTTTTAAATATTAGCTTTGATTTTCAACAAGAAAATTTAATTGAATTTTCCTCGTCGGTGTAGGACAATAAACACAGAAATTTTACACTATGTCGACGTTTCGATTTATTTAGAATTAACTATTATTTTCCGAAACGGCAACGTATGTCTTATATATTTTTCATGTTTATTTATATATATTTAACGATAAGGACCATGTCTTTTGATAAGAATATTTTACACTAGTCCTGAAGAAGATTTTAAAAATAAATCGAAACGTCGACATAGTGTAAAATTTCTGTGTTTATTGTCCTACACCGACGAGGAAAATTCAATTAAAAAACCTAAGGATACGAAATAGATAATAATAGAAAATTTAATATTATATTACCAGTTATTCAGTTATGATTTCATTCACGAATTTAATTCACAAAATTTCTCTTTCTAAATATCTTACTAGGAAAATTTGCGTTTGCAAAGTAACAAGTTTATATTCAAGAACTATATATTTAGAGCTATGCAATAACAAGGTACTTTATCACAGACTAGCCAAACTTCATGTCTATCATTATTCTGCAGTTTTTATGAAACAAATAGTAAACTTTCGTTTCCACCACATCTCATGTAAGGTTTTTCAAGAATGCTTTATATCTAAAGTACACAAGGAATATCTTCCTACTGTAACCACAAGGTTGTCTAATTGTTGAACATCTACCTACAATAAAATATTATAGTTATATGAATTCGGCGTACTTTGAGTTCACAAAGGTTTGAAACATTGACTACGGTAAATTGGCTGGTTCTGTTCTCCAATTGGGTTCAGTTAAAACGAGGGATATGTCAATATTTCAAGCAGTTGTCTGGTCACTTGTTTCGATTGAAGGGTGATGCAACCGCACTTTCTTACCTTCGCGGATTCGCGGATTCGCGGCTTCGCATGTTTGACAATCATAGGCAACCTTCTGGTTGCTTTTCTATTTAATTACTATAGGAAGATTTCCCCAGCATTCTAAAAGATTTTATGTGAGTGTAAAGTCTCACCTCAGCAAGATTAATATGATTATCTGAATGATTGTTCCTACTCTAATTTCAATCAATAAACAATGTATAATGAAAGGATATTTCCTCAACACTCTATGATATTTTACATCAGTATTTAATGCTCATTTCTCAACTTAATTTTGATAATGTACAAACATGACATGATTCTTGTCCTTTGTTTTGCATTCGATTAATTATTTGGCTATTGCTAACAGCATTAATTATAAATCATTATTATTTAGCGATTGCTAACAACTTTATTTAATTATAAAACATTATTACCTAGCAATTGCTAACAGCTCTAATTATGGATTATCATTATCAGGCCATTGCCACAACTCTAATTACTATTAAAATAACACAGCATACTTTTGTATAAGTTCTTGTTATTGCATCAAAACACTCAGTATATCTATAGTATGGTCATTACTATAGCGACGCAAATTTTCCTATTGTAGTATTTAGACAATTGTCTCAAATATTTGGATTACTTTTGATTTCATGTTCAACTATTGTTGCATAAATTTATATAAAATAAAATGGATTTTTTTACTATTTTTTCCCATCAATTATTGTCTTATTCTTTCACCTTTACCTTTTCCGTCATATAAATAATAAACTAAATAAATGGTTTTGTTTCAAAGCAAAATAGAAGACAAACTTCAAATATAAATGTACAGTGCAATCTTGAGTAATAAGATACTACATAAATAACATATATAATTAACTAAGTCTCTGAATTAATAGACAATGTGTTTAAGTTTACCAGGTATTCAATTAACAGTGATTAATTTTCTAAGGTATATAGTATCAGACAGAAACAAGTAATATTAAACTTTATATAAAAGAACCTGGGGTAAATTAAAAAAGGGTTACTACACACACACAACGAAATTTGGGTTCTACACTAACAAAAGTAGACGATCACGCAAATGGCCAATCTTATTTGTTTATCCTTCAGATAAATAAATAGTAATGAATTTACTGGTGACATGATTACCAGGATTTCATTTATAATTAATTGGGGTGGGCTTAAACCTCTTCAATATGATCCAGTCACTTTAGACAAAAAAAAGCCAAATCTCTAAAATTTTCTAGCGGGATTCTCTTTAGTTTGACGTCACAAATAATTTCTCAAAAGTCCGGTTGAACCGGAAGTGAGATCAACTTTTTTTTTCTTAAATGGAATGACTATATTTTTTTATGGTTTCTCATTAAGCATAAACTTCTAAGTGCAACAGTTTTTCAGATGTAAAAAATTCCAAAAAATAAGTGAGATACGAACAATTTTTTAGTTTTTTCAAAATGGCCACGACAGATGAATGCGATGTAAGAAAATTACTAAATAGACTATGGAAATTATTAGTAAGGTTGTAGACTTGTCTGTAAAGAAGAAAACAGTTGTTTGAATTACTGATAGGTACCAGTATTTTAGGTTTTTTTTAAAAAAAAACGGAATTTCATTTTCATTTCCGTAGGAGCCCTATGGAAATTTTTTTAATGATTCATAAACTATAATTTTTTCTATATAGGTTGTGTTGATGAGAATAGGCCAATAAATTATGGAAAACCAATTTCTGATGATTATCGACGTTTCGATTTATTATTAAATCATCCTCAAGACTGTGAATACAATAAATAGTAAATATCAATACATTAAAAATCTATATAAAAACATGTTTTTGAAATCGACTAAAATTTGATTAAAATATAGTAAAATAGTTACATTTAATAATGAAATTTTAAACTGAGAAGGATTAAAATAATTAATAAATAACTACAATAATTGTAAAACAACAACTTATATATAATTTTTTGATAAACAATATAACACACTACAAAACAAAAAAAACATAATAAAATAAGCTACTCACAATCAATAAGGTTTTCCGTGTTATGATTGAATAAGTAAATACATTTACAAACAGACATTTAGGTACAACAAAACAAATAAACGGATAACAGTAGAATATCTAATGGTCAAGTTCAGAATGACAAGCGTGGTTGATATCAGTACAATGTTTCTTGCAGCGAGAGAATATTATAAAAAACAAATAAAAACAGTTTTGGGTTACGAAAATATAATAACATCAGGTGATTTTTATTTTGTCAATTAAGTTAAAGTAACTTAAATTTAGATTCTCCACATCCAATCTTTTATTAACGGAATTGTTGTACTTTTTTATAGATATCATTTCATTCAACAACCTTTTTTAAAAATTTGTTGTTTACCTGTAATTTTTGTTTCATCAAAATCAAACTGGTGAAGATTGTTCAGGCTATGTTCTGCCAATGCCGTAGGATTAGTTTTTTTCCTAAGAGGGTTATGTATATTTTGTTCATAATGTTTGTGTTCTTTTATCCTTGTTTTTAAGTATCTACCCTTTTGACCTATATACACCTTTTCACAATTGTCACATGGTATTTTATAAATAATGCCCGATTCCAATTCTTGTGGTGTTTTAGCTTTCACTTTGGTAAAAAAAATTCAAAAATATCAACCAAATACGCTTGTCATTCTGAACTTGGCCATTAGATATTCTACTGTTATCCGTTTATTTGTTTTGTTGTACCTAAATGTCTGTTTGTAGATGTATTTACTTATTCAATCATAACACGGAAAACCTTCCTGATTGTGAGTAGCTTATTTTACTATGTTTTTTTTTTTTTGTTTTGTAGTGTGTTATATTGTTTATCAAAAAATAATAATAATATATAAGTTGTTGTTTTACAATTATTGTAGTTATTTATTAATTATTTTAGTCCTTCTCAGTTTAAAATTTCATTACTAAATGTAACTTTTTTACTATATTTTAATCAAATTTTAGTCGATTTCAAAAACATGTTTTTATATAGATTTTTAATGTATTGATATTTACTATTTATTGCATTCACAGAGTCTTGAGGATGATTTAATAATAAATCGAAACGTCGACAATCACCAGAAATTGGTTTTCCATAATTTATTCGTTTATTCCCATCAACAAAACCTATATATAATAACAAGGCTATTATTATACTCAACATCATATAATTTTTTCGCCATTAATTATTCCTTGACGATATCCTTCGTAATAGTAGAAGTATTTTTAAAAAGGAAGCGCTAACAAATTATTTTAATAAAGTACATATCTACATTTAAATCCAAAATTGCAGATAGCCATGAAAATGACAGACAGTCGCAACAATTGAATTATTCTTGAATTACTCACTAATTTTCTGAAGGAAGTGTACTAAAGTTGTTATAAACAAGAAAATTAATATAAAATGGCTGAAAAATATTCAAGAGATGGGAAAGTTGACATGTTCATTATTTATGGAGAGACTCGACGTAATGCAACTAGAGCACAAACTCTTTGTGGACAGAGATATCCAGAAAGAAGACAACCTCCTAGAAACTATTTCGCCCGGTTGGAGCATCAATTTAGAACTGAACCTAATATAGGAATTGAAGAAAGATTTATTGTGGATGAAGAAACGGAAATTAATGTACTAGTTTTAGTGCATGTTGACCCAACCATTTCGGTAAGATAAATTGAACATAAATTACCAGTTTCCAAAGAATCAGCCAGGAAAATTTTAAAGAAACACGGCTATCGTTCTTATAAATATCAATTGCATCAATTTTGTACGAGAATGATTATCAACGATAACCGTTTGTAATAGGTTACAGTTACGCCAATTAAGAAATAAGAATTTTATCAAAAAACAAATCATGGAAAACCAACCAAGTTCATTCTGAATTTGACCATTAGATATTCTACTGTTATCCGTTTATTTGTTTTGTTGTACCTAAATGTTTGTTTGTAAATTTATTTATTTATTCAATCATAATACGGAAAACCTTCCTGATTAGTCCTGAGGATGATTTAATAATACATCGAAACGTCAACAATCATCAGAAATTGGTTTTCCATAATTTATTGGCCTATTCCCGTCAACACAACCTATATACAATAACAAGGCTATATTATACTCATTATCAAAAACATGTTGTTCTCTGATGAATCGAGATTTACAAACCTTGGGTTATTTAATCGAAACAACATTCGAAATTGGGCAATTGCAGGAGCAGTTTGGCTTCAATGTTTGGTTAAGAGTACTGGGCTACCATATCATAGGTCCAATAATTTTTGACGGAACTCTAACTGGACCAAGATATCTAGAATTTCTCCAAAATATAATAGTTCCACAGATTAATCAAATTTCCAATACCAATATTGACGAGGTTTACTTCCAACAAGACGAGGCTGGACCACACAATGCTATTATCGTTAGGGATTACTTAAATCAATTATTTCCAGATCGTTGGATTGGGACCCATGGTCCAGTCAGATGGCTTGCAAGGTCGCCTGACTCAACTCCACTCAATTTTTTTATTTGGGCGCATTTAAGAAATAGAGTCTACATGATTGCTTCAACCACAAGGCAAGATCTGGAAGAAAGAGTTCGACACGAAATTGTACAAATAATACCTCAAGAATTACAGAATGTTAGACGTGCAACGATAAATCGCGCTACTCTGTGTATTAATCATAACGGTGAACAGTTTGAACAATTTTTATAATGGTTTATTATAATTTAGGTTTTAAATAGTTTTGTTATTCTATTTATTCATAGTTGTAACGTTTTATTAAAGTTATTTCTTGTTTAATGAATCATTATTTCTGATTAATAAAAAAAATAGCACAGTTCCATTTAAAACATTTCCATAGGACCCCTACGGAAATGAAAATGAAAATTTAATTCCGTTTTTTGAAAAAAACCTAAAAATACTGGTACCTATTAGTCATTCAAACAACTATTTTCTTCTTTACAGACAAGTCTACAACCTTGCTATTAATTCCCATAGCCTACTTAGTAATTTTCTTACATCGCATTCATCTGACGTGGCTATTTTGAAAAAATTAAAAAATTATTCGTATCTCACTTATTTTTTGGAATTTTTTACATCTGAAAAAACTGTTGCATTTAGAAATGTATGCTTAATGAGAAACCATAAAAAAATATAGTCATTCTATTTAAGAAAAAAAGTTGACGTCACTTCCGGTTCAACCGGAAGTGATATTTTCATTCCTGTTAATCTAAAAGTAGCCTATTATTGTATAATTTATGTGTGCCAAAAACCAAATTTTTAAATACAAAAACAACCAAAATATTGTAAAATGTATGTAAAAAAAAACGCGCATTCTATCTCAAATGTGGTGCGGAAACGAATGCAACGCAATGCCTGAGTTTTCTCACCCCTATATCTCGAAAACTATTCGTTCTACATAAATTTTGTATATAACCTTTTTTATGCAGATTTATCTCATAAACAAATTTTGTAATAATCAAAATTAACGTAAACCGATAATTTACGAGATATTTGAGAAAAACTGATTTTCGTGACCTTTGACCTTCTGTAACTTTTGTAGCCAACCAGTTGGCTTTATGGACTTTTGAGAAATTATTTGTACCAAAATAAAGAGAATCCCGCGGGAAAATCTTCAATTGGATTTTTTTAGAGGTTCATGTATAAAGTGACTAGGCTATACAGGGTGTCCCGAAAATGATAGGCAATCTCTCGGATTTGGATAAAACTAGTGAAAATAAGTTCGTATATTTTTCTTTCCCCCGAGGTACCCCTACGAAGATATTCGCTCTTGAAGTTGAAGGTTAAAAATTGATTTTTGGCGATAACTTTTTTATTGTTCAATAGATTTTAAGCTTTGGATCAGTATCATATTATTTCAATCTAGTTAGGTCAGTGTATTAGAACCTTGGATAACATTCTTGGGGGCTCGGGGGCAGAGCACCTATTGCCCTAATAAGTTGAAAACAAAATTTCAGCCTATTTTCTTTTATTTCTAAGGTTATTTTCAAATTTTTGAGCCATTTTTACGTAAAAAACACTTATTTGATGTCGGTAATATGAACCGTTTTCGAGATAAATGCACCTAACGATGAAATTGCGATTTTCAATCGCACAAATAATAGTAACTTTTAAAAATAAATAAACAAAGGTTGTGGTTTATGCATGATGACGCTCCCGCATTTTAGTCTTATAGTGAGGGGTCATTTGAATGGAGTATATCCAAACCGGTGGATAGGTCGGGATGTGCCTGTTCCTTGGCCTCCCCGATCGCCTGATTTAAATCCCCTTGATTTCATCCTGTGGGGGGCATTTAAAGAGTATCGTATACACCAGTAGAGACGAGAGAAGAATTATACGAGAGAATTATGTACCATTCAAATGCAATTAGAGAAAACGAATAAATGTTGTGGCGAGTCCAGCGATCATCAGTACGTCGTGGACAAGCATGCATTAGAGAAGGAGGTGCTCATATTGAGCATTTGTTATGAAATTTCATAAATCTTCATTTTTCCATGTCCCTAGTTAGTTTTCTACAGTAAGGTTTCAAATTTTGTGTTTTGTGTGTTCAAGATTTTTTGTTTTTATAAGTTTAGGTAAGTACTTACTATCTCATAGAGAAATAAATGTTGTTTTGTACTTAATTCTCGTGTTTATTTAATTTTTAAAAATTACTATTATTTGTGCGATTGAAAATCGCAATTTTATCGTTAAGTGCATTTATCTCGAAAACGGTTCATATTACCGACATCAAACAAGTATACGTGTTTTACGTAAAAATGGCTCAAAAATTTGAAAATAACCTTAGAAATAAAAGAAAATAGGCTGAAATTATTTTTTTAACTTATTAAGGCAATGGGTGCTCTGCCCCCGAGCCCCCAAGAATGTTATCCAAGGTTCTAATACACTGACCTAACTGGATTGAAATAATATGATACTGATCCAAAAATGATTAAAATCGATAGGACAATAAAAAAGTTATCGCGAATAATCGATTTTTAACCTTCAACTTCAAGAGCGAATATCTTCGTAGGGGTACCTCGGAGAAAAAAAAAATGAAATTGTGACCTTATTTTCACTCGTTCTACCCAAATCCGAGAGATTGCCCACCATTTTCGGGACACCCTGTATAATCCTCCAAACATTAGAAACCTGTGAGATATATTTAATACATTTTAATTAAATCAATTTTTCAAAGAAAATCATAATAAATTATTATGTGAATGATTCGGTGAATGGTAAACTTTTGTTAAAGTAATATAATATAACCGTTGTTTATCTGATTTAAAGATTTTCTTTTAGTAATGTTTAGGCTAGGAAGACGTATTTAATCACTAACAAATTTCTGCAATTATATCATCTCTAAAATAATAGTTTGTTTTATTTCAGGCAGGTATCATGCATCTGACTAAATTGAAATTGGGAGCGGTAAAGAATTATCTCCAATTTCTACAGGAAGGTTTCCCATTACAGTTAAAAGTTATTCATATTTTAAACGGCGCTTATTTTATGGATAAGATCATGTCCCTCATAAGGGTATTCATGAAAAGTGAGTTAATGAACATGGTAAGAACTGTATCCAATTTTACAAAATACAAAACGACAGTCATACACATAGTAGACCGTGACACCGCTGGAAAAATGTCTGTCACTAGTTTTTTGCTGTCTATTTGTAGTAGGTGCAAGGATACGGGGGGGGAACTAGGGGTGACTAGTTGGGGGCGATCGGTGCGGTCATATTTCTTAATAAATTGGAATTGAAATACCCTGTATATACCCCATATATAAATTTAGTTTTTTCCTATTTATTTCCAAATTCAAGTAATTATTGCAGTTAATTCATTTCATTTTTACATTTATTTAGTCATTTAAATTCTAACAAAGTAAAGTTACCAGAATGCATTTTAAAATTATATTCTTTTAAAGCAACGTTAAACGCTACATTTGTACGAAAGAATTTACTTAAAAATCGAGTCTGGTCACAGCATTTGTTTACAATGGACACAATAAGCGTCAAGTGCTTTTGTTACTTCCCACAGGGTGAAATCACCTGTCGTTTTCTATCTTAAGTCATGCAAAGGACGGACTCTGCAAACTACGACACATGTAGACATTTCCAAGCGTATGACCACAAAATTCGAAGCTTTCATGTAATTGTGACGTCATTTTTACCATATAAAAGGAAGACGGCGTTGTATTTAGAGCGGATAAGATACACGGCATCTGAAAACAACACCTTTTAAGCTACGTCGCGATATTTTCGCCGAACTTTTATAATTTGCCTTTGCAATCCATTCTAAGCTACGTCGCGAGTTTTGCCGAGCTTAATAAATCATTTTGTGAATATTTTCACTAAATGAGCCGTCTAGACTACCAGCCAAACAATATTATAACGTACATCTTATTTTAACGAATTCTTCTCAACCACCGACATGCTCGACGAGGACGTTCAACATGTAGAACCTGGGGGATAGCATTCACGGGCTATATAACGCTATACAGAGCGCACAAAAATTCAGCAGGCATAAGTTTTTAAAGGTGATCGCTTGCTTATTTCGAAACTCTATTTTATTATTTGCAATTGCATTCATATTCTGGTTTCGACGGGGTGTAATAAGGGAAATTAATGCATTTGTGGTACTAAAAGAATATTATATTTTGTTTTGTGAACAAGGAAACATGATAAAGTTATATTACGGTTTACTTAGTTATGAATTAATTCAAGAGTTTAATTCATAAAATTTCACTTTCTGAATATTTTACTAGGGAGATTTGCGTTTGCAAAATAACAAGTTTATATTCAAGAACTATATATTTTCTGCGTTTATGCAATGACAAGAAACTTTCATTTCCATTATTTTTCATTTGATGCACTTATTAAGGCTACTGTGTGCCTAATTTTGGACATGTCAAATCGTCGCTCGAATGCTTATTTGTTCCATACCACTCACAAATAATATTGAGATAATCCACTTTTAAGATTTGGGAATGTATTGTAAGTTTATATTTTTGAATATGCATATAGAGGATTAAAGAATTGATAATAACTTTTTTTTAATGTATTATAAGAATAAAAATCAATTTTATAGCAAACTCCTATCCTATAGTTGAACATTATTCTGTAGAAAAGTCGATTTCTCAAAAAAATGTGGTATGGAACAAACAAGCATTCGAGCGACGAAATGTCATAGTAATGTTTATCTTTCAAATGATTATCTGAGATTTCTCACCAGCGATCTATTTGGTTTTCTATGATTGTTTAATAACGATCCATCCACATAATTACCTTGCGCTCACAAACTGTACAGGCCATCGGTCAGTACTCAGTTAATTAGCCCGTAAACTTGTTCGTATTAAGAAGGGTTTACTTTTCGTCGAGTACTGAACCGGGACGTCTCGTCTGTTTGATTTAGAACTGCCCACCTTGTTTTATGTTATTGCACAGTCATACAAAATTTGGTAGACTGCTTGTTTTAATTATAATCAAAGGATTTTGCCTCAACATTCTATGATATTTTACATGAGTATTTAACGCTCATTTTTCAACTTAATTTTGATAATGTACAACCATGACATGATTATTGTCCTTTGTTTTGCATTCGATTCGTTATTTGGCTATTGCTAACAGCTCTATTATAGGCTATCATTATCGGGCCATTGTCACAACTCTAATTACTATTAAAATAACACAGCATACTTTTGTGTAACAAAGTTCTTAGTTCAAATGTGCTTTTAGAGGGCGGAATATTAAACGCAAACTCCTCTGTAAACCCTTATTTTACTATAAGGAAAGTAACCAGACTGCAACCAAAGTTACAAATCTGGCGCGTTAAGTGTAATAATTGCATATTACCATCAAAACGCTAATGCTTCGATTGCAACAAACACCAGCCGAAAGACTGATCCTACTTAAAGGAGCTCCCTTGCCAGTCGTCACACACCACTTGCAGACTGCAGTTTCGAGCTGTTGGCTCTCGTCAGTGCAAGGTAGGTATGCAACGACCGACATGAGAATCCTTTGACTATAGTACATCCCGGTATTTTTATAATAGCGACATATAAAACAGCCAGCAGGCGCCATCTAGCGGTCCAGTGTCTGTTGCAATCGAAAAATAAATAGCCTGACTTGGCTTAGCATAGTTCAAATGTGCTTTTAGAGGGCGGAATATTAAACATAATATTTTTAGTCGCAAACTCCTCTATAAATCCTTATTTTACTATAAGGAAAGTAACCAGACTGCAACCAAAGTTACAAATCTGGCGCGTTAAGTGTAATAATTGCATATTACCATCAAAACGCTAATTACACTTATTACACTTAACGCGCCAGATTTGTAACTTTGGTTGCAGTCTGGTTACTTTCCTTATAGTAAAATAAGGATTTATAGAGGAGTTTGCGACTAAAAATATTATGTTTAACAAAGTTCTTGTTATTGCATCAAACTACTCAGCATATCTATAGTATCGTCATTATTATAGCAGCGCAAATTTTCCTATTATAATATGTAGACAATTGTCTCAAACATTTAGATTATTTTTTTATTTCATGTATAGCTCTTTGCTGCATCAATTTATATAAAATAAAATGGGTTTTTTACTATTTTTTCCCATCAATTATTATCTTTTCTTTCACCTTTACCTTTTTCATCGTACAGTTAAACTAAATAAATGGTTTAATTTCAAATCAAAATAGCACACTGACTTCAACTATAAAGGTACAGTGCAATCTTGAGTAATAAAATACTACATAAATAACATATATAATTAACTAGGTCTCTCAATTAATAGACAAGTGTGTTCATGTCTACCGGGTATTTAAATTAACAGAGTGACTAATTTTCTAAGTTATATAGTATCAGACAGAAACAAGTAATATTAAACTTTATATAAAAGAACCTGGGGTAATTAAAAAGGGTTACTACACACACAACGAAATTTGGGTCCTACACTAACAAAACTAGACGATCAAGCAAATGACCAATCTTATTTGTTTATCCTTCAGATAAATAAATAGTAATTAAATTTACTGGTGACATAATTACCAGAATTTCATTTGTAATTAATTGGGGTGGGATTAAGTAGTTACAGAATTTAAATCAGGACATCTGTAAATATGTATCACATGGTCAGCAAAGAAGCCTTTTAAACCCCCGATATCAAATTTCAATTCGAATTTGTTAAGAAACATGACTGCTCCGATCGCCCCTAGCTATCACCCGTACTTCCCCCCGTCCCCCTGCATCTGTTGGCAAATAGACAGCAAGAAAACTAGTGAGAGGCATTTTTGCAGCGGTCTATAGAGTCGTTTACTAGTTTGATTTTCAACACCAAATCTTACAGTTATTCAATTACGAACTAGAAAAAAATTTAAATAATTCGTTACTATCTTCCTCAATCTAAATAAATATTTTTCAGTTGAAAATTCATCCACCAGGACTAGAACAGGATAAGCTATTTGAGTTAGTGCCACGAAAATGCTTACCGAAAGAATACGGCGGAGATCTGCCATCCGAAAAGGAACTACACGAAAGAACTATGAAGCAATTTATAGAAAAGCAATCGTTTTGGGATATGGAAGAAAAAATAAGAAAACAATGTAAATAAACTATACTGTGTTAATAAAGTTATTATTTGATTGTTAATTTATTGTATCTCAATTTACTTCTACAAGGCGATCGTAAAAAGTTTTACATTATCGAGTTAGAAGAATCATATACAGGGCGATTCACCTAAACATTAGACACTCTACGCACTCTGGTGATCAGGGAAGAAACCACTTCTTCTTCTTAGTCTTAGTAAATTGTAATTTGGGAAGAGTTGGCCGTGTTCTGAAATTCGTGTTTAAAAATGTTAGGTAAAATCTCCCGCTGAGGAATACACATAGGTACGTCTTCGTGTGAATTCCGAAAAATAAATTTGGATGTGGTTTAGGTGAGAGTGTCCGCAAGAAGCAAGAACACTTAGGGGGGTTAATTTCTTTTCGAGGGCGGCCATCTAGTCTTGGATTAGGATGTGGAGTTTGAGTATATTCAAGCTCAATCGGCTGTTCATTCTCTATTACACCACGGAAGACTTCTTTGTTCAATTTCCAGGTTCACTCTGTTCATGAGCTTTAGACAGCCGACCTCGTTGGAGCAGAGTTTTGACCGGTTTTCGTCGCTCAGAATTTGCTCCCTCTCGGAATGAAGTTAAAGCCGATCTATGACGCTTGACAAGAGGTTGTTCTGGGTCTTGTGAAGAAGTTATCTCAGAGCTAGTATGAGTGACAGATTGATTGACCATATAGGGTCCGTCTCATTGAGGTGCGAGTTCCGAAGTATAGGAATCGTGGTCGTGACGTGATCTATACCACTTGTAAAGATGTAACTTCTCGACATTAAGTCGGCATAATATTTTGATTTGTCATGCCTCTGTTCATGATATTCTCTAGCTTCTTGTGGCGTCTTACATAGGTTAATTAAAGAGGGGGTGATTTGTGGACTGAAGTTCTCATTCTTAGCAATAGCTCGCATATCCCGCTGATCGTCACCTGAGGTTCTAAGCTCGCGTCGATGATAGATGTTCAGTGACCATTCTATCATTCCACACCAATAATACGATATTTAATACGATAAATTTTAACTCAAATCAGTCAATAAATGTTAAAAGGGGTGTTGTAAAATGTTTATACGATAGGGCCAAAATAATTTCATCTAATAATGAAATATTAAATAACGAGAAAAAATTTATCAAAGAGGTTCTAGTACAAAATCAATATCCTGAAGCCTTTGTTGATAGAATTTTCATAAATGTTGAAAATAGGGACAATCAGGTACGACAAAAACCTGAACGTCATTATACAGCAATAATTCCTTATGTATACGGACTATCGGAAAAGCTACGCCGTATAGGTGACAAATTTGATGTTAGGACGATATTTCAAACGGGGAACACTTTAAGATCTATTTTAACAAAAACAAAACCGATAAACAGGGAGCAGAATTCAAAAAAACTGTATTTACAATATCCCGTGCGAATGTGATAAATGTTATGTGGGTGAGTCATCCAGACCTTTCAGTGTGAGGTCGGATGAGCACAAGAACTACATTAGAAAGAATGAAATTCAGAAATCAAAGATTTGTGAACATGCTTGGGAAAACGGACATAGAATAAACTGGGACTCGGCAAAAATTTTAACAAAAGAAACAGATACCAAAAAAAGAAAAATTAAAGAATCAGCAATAATCTTATTAAATGAAGATAAGTGCGTATCGAATTATTCTGTAGATATTTGTACAACCTGGCTACCAATGTTAAAAGAAGAACTTAACAAACTCAACATTATCTAAAAAATATCATCAGTTCTATGTTCTGTGTAAGTAGTAAGTATCTATGGAAATAACATAAACAGAATCTTAAAGCTGTGTATTTGACATACACAGCAAAATAAGAGTTCTTCAAAAAATAGCTTTGAAAACGGAAAGAGATTACTTTCCGAAACGTCAGCAAAATACATTATTTTTGTGTTTATTCCGATTTATATTATTTGCAAAACATAACCTCTGACTTTTCCTTTGGCGTAAACGTCACGGGCGCAGAGGCTCTTTTTTCCAATAATTCTATTATTTTGTAGATTCGGTGATTTGTTTTGAAGAGGATAATAGTACATGTGGTAACAAACCCAAATAATAGGAAAGAAAATACGAAGAGCGTGTTCTTCAAAGGATTATTTCGATGCCATAATGTAGGGGAAATATGGAATCATGGTATTCCTCGAGGTTTCATGATATCAGAGATTTAGTTGCGACTTGTTGGATTTCCTCTTGTTCATCGTGGAGGTAGATCGGTACATCATTCTGTTTGCCATTACATAGCCCTCATTCGGTCCGTCTTATAACATCTAGTCAATTAGTGTCAGTGGACGGACTGTTCTGATGCCCTTTGAGAACTTTTCGGTAAATCTACCCACACAGTATTAATTTCACAAACTCTAATCTCTAGGGGTGATTTGGGTAGAGTATCAAGTACCATATTCGATCTTCCTGGGATATGAGCGATTCGCAAATCATATTATTGAAGCGTTTAATGTCATCAACCACTTTAGGGGCTGGTGGTCAATTTGAACAACAAAACTAGTCCCTCTAGACATCCTCTGAATTTACTTACAGCGCATACCAACGCCATAGCCTCACGTTGATCATACAATCAGTGTATACTCAACTTCGAATGCGGATTCGGTAACAAGTTTGTTGATTATATTTAAACTAGCGGGATCACCACCGCCCAACAAAAAATTATGTCTTGGTTTCCATCTCCATATCTTTATTCTCCATGTCTTTAAAATCAAAAATGGTTTCACAAACCCAGAACGCAATTCCATGGAGTCATTAAACCGTAACAGATTTATAAAAATGTTGAAAGATCAAAATTAATGTGATTTTCAAGTATGTATTCCATGCAATGTCATGATCCAGTGACCTGTTAAAAGTAAATGTATGGTAGGGTTTAGTTTTTAGCGTTTGTCAAAAATTACTCTTAAGTTATTCGTTACCTTATTTACTGTTATTCCCATTCATCTAATAAAACAGTGTTTTTAAATACTTTGGTGTCCATTATTTGTGTATATCAAGGTATGTAATGAAAATAATTAATGTGAAAACCGCTCTTTCTTTTTTGAGGTTAGAAATTTTTTCACGAAATTTGTTGCATGTGAAACTGGTTATTGTAGACATGGGTCAAAATTAATGGGGAGTGGCTTAACTATTTCTATTCAGTAAATAGAGAATTCTACGCGGCATAGTAAAAGGTCGTTTTTTATAAATGTCTGTGAGCTTCCAGTTTACTCGTTCATGCAACATTAAAATAATGTACTTACATTGGACTGAAATCAGAAAACTTCTGAAAAAACGTTTTATTAAATTAAGTGAGATGTGCTTCCAAATGAACATCAACTATATGAATTAACTAAAAATGTTTTACCTACTTGGTTTTACTGAAAATATTTTTTAATTGCCACAAGTTGGGACGCCACTGTGTCCGGTCTATCTCAGGGATTGCTAAGTCACTGAGGGTGGGGGTGGTATAATAAGCATCCATTCATCTCCCTATAGAAACTTCACAGGTCCATCTAAACATATTTAGTAAATGGATAAGAACTATTTTATTTTTTCGGCAGATCATTAGACACGCCACGCTCTCTGGTGGCCAAGAGAGGAACTCGTTAAGGATGCCTCTTCTCCTTCTTCTTCTAAGTGAATAGTAATTTTGGGTGGTTTTGCCGTGTTCCGAAATTCTGATAAAGGTTGGTTAAAAATGTTTCTTACAAAATGCCACTAATTTTTAAAATTCCGTTGAAATAATAAATATATCAATTACAGAAAACGTATATTTTATAAATTCTTATCCAAAAAATTATCATTTATTATAGTATTGTTACTTTTACCATTAATAGTGACACAACAACAATAATGAACGTATTTTTTAGAAACATTTATTTATGCAAACGAAAACACAAATCCTAATGATTTATATTGTTGCGTGTTTACATCCTCCAGTAAACACCCTGTAGTAGGTTAAATAAACTGCAATAATGATCTCTACAAACCACTGATTTATTAACCACTTAAATTACAATAGTTATTCATTAAAAATAACACAACTAATAATAACTTTAATCTAACATAAATTTACTACTGTAAATCACAACTTGCTACTGTTCTTTATTTCATCTGATCACTTGTTCATCTAATATAAAACTCTGTATAGCAGAACTGTACTGTATATTGAGCTGAACTGTCCGCGTGCGCCGGATTCACCTCTTTATTACACACTTCGAACGTACTCGAATTTCCTTCTAGAACCTCGTCGAATACGCTGGAAGTTTCTGTAGTTTTCTAGATGCTAAATGACGGTTCATCAATTGGCCCAGAGATGGCGCCCACCTACCGGCCATCAACTAAATAATAAGTCTCTCTTCACTTTGACCAGAGATTAATTACACCTCTCTCCGTTAGAGGGCAGCACATAACACTGCCCCCTCCTTAAGCCTGAACGTCCCGGTTAGGTAATTCAGATTCTCCAATATACTACACTAACCTATCCAGGTGAACGATCTTCATCTTGGACTTCTTACTACGTTGAATACGGTAAACAACGTCGTCGATCGGGGTGATGACAGAATACCGGTCCTTCCACTTCGGACGGATTCCTTTTTCATTTGCCTTCAACACTGGTCCAATTTCATCGTCGTTCAGTTATTCCTCTCTTACAACTTCCTTTGTCCAGCCCTTCGAAACCTCTATTTTAACTGCCTTCAGTTCTGCTACATCCTACTGTTTTTTTTACATCCTCGGCATCTACTTCCTTAGGGTGCCTATGGCGACAGTACCTCTTGACATGCCCCAATTTGCCGCAATTATAACAGCGGATCCCTTTTGTCAGCCTTTCTCCACTTCGCTGCTGCTTCGGCTCCTGTTTCGGCGGTTGCGGTCCCTGTCATGACTCCGATTACGTACGTAATTCGCTCAGTACTTGCGCAACCATTTTCTATATATATATGTTAGCATAACAATCAATCTCGTATTATCAGAGCGTATTTCCTCATTCCTTGCAGCGTTTACTTCCTTTTCGACAATCACGCATCATATGCCCTGGTTTGCTGCACTGGAAACATCGAATACTTCCCTCGGGCGTTACACCTCTTTGTCGGTTTTCCTGTTTGCCTGGAAGGCTTGTCTTTGTCATTAATTGACTAAACATCTTATGTATGTCCTTTAATTTGGTGTCCAAATTCGTTTCCTTTGATTTGGCTTCTTCCACGGAGACGCCTCGTACTCTGTGCCATGAAGAATCCATATAGGCGGCCTCTACCTCAAGTGCATGGATCAATGCTTCGCTACTAGTCTTATTCCAAGATAGTATAAGGACCACCGCCTGATCTCCTCGTCTTTTATACCATCAATAAGCGCGTCAACTGCCAATTGCTCATGGAACTGTCTTGGTGCATTCCGGTAAGCCAAGTATGCCAGTCTCTCTACTGCAGCCTCAAATTTCGTAAGCTCTCCACAGCTTTTTGTATACGCGATTTCAGCTGAGTCCGATATACTTGGGTGAGATGTTAGTTAGCCTCTAAAACTTTAAAATCCTTTTGCTGCGCCACTAGTGCCATCTGTAACAATTCTAAAGCTTGACCTCTCAATTCTAGAACTAATGACATAGGCTTGTCTTCATCACTCCAATTGTTTACGTATACGGCTACCTCAAACACTCTGTTATATATCGCCCATGACGTTTGTCCATCAAAGGAGGGAGGTTGTATTCGAGGACCTGATGATACTACTAGCTGGCCCGCGTTTTCTCTCAACTGACGCTTAAGTCGTTCCATTTCTCCCTCAACTACCCGGAATTTTCCTTCAATATCACTCACCATTCCTTCGACGTCAGTAACTGTTTGTTTGGCTTCGCTTACTTCCTGTTCGACTGTATGAAATTTTCGCTCCATGTAACCTTTTCTTCGACGCCAGTAACTTTTTCGTTAATGTCACTAACTTCAGGCTTTACAACGTATAGTCCTCCTTTATTCCTTCAGTAGTTGAAATGATAGTATCCTGTTGTACCTGTATAATTTTCCTTAATTCTTCCTGGCGTCATTGCTCTTCTTATTCTTCTTTTTCTTCCTGACTCGGCTTTCTTGTTCTTCTTTTTTATCTTGACGTCCTTTTTCTTGTTCTTCTTTCTCTTCTTGATGTCTCTTTTCCTGATCTAACATCATATTTCTAGATTCATCTTTTTCTTCCTGACGTCTCTTTTTTTGTTCTTGTTGTCTATTTTCCTGATCTAGCAACAAGTCAAATATTTTTTCAAAATCCGGATAAAATGTTCTAGAAAATTTCTTGAATTGTCACAAGTAGGTCTTATTTAGTGTTTATATCACTTCTCAGTTGATAGCACTTATATAACGATACTAATTTCTAAATAGAATGTTCCAGAAATTATCTCAAATTGTCACAAATAAGTCTTATCTAATGTCTATGTATCACTTTCTCGTTGAAAACACTACACTGTCTCCAGTGGTTTCCAAATAGAGCACTCTGGAACCTCGTCGAATTCTCTAAAAATCCGCTTCTGACACCAATTGTTGCATATTTACATCCTCCAGTAAACACCTTGTAGTAGGTTCAATAAACTACAACAATTATCTTCACAAAAATGATTAAAAAGAATAAAATTGAATCAAATTTTTGAAAAACTAAATATATAATTATTATTTACGATGAATGTGGTGGAAAGTCAAGAATGGTCAAAAAAATAAACCAACTACGTTACCCAAACCAGAAACATGGAAGTTTCGAAAATACCATACTTGAATATATGCGAAGAATTAGAAATTCTAAATTTCTAAGGGACGCTGGGCATGGGACACATTGATAAATAAATGAATAGCGCATATTATTGAACTTTATTATGTTATCATGTTCTTTACACATAAATACTTATAGTATATAAACTGCAGATAGTTCTACCAAAATCTTCAATTTAGAAACCATCTAGCTGGATTTCATCTCCTCTAAACTTTTGTTTCTAAAATAACCGCCATATTTTCCCCCACTTCATTAGGCTTGTATTCCAAGTCCCATAAACTGGTAAAAATCAACGCTTCGCCAGCATTCAACCTAATGTCTAATGTAGGACAGATGTCGCCACAATTTTTCCTGGGAATCAATTGTATATAATTAGATCCAAAAAGTTGTACAAAAATAGCTAATCTTTCCACTAAATCGATGGGCTTGTAGTTTGTAGTGTTATAGTTTCTACTCCAAACCAACCAATTATACAAAATCGGCGAGTAAATTCCAGGTAGAAACTCAGGTCTATAAGTATACCTCCGAAAGATCTTCATAGCATCTGGATCACAATTTTGATAGTGCAAGAAGAACTCATCAAACAACTGAACCTTCTGTAGAATATCTCCTATTTTCCTTGAGCCTTTTTGCGTATTAGTAGATAGTTTGCAAGGATGGGAAAAATGATAGCTGTCGTCCAAAATTAACTCCTTTACAAAACTTGAGTTCTTCGGCCACTTGTCTGGAATTTTAGAAATTATTAGGGGCATATCTAGTTCTATGTAGCGATGTGTTAAGATTTCTTCATTAATACTTTCGTAAACATCGATTTTATTGATGTTTTCACACAAGTCGCAGTCAAAGAATACCCGGTCGCTATTTGGAGAAGACGTAAATTTTCCTATCAGACATTGTTTATTTTTCAGAAATCTCCAGTCGAAATAGGGCAAAATTTTTATCATCATTATTCTGCCAACAGCAGATAGATGCCAATAGAAATAATCGATATAAGTTAATAAATAAATGGAGACTATTAATGTTACCAATGAAATTACGACATATTTGGTACTGTTGGATTCCTTCTCTATTTTTGAGAGTAGAGGCATGAATACTTGCCTAATTTCTTCCTCACTGTAGTTTTCTGATTTTAGATCGTCGTAGAGTTCATGAGATCAGAATTAAATTGTTCGAATGTGTATGTTGTGTTGGGCTCGGCATTAGATTCCCCCATTATCACCTGAAAATAAATAAACTTTTGATTTGTTTGTAAATTCGTAATGTTATTTAGGTCTAGGCCTACTTGCAATGACCGATCATTAATCAGAGCTGAGTACTTCAGTGCAGAAATGTACTGTAAATCTGTACTGCACCAGTTTAAGTATATTATACTGTACTTATGTACTTTACTTTAAGTACTTTTAATATTTCTGTACTGGTGGTGTCAATTTCCAGTACATATTTGCAATGTACTTGTACTGGGTACTTTTTTTATACATTTATTTAACGTCGGCCTATTTCCGCTACTAAGGCCTAACACCGACGCCTGTAGACGAGCTACCCCCAACCAGGAATTTTGCCGAACCTCTTCCCTTAGGAAGAGTAGGGATCTTTTACTTGCCTAACATTTAATAGACAAGGGACCGACGGCTTTACATCCCCTCCGAAGGATGGTATATCTCCTATACAACCCTCGCCTAAGGTTGTATAGCTTCCGCGCATACACTGATATACAAGCCGCTGGAAGATATGTGAGGCGAGGACGCGGTTTCCGTTGGAATGGTCACCCATACTGGGTACTTATTTTCTACAATTTTGATGAAGTATTACTTATTACTTAAAAATCATAATCTACTACAAGTACTTTACTTAAGTACTCCCAGTAATAATAAAAACTGTAAAACTATAAACTACTCCAAGGACTTAAGAAAAATTGAACGAGTATTTTATTTTGATAATTCAAGTAATTTTCGTAAAATCCTGTTGTGACATGTTTGGCGATTGGCGTCAACTCTATATAAGCTAACACTTTCAATAGTTTCAACTTCATTCAGCATTTGTTTTGTTTGGTGGTAATTCAATTCAATTCATTTCAAAACTTATTTATTATATATTATAAGTACAATACATGTGCCGCCCCAGAACCTATTCCGGGGACTAACCATGCAACCACTGCGTAGTTCGCGGTGGTGGGTTGCAGGGTCGGGCGGAATAGAACTGGCTTGGCTAAAACATAATTTAAAACTTAACCTAAACTCCTTTCACATAAAAGATGAATGCAAATAGGTGGTAACATTTTCTATATCTAACAAAAACAGATTTTAAAAAACTTATAACTAAACTTGGTTTTAGATACTATCACATTCTTTTTTAAATTTTGATGCCGACGCAAGTACCTCAATCTGAATGAGGAACCTTCTGCGAAACGTGTAAATGCCGAGCTGCACATAGGCTGGCCTAAACTTTGGTTTTGATAATTTTGATTTTTCGAAAATTTTGATTTTTGTTGAAAAATTCCGATGGGAAATTAATTTAGAAACAAAAATGTGCAAAAGGAAAACAAGAAACAAACAAACATAAAGGAAGAAAGAGACAGAAAAGTATGAAATATAAGTAAAGACGGATAGGAAAAGCGGAAGTTATAGTTGGTGAAGTTTGGCTACAGAGGTTGCCGGAAGATCGATAACGTCTGGTATGGTAGAGAGTGTTTTATCCGAAATGGGGCATTATGCTGTCTAATTTGTGTTATGTTTCTTATTAGCGGACTATGGCCCATTTTGAAAGAGTAGAATTTTTAGGAGATGTCCCGGATGTAGTCCGCTATTGGGGTTATGTCGTGGCAAAGTGCATATAGGTCTCTGAGGGAGGTATACCTTCCAGAATTAGAAATGAGGCGCATAAACTTGTGCTCGAGCACCTTTAGTTTTCTCATTGTCGTGGTCGGTATACTGCACCACACCGGCGCAGCGTATGTGATGGACGGCCTGACCACCATCGTGTACAACAATTTTTTATTTTTTCGGTTAAGTCTGCTACCCGCTTAATTTATCAAGTTAAAATGACATCATATAATTTACAATGTGTAGTTAGTGACAATAGTGTGATATATAGAGGTAAATCAAAATGTTTAATAATTTAAATGTAGTTTCTGTTAAATCAGAAATACAAATGTTTTTTTACTTAAAAAACAGAGTTATGCAAAATGCGACGTGCATTAAAAGCGTTTTTATGAGACCCTACATATTTAGACAGCTATTTCAATAAGTACTGTCGTGAGTAGAAAAAATAGGACAACTATTTTTTTCTAATGTAAATCTGTCTGTATTTGAATATGTAATTCAATTCAATTCAAAAGAACTTTATTAAAATTTAATTTGAACAGTGAACTGCCTCCCCAGCACCCGTCCCGGGACCGATCCTGCGACCACCACGTTGACGCGGTGGTGCATCGCAAGGTCGGGCCGAGGCGGGGTTGGTTCGGCGTGAGTAAAAATGTATATAAAAATAAAACCTAACTCCTTTTACAAAAGTAAATTAAAAAGGTAATTTTGTACAAAAATGCTTAAAAAGTAAAGCTTAACATAACAAGGGGTTAAAACGATCACTGGCTTTCGCCGTTCGCGCACTTTCACTATTTTTTAAAATTTTGTTGCTGTCGCTGGCACCGTAACTTGTACGCCGTGCCATCCGCGAATCACTCCAGCGACGGGCTGCGCAAGGCTGGCCTAAACTGTGATTCTAAATTTTGAATTGGTTTTGTATAAAAAATTTGGAAACTGTTACAAGATTAATGAAGGAAGAATGAATTTACAGACAAAAATGTACAAACAGAAACGAAGGAACAAAAAACGCGAAAACAAAAATACACAAAAACAAAAGAAGAGGGGGACAGGAAAGAATTGAAAGTCGATGAAAGGTATGAAATATCAGTGAAAGGTGGATAGTAGCAGGGAAGGTATAGTAGGTGAAAGTTTGGCTAGAGTGGCTGCCGGAAGATCGGTAACGTCTGGTAAGGTAAGGGGTGTTTGATCCGAAATGGGGCATTATGCTGTCTAATTTGTGTAATGTGTCTTGTTAGCGGACTATCGCCCAGTTTGAACGAGTAGAAGTTCTGAGAGATGCGCTGGACGTAGTCGGCTATCGGGGTGATGTCGTTGCAGCGTTCGTAGAGGTCTCTGAGGGAGGTGTACCTTCCTGAGTTGGATATGAGGCGCATAAATTTTCGTTCTAAAATTTCGAGTTTTTTCATTGTCGTGGCCGGTATGCTGCACCAGACCGGCGCCGCGTATGTGATGGAAGGCCTGACCACCATTGTGTACAACAACTTTTTATTGTGTCTGTTTAGTCTGCTACCCCTGACCATGAGCGGATACAGACTCCTGGACAGGGAGTAGACCGTCCGTATGGTTTCGTTTACGTGGGTGTTGAACGTCAGTCTTCTGTCCAGTCTGACCCCCAGGTACTTCACGCATCCCCTAATAGGAATTTGGTTGCCCCTGATCGAAATTGGCGTGATTAGTCGATTTTCTGTAAATCGACGCGTGAAGCAGATCGCCTCCGACTTCTCGGCGTTGACCCGAATCTTCCACTGGCCGTAATAAGCCGTGGCACGAGCCATGTGCGCATTCAGCAGCATGTTGGCCGCCTGTGCGTTGTGGGAATGCGCGTACATGGCCGTGTCGTCGGCGTACTTGGCCAGCTTGGTATTCGGAAACTCCGGGAAATCGGAGACGTACAGGTTGTACAACTTAGGTGACAGGCACGATCCTTGCGGGACGCCCGCGCGAATGTCCCGCCGAGTTGACAGTTTGTTGTTCACCCGGACCTGCAGGGTTCTGCCCGTCAGGAACGAGTGAACGAGTTTGGTGATGTGAGTCGGAAAGTTGTAGTTGTGAAGCTTGTAGAGTAGACCCGGGATCCAGACGGTATCGAAGGCCTTCTCAATATCGAGGAGCACCATGGCGGTGCTCTTCCCGAGGTTGTATTGTACCTTTACATCGTTAACTACCCTAACGACCTGTTGGACCGTGCTCCTTCCCCTCCTGAAGCCGAATTGGGACTCGTCGTCGATGTGAAGTTCATCCTGAGCAGCATCAAGTCTGATCAGGATGACCTTCTCCACCAACTTGGAGATCGCCGACAGCAACGAGATGGGCCTGTAGCTGCCGACGAGCCGCGCGTTCTTCTTCGGCTTCAGGATGGGGATGACCACGGCGCCTTTCCACTGGCTGGGCCAGTGCTGCAGTCGCAGGATCGCATTAACGATGTAGGTTAATTGCACAATACCCTTCCTCGGTAGATATTTGAGCAGCTTGTATTCGATACAGTCCGCCCCGGGTGCCTTGTTGTTTGGTAAGTCCTTGACAATTTGTGCTATTTCCGAGGGTTTGGTCATGACTTTAAGAAATTGTCGTCTGGTCAGTTGGATGTCATGACCGAGCAGTTCTTGTACGTTTCGTTCGATGCGGTCGTGTTCTTGGTTGTTAGGCATGGTGTTGTTATGTATAGTCTGAAAATGGTCGGCTAAGCCGTTCGCTTTTTGTGCGTCCGTCAGCGATGTCTGTTTATCCATACCAGGGTTGACTCTTAACTAAAGGACGTGAAATGAAACAATAGGTACTGTCGTGAGCAGAAAAAAATAAGACATTTTTTTTCTAATGTAAATCTGTCTCTATTTGAATATGTAATGAGTAGCCGAAATAAAACAGATATCACTTTTAATTTATTATTTATTTTAATGCTGTAGTTATTGCTATCGTAAATGATTTATTTTTTATTTATTTATTTGCTACACTGTCCAACAGATCTTTGACCCAATTAGAGGACAGGTAGGTACGGTCGTCAGCAAAAAAATAGGACAAGTCTTATAACGGTATTTTACTCAAATCTAGTTGTGTACATCTAACTTTAATTTTTGTGTCATTGTCAGTTAGTTGTCATAATTTATTTTAAGTATGCAAAAAACTAAGTTATATTTTTGCGCATTAGACGCGATAAGCGGTGCCATTCGAGCGAATAAGTCATGACGTCACGCTTAAACGCTCTTGCAGCGGTATCGCGGGGCTTCAGGAGTACGGTAGAATATGACGTCACGCTTCAAGGCGCTTAAAGACACTAGTATAAGCCGCGAGGTTGCAAAAATTTAACTCAGATATGCCTCATATAAGCGATTTAGTTAAATCTGGAGTTATTGCTAAAATAGAAGATGAATGGTCAATGAGACAAATTGCACTGCGTTATAATATTAACAAAAATTCAGTGTGTAACATTTTAAGAAAGTGAATAAAGAGAATAAACGATACGATTAGTAGAAATCCTGGATCAGAGCGACGCAGGATATCAACTCAACAACAAGATTTGCAATTGGTAAATGCTTTAGTAGAAAATCCATTTTACTCAGTTATTCAGGCTGCTGAAGAAACGAATTTTCCTGGATCGAATAGTACTGGTCGTCGGCGAGTAAGAGAATCAGCAGCAGCACAGAAATATTTAGGTACTTAAAGCTGAACATAAAGAAACTCGAGTAGGATTTGCGCTTGAATTTTTAGCGCACGATATAAATTTTTGGAACAATGTAATCTTTACAGACGAAAAAACTTTCCAGTCAACGCACAGCGGTCGTATTCGTGTTTACCGCCCTCCGAATACTCGATTCGATGAGAAATATATATCTAACAATGATAAAATTGGTAGATTTTCCGTCAATATGTGGGCTTGAAGAATCAGCAGCAGCACAGAAATACTTAGGTACTTAAAGCTGAACATAAAGAAACTCGAGTAGGATTTGCGCTTGAATTTTTAGCGCATGATATAAATTTTTGGAACAATGTAATCTTTACAGACGAAAAAACTTTCCAGTCAACGCACAGCGGTCGTATTCGTGTTTATCGCCCTCCGAATACTCGATTCGATGAGAAATATATATCTAACAATGATAAAAGTGGTAGATTTTCCGTCAATATGTGGGCTTGGATATCGGCAAGTAGTCCTGGTGTTTTGTGGCAAATTGAGGAACGATTTAATAGTGAAACGTATATTAGGATTTTAGACAATATTATGCTCCCTTCTGTGTCACAATTATTTCCAAATAATGAGTTCATATTTCAGCAAGACAATTATTCCGTTCATACTGCTCATACCGTAACTAAGTGGTTTCAAGATAACAACATCAATGTTCTTAACTGGCCCAGTCATAGTCCAGATCTTAACCCTGTGGAAGAAGTATGGGGACTACTCGTAAGGAGTATTCAAAAACGAAATGTGAGACCACGGAATGCCGAAGAATTACTGGAAATACTAAATAATGCATGGGAAAATATTATTACTAATGATCATTGAAGAAGGTTATTTAATTCTATGCCAAACAGACTTATAGAAGTTATAAATAGAAATGGTTCAATAACGAAATACTTATTAATAGTTAGTTTCTTGTTAAGTAGGTTATCCTTTGTCCTTTGATCCAGGATTTCTGCTAATCGTGCCGTTTATTCTCCACTTTCTTAAAATGTTACACACCAAATTTTTGTTAATGTTACAACGCAGTACAGTTTGTCTCATTAACCATCCATCATTTACTATAGCAATAACTATAGCTTTAAAATAAAACATAAATTAAAAGTGATGTCTGTTTTATTTCGGCTACTCATTAGATATTCAAATTGAGACAGATTTACGTTAGAAAAAAAAGTTGTCCTATTTTTTTCTGCTCACAACAGTACGAATTTATTATACCCAATCTTTAAATCTCTGTTTATTCCTGAGGACATTAGGGCTAATTTTATTTTAGTTCAATTTTAGTTTAGCTGCTTGGGCCAATACTTTTTCTATTGTACATTAACGATTTGCAGCAATATCTAAACAATGACTCAGTTTATATAACTACTTATGCTGATGACACAAATATTTTAATTTTTGAAAAAGATTATGATAGTATAAAAACTAAAGCAACTGATGTGACGCAAAGAATATCAGGGTGGTTTAAAAAAAATTTGTTGATATTAAATAGCGATAAAACAAATTGTATCTTATTTAAACATAGTAGAAACAAAACTGAATACCTGAAGGAAATAGACATAAACAATGTAACCATTAACTACACTGAAACCACAAAATTTTTAGGAGTGACTATTGATGTACATATGGACTGGAAGTACCATGTACAAGTGCTCTGCAGTAGACTAAGTTCCGTTTGTTACTCTTTAAAAGAACCGAAGAAGGTAGTGAATCATAATACTCTTCTTACAGCCTATTATGGACAGTTTTATAGTTTAATGTCATATGGCATAATATTCTGGGGTGGTTCCCATATTCAAGAAATATTCATAGTTCAAAAGAGGGCACTACGAATCTTAACCAGTCTAAAAGTAACTGAATCATGTCGTCAATACTTCAAAGCATTAAAACTATTAACAGCTCCAGCTCTATTTGTTTATGAATGTCTTTGTTTTATTCACAAGCACATGATTGAATTTAAAGACAATATCAGAGATCATAATTACGCAACAAGACACAAAGATATTCTCTCTTATCCAATATACAACACAACAGTTTTGGAAAAAAGGTGTTTTTATAAATGTCTGCAATTTTATAATTTTTTGCCCAACCATTTGAAAAATACTATATCTACAAATGTCTTCAAGAATAATATAAAAAACTTCTTAATATCTGCAGAACCTTATACCTTAGAGGAAGTGAACGAGACAATTTTTAACTAGTATTCTTTTAGCCAGTATTCTTGTAATTAGTAGTAGTAGTAGTTTTTTAAGCATTTTTACATTTATTTTTAACATGTATTTTTATTCCTGTAGAACTTGGACATGTAACAAACATAAATTGTAAAAATTTTTGTCACTGTTATGCAATAAAATTCTATTCTATTCTATTCTATTCTATTCTATTCTATTCTATTCTATTCTATTCTATTCTATTCTATTCTATTCTAGTTCTACAAAAGGGAAAATGTATACCTACCTATGTGGGATGATAAAAATAATTTTTGCAAATCGAAAACAGAAAAAAAAAATTTTATATATACTTTTTTTCTCTCATCATCCCACATTGTAACATGTTTTTAATTTCTTTTAGTGAAAGCCGTTTTTTAAAATAATGATTTATATGAGAGTATATCGAAGTGTCTTGCCAGCTTATATCCGGAGCGCTCTTATTGTCCATACTCTATTTTAATGCGACGGTAGAAGGGTACGTTACTCACGATATGGCTGGCGTAAATCGTCGTCATCTACTTTGTATTATAGAAAAAATATATTTGCCAAGAATTTCTGACGTTTTATTGAATGAAGTTTATGATCTATTATATCAGCACTTCGTAGCGTTTACACATGACAAGTGGGCAGTCGAGTTCATCGTAAAGTGGTGGGGCAGAGGCTGAGTGGGCAAGCAACTATATGTTTTCCGCTCTACCACTCGACTCGTCTAATACTCGCCCATTTACGGGATTATTTACTCGACCAAGTATTTACACTGGTCGAGTTAGACGTGCTTTTCTTTACTCACCTTTCTGCTTTACCGTTTATATACTTGACTAATGTAAACTGGGCTTTAAACCGCCTTTGCGGTCTTGCCAGAGGCCATTGTGCTGACCAGAGAGTTGGAATAGAATAGAGTAATAAAGTGGGCGTGACAACTGGCTCCGAGACACATTTTTTTACCTACTTGAAACAACCGCATCGATAGTATGCGACAAGAAGTAGGAAAATAGTTCCGCCGTCGGCCCGCAGCTCCATATATTCAATGGAGTAGTATCAAGGGTTTTCCCATTAATTTTATTTTAACAATTTGTGTCGTGAAAATGATATAATAAAACATTTTATTAATTTACAACAATTTACTTTTCTAATAAGAATTATTTCTAAGAAAATACCGTTAAAACAACTTGCTGATAATTTCACTGCTTTTTAAAACGGGTATTTTTACGCGCCAGAATTACGTATCTACCCGGAAAACCAATGAGATTATGGATATAATTAGTTTGTAATAGATTCTAACTGTGTGTTAAAGAAAGCTTTCCTCTAAAACTTCTCAGAATTTCAATTTGTAATGCTTGTATTGTGATTGGCCTAAAGCAGTGGACGTGTAAATATTGACCAATCAGAATCCAGATAAATGCCGCACAAGTTATTCGTGAAAGTGCCGGACGTTAATATTTTGTACTGTAGTTTAGGTTTAACCTTCACCGACATTACACACCAGATGACTAACCTAAAACGATAAATTTATATTTTTTGTTTGTATTGTTTGGAGTGAAAATATTATTTTATCAGTTTCTGGTGGTTTATGTTTTATTAATTCTACAATCAAAATGGAATCAAGTGGAAGAGGATATGTTAAAGGTGCCGCTGATAATTTACCTAAAGTAGAAAAGTGCCGAGTGCTGTCAATAAATAGAGGTTATGTTATGTTAACAGAGACCAAGATTAATAAACAATCTTGAACAGAGACAACCTCTGTGATTGGATTTCAGGGTGTTGACGTCACAACGCGCCAATTTATGGCTGTTTAAAATGAACCCAATATTTTTCAAACTTCAAGATTTTATTTTGTTACTATTAGTAAAATTAATAAGATAATAAATAAGCCATAAATCATTTTTTTACGTGAGTTAAGTATTTCAGCAATAATTTTTTTTTCTGGGAAAACCCTATTCAAGTAGCGGCATATACGGATTATATCTCTAGTCTATTCCAACTCTCTGGTCACGGCAAATATCTCCTTCTTTTATTTGCCCTGCTCTGGTGCTGACCCCTAAGCATCCCGAATATGTGTGTTGCGTTGTTGTAAGGTTGATAACTTTGAACCCCACGCCGCAGCCAGTAATACATTCATGAACTTATACCAAGGTCATAGTGTATATACATGTTTGAAATACAGAGTGTCTCAACTAGAGGTCACCACCTTGAATAACTTAAGTGGAACTGGGGCGCATTTAACGTAATATTCGTATACCTATTTTCATTCCTCTACTCCACCCCCTCAAAAATTAAAATATGAAAAGGGATCGAGTGATATATTTTTTTAAAAGTCTCCCAACTAACAATTTGATCATTTATAAAAACTGAAGGAACATTTACAAAATTAATTTCATAAAACAATATTTTGCCCAAGAACATCAGAATATTCTTACAATAGTATAATAATCACAAAAAATTAGTTTAGTAATTTTATAATTGGACTCAATCAGGTGCGGATCCAGAGCCAAATTAAAGGTGGACCATAAAAAAGTATTGAGAGAAACATACAAATATAATACGCTAAAAATAGGACAAAAATCTTATTAGAATAATCCTTAGGAAGAATAACATAATATGTAATTTTATTATTGCTTCATAAAATAAAATCAAATCAAATATAATCTCTACTTATTGCGAAGCGGGTTTTGTGTATCGCGAAGTAAATAAACAATTTTTTAGAATAACCGATTAGTCGTTTAAAACCATATACGCGACGCCGTGCGCCGGAAAAATTAGTAATTTTAATGTTGATTTATTAAGTCTTTTGCGATCTAGGGGGCCATGAACGTCTGAAAATCTCCCTCAACTTTTACGGTGCGCAGACCCGTTTAAGGAGATAACCCTACGCTGGCTGCATCTGGGCCCTGGCGGAGGGGGTGTTTCCGCATGAGGGCTATATTTCAAAAACCAATATCTTTGATGACTAAAAGTCACTTTTACAAGACCCCAAAACATTTTGAACACTACACTCGAATACACTATTGAACGCGCGTTTGCCTTACCATATCAACATCATCGAGAGATGAACACGACTGGTTTTCAGTTTTAATCATCTCTTGATGATGCTAAAATGGTTATAGTGACGCGCGACAAGTAGAGTATTCGAATGTAGTGTTCAAACGTTTTGACGCTTTATAAAAGTGATTTTCAGACACCAAAACATTGATTCGTAAAAATAGCCCTCATACGAAAACGCCCCCACCCATTTGAAAACGGGGCAGCTCTCTAGAATTTGTATGTATTTGTTGACCGATTTAAACGATTCTTTTTTCAAATAATCGAACCCGAGTAACTCAATAATAGTGTGGTACAAAATTTCACTATAAAATTTAAAATTTCAAGGCTTACTTCATTTTTTTTTATCCAAGCAAAAAAATCTGAAAAAGTTTTAGCAATTTTTATCTCGAATCTGACTACGCCACTGGACATAGGCTACTACCAATTGGGTGCGACCGAGATTTTACAAAGAAAACATTAGTTTCTAACAGAAATATAACATAATTAAAATTTATATATCATCAAAATATTTCGAATGTAAATAACCATTTTTTTAAATAATATTGTTTACAATGCGCCTTTAGGCCCTTTAAACTAAAAACTGTTGACACCTTAAAAATTTTCCTGATAATGGAGTAAAAATAACTGGAAATTTTACTCCACTATGAACGTTCCTGATCGAAAGAATCGGTCTTTCTTGACATATCAACGGTTACCATCTATGGGGCAACTGGCGAACTCTCATTCTATTGGTAGCTAATTAGGTAGGCTCTCTCATCCATCAATCAATAGATGGCGCCGTTTAAAAATGTCAAAAATAGAGTCCCTATCAGTGAACTCTGAGTTCACTGATAGGGACTCTATTTTCACTGGTCCCTATAAATTAGAGTCTGGCCACTCGAGTGGGAGGCACTGATTGGTCCGTATGAAAAGTGGATGCATAATGGCGGCGCCAATAGGAGTTACTTTTGCTTTGACGAGCATATTGTCATTAGCCTCAATGTAATAGGTTAAAATTAAAATAACGGTCTATTATGACTAATTTGGTCACGAAACAATTAATGATAACGTTATTACTTACACATATTTTTCCAGTTTGTCAGAACAGTTATTGCAACCTGCTTTTGACACTTGCGATACCTTGTAAGCACACTGATGCACACGCGCACACACAAACCATAGTCGCCATTATGTATCCATTTGGGTGGAGTGGGGGCCGAGTGGCCAGACTCTACTTTATAGGGAATCTAGTCAAAAATGATGTAATGGAGTGAACAGTGAACTCTATATTATTGTTACAAAGAGTATAGAGTTCCCTGGGAGTAAACAATAAAGTTTTGCCAAACAGTTTGTTGAATGAAAGTTGTGTTTGGTGTTCGATACAAAAATTATAAATGAATATTCCTCTAATCCCTTTGGATTAGCTGGAGGAATTTTTGGAAAAACGGTCGTTTTATCGATATCAAATAAGAGAATATTTTCATCTGAAAATTATTTACAAAATTTAAAACGTCGGTTCAAATTCAAAAAATATATCCATATCATCAAAGTTTATTGGCGAGATAAAAAGTATTAGGAGTATTCTACTCAAAAACAATTTTTAGCATCCCCTGATGATGCTAACATAGTTAGTGAAACGCGGGTCGAGAAGTGTATTCATGTTTTGTGAAAGTGATTCTCATGCACTAAATTGCATGATGCAGGTATATGATGATGTGTATAAAATAGTCCTCATGTACGAGTGCGCCCTCATTGCTGATCCGCTGGACCCCGGACCCATAAAAAAGTTGTTTCCTGTCTTCTTAGCAAAGGTAACACTTCTTAACAAAGATAAAACATCTTTGCTTGTTAAATATAGGACTACGGACCATACATCTTGAAGGGGATTCTCAAACTTTCAAAACGTCCATATGGATGATCTTGGTCTATATTATGTAAGCAGGTCCCTTTTGTTTAATGGGTCAAGCGCGGATCCAGAGACTTTCGATTCAAGTGAATGTCATTGATGTCCGTGTATTAGATATTACTATTAACGAAATGCAATTAGTAATAATTGTAAAATATTTTTCATCCTTTGTTTTGGAAAATGGAAAAGCGAGAGGGCGTTATGACCCTCCGTGCCTATTCCCTGGATCTGCCGATAATTACCGTAGAGTTAAGTTTTCAGGTCTCGAAAACAAATAAATTTACATTATTTTGTTTGTAAGGATAATCATTTCTAAAAATGTCGAATTCATATGCAATTTTTCACCGTTCAAATACTGGTTTTATTACTACAGTTCGTTTATCTTTTAAATGTATAATAGGTATAATCAATATCAAATTATAGGACAATATAACAAAATTTACAAGTCATGCTAAAAACTAACACTTATACATGCAACTTCTAACTTACCTTTATTCCGACAGAGATTTATTTAGCAAAAATTGATACAAAAGAAACAACAGGTTGTTAAATTGGTATTGAGAGCTGGGTACTAAAACCGTAAAACCGTTTTGAATGATTTTTACGCACACTCAGATTTATCGATTATTTGAATACACTGAAATTTGCCGCCACAAAACAAATGCAACAAAACTTCAATGTCGCCAGTGCGCACGCTTAGTTAGTCTTGTCACACTTGACAGACATACCTGCAAATGCTGGTTACACGTTTGTTTGTTATCGAAAATATCAATTTTTTAAACAATCCATACGCGAAATTCAGTAAAATCAGACACTGTGTCACTGTCTGAATGTGATAACAGAAATTTCACTCGAATGTGATCGTAAAAACAAAAGAAAAACGCGTTCTACGGTTACGTCACTAGGCCATTTTGTATTTGGTGAAATCTTTGTTCGAAACGGGTGAAAATTTAAAGGTTTTTCGTAAACCTCGTGTTCTTTTTTAAAGTGTTTATAGAAAATTCATCAAAATTCCGGTGCCCACGAGAAATAGGGATCCCGGCCATTACGGTAGCGGTGACATGAACAACAAAAGAAAAAATCGAGGAGGCCCTGTAAGGTTAGTAGCATTTTGAAAACAAAAATACAGTTAATGTACAATAATGAATTTGAACATTTTAACCCACGGAGAGGAGATCAACTTTTAAACAAACAAAATCAAAATAAACAAAGTATGTGTCTGGCAACATCTCTAGATTTCTCATCCTCTTACCTCATGTTTTTTAGGTATTTCCCACAATTTTGTGTAGTTTTTTAAGTATTGAACAATGGCTATTTTCAAATAGGTATATAAGGAAATAATTTTCAAAACCTTTTACTTTAAGAGAGAACAATTAAACACATTGCCACATTTAGGTATATCTATCAATTTTTGTAAACGAGTTTGTAAGTAATGTTTTTTAATACGATGATATTGCAGATTACATTTAATCTTGTAAATAATAATTATTAAGAATGGGCAGGTTTATTATTAAATCGAATGTTTTATATTACTCTTTTGTTTTAAATTTAGTACCCATTCCTTTATTTTCCAGGACCCAAAGGACTAGATCTATAGCTGCGGAAGGGGTCTACACTAATGCACATTTCATGCATGCCGCCACCAGCCAAGTTGGCAATATAGTTCGTATTAAAACCGCATCCGGAGCTGTTTGGGAAGGTAATTTATAAACTTACACTTAGGTCGGTAGTATATATTTGACGTTAGTAATTATACATACAGTCATGGCAATGGTAAGGTTATGTGAGATGATAATAATGGACGTTATGTGTGTTCTTAAACATAAAGTTATCAGTAGGTTTTTAAGTTTAAAGCAAATTAATTAATGTAACTAAAACTGATTAAGGTGTTATTGAGAGGTAGGTATTAAGCACGTCTTAGTATTTTGGATTTATCACAGCTATTAACTATATTAACTCTTGATGTCCTAATCTCGATAAAAAATTTAAATGATTTGGTGTTTCCACTGTTGTTATTTATGTTATCTTTGTCCATTCTGCCTACGCACTTCCTAGGTTTATGGCTTAGAAGATGATTGGCAATAAAAAACCTGTTGAATAATTTGTTTTTAAATTTATACACTGTAAGGAAATGATGATCATTTTCTACCCGGTTTATTAAAAAACGATAACGGTGGGGCGATAGTGTGTCAGACCTCGATATCTCGAGTTCTTCGACAGCTAGAAATTTTTTAAAAAATTGCAAGTAAACTAGATAAAAAAGTCTATAACTGGAAATTATTTTCGAACATACAAGGCGAGCCAAGACGAAATTACAGGACCAAGCGCCTTTTTTTTTTTTAGTGGAATGCTATGTATATCAGTACAGTTTTTGAAGGCTCTTTCTAGGCTCTATTCATTCCTATATTACCATTGAATATCTCCCAACTACTTGGATGTAATGAATAGGCAGGTTCGATAATTTTCAATTTTTGCTTATATCAATAGAATCCATGAAGAAAACAACCCTATAAAATTTAAAAATTAAATTTCCAAAAATAATGGTTTTATTGATATCTGAAAATCTTCTTGCCGCCGCGAGGGTGGAAACGTACCTGTGCGCGAGGCTAGCCACTGTGATGTCAGCTACCGGACAGCACTGAGCGCTCCGCTAGCTAGTACATGGTAGACGTTATTACTCTTCACAGTAAAGTGGATTAGTAAACAAAATACCAACAAGAAAGTGGTGTTTTGGACCCCAATGTACTAATACGTCAACTAAAACCCCTCTTAAAATTTTTGTGACTGAGCCGCGAAACGACGGCAACAGTGGTTTGCAGCCGCTAGGAGAGATGTAAAAGAAATTTCTCCGACAACGGGTTTCTACTGCTATGAGGATCATTTTGATGTAAGTAATTATCTCGTTAAATATTTCAGTAATTACCTATAGTTTGCTCTTTTTGCATATAGTTGGAGAAAGACATGTAAAACTATGTAATTTAAAATCAGCAATGTCAGAGCGCGTATGAAACCTGATGTTTTACCACATAAAGTTTCTTGTCAACCAGGCAGGAACTTAGTGTTCACAAAAATAAGACAACTGAATAAAAAAAAGAGCAAGAAAACGGCTAATGTCAGATTACTTACATCAATTAGAAGAACCATCGATGACGAATGTGTGTGGCAAATGCCAAAATTAATTTTAAAGGCCTTTGGTTCTCGTATACACACTAAATCCCAATTTAATTTTTTACTCCCTTTAATAATAGGGTGGTAGAGGGGGTGGCTAATGCCAACAAATTTTTAGAGACAAATCCCAATTTAATTTTTTACTCCCTTTAGACGTTTCGTTCTTGTATACTCACTAAATCACATTTTAATTTTTTTTACTCCCTTTCATAATAGTGGGGGAGTGGTATTGTGGGTGCAATGGGGGTGATAGTGGGGTGGTGGCTGATGCCAAAAAAAATTCTGAGACCTTGACTTTTCGTATATGCCCTAAAGTGCAATTTTATGGGCTCTTACCTGCTTGCTTTGCCTATTTACCGTTATGTATCCCATTTACCCATGAACCCTTCAACTGAATTAGATCAAAATGTAATCTAGTACCAGATCTCGTTATATTACATAAGTGTACCAAATTTCAAGTCAATATCATAAACGGTTCCAGAGTAAATGTGCGCACAAGAAAAGTTACAGACCGACAGACAGAAATTTATTTTTCGCTCAAATTTAAAATCTTGACGTTTCATGACATTTAAGTCTATTTCAACAAAATAAAAATCTTTTTTTTTGCGTTACTATACTTCCACTGGGCGTGGAAGTAATATGCCACAAGTAAGTACTTACCATATCACTTCAGCACCACTGCTTTGAGGTTGATTTAGGTTCGCATTCTTTGCTAAAAAGTCAAAAACCATCTGCACATCTACATGTAGTAAGTTTTGAGAATCGGCTTTCTGGTACCCCTGTTATATTGTATCCATAAAAAAACTCCACCGATAAAAGTCACAAAACTGAAATATTATAGTAACTCGCTGCTTGTGCTATGCGAGATAAGTGCACGTGGGGTGGAGGCGGAGCTTATGTTCGGTAGCTGACTTCAATCCAATTAGAAACCGTTGTGGGCTTCGCTATTATCACGGAACTTTAATTTGCAGGCGCTGCAATTTTTTTTCTCAATTTTTTTTGCACACACGCGTTTTGTTGACTATTTAACTTCGCATCTGCCAGGAAAAATATTTTTTTCTTTTATACCGAACCCGCCTCTATTTTTTTTGTTGAAATATTGCAATCTGCAGATGGATATTAAAAAAATCACCACAGTCATAATTATGGGTTTTAAGAAAAACTTATGTGAATACCAGTTATGAGACATCTAATTAATGTTTTTGAATCATTTTCATTTCCTAAAAATGTACAGGGTGGCCAAAAATTATTTTTCAATTAAGAACATTTTAAATTGAATTTCATCAATTTTTCGACGATGTGATGTAGAAATGAAAAGCGAACACTTTTTGTAAGTACTTCCCTATGGCTAATTGCAACCATTTTCGTTTTATAAATAAATATCAAATTCAAGAATAAGCTTAAAAAAAGAGGTTCTCTCAAATAATTCATTAGAAAAATTTATAATAGGTGTTCAACGTGTTGCCCATTTTTGACACACGTCTTTATATAATTTTGAAATGAGGCCATTTAGTGGGACCATTTCTTCTAATCCATTAAAATAAGTAAATAGTATTTAACCGGTCCTTTACTGTAATGTTTTTTTGTACAGGTCAACTAACGTACATTTTCCTCTGAAATTTGAATTCGCAGTGGACAAGTCTCCTCCCACGGGCACAACTCGGTAGGAGCTCATTTACGAAAGTGTATTCATGCTGTCTATCCTCGTTGCACAACAATGATCTTTGTTCATCTTGGGCGCATCTCAGAGGCAAAGTTACGTTAGTTGAGTAGTAAATTTTTTTGCTATTTTCGTTATTCGACAAGCAATAAAACCTCAGTTTGGCATAAATTGTTGTGTACAAAGGAGCATTTATCACACTTATCGGTTGTTACAATTTGTATTGAATTTAAAATATTTGGAATTTTACAATATGAATTTTAATAAAGCGGAACTTGTAGACATAACTTTTGTTTTGGGTGAGTCAGACAGAAACTGTTTACTTGCCAATAGAATTTATCACCATTATCCTGAAAGAAGGATTACTGATGTTAGCAGCTTCCAAAACCTCCTCGATAGATTTCTGGAAACTAGAAATGTCGAATATAAAAAAAGTGAAAGAATAAAACGTGTTGTGAACGAAGAAAATGAGTTTTCTGTGGTGCTGGCAACGGTTGAGAATCCCCATGTTAGTCAAAGAGAAGTGAGCTCATTAGTAGGAATAAGTAGACGGTCTGTGGGTCGAATCTTAAAAACAAATAAGTTGCATGCATATCATATTCAAATGCACCAGGATCTGATGACGATTTTCAAAAGCGCCTATAATTTTGTAATTGGGCCAGAGGTAAAATGCAACATGATGTCAACTTCTTCAATGCTGTTTTATTCAGTGATGAGGCAAGTTTTCATAAAAATGGATTTGTTAATAGGCACAATTTCAATTATTATGCTTCGGAAAATCCTCACTTTTTTATGCAAGTTGCATAACAACACAGATAAACGTTTGGGGAGGAATTGTTGGAGAACATGTAATAGGGCCACATTTCTTTGATGGTACATTGACTGGAGCTATTTATCTTCATTTTTTGGAAAACTATATGCCACAATTATTGGTAAATCTCCCTGAAAGAATTCGAAATAGGATGTGGTTTCAGCAAGATGGTGCTCCACCACATTATTTAAATGCAGGTAGAGACCACTTAAATAACCTACCCTCATTAATGGATTAGAAGAAATGGACCCACTAAATGGCCTGCTAGATCCCCAGATCTTACAAAAATGAATTTCTTTTTATGGTAATACATGAAGGAAATTGTTTATAGAGGCACACCAACAACAGTACAAAATATGAAGGAAATAATAATAACTGCCTTTACATCTATCACACCGGCAGTTTTACGAACAATGGGAACCTCATTTCAAAAAAAATGGGCAACTTGTGGAACATTTATTATAATTTTTTCTGAGTTATTTGAAAAAACCTCTTTTTTTAAGTTTTGTAATTATTGCTCAATAAAACGAAATTGGTTGCAGTTAGCCCTAGGGAAGTACTTACAAAAAATGTTCGTTTTTCATTTCTATATCACATCGTCGAAAAATATATAGGGTATTCCGTTTGAAAAAATTGAGAAAATTCAATTTAAAATGTTCTTAATTGAAAAATAATTTTTGGCCACCCTGTACATTTTTAGGAAATGAAAATGATTCAAAAACATTAATGAGATGTCTCGTAACTGGTATTCACATAAGTTTTTCTTAAAACCCATAATTGTGACTTTGGTGATTTTTTTAATATCCATCTGCAGATTGCATTATTTCAACAAAAAAATTCATTACATCAAAGTGGTTGGGAGATATTCAATGCTAATATAGGAATGAATAGAGCCTAGAAAGAGGCTTAAAAAAATGTACTGATATACATAGCATTTCATTTTAAAAAAAGGCACTTTGTCCCAGAGCTGGGTCGAATCCTCTGAAAATTGATTCGAATCACGAATCCGAATTATCGAAAAGAATTCGAATCACGGATACTAGGTTCGGATCCTTTATGTAGAAAAAAATGATTCGAATCACGGGATTCGAATCCTCTTTTCGGATCACGAATCCGAATCCTCAAGTTAATTCAGAATTATTGTTACAGTAACACTTATTATTTTCTATTTTAATACTATGGTGAATAGATTAGTACTTTGCTTGATTATGTAATATATGTAGGTGATTGATTGATTAAATAAAAAGAAATTAATAAATTGCACTTTATTTTAACATTAAGCTTACGCTATTGAATTAGGGTGTGGTAAAAAGATCGATAAAATCAATTTTTATGGTCGATGTTGTGTTTTTATTTTAAGACATCCTCAGGACTATCTAATTCATGTTTTTTTTTGTAAAACTTAATTTTAAAATTTGTATCATAAATAAAACACATAGCAGTTAGCAGTATTTTAGGAATTAAATTTTCAATGTCGTCTAGAATTTAATCAATAGGTATTAAATTCTAGTCAATGTTGGAGTTGAATGCTTAAAATACGGCTGCCTTTAATGCGTTCCATTTCCATTATGTGTTCTATATTTCTTACAACTTTTAAAACTAAATTTTACAAGGAAAACCTAAATTAAATAGTCTTGAGGATATGTTTAAATAACAACGAAACGTCGACTTTTTAAAAATTGATTTTCTCCTTTTTTTTAAGAACAGACAAAATACCCGAAATTGTCCGAAATATTTTAATCTGAAAAATGTCTGCAACACCCAAAAAATCCGCACATTGGACTATTGTCCACCAATTGGTAGCACTGACAAGTACCTACCAAAATATATACTATTTGCCTGTCAATATGTTACAATGATAATAATAAATCGCCTTTATTTAGATTTCAGTCTTGGCGGAGTTCAGTCTAGCTGCTCTACCACTCAACCAAGACAATTCATACAATAAATATTAACAATAGAAAATATTATATAGGGCAAGAACAAAACAAAAAAAAAATCACAAAAGATAATAAAAATAACAAAAATATAGCCATTCACAGAAATTAACAAAGAAAAGCGGAAAAATGACTGGTAAAGTGAATTAGAATAAAAATTAAATTAAATTAGGTCATTGTTTATTTAGATACAGCTTTTTTACTTTATTTTTAAAAGAAGACGTCGACAGTGACTTTAAGTCCTCTGGTAAAGAATTGTAAGTGGTTACTGCTTGATAGGAGAAAGATCGTTGGAATAAGGCAGTCGTATGTTGGGGTGTGGTAAGTTGATTAGTATACCTCAAGTTTCTACTATGAATGTAAGTTCTTGGGAGTAATTTACTTGACAGATAATTGGGGCAAGAGGTTGCTAGAATTTTGTGAGTGAAGCAGGCCAAATGGAGTTTTCTACGATTTAACATTTTAAGCCATTTGATGTCATTGATATAGGGAGTTGTATGGTCTCTGTATTGCAATCCAAAGACGAAACGTACACATGAGTTTTGCACTTTTTGTATTCGCATGGCGGTATGAGCATCTAGACAGGGACCATAAACAATATCACAGTAATTAAAAATTGACAGTATCAACGTATCACATAATCTAATTTTAATATTACGAGTAAGGCAATGACGGTTGGCGTATACATTTTTTAGTAAATAATAAGATTTTTTAACAGGCAAGGTCTTGACTCCGTGCGGCTTCACGCTCCCTACACTTAATAACATAATGCACAACGCTTGCGTAAAAAATATCGGAACCACAAAAAAGGATTCGAATCCTTTTTCATTTGTCTTACGAATCTGGATCAGGAATCCTTTTACATGAAAGTATTCGAATACCGCTTTTGAATACTCAAAAAGGATTCGAATTCTGAATGATTCGAATCCTACCCAGCTCTGCTTTGTCCTGTAATTTCGTCTTGGCTCGCCCTGTAATTTTGCAATTGTTTAAAATGCAATTTTTTTAAAAAAATTTCTAGCTATCGTAGAACTCGGAATATCGAGGTCCGACACACTATTGCCCCACCCTATATAAGACAACATCTTGTAATTTTTTTGATGAATTCTGTAACATCCAAAGCTAATATGACCAAATTATTATAGACACTCTCAAAGAGGAGCAGATGTCACGCTAACAACCAGAATTTTTAACCCGCAATCACAAGGGTAAAAGTATATTACACTATAAAATTTGGCACTATTCGTTAAAAATTCATTGTACCTGGAAGGGGTCAGCAACCAGGCAGGCCAATCATACGATTGCTGTAGCATCTAAATGTGTGGCTATTCAATCAGATTAGTTCAAACAATGAAAACTGAACTTTTTTGTTGTGATTAACTTATAATAAACACTTTCATCTCAATCACTCAATCATTTAGTAATAAGCAACAAATCAACTAGTAATATGTGCTTAATGATAACGATAGATCAAAATATCTAAAACTTATATAAATAAAAAGATTGACACAATAATACGAGACAATTTAGATTCTGCACGAAAGAGAGACATGAATAATAACGTGCCTCAAACAGGGTTATGTTGAGCTCTGTTAGCTATATCTAGATTGTTTTCCAAAAGTGCCGTACTTGAATATTTTATGTTGAGGGTATGTTGAGCATATCCTAAAAATCATAAAACTCTAACCACATGTACGTGAGTTTTAAGTCCAGTCATACATGACATGCAGAAGTAGCTACGAACCAACTCATCTTCCTTGATGTTTCTATCTTCTTCTCTGTCATCTTTATAAGCTATTCAGGTTTGATATTTGGTAGTGTTACGAAACCTGAAATAAACACTCCTCAAACGTACCAGTCCAGGTTCTTCAATAAGCTCGTTTAACTCGAACACATTCATCTTTTTTTCTCTGGAGCTTATTTTGGATATAGGGGGGAGACAATAATTGTAACTAAATGATGTTAATACCTCCCATAAAAATTATCTCAATGGATTACAAAATAATAATAAATCCAATTCTAAGCGGTTCTATAAGCGGTATAATAAAGAAATTAGGAAAGCAAAAAGGGAATCTTGGAGGAGGTTTTGCGAGAACATCACTGATGCACCTTGCAGTACTAGAATCCACAAGATCATTTCCAGAGAACCGGTACGGGAGTTTGGAACGGTAAAACGAACAGATGGCTCGATCACCGAATCTAGAAAGGAAACCCTAGAGCTTCTAGCACAGAACCACTTCCCAGGAGGTTCGATTCTACCGGATAACCAACAGCTGCCACTATCGAGGAGCCGGTATAAACGACCCTGTAAAAATGATTGGTTGGTAGCTAAAAAAGTTATCACAGCAACAGCCATTGAGTGGGCTATTAAATCTTTCCAACCACTCAAATCGCCTGGTGAGGACAGTATTTTTCCGGCACTGTTGCAAAACGGACTGGAGATACTACTACCATTCCTCATCAGACTTTATCGCTAAGACCCATTAGCCTGACATCATTTGTGTTGAAAGGACTGGAAAAAGTGCTGGATGGACACATTAGGGGGAACATCCTGAGCATTCATCCCCTAATGCCCACCAGTATGCTTACCAGCCAGGCAAATCAACAGAACTAGCACTTAATAACCTAGTCGGGAAAATCACTCAATCCCTTCAGGAAAAAGAGATTGCAGTGGATGCTTTTCTTGACATTGAAGGAGCATTCAATAATGCACTGCCTGATTCCTTATACACAGCGGCAGCTGCTAGAGGAATCGAGCTAACCATAACTGACCAGATCCGAGCTATGCTGGAAAACAGAATCATAACGACAACCTTACAGGGGGAAACGGTCAGCTTCAGGGCCGCGAGAGGGTGCCCACAAGGTGGGGTTCTTTCCCCCCTTCTGTGGTCACTACTTTTGGATGTCCTGCTGGCCATTTTATCTCTGTGGGAAGCCGAGATTCTGGCATATGCAGACGACCTAGTCATCATGGTTAAAGGTAAATCTGAAGAGGTACTCTCTCATACCCTTCAAGAGGTACTAGATACAGTGCACATCTGGTGTGAGAGGGAACAGATGTCCTGTCTTTTTAACGTAATTAATGATTAAAAATTATGTTAGTATTAAAATTTCTTTATTGAGATCACTCGTGATGTACATCGCTTGAATTCTTGCCTCGACTTTATACAGATATATTGGTGAGCTTATTACATAATTTAGGTACTCGAGTATTATTTTTCATAACTTTCACTATACTCCTGATTCTAGTAGCAAGTTATGTTGGCGCCCTGAACATCTATTTTTTTATATATCTATTCGCTATTTTATAAATTTATGCAACAAAGTTATCAAATCACGTAAGTTTCGAACCACGACCTCGCTCTCCCATAACCCAGAGTTGCCGTTCGCATATTGAACCACCTACTTGGTTTTTAACCGAGTGGGTCTTACAGAATATAGGAATCCGTTAGACATTGTTAACTCTTTTGCTTCGTTTTTTCAAACTGCATACACACCTAACAACAATCTGCAAGTTCACTAAGATGTTTGAAATTTCTTCATATGACAAAATTTATAATAATATACAAGGGCATATCAGCATTTCCCGTTACAAATTTGTTTACTGTCACCCAATTCGTATCTGAGGCTATGGGTAAACAAATTGACGCTATATACATCGATTTTTCCAAAGCCTTTGACAGGCTTGACCATGGTATCCTTCTTCATAAACTTAAAGAATTTGGTCTTTCGAATTTGTTAACCTCCATGCTTTCCTCTTTTTTAACTAGTAGGAGCCAATATGTAGAGTACCGTGGTTTTAAATCTGAGAAATTCCTGGCTACATCTGGAGTGCCCCAAGGCTCAATACTGGGACCTTTATTATTTATTTTGTTTATTAACAAAATAGTTACAAGTGTTGATGTCAACTGTCTGCTTTATGCCGATGACACATGAAATTGTTCTGTACTGTTGATACCGTCGAGGATTGCATGCTTCTCCAAAGGAATCTAAATTATGTAAATGATTGGTGACGTCGTAATAATCTGCCTTTAAATATCACCAAAGTAACGTCTTGTCTTTCAGCAGGAAAAACAGCCGTTAATATTCTATTATGAACTGGATGGTATGCTACGATTTACACGTACATGAACAAATAAATACGTTGGATATTAATGGTTATAAGATATTACATAAAGGAACTCACTTAGGCTACTGTAGCGTAGCAGATATCGCAGGCACAACTTACCCCGGATAAGTGATGTAACGCGCCCACGATAAAATTTTACTAGCTCAGACTATCTTAGGGCGTTAAGCCCAAGTTTACATAAACTATGACAAATTATTGGTTTACTTACTTACAGAAATCACTGAGGGTTCCATACGTAGTGGTCGCAGGCGAAATAATGACACTTTCTTAAAACATGAAATGCACTATATTATGGAATTTACAGATATTGGTTCTCTAGCATGTAACCTGGCGATGTTCAAAAAGTGTGGCAAATTTCTTGATTAATAAGTTACAACATTAATAAAATGCCTCGTGTTGCTAAACATCGGTTTACAACGTGAGGATAAATGGTAATAAATTCCGCCACAATGGGTCTGATTTAGAGAACCTCCTTAAATAAATATAAATGCATAAAATCTTTAAATATGTACAAGTTAAAATACAAGAGTAAGTATGAATGGATATAACCGCGCCGAACAACTGAAGGTGGTCCCCGGTAAATAAAAATAACACACTTATCTAGGGTGGTACGATACCGACTTCGACATTGAAGAAACTGTAGCCCTACGGAGGTGTCTTCGAGACGAAAGAAATTGACCCGAGGATGGGGTTGATTATAGCCTCTCCAGCCCTGGAACTTTCTACTCTGTGTGGATGCCCCGTCCGTGGAACTTCACTGATGTGTGTAGAAGCTCCGTCCGTGGAACCCTAAAGATATCACGATTTAATTTGCATGATCGGAAATGCACGTGAAGCGTGCCTAATGTGAGCAATTCAAATCTGACATAACCTACAAAAGAAATATAATTTACCTCACTGATGAGGGAACAATCCACCAATGTTCCTAGAAAGCCACAGTTGGATGAATGGGGTCGAGTCCGCCTTTCAAGTTGACACGATACTTCCAAAGGAAAGCCTGCAAATTTGTGAAACACGTGGGTAGAGAACGGATAAGATGGTGTGAAGAGGTTAGCTTACCTTGTATACTTAAATATCCTGCTTCCGCAGTTAAAATTTACTCACAACAACAAAATATTCCGCTAAACGGAACAACAACAGATGGAGAAAATTTTCCTGTGTTGATAATCCCAAAATCCATCTGGATGCCTTGGATAAACCGAGTTTTGTAGGATTATCAACCATATACCACCATCTCTCCTTTTCACCAACTGGAAGTATCTCGCGCCTCCCGCGGACAATAGCGAAACTCTGCTACGGACATAGCGGTTGTTATTATGCGGCCCACAAAACACTAAGGCATATGGTGGGTCGTATACGCTAGAGGTCCGCAACAGGTACTAACCTGAACAGATCAAATGAATTCAAGGTTCTGGATGTTCTCTTTGACACAAAACTAAATTTTGTTTTGTCTGCATATAAAAACGTGGGTTTTGTGATTAGAAATTCAAGTGATTTTAATGACATTGATTTGTTGAATCTGTTATATATATGGCATGTGTTAAATCTAGGGTAGAATATGTAAGCTTCACTTATTTGGAATCCCGGCTGTAATAAAATAGAATATTCAACGTCGCTGTCTAAAATTTGCATCATACAAATTGGATAATGTATATGCCGGGATAGGTTTTGACCATAGTCAGTTGCTAAGCAGACCACGGCTTTTGTACTTTGCTCGACCGCAGGAAATTTGTTTTTACACAAATTAATTAATGGTCTAGTTGACTGCCCAAATATCTTGTATGTGTTAAATTTTCATGCCCCTACATTTGAAACACGTAATCATAATACCTTTTATTTTCTCTCGGACAAACATACTGAAGTTTTACTTATCTAGAACCGACGTAACTCAACTCTTTTAATTATGTTTGTTATGTGTTTGTGTTTTTAGGAACGATATGCGGCATGTTTTATGTTTGTTTATCATAATTTCAGGAGTATTTAAGACGTTCTCAAGTAATTTTGAAGTAGTATTAGAGGTGGCAGCCAAGGTAGACAATCCTGACAGCCCCAATTCGCATATACAGGCCGAAACTTTCGTAGACAAGCTCATATTCAAAGCTGGTGATATTCTGACGATGGTGGCAAAAGACGTGGATCTTGAATATGCTACTCGAGATACCTTCCAAACCGATACTGCCATTTCAGCAAGACTTAATGGTAAGTTTGATTTGATTTATTTTAGTGCTATTATTATCAGAAATAATTTGCAAGTATAAATTGACTGAAAAAAACATTTTTAGTAACATTTATTAGTATAGAAAATAAAAATATGCATAATAGTGGTGTCAAAGTAACTCCCAAATCTTTCACTGAAGTTACACATTTAGGGGCAGAATTTTGAATAAAGTAAGAAGTAGAATAGTGGAATGCAGGTTTTCACGGCCGTTGTCTAATGTAGTAGTTTCTTCCGGGTCTTGCCATGGTCGTCGAACTTGACTTGACGTTTCGCTGATCATCCTGTCAGCTTCTTCAGAAGAATTCTAAAGACAGTTTTTAGAATCCTTCTGAAGAAGCTGACAGACCCGGAAGAAACTACTTCAAAGTTAGAAGTGTTAAATTTCTTAGACTGTTTAAAGAAAGTTCTGTAACTGATGTTGAAATATAAACAGTTGCTATTACACCATTCAGATAAATTATTATTTTAAGATTTTCCTGAATTAAAAGTGAGTCACATTCAGACTTAATAGTTCTAAATAATTTGAGATCATCCGCAAATAAAAGAAATTGACAGCTCTTAATGGCTACACCAATGTCATTCACAAACAACTGAATAAAAGAGGAGTGCGGTGAGACCCTTGAGGTACCCCTGCCAGAACTTTGATTTCATGTGAGTTACCCAGCTTAACTCTCTGTTTACGCCCCTTCAAAAAACTCCCAACCGACTTTATGAGTCTCCCACAAAACTCCAAGTTAGACAGTTTGCCAAGTAATATATCATGGCACACCCTGTCAAAGGCCTTGGAGAAATCAGTGTACACCGCATCTACATGACATCTATTTTCCAAGGCCTCTAAAATTTTTATGTGGCAAATCAACAAGTTGGTTACTGTGGACTTGCCGTGACACAAATTATGTTGTTCATTAATTATCAGCGGTTTACATGACCAACTGAGCTGATTGTTTATAAGGCTGTCAAATTTAGGAATTGATGATTGAATGCATACACCACGGTAATTTTGAATGTTGCCCTTATCTCCTGATTTATAGACTGGCATGATATAACTTTTCTTCCAACAATCAGGAAAGATGCCTATAGCTAAAGACTTGTTAAAGAGATAGTCAATGACGTAGTTAAGAAACATATACAGTTCTTTAGCAAACTATTGGGAATGCCATCTGGCGCCACTGTAAATTTATTGGGTATTTTTAAGATTTTATCGTAGAGATCGATAATAGATAAGTCCGGACAAGTAACATAGAAACTACTGAAACTATCAACATCATCAAGAGGACCATTTGGTTGATTACTTGCGTAGACAGTACCAAAATAATCTGCTAGGAGATTCACCATTGGAACCAACTTTATTCTCATAAAACATAGTACTTGGTAAATTACTAGAAGATCTCTTATTATGTACTTCCAAAAATATTTTGGGTTATTCTTTAGCGACTGATCCACAGTAAGTAGATAATTGTCATAAATAACAATTTTCTGACAATTCCTTGCATCTAGCTCTATGGTGAGAAAACTGCAAATATCCCAGCTCACTCTTGGTTGTCGTGTATTGGGCATGCACTCTTTATTTCTCAATTATTAACCTTCTCAATTCATTATTGAAATATTTTGGGAAGGTAGAGGGCGTATTTTTTTTTAGGGGGACAAAGAAAGCTAAGCCTGTATACAGAACTTCATAAAATTCAAGAGTAATTTGATTGAGGTCATTACTCATTACCGATGAAAATTGCATTCTGATTTATAGAAGCAACAGAATTATTCAAATCAATATAGTTAGCATTTCTAAAATCACAGTAATAATCTACAAATTTAAGCGAATTATTGCTGTTGGTAGGAACTAATATGGTAAAGTTTTTCTTAAAATGTTTTCTTAACCGCCTTTCAAGTTACCGAAGTAACTCCCTGGAAGATCTCAAGGATCTTGTGCTAGGCAAAGAGAGACGAGGCCCTGCAGTTTAATGTGGACTCCGAACCACTCTTGGGGCAATTTTTTTAATGAAAAATTGTTTCGCCTTGCGGGAATAGAACCCACTTCGCTAGGCAACTCAGTTTGCTAGCCAGTCGCTTTAACACACTGAGCTACCATTCCCCACATGTAAAGTCATAGGCTACATGATGGTAATTGTTCAAATGTGCTTTTAGAGGGCGAACTATTAAAACATAATATTTTTAGTCGCAAACTCCTCTATAAAATCCTTATTTTACTATATGGAACGTAACCAGACTGTAATCAACAGCTACTCTCCGGGCTATGTGCCCCGCCGAGCGCTGAATTACAAGTTACAAGCCTGGCGCGTTGTATATTACCATCAAAACGCTAATGCTTCGATTGCAACAAACACCAGCCGAAAGACTGATCCTACTTAAAGGAGCTCTCGTGCCAGTCATCACACACCACTTGCAGACTGCAGTTTCGAGCTGTTGGCTCTCGTCAGTGCAAGGTAGGCATGTGACGAACGACACGAGGATCACTTGACTAATTAGTACATTTCGGTATCTTTGGGATAGCGACATGTAAAATAGTCAGCAGGCGCCATCTGGCAGTCTAGTGTCTGTTGCAATCGAAAAATAAATAGCCTGACTGGGCTTAGCATAGTTCAAATGTGCTTTTAGAGGAGTTTGTGACTAATAATATTATGTTTTAATATACTGCCCTCTAAAAGCACATTTGAACTATGCTAAGCCCAGTCAGGCTATTTATTTTTCGATTGCAACAGACACCTGCTGACTATTTTACATGTCGCTATCCCAAAGATACCGAAATGTACTAAATAGTCAAGTGATCCTTGTGTACATGCCTACCTTGCACTGACGAGAGCCAACAGCTCGAAACTGCAGTCTGCAAGTGGTGTGTGACGACTGGCACGAGAGCTCCTTTAAGAAGAATCAGTCTTTCGGCTGGTGTTTGTTGCAATCGAAGCATTAGTTTTACACTGCTTTAAACACTGCTTTAAACATTGAATTCAATGCCTGACATTACTTATTACTTTTTAGTGTTATCCTCAGAAGCTAGATACCTCCCCCGAAGCATTAGTGTTTTGATGATAATATGCAATTATTACACTTAACACGCCAGGTTTGTAACTTGTAATTCAGCGCTCGGCGGGGCACATAGCCCGGAGAGTAGCTGTTGGTTGCAGTCTGGTTATGTTCCTTATAGTGAAATAAGGATTTTATAGAGGAGTTTGCGAATAAAAATATTATGTTTTAATGATGGTAATTGTTTGATAATAGTAAGTCCACAGCTTCAGTTATTTCTACATTAAAAATATTCGAAAAGAGTAAACCGAGAAATATATTTCTACCATAAGGGATATCGTTCACCTGACACATATGCAAGTAACCTAAACATTGAGATAACAATAATGCTGAGGATCCTTGAGGGCAGTTAACATTTCATATCAGAGAAAATGAGTGTGTAATTACATCACCTCAACATCCTTTTGTCAAGAATACAATAGAATTGAGACGCTTTTTGTTAATAATGTATATTTTGGTCAAAAGTACAGAACAAGAAAACTACAGTAATTAGCAAGTGTGTTTTCAACTCAATATCAGTATCTTATGAACTAATTCCTTATTTAAATTCTTAGTCGCTAAACGTTTACATCAGCATAAGCGAAAAGTTAATATAGTCCCAAGAGAAATATACCATTTGTCCCTGATACTTTAGTTACACGGAATTTTCAAAAATCAAGGACCATTGGCACCGTAAGGCGAGACACTCACTTTTTATGTATTTTCAGCCAGTGAAAACCTATCGAAAAATGAGATTAATCTCATTCATTCAACATTAATTAACAGCAACAAGAAATATGCAGGCTTTAAGAATCTCTAAAAACAATGTATTTCAGACCTTTACAAAGAACCTAATTTTGGCCCAAATTTTAATGAGACCTCATGTTTAAGTTGCTTTGTAAAACAAATTCTTAATTTTGTATCAGTAATAATTAGTATTTATAAACTTATGTGGAAAATCAAAATAAAATAATCTAATATTAACTTCAACTGTTTTTTATTAATTCAAATTTTACACATCATCACATCTTAAATAGAATATTTAAGCTCAGTCTGCTGGGAAGGTGATAAATGATATAAATAGATTGTTACATTGTGATATAGTAGTTTTATAATTGTTTATTTTTTTAATGGATTATAAACAGGAGAAGTCAATGAACCTCTTTGAATCTGTCATATTATGTCTAGTTTTAAAAGAGTGTAATATGTTTAAATTTATTGTTGTTCCAATTTATGAAATGATTTTAGTAAGTACCCAACTTTTTTTATTAGTAGAGTTTATTTATAATTAATGCTAGGCAGTATGCATTCTTAATTTAACTCTTCACATAAACAAAACAAGCATGTAAATCAGTGGTATGGAAACTCCTGGCTGCAGATATTTCAGCCTTCTCTAACGTTGAGCCCGCCATACTGAAAGAATGGCCGATATTTTGGTGTTTTTTACATTTTTTGCGTTCATTTCAATTTGGGTCATTCTGGCAGAAAAAACTAAGATACCAAATTAATTTTCTTTACAATGAATAAATAAAAGTTGCTAAACATTTAACCGTTAGGCCGCCATATAAAAAAAATTGCGGACATATAATTTTTTTTCGTTTTCTGCCATTTTAATGCTTGTAAGATGATTTACAATAAATAAATAAAACAAAACCAAAAGAAAACATATTTTTTATTAGGACATTTTTGATAACTTTTTATCCCCACCTCCTACATACTAAAGTTAGTATTATGGTATGTGCAAGCAAAAGTTGTCAAATTTAAAACTTATTTCAAATATAAAAAAAAACAAAAAAATTAAAATTTATAAACAAAACTAATCCTCTTCCGAACTATCTTCCTCAAGCAGTTCGTAGTATTCTTCTGCCTTAAGTTCTTCCTGAGAGGGGGTGTTTGTTCAGTTTTTAAGCCGACACATATCAGTACATTGTAAATTGTTCTTTATGCATGAACAAGATGACGGTATACAAGCTTTTAAGCATGCACAGGACATAAACTCCAAAACTGAATCAGTGGCTGGGGAACAATCCAACCAGTCTAGATCCAGGGAAATTTTTTCATAATTATTTTCCATATAAAAGATTGGTAATTTGCACGAATAATGTGCTTATACTTATATAAGCACATTACCACCATGTCACAATGTCTTAACATTCTGACATGGTGGCAAATTACAAGGGTTTATCAAACCTTTTTTGGCTGTAAATAAGGGATATCTAAGCTTGGATATGGCACTTGTTAGCTGCTGTCTGGAGAGATACGACATATAAATGCCTCAACACCATTTTTTGTATCTACGGTCATCTGAGCAAAATTGAAAGCGGCTACCATATGTGCTTATAATTTTTCTTTTTAAATTTTTGTTCCTTAATTCTAAAGCTTCATTATTATATTCTTGTAAATGTTCACATTATTTTTTAATGATATGATTAAAGACAATGATCACAGGATTTTCAAACAAATTATCAAGATAACCCTTTAATCCATTAAATCCAAAGTTATTGTCATTAATTTCTTCTTTTTTTCGACAAAAACATGCTTTATAGCATTGTTGATGGTAGTGGGCCTCTGCCACAATTAGATCTCGAGTGCTGCAAAGGCCCAATATATTGATATTATTTTTTTCTAAAGCTGCCTTTTTAATAGTGTCTTATTGCCCTTAATTCAACAATTTTTGTAAGGTCGTCACGTGTATTTGATTTGCGTCGATATTTGCTATATTTATTACAAAAAATGCATAACTGTGGTAAAAGTGCCGAGCTAGTTTGAGCTGTGGTTGGATTCTTTGATCTGCTTTGGCGAATTTCAGAAATTGTTGGATCGGTGTGATGATGTTGGATTATCCAAAACTAAAGTGCAAGTCGATTTTTTGGCAATTAATTGAAGGTTCTTTTTTAACGTAAACTTGGATGTACAGTTACGGTGATATCCTATTAAGGGATATTCCGTTTCTTCAACATCATTGCTATTGCCAAATATGCTGAATGTCCACAAATTTGTGCAACTAATAAAAGGGCTTTCCATGACGCTAAAGACGTCAAAGTAACCAATTTTTTTATTGTCATTGGTACAATGAATAACATACCTGCTTTCTTCTCGAGAGTCCATTTTAAATTTGTTCCAGAAATTTCACTAACTGGATTGTCCCCACCAAAAGGAGTTAAAAAATTAAGAAATATAAAAATTTGTAAAAAAAATTACCTTATTTTTTTGTAGAAGTGCGCCGTCTATGACTAACCAATCTGACGTAATACGGTGCAACGAAATCACTTCCTTTCTTATGTGGTATGGGTAAAAACGATTCTCGCGTATAGGGTACTTATTGAAGGATCTTGTTCTAGTAATTCTAGAACTTCTTCATCTACTTCAACAGGACGATTTACTACACGTTCTCTGTGGCCTGGTAAACAAAACCCGGTGTCACGAACTCGTTGCACTGCATTTAAAATTTGTCTCCCATTAGGTTTGCGCTTATGGGGAAATTTTCTGCCGTATTTTCGTACAGCCCCTGCAAGACTTTCATTCATTGCACCATAGGTTAATATCATGTCGCAGTACTCTTGCGACGTGAACTCTGACATAATCGATATTTGCGAATACAATATAAAATTTAACAAAAATGGGAAATGCTCTAAACGGAAGTCGAAGAGTCACTGAACGCATGGCGCACTGACCATAGACAACTAAGAGAGCTGATTACCTGCAAAACAAACAAGCGGCATGTGTGTTAATGCGTCGAGATAGCATAACTCCCCCGTTCAGAAGCGTATCTTTGCAGGTTTTAATGCAAAAAAATATAATAAATTACCTCGGATTACTTTAAAATTTTACAGAGGCTTTCCCACATAAAAGACTAGTATACCATTTTATTTTCCGCATGTTTACATAAATCACCCTGTATAATCTAGTTCCAGATTTTGTTATAATACATAAGTGTAATTTCAAGTCAATATCATAAACAGTTCCAGAGTAAACATGCGCACAAAAAAAGTTACACACTGACAGGCAGGAATTTTTTTTTTTTTCTATATACGTATATTAAAATTTTTTGAGTGAGTACATAACCCATTTTTAATAAAACCTGAAAGAAATTTTTTAATATTAAATAGATTCGAGAATAGCGCCAAAATTAAACCTGTTTTGGTGCACAACTACAATAAAAAAATAAAAGTAGGCTCTAATAGTTTTTGAAATTTGTATTTTTATAAACTGATCATAAAACTATTAAAATTGCAGAAAACGCCAAAAAAAAAATTATATGTTCACCATTTTTTTTTATATGGCAGTCTAACGGTAAAATGTTTAGCAACTTTTATTTATTCATTGTAAAGAAAATTTGACGCTCTACAAATTTCGTAACCTTAGTTTTTTCTGCCAGAATGACCCAAATTGAAATAAACGCAAAAAACGGAAAAACACCAAAATGGCAGTCATTCGATTCCTGGTCCAAAAAGGAATTGAATAACGTATGATAACCTTACTCTGGAAAAATGAGCCTGGTCGGCACTTTCACTCAACGCCTAACATTCTACATTGCATATTGCATGAAAATGATTCCTCCCAACATTTCTCTTGCCATCTTGTTGACACTTGTGTAAGATTTGAAAGAAAAGTACTTCACTTCTCTTGGTAAAAACTATATTCGAAAGTTGGTAACGAATGTTTCCGCTTCTACCTTCAGGCTGTTTATGTCAGTCACCAAACAAGTCTTTTCTCAAAGTTCTTCAACTGTCCTTGGCACTATTCAGACCCTGTCAATTCCTAACACTTACCTTTGGTTACAGGTTTGATAACCTTTTACAAATAACTTATCAATGGTTCATCCATTTTGTTGAAAGTTGATTATGATATAATACTCTTTCTATAAACAAAATTTAGTCTTTTTGTCCACAAACATGAATAATGTGAAAACTAAATGGTTAGAACACCTGTCGTTTGTGTTATTTTATTAACCATGCCAAATAATGCATTGTTGCCATATGTATATCCCTGAATATGTCTTTAAAAAGTTACCTAATTGACAACACAATTTTTGCATCACAGAATCAACCCGGTATCGCGGTCGGGTTGACATAAGATTGTAACACTGCAATCAAACAAGTGAACAGATGAATTTGCCGTACAATCCACCCACTAACTACAATGTGCAGTACAAGACAACCAAGAGTGAGCTGGTCTATTTACAGTTTTCTCACCTTAGAGCTAAATGTAAGGAATTGTCAAAAAATTGTTATGACAATTAATAATTATCTACTTACTGTGGATCAGTCGTTAAAGAATAACCCAAAATATTTTTGGAAATACATAATAAGAGATCTTCTAGTAATTTTACCAAGTACTATGTTTTATGAGAATAAAATTGGTTCCAATGGTAAGGAAATTGTGAATCTCCTAGCGGGTTATTTTGGTACTGTTTGTGCAAGTAATCAACCAAATGGTCTTATTGATGCTGTTGACAGTTTCTGTAGTGTCTATGTTCCTTGTCCGGACTTATCTATTATCAATCTCTACGATAAAATCTTAAAAATACCCTATAAGGACCCCGCAGAGAAACATGTGATTTGGGATCCCGGTGAAAATTGTCGAAATTGAGATATGTTGTAGTTCGGACCTTCCTGATGAAAAGTTCAAATAAGATCAAAGCTCGAAAACCTTTTATTTTGGAGTTACAGCAAGGGCAAAAGTTGAAAATATGTAAATTCAGGAATTTGAGATCCCGGTGAAAATGGTCGAAATTGAGATATGTTGTAGTTCAGACCTTCCTGACGAAAAGTTCAAAAGTGACCAAGGGTCGAGGACCTTGATCTACCAGGTAAAAATTTTAGAGACCTTGGAAAATAGATGTCAAGTAGATGCAGTGCACACTGATTTCTCCAAGGCCTTTGACAGGTTGTGCCATGATATACTACTTGGCAAACTATCTAACTTGGGGTTTTGTGGGAGACTCATACACTGGGTTGGGAGTTTTTTGAAGGGACGTAAACAGAGAGTTAAGCTGGAGAACTTTTGCTCACATGAAATCAAGGTTTTGTCAGGGGTACCTCAAGGGTCTCACTGTGTTCCTCTTTTATTCAGTTTGTTTGTGAATGACATCGATAACGCCACTAAGAACTGTCAATTACTTTTATTTGCGGATTATCTCAAATTCTTTAGAACTATTAAATCTGAACGTGACTCATTTTTAATTCAAGAGGATCCTAATATTTTATCTGAATGGTATAGTAGCAATTGTTGATATTTGAACATCTAGGAACAACTAGGCTACTTATCTCCTCAATTAAAAGTGTGTATTATTCGCTTGTTAAGTGACGTTTGGACTAAGCTTCTATGGTTTGGTCTCCGCTTTACTCTGTCCACATAAAAACTTTTGAGCAGGTTCAAAACAAATTTCTCAGGTTTTGCGCATTTAAAATGAATTGTCCAATAAGCAACCATGATTATAATGATATTTTGTCACAACTCAGCATGTCTCCTCTGGTAGCTCGCAAAATTGTAACAGACCTCTGTTTTGTGCTCAAGTTGGTAAATGGTTACATATCATGTCCTGAGTTGCTGGGTATTATTAAATTTAACATCCCCATGTGTTCATTGAGAAATAACGATGTTTTTTATACTAATTTTCATTCTACTAATTATGGAAAGCATTCGCCTTTTGACAGAACCCTACAAGTTATTAATATTATAATATTAATTTTTGTAAAAAATTAATAAAAATAATTGAATTCCAGTATTTCACTTGCATGAGGGTCATAATCAAATAAAATCTTATATATTGCTAGGTGAAAATCCTTACTGAATATTTTAGAATAGCAAAATGTCCTTGGATAATCTTACGTGATGAAATAAGGCCAATACAAAGCTATCCACTGAAGAATCTTCACGAGTAGCATATTTTTTTTTTTTTTAATGATAGTATCTAAACACCTTATAATGCTTAACTGTATAATTAAGAGTTTATTTTATTTTTATCCAGTTTACATTTACCCAATGGTAATAAATCAATTAAAGGACAGGAAAATGACAAGCAGTACAAAAATAATGTGCACTTAAGAAATAGGATATTAAAATGACTAAGATAAGAAATATGCATAAAATAAAGACAACATTATTAATAACAAAACAAATATAAAAATCAAGACTAGAAAAGAAGCATGACTATTTAGGGCTAAATTCTGCCTAACATCTGTAGTCACTTTATCACTTGTGATCTAGTCTATTTATAGACAATCTTATGGTCATTAACTAATAGCTGACTCTAACTGTAGACTCCTTTATAGCATTAAGCTTAATTTATGTTAGTCTGAAAACCCTATAAAAGAAACTGGTCATAGACAAACGATATTTGTACAATTACTGAAATTTTATTACCTGTGCAAAGGCCAGCTGTCTGCCAACCTACATTTTTCTTACAAATTAAATTAATTATACTAGGAATTAAGATTGTATCTCAAAATTACAGAGGTAGTGAATTTCTGACCATATATCTATTTCTAATAAACCAAATGAAGGTACTGAGAGAGTTATTACCTGTAGTACCCTCATTAATAATACCTACACAATATCTAGTATTATTGTTAATTCTATTTACATTCATATTATGTTTTTAATTTCCCATGTTATTTGGGAAGATCATACAGCCAGTAGAAATATTTTATATATTAATAATTCTTTATTTCTTTGAGATGAAAGACATTGCAGAAATATGTAGATGATGCCGGTTATCAATTTGAGAGTTAATGCATGCTAAGTTCCTTTAAAAATGTGAAATAGGCCAAGATAAATTCGAGAGGAATGAAGGTGCTTACACATTAAGTAATTTAATGATAGTCTAGCCGAATTTTTTTTCAAATTCAAGTGTCGGCACATCATATAACTAACATAATGAAGTTTCTACTAGTTGTAAAATTGCCGATGTGATCAATCTAAAAGTAGTTATTATTCATTTTTTTATATTTTGGATTGCAGAACAGGAGAAACTTCATTTCAAAGACGCATAATAATATAATAATAATAGCCCAATAAAACGAAACGCGCGCGTTTTTCATTGGTTTTTCATGGTCATTCGGATCGCAAAATGTTTCAAATGAAAGTTGTAGAGAATTCGATTATGAACAATTTCGTTTTATTTTTCATTTCAATTCGATCAATATTGACAGAGATATGAATTTTTAAACATTTTTATAGCACGCTATCAGAACACTTGTTTCATGATAAAATCGATAAAAACTCGAAAACGATGGATCGTACGCATATAGTGTATCCAGTGAATGTTAAAGAAAATCTAATTTTGAATATGATGATGTATGTACGAAATCGTTTTCATAACGAGTGAATGGAGATAAAAGGGAACAACATGAAAAATTAAAACATAATATTTTTAGTCGCAAACTCCTCTATAAAGTCCTTATTTTACTATAAGGAACATAACCAGACTGCAACCAACAGCTACTCTCCGGGCTATGTGCCCCGCCGAGCGCTGAATTACAAGTTACAAGCCTGGCAAACTAGAGGTATATTATTGAACATTTTATGACTTTCAAACAATAATTTTTTTGGTACATATCCCTGTTTCATGAACAAGAATAATATTGAGCAATTTTTAAAATCCCAGTTTTCATTACTTAACAAATGCTTCATAATGCTTACAACCAATAGAAATAATATAAATATATCTTGGTCGTGCAGGTACTTCTAAATTAGAAGAAAGGGAGCTAGAACCTTGGGACTCGGGCATTAATGGAGCAGACATGCCTTTGGAATTAGATGCCGCCAATGGTTGGGACGCCATTGACATGTTCAGAAAAAACGAGCAAGAATACGGCGTTCAAAGCACATTTGATCAATCCCTCAGAGGCTATACAGTCCCGCTGCAACAGACCGACACGGCGGATTACAAAGAGGCCGAAGCCAAGGCCAATTTAATCGCTAATGAAATAGAAAATCAACCAACACATAAGGCTAGATTAGAATTAGAAAATGGTGACGAGGAGGCTGTTTTTGCCGCAGTAGTTCGTCCGCACCAAGAATCCAACACGAATGGTAAGTAGCGTGCGAAAACGTCGATGCTATAACAGAGTGAGTATAGAGTACGAATTTAATGCAGGCCACTTTCAATATCTATTGCAAGGTGATTATTGGACATTTTTGACTCTGATGTATTCCTGGTTCTTGGAGTCCTGATGACGTCAGTTCGATAAACTGGTAAATAAACCTCCGCCTAAGTAAAGTAATGATAATATACCTCAAGGTATATTATTTGGAATAAAAATATTTGAAAAGTTTTATATTAAGTAGAAAAATATTTTTATAGGCAAATATATACCTCCTGCCAAACGAAAGAATCAAAACAGTGGCAAACTGGTAAGGAGTACTCCACCACCAAGAGAGGGCAGCAGCAGTAGCAGCAACCAGAATACGCCTTCTCCAAAGGAAACTAGGCCACCCGTTAGTTACCCCACACATCCCTCACCCCACCAGAATAATAATGTACATGTTCAACAGGGTAAGTATACGTGATTCATTTCTAATCGTTTAATTTTGAACTCTCGCACTGCACCATAAACAAGCCGATTTACTGCAGTCAATTTCCCATAAAAAGGAGGTAGATTGAAAAAACTGCAAAAAATTTGGTAATTGAACGATTCCATTTTGTCACAAGTACGAGTTAAGAATGCGCAGAGCATCTCCATCTTATCAAAGTTTTGTTTAAATAATTTCTAGTGGCAACGCATACAATCCCCTGGCCTAGAACCGAATTTGACAATTGTTTACATGTTGAGTTGACCTAGTTGAGTTTAGAATAAACTCATGTATGTTATGCACATTTTTCTTACAGTTTGTGCAATAATAAATAATGAGTTTTAAATGATGTGTTCCTCAGTGCACTTAATCCTAAACATTTTGTCAATTTTTAAAGACTGCAAATCCAAAATTAATTCGATCAGCTGATCCATTTATGTCAATTTGGGCATCTAGAGACATTAACACGTTGCTTACTGTCTCTTTCCCCTAAAGTAACTATACCTGGGCCAATAATTCGAGTCAATAATTGTGACCAACAAGAACGGAGCAGACAAGCAAGACGGCCGCGCATGCATTGCCATAAGCATAATAAAAGCATGTGCCGCTCTGCCTATACATGGGCCATTTAGCATTCTTTTACTGACTCGAATTATTGGCCCTAGTTTAATTGCTGAGAGAGGTAAGCGCATACACATTCTAACAGATCATAGTCACGATGGGATCGGTCTATTCCAGCTTTAAAAAAAAAATCTGTTATGTACTTTGCATCATCATTATATAATTCATGTTCAATTCTTTCAAATTTCATTATAAAAGATTTCAGTATAAGAGAACATGGCAAGTCTATTTTAGACAATAAAAAATCAGGTTTCGCCGAACATTGCATTGATCAAAATCACTTTTTTAACGGTAGTAGTGTTAAACTTTTACATAAAGAAAATAAAGGAAAAATCCTAGACATGTTGAAAATTTAGAGAAACCATAGAAATGTTACAAATACACAAATAGAATTTCTAAATATCTCTATAATAGACACTGTAATAAAATTAAAATTGAGTTCCTTATACCATGTTGTATTGTAAAATTTAAAGTAAATGGCAGATTAAGTCATTACCTTTTCTAACCAGGTAAAATATTTCAAATATATAATATATATATTGTAAGCGGCCACTTTTAGGTTAGTTTTGAAGACTTTTTGATAATGGTCGCAAGACTGAAAGATATGTCAGGTAAAACTGAATAAAACTCACGAAACAATAAATCCAGTGTGTATTATAATTACTCTATAGCACATTATGATGCAGTCTATGAATAAATCTATGGAACAGTTAGACTTTTAGAGAAATTGGTTCAGTGATCCCTGAATTTTTGGTTTTTATATATTAATATTAATTGAATTGTTCTGTATGCCATATTTTTTTCAGCCACCATTAATCAACAACAGCAGCAGCAACCGCAGCAACAACAACAACATAGTATACAAAATGCTAATATTCACCCACCACAAATGAACATTCAACAGCCCCCACCACATGCGGTGCCCAATCATGGGCGCCCCCATCACTCTCACACCCCTCCGCATCAGTATCAGCCGCCTGTCCAAGTGCGACAGGTACCACCTCCCCCCGTTCAGCACCAGCAGCCGCAGCATGCCTCCAAGCCTCAAATGAACGGGGAAACAAAGCCCATTCCTCAACGCCAGCAGAGGACCGTCTATAATCAAAATGTGCAAGCCTCACCGCAGCAAGCCTATCAGCAAGAAATCAAACCGCAAGATATAAATGTTGCGACCCATCCCCCCAGACATGATGCTGTGAAAGAGTTACACGCATTCGCTCAAGATTTTAAATTGGCTTCTGCACCGAATGAGCAACCCCAGATGCAGGGACCACCACCACCACCACCACCTGTGGTTGAACAGGTATGTTAAGAAATGCAAAATTCAATTTTGTTGATTTGTCTATTGCAATTAGGACAACATGCATATATTCTTATTATTTTATTGGCATTTTGCAAATATAAGACTGCAACAATTTGCCAGTGATTTTTGAAAATTAAATAGCATAATATTGTTTTTGTTTGCTCTCGTCAAAAGGTTTTAGCTTAATTCTAATGATTAAGTTTCTTTCTTCTGTTTGCTTATGTTTGTTTTTGTAGGTTCAGGTTCAGCCAATCCCACCTCCAAACAAGTCACCTCAGCAGGCGCCGTCTCCCCCACAGCCTCAACAGTCGTTGTCGCCCCAACAGGATAGCATTGACAAAGTTACAAATACCCTTAAGAAGTCAACATTGAACCCCAATGCGAAAGAGTTCGTTTTGAATCCAACAGCTAAACCTTTCCAGCCAAGGTACGTGATTTAGTTTAATTTATTTTACCTTTATTCATACAGGCCAAGTAGTTTTGGGTTAAAATTAATCGGGTTTTCGTGTGAAATCTGCCTCCAAACCAAATCAAATTTGCTATGAACCTTTTCGAAGCACTTGACTTGAGATTGTTCTTTTCAAAATTTATTTTAGGTGTGCCATATGGCGACTCTGATTTTTTTTTTAAATCAATGCGAGCAGATGAAAATCTAAAAAAGTGGTTTTCTTTGTTATTCAGTGTGATTTTTTTTTTTAATTTTCGACGCGAAATTCGAATTCAAGAAATAATCTGAAAATTTTTAATGCAATTTTTTTACTGTGCACTTTTTTTACCGTAAATTAGTCATTAGTTAATTTTTTAATATTTTTACAAAGTCTAGAGGGGTGAAAAGAATTTGTTTTGGTATTTTATAAGCTAGCTCAAAAGTTTCCTAGAATCTTGTGTATGCGAGTCAAGATATTCAAGTTAATAGCCAGCATGCAGCTTAATATTCCTCTTGTTTGTCATCGTCTTCTTCTTCTGGTCGCTCAACTTGAAATTCCACTTCATTACCATCATCCTCATCTGTTATATTCGGCTCTAAAGCTTCAAGGACTTCAGATACATATTCACTTTCTTCATTAAGATCATTTGGATTTGATGAAGTGTTGAGGCGTGCTTGTCCGTTACATTGACCACAAACTGATGAGCATTGCAACCTGACTTTTCTACATCCGCAACTCGAACCACAGCCTTTCTTGCAATTTCAGAATATCGTATTGAGCAGTTCTTCTGGTACTGGTGATAGTAATATTGTTGTCGGTTCCAGGGTTTCATTTTGCAATGCCCACTCCATTCCTGAGGTTCTAAATCATTCCCTAACCAAGTTTGGATCTGGTAGTAGATACGATTGATATGCTGTCGAGCTGCTGCTCTTGTAAGTGGAAGAAATGATAACTGTACTGGTTTGTTGAATCTTGTTTCTTGTTGATTTGATGAATTACGTATATCGAAATTTCTGTCTTGTCTGTTATAATAACAGGCAAGAAAGAAATTGTACACGACATGGCGGTACTTAACAACTGTTCGGTAGGCAGCGACAACAGATTAGTTAGAGCTAGGGTAGTATTAAATTTGAAAAGGGAAAGGAGAAAGATGGTAACCAAACAGAACACACAGAAATGGACCTCAATCGAAAGCATAGAAGGATACCGAAATTTAGTTGAGACAAATCTGAGAAACCCGAAAGACCAAGAGCAAAAAGAACAAAGTGTCGAAGAAATGAATGAGCGGAGTGTCAATGTGCTGATGGACGCTCAAAAACGCTATAAAACTAACAATGCAGAAAAAATGAGAAACTATCAGAAACCACAAAACGTCTTATGAGAGAACGGAGAAACCTAAAAGACAAGCACTCAACGAACTTCGTTAGGCTGCGAGAACTAAATAGAAACATATCTAAAGCCATTAGGAAAGATATACGAAAGTTCAACACCGACAAAATCACTAAAGTTATAGAAGATAACAAGAATATGAAAGTTTTGAGGAGAAATCTGAGTGTAGGAAAGAAAGACATCTGAGTGTAGGAAAGAAAGACGTCTACAAATTAAAAAACAAGCACGGCAACCTAACAACAAACAGAAAATCGCAGAAGCTACTATTCCAGAAGTGCGGAACCAAGGGTCCGAAGACACTCCGGATATCACAACAGACGAAGTACAAGCTGCATTATCGGCAATGAAGTATGGCAAAGCTCCTGGAGACGACCAAATAGTGATTGAGGCTATTAAAGTAGGGGGAGAAGCTATTAAGAGAGCCTTAAGTAGACTTTTTACAGAATGTCTTAGAAGAGGGATGACTCCATCCCAATGGAACAACGCGGTTATTGTCATAATGCATAAAAAGGGAGATATCTCAAATCTGAGCAACTATAGACCTATTAGTCTCTTGTCACATATATATAAGCTCTTTATGAAAATAATAGCAAACCGCTTAACACCCAAATCAGACTTTTACCAGCCGCGAGAGCAGGCAGGCTTCCGAACTGGGTATGGGACAAACGACGATCTTCAAGTTATAAAGAGCCTCATTGAAAAGTCTATCGAATACAATAAACCACTCATTCTGATATTCGTCGAAAAGGCATTCGACAAGGTAGACCAGAAATTTATGCTAAAAGCTCTAGCGGAAAGTAGGATCAACCACAGATACACAACACTGATAGGAAACATCTACAAAAGCGCACCTGCATGTGTCTGACTTCATGAAGACACCAACAAATTCCCCATTGGTCGAGGGGTAAGTCAAGGCGACACTTTATCACCAAAGCTATTCACAGCGCTACTGGAGCTTATGTGCAAAAGAGTAAATTGGGATCGAAAAGGCATCAACATAGATGGAGAATATCTAAATCATTTGCGCTTTGCTGACGACATCGTACTGATAGCGGACAATGTAAAAGACGCCAGTGAAATGCTAAGGAGCATGTACGAAGCATCGCTAGAAGTTGGTCTAAAAATCAATTTTCAAAAATCCCAGTTCATGACAAACCTCGTCCTCAGCGACAATATATCTGTGGGTGGAACTAAGATCGAACAAGTAATGTTGTATAAATAACTAGGGCATGAAATTCGGATAAGCCGAGATAACCAAACCTGCGAAATCTACAGAAGGATAGGACTGGCATGGGCAGCCTTTGGTAAATTGAGGGATGTTCTTAAGGCAGATATCCCAAAGAGCCTTAAACGAAAGGTATATGATCAATGCGTTCTTCCAGTAATGACCTACGAGCGGAAACTTTAACGTTGATGAAGAAAGCAATCTGCAAAATACGAGTCGCTCAGAGAGCCATGGAACGATCGATGTTGGGTATATCCCTGAGGGATCGAGTATCAAATGAAACCATAAGGCAGAGAACAGGCGTAAGATGCCATAGAGAGAATACCTTCCCTAAAGTGGAACTGGGCAGATCATGTTGCAAGGTTCAGTGACGGACGATGGACTAAGAGGATCGTGGAGTGGAGACCTAGACAAGAGGCTTATTGAAGTAGAGGCTGACCCCCCACGCGATAGACAAACGACATAAAGCGGTTGCAGGGAAATTGGATACAGACTGCACAAGACAGGAATCGATGGAAATATTTACAGGAGGCATATGTCCAGCAGTGGACGCAAATTGCTGGTTGATGATGATGATGATGATGTATATCGAAAATTATCAATACTGTATTCTGATTTTGGAGCATTATACATTGCTAAAAAGACACGTACAGGTAAGGGCCATCCTCTTCTAGGTGTTGGCTTCGATGCTGCAATTTTTACTGATGTACATTTTTCGACAGTCTGTTTGAAGAGCCCCCTACCCCAGTCTATTTATTACTAATAAAAATCCTTAATAAATCCTTAATCGTGAAGCAATCAAAAACATATTTAATCCCACCCAGTAATTATTTATCTACATTTTATGTCAAGATAAATAAACAAATTGGCCATTTATGTGATCGTTTAGTTTTACAAAGTTAGGACCCAAATTACATTGTGTTTGTAGTAACCCTTTATATTTACCCCAAGTTCTTTTATGCAAAGTTTGGTATTACTTGTTTCTATCTGATACTATTTACCTCGAAGTATGCTCATAAAAAATGTATTTATGGCTTCAGGACATTCGTAGTTACATGCCACGTGGCAGTAACCAGCGTAAAACCTTACGACTGATGCGAGGATAATTCCTCTGATTTGAGAAACACAATGGCGGGTACCACATTTACAGGGGCAGCCACAACAATCACTGTCGAAGAGATATCGTAGAGTGTATGAAATTCATAACCAACTGTAGGGAAATGCATTGAATCTGGAGCGCAATAAAAGTGATTGTAACAGCCACCACGGCAAATCTGATGTGCCGTAATCCGTATAATTGGAATAAAATGACCCATAGTTGTAAAGTTATAACAGTCTACAGATCTCCCTTAGGTGATTTCCAAATCTTTTCAGAAAAATTAACTTTATTGCTAGAAAAAATTAATATGAATAAGAAAATAACTTTAACTGGAGACGTCAATGTCAAATTTGGCACAAATCAGCACGCAAAGTTTCGTAAGTTTTTATATAAAAACTAAGCGAGGACGAATAGTTTTAGTTAAATGTAATTGCAGCTTCTTTAGAAAATGGAGCAAAATTTGTTATGTATAATTAGTGGGAATCTTCACGACTCTTCTAAGGATATGATTGTCAAAAAATCAACAAAAAGAACTACTAAGCTAATGTAAGCAAAAAATTTTCTTCATAGAAATGTGATTTTTAAAACCCTGTACAACTAAAGTTCTATCTTTGGAATGCAAAACAAAATTCCAAAAAAAAAAGATGTTTTTGAAGGCCTACTGAAACGCCACTTTTTTCTGTTAGAGCCTTTGTATTATATGCTTTTGTAATCGTGTGTTTCTAATTAATATTTTCAATCAGGCACAAGACAGTCAACACGGTCAAAAATTTTAGACGCAGTTAATAGATGTGATGATTCAGGAATGATCTCACAATTTGCTAATTATAATGATCTTATTGCTTATGACGCGGAATACCACACTGATTACTGATACTGATTTAAGCACTGAGCTATACTAATATATGGTATAAGCATTCGTTGACAATACTAGTTTGTATAAAATTAACTTATTTGCAGGTCTCCAAGTACACCCTCGGCCAGTAGACCTCACACCCCCCAGACCCCAAGCCATAGCCCGTATATACCGGCAACGGTGAGCGGTCCTGGAGTACAACCGCAGATGCCAGTTATGATGCCCGTTTATCATGTTATGACGAGCCAACCACAATATCAAGCGCCACCACAAGGAAGCAGAATGAAACGAAGTAAGTACACTGAAGTATTTTACCGCCTGTATATAACATACAAAAGCATCTGTTAACCTTGAATTAAAATTTGTCTATAAAATTGCTGTGAACATTAAAATAGATTTTCATATTTATAATTTCTTTTGCAGTACCGATGAGTCAGATGCGGACAGACATGGCGTCTCAGATGCAAGTCGCCGCTGCCACCGGTCAACCTCTGTTAGCGCCGGCTCCTATACAGCAAATAATTTATCCTCCTGGCATGAACCAAGCTTACCAGCCTATGCACACCGCCGTCAGAATGTACGATACCCCACAAATTCAATATTTACCACCGAATCCCCACCAATCCCAAACACCCTCCCCCGCTCAACCCCTCCAGTACAACCCGGCGCAGGGCCCCCAGGCACCGCCCCAGCACCAGCCAGCTCCACCGCCACAGGGACATCACCAGTTCCCCCTGATGTACCCGATCATTCCCGCACAACCACATATGATGCAGAGTATGCAGTATCTGCAACAAGCACCTCCTCCCCCACAGCATCCCATGCCGGTACTCATGCATCAGCATCCAGGTCAAGGCAATCCCCATGGGCCTAATCCTTAGCGGTAAATTCAGTTGTTTTTTTAGGCAAATTTTTAATAACCCTCTTTTCCCCCCTTTCGGTCCTTGATCCCTATATCTTCAGTAAATACCGCGAGGTTAACTGTTGGCGTTGCAGACGGTTGATTTTTGTAATTAATTTATTTATTTTTTAATGTATATTTTCTCTAATGGAAGTACGGTGCGATAAGTATTTAAGGCCAGTCTTGTATCGGTAGGATACATTTTTCCCTCGCACAATTCAGAGTGCGCTTGGTATCCAGGTTTCAAAGGTGGGTTGAACGCCCATTTTTTTTTGTATATACCATATGGTACGTTTCCAAGCAAGCCCTTTCTCTATTGGGAATGTGATTTTGGAGCCCAATCTGTGTAGAACGATTTTTACTAGACTTACAAAAATCATTTACAGACTTCATAGACAATGGGGCTACATTATTGTTCGAGTTATGAAAGTGACACTTGTGGTTGAATCGTTCCGAGACTTCTAAGATTGTGATAGTAATGGCTCAAGGTGTGTGTTTAATGATGTTAGAATGTGAACAAGCAGTTATTGAGTGGGACTGGGATTTTAGCAGTGGACGAGCTTATTCCGTAGAACGGAAATGCCTTTGCGCACGTTGTTACGTGCAGAAAATGCCAAAGATGCCATATGTTTGATACACTCGGCAACTGTAAATGATTATTTTTTGTGACTTCTATAGTTGTTCTCGCTATTTTTGCGAATTTTAGGATCTACAGGAACCTGGACCGCATTTCAGTTTTTATTGACGAGTTAATACTTGTTATTGCACTGGAGCAGGTAGATTTTTCCCAGTTTTTTACACATATTGTCTACCGTGATTAAAGCACGTAATTTGAGGCGGGCTCCAAAATGGCGTGCGGTCTGCTACTTTTGACACTGTTATGACTACCACCGACAGAAGTAAACATCTGAATAGACAATCTTACAACCACATTACTTCTTTCATTTTGGTCATTTCTATTACATTTAATTCCAGTTTCATCTTCAACTTACACTGCCATGTCAAAAACTTCACAGCTCTGAATTATATACAGCGGGCCAAATACGTTAGTATTTGAACATTGATACTCCAACTAAAACAGCCAGACCTAAAAAAAAAATTTTGACAAATTTTCACTCTACACACAATAGCAAAAATTATAATACATGGTGTTGAATTTACATAAAAAAAAGTTGGCAGTGTATGTATAGTTGCCAATCACTTTTGTGTGGGTATCCCCTTTTACATGAAACAGCAATTTGAACTTTTGCCTGTGCATACTATACAGTTAATTAAAAATAAAGGTATATATATTTTTTGTGTAATGCTAAGCTGGTGCTGGAACACCCAACTGGCATTCAGTAGAAGAACGCTGCTTAGCGTTCTGTTCCATTTGGCGGTTTTTCGAGTATTGAGTACCAAAGAGACCAAATGGGGATATAAATCCACTGTGTTTGTTCAAAGGTTCGTATTAAAAATGCGGATAATAGGGGCAGGAAACTAGTTTTAGCACATTAATTTGATAACAAATGCACATAAAAACCAACCTTAATGACAACGTTTTTCATTTAAACAAAACAAGTATTAAAATAAAAATCAGTAGTCGGGTACCTAACTAAAACTACTAACCTTGCCGTAAGTAATAATACTCTTATACTTAACAAACAGAAGTGACATTAAAATAATTAGGAATCAAATATAATTGCATTTTTCTGTTAGCTAATGGCAAATCGTGATGAAGCAGTGTTAACTGTTCTGCTCGATCAAGAAGGAGGTGATTTGGTCTCATATACATTGCCAGCCTCAGTGAGTAGTCTTTCACTATAACTGTGTTAGCTGGATGGCACCAAACATATTGCGATAGCTGCCGATTCTTTAAATCTTTGGCTATTCTTTTGCCGCCAGTCAAATGGATCATCATTTTGTTTTATGACAGCCAATGCACAATATGACTGAACTTGCCATTGTGTTCAAATTTTTTTTTTTTTGACACCATGTCTTGGTAACATTCCCAAAAATTACGTTGAACACTGTCTGGATTACTTCTTTTCTACTACTACGATTAGGATCTTCTTTTGAATTTCCTAATTCACGTTCAGGATCACAATAGTCAGGATAATTTTTTAACGCTTTCAACAGAAACTGCCACTTCACAGTAGCCAACATGTACACATCGAAGAATTGCAATTTGTATCTAAGAACGTGCGGAAATTTAACTTTCTTCAGACTGTTTTCAAATTCTATTTTCATTTCCACAATTCCTTATTCTTTGACAATGTAAGTTTTTTAAGTATTTCAACAAAGTATTTAAATGGGGAATGACTTCGGAAATCGAAGAGCAAGTAGAAATGATTTTAGTCATGCATTTATCCAAAAGTTTCCATTCATACATCAAATTATCCAAATTGACATTATTTTCTGATGTATACAAAGAAATTGTCCATTTTTGTTCAAAAGATAACACAAAAAAGGTAGGAGTCCCATCTAGTGCTAACGTCTAGTTAATGACTCGGTAAATTAAATTCTATCTGGATACTTCGGAGCTTATCTTGGGCAGATTCTGAATGGTTAAAATGTGTGACGATTCGTCTCGATTTATTTATGAGTTGTGTTATACTTTTTTCAATTTACGCAGTGCTAAGAAAACAACATCATTCATGGCTTTAACCATATTTTGACCATTTTCTTGCACAATAGCATGGATTTTGGTTTGATCGATGTCTCAAAGGGCAGGATGTCTTCCAAATTGTTTAACCAATGTGTCATAAAGCTTAAAAACACCGAAAGTTATCAGTATTTGTCCGCATGTCAGCAGTGACAGAAATTGTGGCAGGACTGAGAACTCCACTTTCACTTTTCATGTTGTTACATGTACGAGGTATAACATTATTTGGGAAATGTTTTCTACAAGGCATATCATATTTCAGTTTTAATTTTTCATCGATCAAGAATCAAGAGATGGATCCCAAAGAAGTTATTGGAAAAATTACAAGAAAAAAAAAATACGAAAATAGAAAAAGTGGAGAAGCCGAGAAGATCGTCAAAGTTAAAGAAAAAACTCCATGGAAAAATGCCTTGGCTGCAGGTCAAAAAGTTAAAGATGACCCTACATTATTAAAGAATGAATGAAAAAGAAAGAACAAAAGCAAAGGTCCAGTAAAAAGAAATGGAAAAACAAAGACCAAAGGCAACAAAAGAGAACAGAAAACATTGAAAAGAGGAAAAAAGATAAAAAGAACAAAAAATCGTCTAAAGAGGGCAAAGTTTTTAATGTGAATTATTTTTTTAAACGCTGTATTTTAGTAAATTGTTAGTAAAAAATCATTGTGTTTGGTATATCTTCAACACAAGAAATATATTGATCATCTAACCAGTATAAATTTCTTTTGATTTTGTTTGTCGATGAAGCACAAGTCAAACAATCCTCTATTTTTTTGTTGATGGGATGTATTTGCCACAGATAGTAATACAGAACTTTGAGAAGATGAACTGCGCTCAGGTTCAGAGGAAGCTGACGGCGTTGAAAGAGCCCTTCTTTATCACGGCTGATAGTTGGGGTAACAGTGTTTGTATTTTATGTTATATGGTTTGTCATACTGGTGGTATTAGCTGCTTTCCCGCCGCTAACTTAAGAAATTATTGGCATTGATTACACCTCACTTTGCGATTGTCTCCTTCAATTTCGTCAAAAAATGTCCAAACACGACTTTCTTTTTGACATGACAGTTTCACAGTTAAAATCCAATTTATTAGACAGAAAAAAGCAAGCCACCTTCAAATGCTGTTCTAAGTGAAGTAAACAAACAAAACTAAATTACGTGATTACATGACCTATCGACAAGACGCCGAGTGAAGGTGCAATAAGTTTATCGAAAACGAAGGCGAAGGAATTTGCCGCGGTTTTCACTAGCAGCTAAAACTAGTCGGTATATCACTAATCATTTTGGCTTGTGCATGTAGATTGAAGTTGAAAGCTCCAATTTCATCTTGGAATTTATGAAATTTGCAAAAAATCAATATAAATATCAGATATTTCCATATTTGATGATGCGACAATTACAAAAATCTTGAAACTCAAAATTTGTTGTTTAAGTGCCTTAAAGTTTTTATATGTCACCTAATTCTCAATGTGGAACACAATTATTTAAATCTCGCGCTATTTTGTGCACGCAGGTACATGCGACTAAAGCCATTTTATATTCCATGAATATATTGAGGACCTCATTTTTATAATCTGGTGTTTGCTGTATTTATTAGAGGTAGCAAATAATCGGGAACATAATCGTAAGCTTACAATTTCTAGCCTGCAGATTGTCAGTTTTATTGGCGCGAGACCAATATAGTTTTAAGCTTGATAAGAAGGAAAATTGTCGATGGCCTTTAGGCCATGGCTTTCCCAAATTAGAAGTGCCTTAATAATTGTTAATGTATTGTATTTATTGGCAAGAATTTCTTTTGGTTCACCTGCTTTAATGAAATGCAGTTCCATACAAAATTTAATGTTGACTCGGGCAACTTTTTATTCTGAAGAAAGCATCATAGAAATATTTAATTTATAGCTTTCAGACAATAATTTGCTAAAATGCCATTTGTTCTTGCCCCGCACTGGATAATGTTGAAAATTCATTGGATATCAAATAACGCATTATTTTATGTAAATCAATAAGTGTTTGAAAAATGTATGCGAGAAATAATTGGAAGTGTCATAATTCCTTAGGACAATTCGATAACCTTTCGTTGAGGGTTTTATTACATTTTAGTGAAAGGATAGTTCCGAAAAGATCTCACATAATACCAATGGTAAGATCTGTTGGAATGTTCACATCTGTGATGCTGATTAAATGCATGAATAATCGACGGTTCAGCTGCCAAAAGCATTGGGAAGTCCAGAAAATGGGTCATACGCATGTGCCATTGTCTACACAATTGCCCATGAAATACCTGAAAGAATGACATTCAGAACGTGAATCTGTCACCGGCGTATATACAAGATACATTCATTGCGAGTCCAACAAGATCATATCGCAGAACTCATTTATATTTTGACCACATATCCTGCATATGTATATATATTGATGACAGATTCGCTTAATAGTTCCAAATTCAATTCTTACAGGTAGTCCATGTGGGTAATTGCGGAAACAATGATAATTATACACATCTGTGTGACGCAATTTACCGACTTTTTGATACCTTCACTCGTTCAACTGTCGATTATCAAGTGTTATGCATGTCGAAAGGCCCTTTCCCTTGGTTTTGTCCGAGTCCTCAACACAAAGAATAAAAATTTCATAAATTCAAGATGGAAATTGACATAAAATTCATCGTAAAGAGTGTTCCAACTGGAGTCGAGTTTTTGGGAGTGTTCACAAAGAAGTAACCTGGGAAGTAGTTGTTGAAAATGTCGGGACTTTTTCTAGATTGTTCATGAATATATTTTAACTTCCCCTCCAAGTGTCGTCCCAAACTTTTACCTAGAATGACTGGACAAGACAAAATTTGTTTTCAAATTACTACATATCGCATAATATGCAGCATTGAGTTGCACAGAATACCTTTACATGTCATATGAGTATATTTGCACCGTACTTTTACTGATTTTACTCTGAAAAGTAGATCTGACAAAGCCTAACGTATATTTCAACACGTAAAACGTCTGCAACATTAACCGTTAGCCTCGCTTCTGTTTTTGACATTCTCCCTCAAAAATTTGTTGTTTTTTGTTATATCTTTTAGTTTTGTTACTTGTTATTTTCTAAAATTAGAAAAGTTTGTCAGAGTTCAAGATGTTCAGGTCACAATTTCACTTGTGAGAAATGTAGGTGGAAATTTTTATCAAATACGGGTGTATGCCGAGATGATGGTAGGACGATAAATAGAAAATTTTGAGAAGTTTTTAAGGAGCAAGTAAAGTATGTGATAAAAATTGCAGTTCTCCACCTGAAGGGTTAATTTCTTCATTTTATTTGTGACCAAATTTCTAACGATGAATGTAATCTTGCAAAAGAAACACGAATATTTTTTGGCAGTTAAGGTTAACTTTACTCCATTCCATATTTTTTAAACATACATAATTTGTTCATAAGGTAATGGCCAATATTCATCTTTTGAAAAAGAGATTGTGGATTTGAGAAGACGATCAGAGCAGGGCATGATTGTTTTTTCACTATCTTTATTAATTATAAAAATGGCGGCACCACAATGTTAAATTGCCTACTTCGTATTTGTTCAATAATAGGCAAAAGAGGTGCTTTGTAGATACTAAGGTGCCTTAATGTTTATTTTTTTTATTAATTGATCTAAAAGAGCTATCTGGCACCTCAATTTGTTTTATTTACTTAGTTGACCTAAGTACTATTTTCACTTTTAACAATTGTAATTTGATATCCATAAGTTTTTATCATTTAATGAAATATATAAAACAGCACAGACTAATTTTCCAACTGTTAATAGTTTGTTAATTGTTTTGTGATGTTTTTTGTGATTCTACAATTGATTTCGGAAAAGAATTGTCAAAATTAATGAAATCAGCAATTATGTAAAATGTTTTTTTCACAAATAAAGTCATTGAGTTTATTTGTAAGTCTTGAGTTTCATTTCTTCTAAAGAAAAAAATGTTTTTTCTGATCGGCAAATGATACATCTTCATTACGGGTGATGTTTTAAAAACTAAGATAGAAAAAAAACCGTCACATAATAATAATTTATTAATTAGGTAGATTGTGGTTACACAATATACAAGAAGTCAGTCAATACAAAAATAAAATTATAAAATAATAAAAACAATATATGAACAGTAGGTACATAAATAAATTTTAAAAATTACGATAAGGTAGGTGGTCAAACATAATCAAAAACTATAAAACATAAAATAGACTATTTTAAAAATAGTACGGGGGCCATGAACCTTCCCGTGGCCCTTTGAGGTCGCGACAAGTAAAGAGGTGTTTTCGACGTATTTTTTCATGCTGAATCCAAATATGCAACTCAATTTTACGGAATCATGCAAGAAAAATTGTTATTAACATTTTAATTGTTTATAAGGCTATAACTTCAAAGTTAACAATGGAAGGGAGAGTTTTCAAATTTTTTATGATTTCTGATACAAAACCAAAGAAAACTCTTTTTGAAAAATTAAAATCGGCTGATTAGAACCGGAGATATTGCACATTTATTATTAACAAGTTGCATAATTATTACGATTTTTCCGCACTATTTCACTCATAACTCGGCTCCTATTCAACGTAGAAAGTTCTACCAGGTCTCATTTTAAAGCTAAAGCTTCAAGCTTCAAAATCTTTTGTAGTGAAATATCCCACCATGCTCTTCAAAAATTTTACAAGTGATGAAAGCCTGAAATTTTTGCGGAAAAAAGATAAGTAATTTGTTTATACGCATTTTGAGGAAAGTTAATCTATAAATATCAGCAATTGAGTTATACATTATTATTGTACATCTCAAAACGAACATTTTTTGACTTGCTGAATTTATTTTGATTGATTTTTCGCCGAGTAATATTAATTTGTAGTTGAAGCGTTTTCGCGCGCACTGAGTACGCGTTACATGTAGCGACTACCGTTTTATTCATGGCTTTACTTAATAAATAATTTTTGAAATATTTACATTAATAAATAATTTGTAAATAATAAACAAATACATAATTTTTTCCAAAGTGTAATAATGAAAAAAAAGTTAATTCATTTTCTACTAATACTAACTGTTTATTGATTGTTTTTGCATGTATTGTCTTTTTTGCATGTGCAAAACATGCAGCAGGATAAATTAGCTTTTTTACAGCGACACCATTTAGTTGTGCACATCTTACATGTACAATTTGGTACTAGTTCACTCATCGGGGGCAACAAATCATGCATTTTTTGGGGCAAAAGTAAATCTTGTTCCTTGATCCATCCAAATTTTTCTGGATTTACAAGGCTAATATTAACCGATAAAGTGTTAGTCTGTACAAAAGTTATATATAAACATCTTAAAATATGTAATTTAATGGTAGCAGATGTGGGTGGTAACTGCTCGATGAGGTGTGTACTGGAATGGGAATATATTTTAAATCTTAATTCATCAAATGTTTTACAGCCTGCATTTTTTTTTCATAACTTCCACTAAATATTCCTCTCTTCTCAAATCAATGTGAATTGTTTCATCTGAAAGAACTAAATAGTGAAGAGTAATTATTATTACATCTAAAAAATGTTTTGATGTATTCAAATATGCTGAAAATTGATAGGGCGATATTGAAAAATTCACGCAATCTTTACTAGCAAGTATTGATGCAAGTAATGTATTATATTTCAAAAATTAATAATAATAATAAACAATTACCTCGCCCGAAATTAATTAAATATTTTGTAGGATCTGCTTGTAAAGCTGCTGGATTTGTACCCACTTTACTAGAATAATCTGCTCCCGTCAAATGGTGCAAAGCTGGTAGGACGGAGCAAAATTTCCCACCATAATAGTTATGAATAGTGTGCATAGGAATATCTCGTTTTGAATGTTTTACTCCTGTTTGAATCCAAAGCTTCTGAAAAAGTCATAAAAATATATTGTTAAAAATCTTCGCAGAATAATACTTCTTGAAAAAAGCACTTATTTTCTTACCTGTAATCCACTGTTGTCAAATTGCTTGAAAAGTATAACGACAATACAAATACATCAGTATCCGATGAGATGAGATACACATTTTTATATCCGTTCTTTACAGCGTGCATTATGTGGATCATTAATTTGAGATCTGCTTCCTCAACATCTGGTCGTTGTAAATATTCCAAGTCAGTATCTTTGTTGCTAATGCAAGGTAATTCGTTGATAGTACTGCACACCAATTGAATGTTATTGAAAATATCAGATTTATCGAAGGCAAAATTACGTAAAAATTCTTGAAGCAAAATTTAATTCCCATCAGAATTCCAAAATTTATCAGTTTGCTTTGGAACTGGAACTTTCTCCATTTATAATTTTGTACATTGACAGACTTTCCGTTTTTTTTTCTTGTTAAATGTTCAGACGATTTTATAGAAGAACTAGAGTATGAATCAAAAACGAGAGCGAAAGCGCTTCAACTACTAATTAATATTACTCGGCGAAAAATCAATCAAAATACATTCAGCAAGTCAAAAAATGTTCGTTTTGAGATGTACAATAATAATGTATAACTCAATTGCAGATATTTATAGATTAACTTTCCTCAAAATGCGTATAAACAAATTACTTATATTTTTTCCGCAAAAATTTCAGGCTTTCATCACTTGTAAAATTTTTCAAGAGCATGGTGGGATATTTCACTACAAAAGATTTTGAAGCTTGAAGCTTTAGCTTTAAACTGAGACCTGGTAGAACATTCTACGTTGAATAGGAGCCGAGTTATGAGTGAAATAGTGCGGAAAAATCGTAATAATTATGCAATTTGTTAATAATAAATGTGCAATATCTCCGGTTCTAATCAGCCGATTTTAATTTTTCAAAAAGAGTTTTCTTTGGTTTTGTATCAGAAATCATAAAAAATTTGAAAACTCTCCCTTCCATTGTTAACTTTGAAGTTATAGCCTTATAAACAATTAAAATGTTAATAACAATTTTTCTTGCATGATTCCGTAAAATTGAGTTGCATATTTGGATTCAGCATGAAAAAATACGTCGAAAACACCTATTTACTCGTCGCGACCTCAAAGGGCCACGGGAAGGTTCATGGCCCCCGTACTAAAAGAAGCGACAATCAAGTACCGAACAAACCGGTAAATAATACATCCAACAAAATATGTCAAAAAATTGAAAAAAAGATAAGGCAAACTGAAGGTGAATCATAATCTATCCTCTAAATATTCGTTAAACGAGTAAATAATACTTATTTTGTAGGAATTTTTTTACCTCTCTTAAACTGTAATTCATTAAGAGGTTTATAGTTATCAGGTAATTTATTAAAGGCTTTAATTGCAAGGTATTCAGGGCATCGTTCATATAAAGAAGTTCTATGGTAAGGTATGTGCAATATGCTAGTACGTGTATTATAAGGATTATCTTGATTTAGTAAAGGAAAATTTTGTTTCTTGGCATATAGCAGTAAATTTAAGATAAGGGTAAATGGCAGTGTTAAAATTCCCAAATTTCTAAAATGAGCCCGACAACTCATTCGTGCACTTACTCCAACCATATATCAGATTGCTTTCTTTTGTAGTAAAAATACCCTTGAACTATCACTGGAGTATCCCCAAGCAATTATTCCATAGGAAGCGATTGAATGGAAATGTGCATAGTAGTACATTTTTAGCACTTCTGAATTGACCGTAAGCCGTAGTTGTTTTAGAGAATAGCACATATTGGTGCAATTTTTTTTGCATAACATATCAATGTGGACTTTTCAGCTGCAATCTTCAGATATATGTATGCCTAAGAATTTTGTGCTAGTAACCTGTTTTAATGATCCCTTATTCAATTTTACTAACAAACTTTTATCAGCAATATCATGACGGTTGAAATGAATAAAGACTGATTTATCATTATTCAATACCAATTAATTGTCTACTAATAGAGTATGGACTTCTGATAATTGTTTGTTTGTGTTTGCGATTGTGTTACTTAGGTCTTTGTTGGTAATGAGAATTGAAATATCATTGGCAAACCTTATGAGATTCGAAAATTTTAGATCATTTACATAAATTACGAACAGCAACGAACCCAACACTGAGCCTTGTGGAACACCCACATCGGTTTGCAGATGGGAGGATCTTATGTCATCTACATCAACAAATTGTGTCCTTCCTCTTAGGTAGCTTTCAAACCAGTTTAAAATTTGGCCTCTTATACCGTATCTTTCCATTTTAAGAATTAGAGTTTCATGGCATACAAGGTCGAAGGCTTTACTTAAATCCAAGGAAACGCTCACAGGTTTTTCACTGGTATCTAAATGTGGCTGTAGTAGATTTAAAAACTGATTTATACCATCTATAGTAGATAACCCTTTGCGGAAGCCAAACTGGTTAGAGTTAAATAGTTTACATTTATTAAAGAAAGAAACTATTTTATTTGAAATAACCTTTTCAAATATTTTTGAAAATGTGCTTACAAGAGCAATGGGCATATAGTTGTTAATGTCATATCTATTACCTGATTTGAAGAGAGGTTTTATTTTTGATGATTTTAAAGCTTTGGGAAAAGTTCTTTCCATTATAGAGCTATTGATTAAGTAACTGATACATTTCTTTAGCAAATTTGAGCTAATATTATCTGGCCCAGAGGAATATGAATTTTTTAGGCTGTTAATAATTTCTGTTACTTCAAGTTCAGTTACAGGTACAAAAGCAAAACTATATGGGTTTATGTTCACATTATACATTGGATTAGATTTAGGTGCATCATATTACTTAATAGAAGTTTAGGGACATTAATAAAGTGTTCATTAAACGTATTACTTAATTCAGCTGGATCTATATGTAAAACTTTATCAATATTTAGTTTTAGACTATTGTCATGAGATTTATCTTCTTTATTAATAATATTCCATGCCGTTTTAAACTTATTTGTGGAATTGGCCATACATGCATTATTATGCATCTTTTTGGCGGCATGTATACATTTTTTATAAATACTTTTGTATTTTTTATAAAGTGTGATAATGTTTTTGTCTCCAGATAGTGTTAGAGAGTATAATTCCTTTAGCTTTTAGGAGGAAACCCTTAAGCCCCTAGTAAACCAAATTTGACCCTGAACTTTATGCTTTGTAATTACTTTTTCAGGAAAAGCTAAATCAAAATAATATTGAAATGTTCTAAGAAAACTATGAAATTTCTCATCTATCATTGCATCGTCATTATATATCTCAACCCATTGTTCCTTCTCTAGTAACGAGCAAAAATACCTCATTTGGTCTATATTATTTACTCCTCTAATGATTTTTCTTGTATTTTCTATTTTATTCTTATTATTAATTGGTATAGACAGTAATTGGGCATTTTGATCAGATCAGATTTTTTATGACTATACCATCGTAGCTATTGCAATGTATGTTGACGCAAATATTGTCAGTGCAATTTTTAAACCTACTAGACTCTTTGATAATAAGTGTAAAACAGTACATATTTAAAATATCCATCAGAACAGTCAAATTCTTCCCCTCCACTGAAAAATTTATATTAAAATCACCACACTGAATGATTTTTCGGTTTTTATATCGACTAGTTAATTTATCTAATGTGATGGAGAGCATCTCCTCATCAACCTCATATGCACTCGGCCTTGAAAGTGGGCCTATTGTGCCGCAGGTAGTGGCATAGTCGCAGGGCCCCTCATCCCTTAAGCCAACCATCACTTGTGATGAATTTGAGGAGACCCGGTGGGGTGCCGCCTACACAGGCCACACTAGGCTAAAAGTCCCCCAGCAATGATCCTCTTTCTGTTGAGAAAACAGGGCAGTGCCACAGCACATGCTAGATTACATCCTTTACAGTTGGGGTTGTCTACAACTCCAGTGTTTGAAGGTGCTTTTTAGTCTGCAGTGTCGAGTTAATAATCCTACGTATATATCCAGATTCTTCCTGGATATCTGGAGACAGTATTTGTAAGTCTCTTTAAGGATTTATAATCTTAATCTGTAATGTATAATTCAATTCAATATATTTATTGTGTAGAAAGTTTAAATACAAAAATTTTACACAAAAGGCATGAGTTCGTCAAGGCCATCTTCCACTCCACCTATACATCAGTACACCAACACATTTGTGCTGAAAAATTATACACACTCATATAAATCAATAGTACCCATAGAAAGTATCTAAAAAAAAATTATCCTAACACTAGTTTCAAAATAACAAATCCTAAAATACACTAATTAAAATTAAATTAAAAACAAAAACATTCTCCTTAAAGCTTGACCTTGACAAATTTAAAAAACTTAAAATCATGTTCAACACTATAGGTGCCATGTAGGCAAAGTACCCCTCATATTTTGTTGTATTATGTTGTGGTATAGTATAGCTATCTGTTCGAACATTTAAATTATGTATTTCTGATCTTTTTATTAATAATTCATATAAATATTGTGGTCTTTTTGTCCTAGTTCATTTTTCTAAGAAGACGCTGTATAAATAGCGTGCTCTACCTACTAATTTAAATTCATTATTGAAATAAGGTGTTACATGCTCACGAAAAAGGATGCAGTATACCTACATATCACATACACGCATTTTGAACTCTTTGTATTTTGCTACATTATATTGTGTTAAATAATGAAAATACACGTTACAGCAGTAATCTATGTGTGGGTATATCAATGTCTTGACCAAATTTAGTTTTGTGTCCGAGTCAAAGGAATATTTTAATTTATGTAAGTTTTTTAATTTCAACAAATCGAATTAAAATTCGTTAAATCACATCTAGATATGTGAGCTGGTGTATTGCTACGGTGCAATACCAATTTTTTTCACATTTCTGACCCTTTAGTAAATAAACGATCATTAATACCCCTGCCTGATGGGAATCCCGAAAAGCTGGTATGGAACTATGATTTCCCTCTTGGAAGTGGAAATTATAATGGGGGACAGCAATCGCAAATTTCTTCACGAAAAGGGAGTGCTTTTAAAATAACATCCATGACTGCCGTAACGTTTCCCTCGCGAGTTTCGACATATAATCACAAATTACAAGTCGATTCTCTTGGGTAAGTACTTAGTAGTTCGTAAGTATACCGGGATAAGGCTTAGTGGAACAACTAATAAACAGTAGAAGTAGAAGAAGAGGTGCCTCTAACCTTAAAAAGTTCACTTGTCAAATTTTGATAGTGTAAATTAAATATGTTTGCGAGTTTAATAATACATTATTGAATAGTTATGATAATAGTGGCAACATTATTTAAGAGAAGCTGCATTTCTCTTAAAAATTTGAGGTCTTATTCTCAAATTAAAGCTATTCAAGCAGGTTGGTATGTAACCTTTGAATATGTAACAATTTGATACAGCGGATAATGTATTTATTGGTTCATTTCCAGTACAAGAAAACAGTCCGTCATATTTTCAAATATGTAAGGAATTTACAGATGAAAATGCTTATTTAGCAGAAGATTTGATTAATGCTATGACAGTTCATTGTAATTTCTTAAGCGAAGATGAAGAGAAATCTATATTGGAGGAGGTCGATCCTTATATGAAAAAGTTAAGATATGAATTTGATCACTGGGATGATGTAAGTTTGCAGCTACCTGTAAGGTTACGATAGTTTATGTGTTGGTTTTAGGCAATCCATGGCTATAGAGAAACCGAGCGGTTAAAATGGAATGTGCCAAACACAAAAATTTTGGACCGGGTAAGAAAACTCGCCTTCCCACCTAACGTAGCTCAATTAAAGTATGTTCATATACTTGATTTAGATAAGAATGGTTATATCAAACCCCACATTGATGCCACAAGGGTAAGTTCTGAAGTTCTGATTAGAATCATATTTACATGGTCTATATTATAAATGTTTCAGTTTTGTGGCGATACAATTGCGGGGTTGAGTTTATTAACTGATAGTGTGATGAGATTAGTACACGATAAAAATAAAAATCTTTATGCTGATATTTTGTTGAATCGTAGATCACTGTATATTATGAACGGCACTGCTCGTTTTGATTATACACATGAAATTTTAAGTAATGAACACAGTATTTTTAAAGGCAAAAAGATAATCAAAGATAGAAGGATCTCTGTTATTTGTAGAAATGAACCCGATCCCAAAAATAAAGATTTGTAAATATTTGTGTTTCAATTTCATTGTTTTGTGTCTGTATAATGAGTGTCATGGAACATTATCGTGAATACACTATTAAATAATTATATTAATGTCTCATAATGAGCATCAGTAATATACAAATCCACATAGATTTGGAAAATAGATGTTTTATTACACACTTCTTGACTGGAAATGGAGATAATCATACAGAAACTAAGAACTTGCAATGCCATTGCAGATAATCGGTGTGAAGCTGGCAACGGCCGTTTCCAGCAACGGCACGAAAATCAACCACATCGATAAAGTCGTGGGATCCTCGGCAATATAAAGTATTATAATATGTAGAAACGCCCAGCAACGGCAATGAAAACAATGGAAATGACAAATTTGTGGTTTGATTTTCATCTGGCATTTGCGATATGCTTTTCCTAATAGATATATGAAATACGTACGTACTTATAAAGGAAAAAAGCTACAATTTTTCAATCGGAAGTTGTCGATTAGATTTTATAGCGTGAAACTACTTATAACAATGTCCTTAAACTACTACATAGGGCCAAATCATTTGCAGGTCCGAAACAGCGGCGTACGTCGTATGAATTTAATAAAAATAAAAATATTCGCAATCTCTTTGATCGGAAGTTGTCGATTAGATTTTATTACGTGAAACTATTTATTGAAATGTCCTTTAACTACTGTATAGGACCAAATCATTTGTAGGTCCGAAACAGCGGCGTACATCGCATGAATTTAATAAAAATATTCGCAATCTTTTTAAAAGGAGGTTGTCGATTAGATTTTCTTAAGTGAAACTACTTATAACAATGTCCTTAAACTACTACATAGGGCCAAATCATTTGTAGGTCCGAAACAGCGGCGTGGGTCGCATATATTTAATAAAAGTGAAAAATTCGCCATATTTTTTATCGAAAGTTGTCGATTAGATTTTATTAAGTGAAACTACTTATAACAATGTCCTTGAACTACTACATAGGGCCAAATCATTTGTAGGTCCGAAACAGCGGCGTACGTCGTATGAATTTAATAAAAATAAAAATATTCACGATCTTTTTGATCGGAAGTTGTCGATTAGATTTTATTACGTGAAACTACTTATAGCAATGTCCTTGAACTACTACATAGGGCCAAATCATTTGTAGGTCCGAAACAGCGGCGTACGTCGTATGAATTTAATAAAAATAAAAATATTCACGATCTTTTTGATCGGAAGTTGTCGATTAGATTCTATTACGTGAAACTACTTATAACAATGTCCTTGAACTACTACATAGGGCCAAATCATTTGTAGGTCCGAAACAGCGGCGTACGTCGTATGAATTTAATAAAAATAAAAATATTCACGATCTTTTTGATCGCAAGTTGTCGATTAGATTTTATTATGTAAAATTAATTATTGTAATGCCCTTTTACTACTATATAGGACCAAATTATTTGTAGGTCCGAAACAGCGGCGTACGTCGTATGAATTTAATAAAAATAAAAATATTCACGATCTTTTTGATCGAAAGTTGTCGATTAGATTTTATTACGTGAAACTACTTATAACAATGTCCTTGAACTACTACATAAGGCCAAATCATTTGTAGGTCCGAAACAGCGGCGTACGTCGTATGAATTTAATAAAAATAAAAATATTCGCAATCTCTTTGATCGGAAGTTGTCGATTAGAGTTTATTTCGTAAAACTACTTATAACAATGTCATTGAACTACTACATAGGGCCAAATCATTTGTAGGTCCGAAACAGCGGCGTACGTCGTATGAATTTAATAAAAATAAAAATATTCGCAATCTCTTTGATCGGAAGTTGTCGATTAAATTTTATTACGTGAAACTATTTATTGAAATGTCCTTTATCTACTGTATAGGACCAAATCATATATAGGTCCGAAACAGAGGCGTACGTCTCATGAATTTAATAAAAATAAAAATATTTGCGATTTCTTTTATCGGAAGTTGTCGATTAGATTTTATTACATAAAGCTATGTATTGTAATGCCCTTTAACTACTGTATAGGACCAAATGATTTGTAGGTCCGAAACAGCGCCGTATGTCGTATGAATTTAATAAAAATAAAAATATTCGCAAACTCCTTGATCGGAAGTTGTCGATTAGATTTTATTACGTGAAACTATTTATTGAAATGTCCTTTAACTACTATAAAGGACCAAATCATTTGTAGGTCTGAAACAGCGGCGTACATCGCACGAATTTAATAAAAATATTCGCAATATTTTTAATAAGAAGTTGTCGATTAGATTTTATTACGTGAAACTACTTATAACAATGTCCTTGAACTACTACATAGGGCCAAATCATTTATAGGTCCGAAACAGCGGCGTGGGTCGCATATATTTAATAAAAGTGAAAAATTCGCCATATCTTTTATCGAAAGTTGTCGATTAGATTTTATTAACTGAAAATAAAAGTACATGGGCTAGGGTAGCGCAGTGGGCAAGATCGCGTTGCGTGGTGAGGAGCATGTTTGGTCACACTTATATCGTGTATTAGGTTCGATTTCCACCTCCGAAACTGGCAACGTTGGTGGATAATGGGTCTGTATATGCGTTTTTCATAAATGTAACTCCCTTATAGATAGCCTTAACTTTTGATTTTGGGGTTATCTATTATATGTGGTGTGTATTGTGATGATAGACCTACCTTACGGTTATTGGTGTTTTATGTTTTAATATCTATCATGACTAGTCTATAATTACTTCCACGTCCAGTGGAAGTATAGTAACGTTATATATTTTTTTGTTGAAATAGGCTTAAAATGTCATGAAGCGTCGAGATTTTAAAATTGAGCGAAAAAAAATCTGTCTATCTGTTGGTCTGTCTGTAACTTTTTTTTTGCGCACGTTTACTCAGGAAACATTTATGATACTGACTTGACATTTGGTACACTTATGTATTATAAAGAGATCTGGAACTAGATTATATTTTGATCTAATTCCGTTGAACGGTTCGGGGGTAAATGGGGTAAATAGGCAAAGCAAGCAGGTAAGAGTCCATAAAATTGCAATTTAGGACATGTACTAAAAGTCAAGGTCTGTCAGCCCCAATAAGACCCCCACACTGTTATGAAAGAAGTAAAAAATAATTAAAATGTGATTTAGTGTGTATACAAGAACGAAATGTCTCAAAAAATTTTTTGGCGTTAGCTACCCCTTCCACCACCCCCATTGCCATCCCACCCCGTTATTAGAGGGAGCAAAAACTAAATTGCGTGGTGTGTATCAGAGAACCAAGGGCATCACATTTTTGTGGCATTAGTCACCGCCTCTATCACCCCCACCCTATTATTTAAAGGGAGTAAAAAATTTAATTACAATTTACTGAGTGTACGATAATCAAGGGCCTCTCTCGGGAGGAAAATACTTTGGCTCCCTCTGGAAGCAAACAAGTAGAAACTTCAAATAGCTGTAATGGTAGTGTATAGACTTCTTTTATTGATATATTTTTATTTGCCTAGTCTCCATCCAACATTTAAATAGCTGGTACTCTTTTTCATATTTTTCACGAGACTTTAACAGTAATAGATTTAACGAAACCACGTTTGCTTCTTCCAGAATATCTTGAAGAACTTCATCTTCACATTCGGAATACATTATTGTAAACTTTTTGGAAGTTTGTTTATTTTGTAAACAAGAAGCAACCTTAGCAACGTTCCAGGTACTTTGATTTTTAACAATATTTCCTTATCTAAATATCTATTATGACATTTTGACATATTTGGTTTTTTGATTGTCATGCATAAGAAAATATAAAAAAATATATGTAAAACCAATGTAAAACACTGTAAATGTTCGTAGAAAAAATCATATGTATTACACAGGAGCAAAGTCCCATTTCCTTCCTTGGATATTGATCAAACCATCCGCGGGAGGAAATTATGCACTTTTATCCCTTGTCATACAAATAGCTATTGGCATTAGCCACCCTCTTTACCAACCCCCCACCCTATTATTAAAGGGAGTAATAAATTTAATTGGGATTTAGTCTGTGTACGTGAACAAGGGTTGGGCAGCGGTTTTTTATTTCTGTTTCTGACAATTTCATAGATTATATCAAGTTAATAGTGACTTATGTTTTGAATTGTTATCATGACTTATGGCTGTTTCAAAATTTGAAATATGTTTCAGTGTCATTTAAAAATTTCATGGGTTATGTAAAATCCTGACATTTTAGTAATTTTAAAAAGTTATCATGACAACGCCAATTTCATAAGTTGAACTATGTTAAACAAGTTATGTGTACTGATTGATGCTAAGGTTATGTTAGTGTAAATTAATGGGGTAATTTGAATTTATGTTGATACAAGTGTCTTCAAATAATTTATTAAAAATAAAGTATTGTATTTTGTTTTATTTTGGGAGAGAGAAAAAGAAGGAGGTTCCTGAGTAAAAAAAAAAGAAAAAATAATGATTGAAAATTGATTTTGGGATGTTGAAAGTAGTAGAAAAATAATAATTGGAAGGACAATATAAGTAGTTTCACGCAATAAAATCTAATCGACAACTTCCGATCAAAAAGATTGCGAATATTTTTATTTTTATTAGATAAATGCGACGTACGTCGCTGTTTCGGGCCTACAAATGATTTGGTCCTATACAGTAGTTAAAGGACATTGCAATAAGTAGTTTTACGTAATAAAATCTAATCGACAACTTCCGATCAAAAAGATCGCGAATATTTTTATTTTTATTAAATAAATGCGACGTATGCCGCTGTTTCGGGCCTACAAATGATTTGGCCCTATACAGTAGTTGAAGGACATTGCAGTAAGTAGTGTTATGTAATAAAATCTAATCGACAACTTCCGATCAAAAAGATTGCGAATATTTTTATTTTTATTAAATAAATGCGACGTACGCCGCTGTTTCGGGCCTACAAATGATTTGGTCCTATACAGTAGTTAAAGGACATTGCAATAAGTAGTTTTACGTAATAAAATCTAATCGACAACTTCTGATCGAAAAGATCGCGAATATTTTTATTTTTATTAAATAAATGCGACGTACGCCGCTGTTTCGGGCCTACAAATGATTTGGTCCTATACAGTAGTTAAAGGACATTGCAGTAAGTAGTGTTATGTAATAAAATCTAATCGACAACTTCCGATCAAAAAGATTGCGAATATTTTTATTTTTATTAAATAAATGCGACGTACGCCGCTGTTTCGGGCCTACAAATAATTTGGTCCTATACAGTAGTTAAAGGACATTGCAATAAGTAGTTTTACGTAATAAAATCTAATCGACAACTTCTGATCGAAAAGATCGCGAATATTTTTATTTTTATTAAATAAATGCGACGTACGCCGCTGTTTCGGGCCTACAAATGATTTGGCCCTATACAGTAGTTGAAGGACATTGCAGTAAGTAGTGTTATGTAATAAAATCTAATCGACAACTTCCGATCAAAAAGATTGCGAATATTTTTATTTTTATTAAATAAATGCGACGTACGCCGCTGTTTCGGGCCTACAAATGATTTGGTCCTATACAGTAGTTAAAGGACATTGCAATAAGTAGTTTTACGTAATAAAATATAATCGACAACTTCCGATCAAAAAGATCGCGAATATTCGTATTTTCATTAAATTCATGCGGCGTGCGACGTACGCCGCTGTTTCGGACCTATAAATGATTTGGTCCTATACAGTAGTTAAAGGACATTCCAATAAGTAGTTTTACGTAACAAAATCTAATCGACAACTTCTGATCGAAAAGATCGCGAATATTTTTATTTTTATTAAATAAATGCGACGTACGCCGCTGTTTCGGGCCTACAAATGATTTGGTCCTATACAGTAGTTAAAGGACATTGCAGTAAGTAGTGTTATGTAATAAAATCTAATCGACAACTTCCGATCAAAAAGATTGCGAATATTTTTATTTTTATTAAATAAATGCGACGTACGCCGCTGTTTCGGGCCTAAAAATGATTTGGTCCTATACAGTAGTTAAAGGACATTGCAATAAGTAGTTTTACGTAATAAAACCTAATCGACAACTTCCGATAAAAAGATCGCGAATATTTTTAATTTTATTAAATTCATACGACGTACGCCGCTGTTTCGGACCTACAAATGATTTGGTCCTATACAGTAGTTAAAGGACATTCCAATAAGTAGTTTTACGTAATAAAATCTAATCGACAGCTTCCGATCAAAGAGATAGCGAATATTTTTATTAAATTCATGCGATGTATGCCGCTGTTTCGGACCTACAAATCATTTGGTCCTATACAGTAGTTAAAGGATATTGCAATAAGTAGTTTTACGTAATAAGATCTAATCCACAACTTCCGATCAAAGAGATAGCGAATATTTTTATTTTTATTAAATTTATGCGATGTACGCCGCTGTTTCGGACCTACAAATGATTTGGTCCTATACAGTAGTTAAAGGACGTTGCAATAAGTAGTTTTACGTAATAAAATCTAATCGACAACTTCTGATCAAGAAGATTGCGAATATTTTTATTTTTATTAAATTCATGTGACGTACGCCGCTGTTTCGGACCTACAAATGATTTGGTCCTATACAGTAGTTAAAGGAAATTGCAATAAGTAGTTTTACGTAATAAAATCTAATCGACAACTTCTGATCAAGAAGATTGCGAATATTTTTATTTTTATTAAATTCATGTGACGTACGCCGCTGTTTCGGACCTACAAATGATTTGGTCCTATACAGTAGTTAAAGGACATTTCAATAAATAGTTTCACGTAATAAAATCTAATCGACAACTTCCGATCACGGAGATAGCGAATATTTTTATTTTTATTAAATTCATGCGATGTACGCCGCTGTTTCGGACCTACAAATGATTTAGTCCTATACAGTAGTTAAAGGACATTGCAATAAGTAGTTTTACGTAATAAAATCTAATCGACAACTCCTGATCAAGAAGATTGCGAATATTTTTATTTTTATTAAATTCATGTGACGTACGCCGCTGTTTCGGACCTACAAATGATTTGGTCCTATACAGTAGTTAAGGAACATTGCAATAAGTAGTTTTTCGTAATAAAATCTAATCGACAACTTCTGATCAAAAAGATCGCGAGTATTTTTATTTTTATTAAATTCATGCGACGTACGCCGCTGTTTCCGACCTACAAATGATTTGGTCCTATGCAGTAGTTAAAGAACATTGTAATAAGTAGTTTTACGTAATAAAACCTAATCGACAACTTCCGATAAAAAGATCGCGAATATTTTTAATTTTATTAAATTCATACGACGTACGCCGCTGTTTCGGACCTACAAATGATTTGGTCCTATACAGTAGTTAAAGGACATTTCAATAAATAGTTTCACGTAATAAAATCTAATCGACAACTTCCGATCACGGAGATAGCGAATATTTTTATTTTTATTAAATTCATGCGATGTACGCCGCTGTTTCGGACCTACAAATGATTTAGTCCTATACAGTAGTTAAAGGACATTGCAATAAGTAGTTTTACGTAATAAAATCTAATCGACAACTCCTGATCAAGAAGATTGCGAATATTTTTATTTTTATTAAATTCATGTGACGTACGCCGCTGTTTCGGACCTACAAATGATTTGGTCCTATACAGTAGTTAAGGAACATTGCAATAAGTAGTTTTTCGTAATAAAATCTAATCGACAACTTCTGATCAAAAAGATCGCGAGTATTTTTATTTTTATTAAATTCATGCGACGTACGCCGCTGTTTCCGACCTACAAATGATTTGGTCCTATGCAGTAGTTAAAGAACATTGTAATAAGTAGTTTTACGTAATAAAACCTAATCGACAACTTCCGATAAAAAGATCGCGAATATTTTTAATTTTATTAAATTCATACGACGTACGCCGCCGTTTCGGACCTACAAATGATTTGGTCCTATACAGTAGTTAAAGGACATTGCAGTAAGTAGTTTTACGTAAAAAAATCTAATCGACAACTTCCGATCAAAGAGATAGCGAATTTTTTTTTTTAATGCCTTGTTTATATTTTTACGTCCTGGCGGAGTTTAGCTACAGCTACTCTTCCACTCAACCAGGACGGCGAAATGAGATGCCGTTCACCCATCCAAGTGACGGATGCGATGTACGCCGCTGTTTCGGACCTACAAATAATTTGGCCCTATGCAGTAGTTAAAGGACATTTCAATAAATAGTTTCACGTAATAAAATCTAATCGACAACTTCCGATCAAAGAGATTGCGAATATTTTTATTTTTATTAAATTCATACGACGTACGCCGCTGTTTCGGACCTACAAATGATTTGGCCCTATGTAGTAGTTTAAGGACATTGTTATAAGTAGTTTCACGCTATAAAATCTAATCGACAACTTCCGATTGAAAAATTGTAGCTTTTTTCCTTTATAAGTACGTACGTATTTCATATATCTATTAGGAAAAGCATATCGCAAATGCCAGATAAAAATCAAACCACAAATTTGTCATTTCCATTGTTTTCATTGCCGTTGCTGGGCGTTTCTACATATTATAATACTTTATATTGCCGAGGATCCCACGACTTTATCGATGTGGTTGATTTTCGTGCCGTTGCTGGAAACGGCCGTTGCCAGCTTCACACCGATTTGCAGATACTGAAATAATTGGTAAGGAAGAAGAATTATTTACAGATCATATAAAAAAATGTGAGAGACAAATCTGAACCAGCTACTGGAGAAGCTTAATCTTCGTATTAATACACGAATTCATTGGCAGTGAAAAACTTATCTTTCTGAAACGTCTTACAGTCTATTATTGTCTCAAACTGATAGGTGATAGGTGATTTCGGAGCTGTTTCTTTGGATAAATGACAAAACATATAATCGAGAGCACTTTGATACACATGAAAACAAATATGAGGAAATATAAGTTTGTCTTTAATAGTAAATAATTTATTTGCAATTTATAACAACATAGACATAATATCTGAACACCCACAAGAATGAGAGATATGAGTTATAAACTACAAAAGAGGGCTAATAGATAGTAAAATTGATGCAAACTGCCAGCTTTCGAAATAGATGCACATAGCCTAAGTAATAAATTTTGAAAGAAAAAAAATCTGAGTACAAAAAAAAAGAAAAAAATGAAGTACCTATTCAAGTAAATCTTTTATACAACAATTTCTTGTAAGATCTTTTAAATTGATGTAAAGATAACGATTTTAGATTAAAGGGTTTATTTTCATAAAGTAAATGGAGTAAGAGTATGACTTAATATAGCAGTTCGATGAGTTGGAGGTGAGATCAGTCCACGGAAACGAACATTAACATTATGAATGTCACTTCTATAAGTAATTTTTTTAAAGAGATATGGAGGGGTTTTGTACCAGTTGATATTGTGGTAAAGAGAGCCGAGTGCAATTCCCATCGAGATTTCATATCTAGCCAGTTGGCATCTTTTAATTTATGTTAAATTCTATCAAATTTATGAATGCTATATGTAAATCTTATGCATGACTTTTGAATATATTGGATTCTATTTGAGTCTTCGCTGTCAAGCCAAGGACCATAAATAACATTGCAAGAGTTAAAATGACTTAGGACTAACGTGTCTGATAATAAGATTTTAGAAGAACGTGGAATAATATGGCGATTCAGGAATAACGTTTTAAGATTAGTATATGCCCTCTTTAAGCATTTAATTACATGATTTTTAAAGCGCAAATCAGTGTCAACTCTAGACCTAGATTTCTCGCTACCACAAGGTAACACATTGTCATTAATAGTGATTTTCAACAGATCTTGAATTGAGTAACGAAATTTACTTAAGACTAGTACTGTATATTTAAGTGAGTTGGAGCACTCTAGTGCTCGTATCTACGACAAGACGCTTGGGTTCCTGATTAATCATGAGAGAGAGGATATTCATGACAGTCAAAGGAATATTTTATTTGAGTATCATTGGGATATAAATAAACCTTGTCATGAAGAGAAAAAAGAGAATTAAAATTTTCTTTAAGATTACTGTTATAAAAGCTAATTAAATTTGCATCTGGCGCAGTAACGTTAAGAGGGCACAAGAAAATGATTATTTATTAAATCGGAGTTGAGATTGTCGGGTATGGCGAATAGAGGCTGATTTACTATAACTATTAGGTTCATTTAATTTTCGCCAGAGATAACTTTACCATTTGTATAATGTTGGAGACAGTATACCCTAGATATCCTTTTTTCTCACTTCTGACTGGATTAGTAGTGATATTTTAAAATAATTTATAGTAATCCCAGGGGTGTGAATTTTTAGTTTTTTTTTAAATTTGGCTAATGCTTTATCACGAAGCTTCATCATCAATCTGATGTTATCTGTGAGCCATGGAGGTCTAAGTTTTTTTGCTTGAATGTTAAGAATGGGAGCTAATAAAGATCTAAATCATTGTATTAAAATATTCCACTTTATCATTTAAGTCATTGATAAGTATTATGTTTTCAAATGGGGACATTAAAAGAAAATGACCAAGAACATGTTTATCGATGTTTTTTAAATTTCTAAATTTAAAATTTCTCCATGATTCTTTTCCTGCTTTTAGGTAGACTTTACAAAAGATCAACTGGTGATCAGATACATTGAGGACTTCAGTTACACCACTAGTAAAAGACTTGATATAAAATATTTAAGGCACTTTCAGTGTTAAATATTGGATATTCATCCGACAAATGGGCATTGTCAAACCGCTAAAGGTATTACAATTTTCGAGTACCTACATATTCCATATTTTGTAACGGATTTGTTGTCAGCATGTAGCTCAGCATATGAGATTCTAATAACACTCGTATTGAATTTTGACAAATACACCTCCCTCAGAGATCTCTATGCATGTTGTCACGATATTACCCCAATAGTGGACTACATCCAGGAAATTTCACAGAAATTTTATACTCTCAAACTGGGTGACAGCCTGTCGATCCAGAACATTACATAAATTAGACAGTGTAATATCCAACTCAGGATAAAACACTCCCTACCTCCGATCTAGCCAACCTTTCACTTACCACAATTTCCTTTTACTCCACCGTTTCCTACTGAACCACTATATCTTTAATTCTTTCCTGTCTCCCTTTCCATTTCTATTTTTCCTCTTCAAAATTGACTACCTTTTATTAGAGTCAAAACTTGTTTTGGACCAGAGCGTTAGAAAATGGTAGATTAGGCAGCTAGGATGCAGTCACTGCGGTATTTGTCTCGAATGGGTTTTTTCGTTCAGATTTTTTTCATATCAACTACTCAAATTAATTCAGTGTTTCGCTCACTTTTACTAGACAATAAATTTTAATAATTTTGATCTTTTTTCTGAAACTTTTAAAAATTACTACCTTTTTAACTCTTTAATTGCTAGGTCCTGCAATATGCTACACATTGGTCAGATCTCTGGCGCTATGTGTAGTAATATATTACACAAGAGTGTAACATATTATAGGTCTATATGTGACATGCCTGTCTGTGTGGAACAATACAACGTTATCTTTAAATCGCTTATGAATTAAGTTAGTTTTACAGTGACATAAAAAAACATTTTTTTAATTGACAGATTTATTTAATGCATTATAATATTCATATAAATTAAAATTATTGATCCCACCTTATAGAGGTAATTACGAGGGGCAAACCGCTGGGGAAATCAAGTGTACAAATCGGGGGAAATCAAGAGGAAATCTACTGCCATTTTGTTGAAATATACTATGCGCATAGGTAATTCAGTTAATATATTTTGCTTGAAAAAAGGATATTTTAAACAATTTTTCGGTACCATAAGGCCGGCGACATGCTAAGCGTTTTAACCGAACCCTCGTTATAGCGGAACTTCGAAAATCATATAATAACGTTCTAATGTGGCTGTAGAGTATGATAACAAAAGGTTTTCGATTTTCCCGCGAAAAGTGGGTCCAGTTAAAATGCATATATAATATAGAAAATAAAATAAAACCAAGCACAGCTTTTCAGTTATTCGTTTTAAATATTAAAATTATTTTTAGATGTTATTTTAGTGCCTAAATAAATATATCCTAATACCTACTTGAATCTTACACTTAAAACGTGATCCCTAATGTGATATTTCAAGGAATAATTTTTACTAATTTGAAAAATAAACATATTGAAAAAATGTAGTTTAAGAAATAATGGTGGCGTACTGAAAACTTCACTGACAAATTTAAAGTAGAATCATAATACTCGATTATACTCGATGACTTCTTCATCGTCTAATATAGTCGTCTGCAATTTTACTCTGCAGATAAAAAAGGCAACAAAAACTTTACGAACTCATTAATAATGCTGTTGAACCATTCGGTATGATGTCATCAAGCACACTGACGTGAAAACCTATAAAGGTAAGTGTTTCAGTTCACGGGCAAAAGGGTACAGAGAGTAACAGTGAGGTCATAAAGTTTGTATTGCGTTTTTTTATCTGCAGAGTAAAATTGCAAACGACTGTACTAAGCGGATAAACCTCTGGAACTACACTTCATTTTACCGTAAATATTTCACTTTGCTTCACTGTTATTATTATGCTCGTTTTTGTGCCATTGTTTTACTGTGATTATTTTGCTATAAGCGAAGCCATAAGTATTTCTTGTGCCGTTGGTAAGTCGAGTAAGTATCAATTGTGACAAAAACGTAAAATTGTATAGGGTTTGATCGGTTAGTGAGGTTATGCTGGCCTTATAATAATGTAGTGCTGACATAGATTTCAAATTGGTATGTTCTTGTTATAGAGCGTTGAGTAGATCGTAATTTTTGCTCGTGTTCGCCTTGCGAGATTTTAGTATATTCTTACGTTTGAAATGATGTAGATTACGAAAATAAAGGATTATTCAATTTCGTCGGTATGTCTGACTGTCTTTTGGTGCTATAATTAAAAAACTTCCATATACTAATATATGGAATCTTGTGTTATACAGTTGACGCTATTGTCAAGGAAGAAATCAAATGCACATACATGTGGCCCACTTTCAAAGGAAACATTGCTGTAAAAAATTTGTTTATTAACCGATCTTAATGGTTTTTTTTTCAGGGTTCTGTAGCCAAATCGCAAAAATTGAACCTTTATAGTTTCATCACGTACGTTCGTCCACAGCCTTATAACTCCTCCATCTTTCCATCAATTATGATGAAATTTTACAGGCAGGTGTCTTATGTGAACCGCCACAAAATCGCGTAATGAAATTACGAAAAAAATTATTTAGGGTTAGCTTTCCATGCATGGAGCAGACGGATGAAAATTTTTTTTTGACGTATCCCATAGTCAGGTCTTTAAAAATACAATAAAAGTTCTTAAGTGATTTTTTCCTTAGGTGAATATTTTGCGAGATATAATCTCCTAAATTCGTTAATAATGTGACCCCTCCTCTAACTTTCCAACCATGTAATTAAAAAATCTGAGAAAATCAAGATAGAAGCACTTTATAAATACTTAACGAAAATTATTTAAACAAGATACTCGACAAGATATGTTAACAAGTTTTTTAGTTATCCGCAATTATCAGTTTTCAATAGATAGATAGATAGATTTATTTTCGTACTAGGGACAACATACATTGTATTGTACAGGTCAGTGAATGTGAGCTTCGGCGTTCAGCAGAAGCCCACGTTTACAAATTACAATAGTAAAAATATAATAAAAAAAAATAGAAAAGTAAAGTGGTATAAAAGAACAATGTACAATTAAAAGAGCCTTGATACTACATTAATGTGAAATATGAAAGATAAAAAACAGATTAAAATCAAAGAATTACATTAGAATTTCTTCGCACCCCAGAACCGCCGAACCCCTCACAGGAAGGCAGCCACATTTATCTCATCCATACTATATGGTTCTAACTGAATTAATACCTTCTTGACTGTTTTTTTGAATAGGTGTAGACTTTTTATTTCTTTTATGTGTCTGGGTAAGCAGTTATACCATTGCAGGCATTTATAATAACAGCCCTTTTCAAGTAAGGTACTCTTATGGAGTGGGTAGCAGAAATTATATTTATACCTTGTGTGATGTTGATGTTCTATAAGGGCATCTTTAAAGATGTCTCTGTTGATATAGACAAAACACAGACTTTCATATACATATACCCCGGACAAAGTTAATACATTAAGTGTTCTGAATAGACCGCGATATGAATCGCTTATTCTGCGTTCTGTCATTATCCTGATTACTTTTTTCTGGAGCTTAAAAACCTGACTGTGTAAGCCACACCAAAAGAGTATTCCATAGGTCATTATGGAATAGAAATTACCATAATAACCTGTTAATAGGGTACTCTCGTCTACAACTTTTTTTAATTCCTTAATAGAGTAGCAGACCTTGCTGAGTTTTGCACATGGTCCGACCAATTCATATACTGATCAATAGCGACCCCCAAAAATTTAGTTGACTTTGTGAAAGCGACGTCTACATCATTAATTATAATTTGTGCCGGATAGGTGTTGTCATTTCTACTGTGCCTGAAAAGTATACAATTGGTTTTGCTCATATTTAACAATAATGAATTATTATAAAACCAATCTGAGATTAGTGACATACTTGTCAGTGTCTTGTCTGCTATCATGGCAAAAGTTTTTCACAAATTAAAACATTTGTATCATCTGCGTATTTCGTTAGCCTAATTGTGTCATCTGTAATTACTGTCGATAGGTCGTTTACATATAGTATGAATAAAATCAGGCCCAGTACACTACCCTGTGGAACTCCCATATTTATGCCTTTTAGTTCTGAATAATAGTCAATACCATTGTCTTTAATATTTACTTTTTGAAAACGTCCTTTGAGGTAGATATTAAACCAGTCATGCGCTTGTCCTCGTATACCTATTTTTTCCAGCTTATTTAAAAGTATGTCATGATCAACACAGTCAAAAGCCCTAGAGAGATCCAAAAAAATGCCAAGAGCAAGGTATCCTTCATCCAATGATTTTAGTATCTTTTCAACAAAGCTGAAAATCGCAGTCGTTGTTGATTGTTTGAAAGCCATGTTGGTTAGTAGAGATAATTTTGTGAAGGTTAAGAAAGGATAGCAATCTTGTACTCATGGTTATTTCAAATACTTTAGAGAAGCTCGATAGCATGCTTATTGGCCTATGATTTCCCATTTGAAGTGAGTCTCCTTTATTATATATAGGTTTAACGACTGCAACCTTCAACCCTGCTGGAAAGACACCTTTTGACAGGGAATCATTAATAATGTATGTCAATGGTCCGACTATGAGAAGACTGACATTTTTCAACAATATATTGGAGATATGGTCATCTCCAGCAGATACTTTGTTTTTAGCAGCACTATGGAACCCTTAGTTGATGCATGTACACTCACTTGGCCAATTCTTTTAACAAATCATCAAAACCTTTACTTTCTGACAAAAATTTAGATATGATTCAATTTTCAAGGCCTATTGCGATTTTTTTCAATGTCAAAAATTAACAAGTTTGATTAGCGATTTTTTTGGTTGAAATTCCAAATAGAACACTAGATTCAGTAAGCTCTCAAATGGGTAAGTCCCAAATTTCATGAAAGAACATTGAATATTGACAGATTTAAAACAAAATTATTGTAGGCAGTTATTTTATACAGTGTGTTCCAAAAGAAACGCATAAAATTAATAATTTTTCTTCCGTTTTGTGTTCAAAAATAATACAAAAACACATCAATAAGTAATATCAGATTTGAGAGGTTACTGAATTCAGTGGTGTAGTTAATATTTCAATTAAAAAAATCGTTCATTAAATTTGTTAATTTTTGACATTGAAAATAAAAGTCATAACGAATTAAAAGAATGATTGTCATAAAATGTAATTTCAAAGTCCAGTATTAATGTAGAAAAAAATCAAAGGAAATCAGGGGAACTCAATCAAGATTTTCCCAGAAAGGGAAATGAGGTGTACAAATTGAGCCTAGCAGTTTACCCCTCGGGTAATTAATTATTTTTTCTTCAAACGTCAGAAAATCATGACATTAAAGTTCGATATTTCAGACGACTGTGCGTTGCCATTAGCAACGGATGGAAAAGTACTTTTTCTTCCACTCGAGCAGACTTTTACTTTCGTTGCTAATGCCAACGCACAGCAAAATTTTTTATCTTTATTTTTTTTATAGCTAATTGACGTTTGAAGAAAAAATAATATGTCTTATTGGGAGTAAAAGCCACTTTGCCAGATTCAGTTCGTTTGTCCGGCGAACCTACAGACTCGTCACAAAAGTATCACTTTTACTCCTAATAAAACAATACTATGTTATAGCAGCATGCCGTCCAATTACCTGATAAAAAACCTTTTAACTTGTGAACCTATTTTAATTTTAAAAAACAGATTTATTGTGAAGTACATAACGATAGTATCATTTTATCATTATGGATTTATGGACCGATAAAACAAACCCTTGAGGGTGTACTAGATAAGAAAAATATCCGTAATTGAACTATTTTCTAGTACCTGACATCAATATAAAGTTTAAAAAAATGTTTATCACAGAGTTAAAGCATTCTTAATCCAGCCCAAATATTTGGCCACATCGGTGAAGACGACGTAATGCGCCGAGTCGCACTTGAATTGATTCTGAAGAGCCACACTTATTGAAACCAATCCTCTTATCTGCCAAATGGGGTTGTTAACATTAGATCCAGCCTTGGGCAAAACCAGTCCACCACCGGAATCACCATTGCAAACTGATGTTCCTGTAGAATATATTTAAACAGATATTTTACTAATTTTTGTAATATTGACTAACTACAATTAATAGTGTTAGAGACAACTTTTTATACCGATCAAGCTTGAATTAATCAAATATAAGGATAAAATCAAGACAAATACCTATGAAGGTAATAAAGGAGGATGTTAGAAAAGGCCGATTTTCCGACTGAATGGAACCTGAGGTATCTGTGAACCTTATAGATGTGGAAGAACTTTCTCAATTTATATTAAAGAGTAATTACAGCTTTTAGTTACGATTACGATAGTCTGTATGTTTTGGTGTGTATCTAAATGTTAAAGTTTGTAATCATTGAGGACAAATTGTAGACGTTTTAGAGCAACGCTATAAATTTTTCATGAAAGAATCATTGACGAAATTTCTTTTAATTTTTTGTTTTCTTTATATCTGGTGATTCAGTTTGGTATTCGCGCTCCTGTATCTTTTTTATTTCAACAATGAATTAAACAAACCATCTATATTTGTAAATCATTTGTCAAGCTCTAGCATATGTCGCTCTCAAATCATATCTGTGATCACATATGCCGAAGTAACGATAGTCAACTTTTTTTTCAAATAGTATGCAATACTTTTTCGCCAATTATTGTAGAGGTTTTCTTTCTGCATTCAAAAAATTCTGGAATGTCACAAACTGCAACCATATAAAATACACTTACATCAGGGCTTGCTTCCTGGAGATTATGAGATGTCTAAATTTTGTAGCATGGTTGGCAGTTGCTCAAGAAATGGCTCTCTTAGATCGTATCATGTGATCAGATGAATTGCGTTTCCATAATAATGGAATAATCAATCGACATAACTGCCATTACTGGTCTCAGAATAATCCTCACTAATAAACTAAATTCCCAAAGTATCTGGGGAATTAATGTATGATGCGGAATTCTTAACAGACAAATTATTAGACCAAAGTTTTACGGAGGCATACTTTTGGATCATTGTGTATAAGTTGTGATGTAATCTTTATTTTTTTATATATTATATAACTTTTATGATACTGTTTTGAGCTATTTTTACTTGTTTCATTGTGTTTTCATGAGGAAGTTATAGTCCATTTCCAGGAAATTTGTGAAAGAGTGGAAAATGTGACAAAACTACTTAACAACTAGTTTGTCATTGATCCGCAGAAAACAAAACATAGGTGACAGGGGAAATTTTGTTGAAACCAATGTCTGGTGAAATACTTACCTGACAGTTTGTAACATCACTAATAATGCTTCATTATCATGATCCTGAAATTCAATATGGCAAGTGGCGCATCCAATGTAGCTGATCCGAATTGAAAAAACTAATGGAAACATGAATACCAATACATTTTACGTAGAGTGTTGATTCGATACACCAACAAATCAGAAAACTATCCAAGTATAAACAGTCATTGTCCATAATAACCCTAAAAGAAAATGGCAAATTCTACAACCACCTTGAAAAAGCAGAACTGTTTGTTGAACATTTTGAATAGATTAAAAGTGGACCACAATAAAATATGCAACAAGGAAAGCTGCAGCTTTTTCCGTTGTAAACAAATCATAGACAAGAAATTCGGAAGAACTCACCCTTTATTAAATATCTATATCAGCTACACGAAATGTGGGGAGAGAACTAACCCAAGATATTTTTAGAATCACAGGGACGGCCGAGATAATTTTGAATTTCTTACAATTACGAAATTTTATGTGTAAATTTTAGCTGAAACTGTACAGTTAAAAAAAATTGTCCATAATTTGCTCAAAGCGACCAGGTTTATAAATACAAAAAAATTGAACGGAGATTCATTAAATGAAACTACGCATTTCATTATTTAGACTTTTACTATACAAGTCCAGACCTGAGCAAAATCCCACCAGCGACATCAAGCAGTTTGTAAAGCTATACAAAGTACACCCTTATATTACATTATCTCTCTCTCTTTCTCAAGTACATGGTAAAAGATAGAACACTAGGACTTATGTGATTTATTTATATTTATATTCTACTCTCTATAAGGGGCATCCATTAGATGTTCTCTTTAATAAGATTGTTGCTTTTGATTTGCATTAAGACAGAGAATACCCTGTAGCTTTCCTTGTTCAACGTTTTATTGCGGTTGAGGACTTTTTAAATAATCTACTTTAGAAAACGATAATGAGTATGATAAAATAAATTATGAAGACATAAGGAATTGTTCCAACTACCGTTTTTCAGAAGAACTTTAGGACAAAATAAAATAAGTGAGGAGACATATTTTGAGTTATTAAATAAACAAAAAAACACAGCCCACGTTTTCGAAAAGAGCATAAAATTCTGAGTCGAAAATATGTAGCATATCCTATACTTAAACCTAGCCGTTTCAGAGATATTTGACATTTTATAGAAAATTTGACAGGTGCAACGGTTTGCAAGAACCATTATAACTTTCTTTGTGTAAAAGATCCTCATTTGCTTCTTGTCACGTAAAAAGAACACAAGGAGAACTACGTTCTACAACTGAAATAAATTCAATAATATCATACCAAGTGTTCCGTTTTTCGCGTTACATTTTGTCAACTTCAAATCGCGAGAACTTGTTTAGGTCAAATGGAACACCCTGTATTTTTTTACGTCAAGTTGTGTAAAATTGAATTCCCTTTTTTCTGATATTAGCATTGTGGGGGTTAAAGTTACAACTTTTTGAAATATTTGCAATTTTATTAGAAATTCATGAATTATTGTAATCATTTCATCAATATAGCCATGAAACATTTTTTATCAGCACGACAGTGCTCCCCCACATAACGCATATTTAATTAATAATTATTTGCAAGAAACTTTTTATGATCAATGGATTGCCAATAATGGACCTTTCTTATGGCCTCCTCGCTCTCCCAATTTATCACTTCTGGTTTATTTCATTTGGGGAACTATTGAAAATAAAGTTTATGTGAGCCCATTAACAACCATTGAAGATTATATGCAAAGAGTAAGAAATGCATTTCAAAACATATCACAGGATTCAATTAGAAGAGCTACCCATGAGGAACTAATCCGAAGGTGCGAAAAATGTGTCGAGGTTCGAGGGCGGAATTTTGAGCAATTATTAAATTAAAATGAAATCATATTTTAAATTGATCTTATCTCTGCTATTTTAGTTCATGCCATATCATCAATTCGATTAATACGCATGTTACAGTGTTAGTGTTATTTTGCGTTTTTGTGGATATCAAGTAGCAAATGTGCTGCAAGTTCTTGATGTTACTTTATCACATTCTCCATAAATAATAAACAAATTTAAAAAGTTTTCGTTGGTATAATTTAAACGTGCTGGCATTTTTTGACATAAGATAATGACTGATTGTTTCTAATCATGGCTATTTTGATGAAATGATTACAACAATTCATGAATTTCTAATAAAATCGCAAATATTTCAAAAAGTTGTAACTTTAACCCCCACAATGCTAGTATCAGAAAAAAGGGAATTCAATTTTACACAACTTGACGTAAAAAAATACAGGGTGTTCCATTTGTCGTAAACAAGTTTTCGCGGTTTGAAGTTGACAAAATGTAACGCGAAAAACGGAACACTTGGTATGATATTATTGAATTTATTTCAGTTGTAGAACGTAGCTCTCCTTGTGTTCTTTTTACGTGACAAGAAGCAAATGAGGATATTTTACACGAAGAAAGTTATAACGGTTCTTGCAAACCGTTGCACCTGTCAAATTTTCTATAAAATGTCAAATATCTCTGAAACGGCTAGGTTTAGGTATAGGATATGCTACATATTTTCGACTCAGAATTTTATGCTCTTTTCGAAAACCCTAAAATATATAGGGTGTTCCATTTGAAATAAGCAAGTTGGTATCGACTTCGGGTATAAGCGGAAGTGCCAGCTGCTTGTAATTATTGTGTTGGATTGGCCACACCGACATTAGTATTTATCTAAATTTTCAAAATTTTCTGATGCGTACTTTTCTCTATATCGATCGATTCAATTCCCGGTGAGAGACCATGTATTGGCATTCGTTTTCATAAAAAAATCAGTTGGGCCATATTGGATACACAATCCTTAATTTCAGAGTCCTACTATTGAAACATATTAGCAACATTACAAACTAGTTAAACTACAAACCTAGTTATCTCGCGGTTTCCAGTAGTTTTACTGAAATTTTTATCCTTTCCACAAACCCCCATAACTTCCACATCTCATACGGCTCACAGATACCTGTGGAACTCAAATTTCAGGTTCCATCCGTAGTTGAAAAATCAGCCTTTCTTTAACATCCTCCTTTTTATTTGCGGCTTGAAATTTGTGCAAACAGTATCGCCAAATAAAAATCAATTTTCTAGAAGCCGTCTTTACCTCTTTTTTTAAAATAATTATTTGATCGTTATGTCTAATTGAATGTCAGAACTGATTTGAAATTAACTATAATGTCTAAAACATAGGAACCTGTTTTCAGAACAATAATAAATCACTCATTAGAGCAAAACGATTCCAAAACCAGAGTATAAATAAGAAGAGGAAAAATTTTGCCCTTGGCTCTATTAGTCTATTCTGAACTTGGTTAATTTGCACTTATATATTGTTAGAATTGGATGTCGAGTTTAAAAATTAAGCAGTGTAACATCAAATGTATTTTGAAAAATTCGCATAGTTTTCTTTTTTTTTGATAGCGACAACCTATGGGGATGATTTTGGATCACGTTTTGAATTGTTTGAGTGGCACACTGAACATTGGACATGAGCATGTTGAAATCGTCAAGAAAGTTGACCAAACTGTGAATTATGACGAAAGGATTCTTAAGACAAAGCTCTAGTTTGCAATGCTATTCTCCCCAAGTATATTTGAAAAACGTACATAATTGACCTATTTTCTAATGCCTTACATCAATATAATGTTAATTTTAAAAATTATTTGTATATAACTGTGTTATACTGTTTATAACATAGTTTTGCAATCATAAAATACCTCTACTTGTAGTACTAGTAAAATAAAGTCACTTTATTTTACAAATTACTTTAGGAGTACTGTAAAGAGGTACTTTATGTTCATAAAACTACAAGGTGGTTAGGTAAAACTCTCAGACCTATTACTGGGAAGTTAAAAGCGACATTCAATTGTTGTAAACATCTGTAAATGTTAAAGACTACATTTTGAGGTTCAAATGATTTTGTTGACAGTTACGGTATGACCGTTGCGACATCTATTAAAAATGTTTTAATGACGGGAAGTTTGAAAATATATTATTCCAGTATAGTTCAAATTAGAACTTGAAAACTACATCAAAACAACATTACTTTAAAAAAATACAAAACATGTGAATAAATATAAGGACATATTAACTGACCAGAAAAAATAAAGATAAAAATATCCGGATACAAATTCGTCAACGCTAGAAAGCATTTTCTAATAAAAGGTTTTTAATTGTCTTTTTTAAATAATTTAGAGCAATTTATTTCTCGTATATGTTTAGGTATACAGATTGACGTAGTTATATTTTGGGGAATGTTTAAACGTTGTCGTTTTATATGAAGGAATTCTTAGTGATGCTCCATGTCTTGTTTTGTATGCATATGTATTAGATGATACTTTGCTAAAAATATTTACATTTAGTTTAGTATGCATTAAACATTTAAATATATATAGGGTGGACCATTAATAATAGGCCATAGTTCAAAGGTAGATTCTTTGGACCAAAGTATGAGAATATAACCAAATATGCTTTAGTAAATTTGTGCTGTTGAAAAAGGTAGAGGATACCTATCTTCTCCAAAATTAGTAAAGAAACAGTTTTTAATCTAAAAAACAATTTATGTATCGCATCACACTAACCCATAGAGGGCGCCTCATGAGCTATACATGATGATGTTCCAAGTTCCAGCGGATGTAATATGGTTCCAACAGGATGGAGCACCATCACATTACCAAATCGATGTCCGGCAATACCTTGCCTTAACATTTCCAAATCGGTGGATAGAGGGGCGAGGATTGCTAGAATGGCCAGCACGTTCTCCTGACCTTACACCCTCAGATTTCTTCCTATATGGATATGTGAAAAGTATGGTATATAAAACTAAGCCACGCGATATAACTGGCTTAAGAAGAAGAACAACAGATATGGTTAGGTCGGTCACACCTCAGATGTTGGAAAACGTTAGAGGACATTTTTATTTACGATTAGGATACTACAAAGATGTTCAAGGAACTCATTCTGAACATTTGCTACATTAAAATTAAGATTTTTTTTAGTTTGCTATTGTGAATTACGTCACATGAATTAATTTTTTAACCGTTAATTGTTGCAATAAATATTAAAACCATAGCATTTTTTAATGGAGAATGAAAATACCTTTCAAATGTGGTATCACAAGCCCCTACTTCCCGTTTAAAAATTGAGGCGTTGCGACTGCCACTCGAAGGGGGTTAAATTTAGGGATGAAATTTGTATGTTGCAGGATGTCATTTCAGAATCCAAAATCGACATGTGATTTTTTATAATATGCACAATAATTGAAATATTTGTATTTTGATGTGTTGTGATAGTACTTGTATTTGCCACAACCATAAACCAAGGTCACAGAATGGTCAGGCAACCACACCATAATTCTCAACATCGTTTGAATTCAGAACATAGTTTTTAGGAGCACTTATCAGGGTTGGCATGTTTAAAACATGGCACTGTGGTTTAGAAAAATGTTTAAAACATATTTAATACACAATGCAATGTTTTAAACAACTGTTTAAAACACAGTGCAATGTTTTTAACAAATGTATTATTTTAGAGTTTGTGGAAAAGTGCCGATGATGGTCTCACATACTGGTATACCGTTTAAGAACGCTATCTGTCATCAAGTAGTAGTAGCAGATACAGTAACTTAGTATCATTTAATTTTAGTTGAAGACAGTTTTAAACCTGTTTTAAACATACCATTTAAAACTTGAAAAAAAAAAACTGTTTTAAACAAAAAAATACTGTTTAAAACAAAAAAAAAAATGTTTTTTTATTTAATATAAAAGAAAAACTATTTTTTTTCCAACCCTAGTACTTATTCACTGGCGTCTACAAGAATTGATATTGCTTTTACTTTCCAAGTGATCGGTCTGGCGAGTTTTAGCCGGATCGCCCTGTATATGGCCTTGATAGCAATTTTTTTTCAATAATGAGTCAATTTTAGCAATTGAACCTAAAGCTCTGTATGAAACTTCTCCATAATAAGACTATTGAATTCATTCTCTTTACAGCTTTGCCCGCTGTACTCGCTCGACCATAAATTGAACTCATTCAATAAATCTTTACATTATGGACTTGTTACATAAATAGCTATTATTACAGAGTTAAAGCATTTTTTATCCAGCCCAAGTATGTGGCCACGTCCGTGAAAATGACATAATGTGCCGAGCCACACTTGAATTGGCCCTGAGGAGCTAAGCTTATTGAAACCAATCCTCTTATCTGCCAAGTGGGGTTGTTGGCTTTAGATCCAGCCTTGGGCAAAAATAATCCACCTCCCGAACTGCCATTGCAAACTGATGTTCCTGTAGGGTGTGTTTAAACAAATATTTTACTAATTTTTGTAACAGTGATATCGTTAACTACAACTAATGGTGACAGCTCCTTAACTCAGTATATTCTGTGACAGATTTGGAATGTTCCTTATTCGACACGAGTGGAGAGTTTGCCACTTGAGGTGAAAAGCTAGCAGAATGATCTAAGAGTGTGGAATAGACATTCCAAATATGTTACAGGCTACACTTTCTCTATAAGTATAACTTTAGGTCATTAAATTATAATAATTGTGAATAAAATGTGTACTATAAATCTATCTAAACCTCGCTCATTTATAACTGTCAACAAAATAAGAAAACAATTGATAAATGAGGAATACAACTGTTACTGTATAGTTAAATAATTTGGTAATATGTGTCACTGTCATATAAGTAGTATGTAGTTCAATCTAAATAACAATAATACAAATGTTTTAAGATAATATTAGAATATCAACATCAGTTATTACATATTTATTACTGAAACGAAATTCAGTTGCGTAATGCTAATAAACAATTTAGGCAATTCATATAACACTCTCCTGTGTTGTGAATTATATAACTTTCAAATTTACTGATCTCCATATCTCCACTCGTATTCATGATATCACAATATTATATGGCCTATGTCCAGTCAAGATCTGTTGAACAGTGAACCCTTTATTGAAATCGAGGTAGATCAGTTAACATCTTATACTTTGTGTAACAGCCAACAGATCTCTCTACTGGTACTCATTCTATAATAAGTGTTAGAATGTAGCTATTTCATAATTAAAAATTGCTTGTATTATGAACAAAGATATACAACGAATCATTAGCCAGAGAAGAACAAGAACATCCTACAACTATGTGTGCTTTCTATTCATTGTTGGAGCCACCAATAGGTTCAAAAGTATTTTATCGAAGAAGAAAATACAACAGTTGCACTCCACAAACATTCCTAGACTATTAAAAAAAGATGTCGACCAACTGGAGTGTATATGTGAGAAGAGTTACATTGGAAAAACAGGGTGGAGTATCCAGTGCAAAATCGAAGAATATCAGACTCGGACACACAGATAAGTTGGCAGTGGCAAAATATGTTTATGACGATAAGAACCATAAAATCAACTACGGGACAGTCAAAATATTGGACATGGCATTATCTAAGAATTATTAAACTATCACTAGACATTAAAAACAAAAATATTTTCAACAGAGAAGATGGGTATCGGCTGAGTAACACATGCCAAGTACCAATAGTTTCAACAATCATGGCCAACGAAGCATGAAGATTGAGCAACGAAACAAAGTAGGCAAAGGTATATAATGAGGAGCAGCACATAATTTCAGTCTTTTGAATCTCTTTGAAGAAGCTGACAGTATGATCAGCAAAACATTAAGTCAACCAACGACCATGGCAAAACCTTGCAGAAACTGCTTCACTGGATAACAGTCATGAAAGCCTGCATTCTACATTTGTACGTAAAAGTCATCTCTGAAATTTTAATTTCTAAAAGTATTATTCATTACGAGATGTGGCTATTCCAATGCTGGACAATAAATAAGTAGGTTGGAGGAATAAGAGGAAGAGATTCTAGTTGCCATCCAGTCTATTTTGAACTTGGTTATTGTAAATTTTTTTATTGTATAGATTTGAAAACCAAGAAAATATTACAGACAATTTTTTTCTACTGCTTCAAATATGGCTGTAATCAAGTAAATTCAGAACACTTACACACCATGTATTTCTAATAAAACACCTTCCTACTGAGATGCTAGACTCTTTAGGTTCTTTTTTTAATTTGATGAAAAATACAGACACAAAAATGGTTGCGACCAGTGCATCATAGTATCATGTAACTAACTCTAAAGTTTCGCGCTTATAAGTAATCTATATTATATTCATACCATTTTTAAAGCCTGCACAGAATGTGTGATCCGAAGTAAATCTTGAATAAAAGTCGGGGAACGAATAAATACATGTCTCCTGTGATACGATAGGCATATGGGCCTTGGTTAGTTCTTCTGTGACTTTTCCAGTTTCATCAAATCCCCATCCTACTACCGTTCCTAAAAGTATATGTGAATTGTGAAATTAATTTGTAATAAATGAATTGATTTCAAACAGAAACATATTGAACTATTTTGAAGCACCTAACATTGAGGTAGCAAAAGAGAAGCGGTGGCGTATCATCAAATATGTCTGACTAATATTTATAATTACATTGAAATTAAAATACTATCAATTAAAGGGAACAGGTATCAAATATCTCATCCAAAAAATTATAATTTCTTAATAGTGGGGTCGATCTGGCATTAAAAATGGCTTGAAACGGACTCATTTTTTTTCGAATTTATTTTTTGGTGATGTTATGAAGTCGGACCCCCTCTATTATCCGCTGGTCAAACTTTTCACGAGGAGGGGGGGAAATTTACACGTAAAGATAAGGAAAATCAGTTTTTCGGACATAACTCGTTTGGTTTGATTCGGATCGAAAAAGTGCATAGGGATTAAATGAAGTGCTCTCGAATGCGCGTAAACAGAATTTTGACTCGTCGAAATCGGTCCAGCGGTTCCCGAGATATTGCGATTTGAAAGTACGAATTTGTGTACGGATTTTTCGCTGCGGCGAGAGCCGTTTTCGCGTTTTTTCGGGGAAGAAAGTGATTTGGCGATTGTTTTTTTCTTCCCCCATAGACACTCAGGACTTCAGTACTGTATTCAAATTTCAAGTCGTTAGGTTTATTAGGGGGGAGGGGGAGGGGTAAACGTAAATGAAATTAAAACTGCTGTAACTTCCGCAATTTTTTCCGCAAATCGCGCAGCAAACGTGACATTGTGTACTAATGTGTCTACTTTGAGTACCGCTCATGTATTTTCAATTTTCGCCATAAATAAACAAATGGTTGCGAAATAACCAATTTACTGTTGTTATTATTTTCAGAAAAAGTCATTTTTGCCAGGAAGGAAAGTGGTGGGGGAGATTTTGTTTTCGCCATTGAATGTGGAATTTTTTTCGCTTTGATTTAAGCCCATCCAGATTGCGATCGGATCATTAGGAGGGGAGAGTGGGGGGGGGGGCGCAAATTTTTTGCCCTGTAGAAGGAAAAGGGTTAGGGACTTCAGACCAGGCTCATTTTCAAGGGCAATCAATTCAATTTCAAGATTTTTTTACCCCGAAGCTCTAATTTCATTAGGGCCTGCACGCGCGCGTGATACGTTTATAAAAACGAGTGCGGCAATTCAGCAGCCATGCAGCGAGATGCCGGAGGATGAGCCTAGCGCTCCCACTTCTCTCCCTTCTCTCTCACAAATACACGTCCCACTCCGCTCGTCCGTTTTTATAAATGTATCACGCGCGCGTGCGGCCCTAATGAAGTTAGAGCTTCGGGGTCAAAATCTTGAAAGATCAATGCCCTTGAAAATGAGCCCGGCCCGAAGACCCTAACCCTTTCCCTTCTACAGAGCAAAAACTGCGGGCCCTCCCCTCTCCCCTCGTAATAATCCGATCGCAATCTGGTCGGGCTTGAATCAAAGCGAAAAAAATTCTTCATTCGATGGTGAAAAAAAAATCTCCCCCACCCCTTTCCTTCCTGGCGAAAAATGACTTTTCTAAAAATAATAACAACAATAAATTGGTTATTTTGCAACCATTTGTTTATTTATGGGGAAAATTGAAAATATATGAGCGGAACTCAAAGTAGGCACATTAGTACACAATGTCAGGTTTGCAGGCTCTACAGTGCAGAACGGTTACTCCTTTAGAACATGATGTAAAAAAAATTTGTAATAAGATATTTTACATATTTTATTATAAATTAGCTGTAAAATTTAGAGATACCCTGTATAGGTTCAAAACATATCCCTACTACCTCAATATTTGGAGGTAGCGCAAAATAATTTTGGACAAATATACAACCTTGTTTTCCAACAACCCTTTCCAGGGTGTTTTGGTCCTCCCATAGGCAAATTGGTCTTACATAATCCGTTACATCAGCCGCCTCTGTTAATTTTAATATGGCCAAATCATTGCTGAACGTCTGAGAAGAATACTTAGGGTGGACTATTATTTTTCCAATATGCTTATCCTGTATTCCCGGATTGGACCATGTTTTTAGGTAATATTTGCCTAAAAATACAATATAATTCAATAAAAAATGTAAATTGTAAAGTGCTTTTGAACTTACCTAGATAAACGACTAGATTGCCAGGAGACAAGGTAGTTTGGCTTTTCCTCCGAGTCACACAATGGGCGACAGTTATCAAGTGATACCTAGTGATCAAAGAAGCGCCGCAGATGTAGGTTAGATCTATACCTTTGGCATGGTACAATGCTGCATGCCAGGGAAATTCTCCTTCTTGTGTTGCTTGACCATGCGTAATTAGGGGTCTTGGTTGTTTCTGAAAATTACCCAGTAACTTAAAATATTACATTAACTACCGAGTCCATATTCTCGAAGTAAGAGAACGGGAACGTTTCCCATTCACATCCTCTTCACTTTTAAGGCTATTGAAGCAAAATTTAATAGGAACAATTTTTTTTAATATGTAAGCCCATTATCATGCAAAATTCTACAGTAAGCGTTCAGAATTACTGGAAATAGTCCACAATAGTTCGGTCATAAAAGAAAAAATATTTTTCCTGGCAAATGCGAAGTTAAATAGTCAACAAAACGCATATGTGCAAAAAAAATTGAGAAAAAAAATTGCAACGGCTGCAATTGTCAAATTAAAGTTCCGTGATAATGGCGAAGCCCACGTTTTCTAATTGGATTGACATCAGCTCTGCCTCCACTCCACATGCGCTTATCTTGCATAGCACAAGCAGCGAGTTACTATAATATTTCAGTTTTGTGACTTTTATCGGTGGAGTTTTCATACGGATACAATGCAACAGGGGTACCAGAAAGCCGATTCCCAAAACTTACCACATGTAATGTGCAGATGGTCTTTGATTTTTTAGCAAAGAATGCGAACCTAAAACAACCTCAAAGCAGCGGTGCTAAAGTGATACGGTAAGTACTTACTTGTGGCATATTACTTCCATGCCCAGTGGAAATATAGTAACGCAAAAAAATATAATTTTTTTTGTTGAAGTAGACTCAAAATGTCATGAAATGTCGAGATTATAATTTTGTGCGAAAAAAAATTGCCTGTGTCGGTCTGTAACTTTTTTTTTGCGCACGTTTACTCTGGAACCGTTTATGATATTGACATGAAATTTGGTACATTTATGTATTATAATGAGGTCCACAACTAGATTATATTTTGATCTAATTCCGTTGAAGGGTTCGGTGGTAAATGGGGTAAATAGGTAAAGCAAGCAGGTAAGAGTCCATAAAATTGCAATTTAGGGCATGTACGAAAAGTTAAGGTCTCAAAATTTTTTTTTGGCACCATCACCCCCATTGCCACCCACAATACCATCCACACTATTATTAAAGGCAGTAAAAAATTTAATTGAGATTTAGTGTGTACGAGAACCAAGGGCCTCTAAAATTTTTTTGGCATTTCTGACATTGCTATGTCGAGTTTAAATTCCATATAGTTTTCCATGTCTTTCACCAACTGTATGCAAAAAGAGCAAACTAAAGGTAATTACTGAAAATAATCCTCATGGCAGTAGAAAACCGTTGTCAGAGAAACTTATTTTACATCTCTCTTAGCGGCTGCAAACCACTTTTGCCGTTGTTTCGCGGCTATAGGGACAGTCACAAACATTTTAAGAGGGGTTTTAGTTGACGTATTAATTGGGGTACAAAACATCACTTTATTGTTGGCATTTTGTTTACCAATCCACACTATTTTGTACATTTATATTGTATTTACTTATCTATGTACTTGTTGGTCATATTATTACTGTTTGTGAAATGGATTTTAAAATTTTTGTGACATATTTCTTCAAATATGTTGTACAATCATTCTGATGAATAATCTATCTATCTATTTATCTTTACTGTGATGAGTAATAACGTCTACCATATACTAGCTAGCGGAGCGCTCAGTGCTGTCCGGTAGCTGACATCGCAGTGCCTAGCCTCGCGCACAGGTATATTTCTACCCTCGCGGCGGCGAGAAGATTTTCAGATATCAATAAAACCGTTATTTTTGAAATTTTGATTTTTAAATTTTATAGGGTTGTTTTTTTTCATGGATTCTATCGATATAAGCAAAAATTGAAATTATCGAACCCGCCTATTATTGATAAGATAAGATAATTTATTCGTTTTTAAAAGTTTATACAGAATATAACATACAATGTACAGACTTTAGTAAGCTAGTCACCACAAAACATTCAACATAAAATTAATAAAATAGGCATAGACGTGAGCAATATCAACAATTAAGGAACTCATCTATGTCATAAAATGTTTTATCACACAAAAATTTAAATATTTTATTCCTAAATGACATGTTGCTGTCATTGTTGATACACTGATTAATTTTATTAAAACATTTGGTACCAATATGTTTTGGCGAATTTTCTCCCAGTGCAAGTCTGGAATATGGCTGATACAAATTGTCCTTGTTTCTCGTGTCATACACATGACTATCACTATTTCTAAAGAATTCAGATTCATTTTTTTTAATGTACATTATTAACTGGTAGATATATAAACTAGGCAAGGTAAGTATTTGCAAATCTTTAAATAGTGATTTACAACTGGTTAAGGGGTGGATCTTACACATGGTTCTTAAAACCCTTTTTTGATATTGAAATGCCCTATTAAAATATGAGGAATTTCCACAGAAAATGAGTCCATTCTGTAGTTGAGACTGAACCAATCCATAATAGAGAGTTTTTAGGATGTTTATGGAGACGGTATCTCTTAGATTTCTTATAATATAGCAGACTGCTCAATTTTGTGCGAACCATATTTATATGCGCTTCCCACGTAAGCTTTCGATCCAAGGTGACACCTAGGAACTTGGTAGTTGTTATACTCAGGATGGATCTATTTAAAATTTTAAGGTACAGATCATAGTCACAATATTTTTTAGCAGAAAACGTATATAGCATGTTTTATTTACATTTAAATTTAGTCCGTTGTTGCTACAGTAATGACTCATTTCCTGTGATGCATTGTTACTATTTATGACAATCTGTTCAATGGAGTTATGGGACATTATTTGTATCATCTGCATAGAGAAGAAGTTGATTTGAAGTGATACATGTGTTGGGTATATCGTTAATAAAAATTATAAAAAACAGAGGTCCCAGAATCGAGCCTTGAGGCACTCCCAGATTTATATTTCCAGTTTTAGAGTTGGCACCATCTACAACAGTAGTTTGCGTGCGATTTTGTAGATATGAGGCTGCCCATCTGTACGGTGCCCCTCTTACTCCAATGCCATCTAATTTTCTGAGTAACAAACTATGATCTATAGTATCAAATGCACTACTTAAATCATAAGAAAAGGCCTAAGACGTTACACTTGTTGTTCAGTGCATTATAGATAATATCTATGCAATCTAAGATAGCAGTATTGGTGGATTTATTTTTTTGAAAACCTTTTGGACATTTGAGATCAAGTTAAAATTCTCTAGATAATCGGTCAGTCTTATGTAATATGACCGTTCAAAAATTTTAGCAATTTGACTTGGTATGCATATGGCTCTATAATTAGTAATATCTGTTGTGGGACCTTTGTTTTTATATACAGGTATACATTTGGATTCTTTTATGTTGGGAAATACACCAGCTAAGAATGATTCATTTACTAAGTATGCTAATGGCTCATTAATAATGTCTTTTACTGATTTCACCACTTTTCCGTTGATGTCATCGATACCAGCAGCCGGTTTAAGAGTAGTTTTCCCAATTATTTCACTTATTTCTTGTGGTGTCGTGGGTGTGAGAAAAAACTGGTACTTGTCTTTTCAATGTTGACATTACAGTTAGGCTTTGATTGATTTGAGGCAAGATTTATAAAGTAATCATTGATAAAATTACTCTTCTCCATGGCATTTGATATTAGAATACCCTGGTTATCACATATGTCTATGGATGGTTTATTTTCATTGATTGACTTGGATTCGTTAATAATTTTCCAACTATCCCACATTATATTGTTGGAATTAATTAGGCGTTGGTCGTTACATTGTTTCTTGCTGGTCCACTAAGTTTTTGTACATTGACTTAAACTGCATATACCTTTCAGTATAAGCTGGATTATTTAACCTTTTCCTAATGCTGTTCATTTCACACAGTTGGTCATGCATTGACTTAATAGTGGGTGTAAACCACTTTTTATTCTTGAATTTATTAAAAGATTTCATAATAGGAAAAACACAATTGTAGTGAAATAAAAAGGTACTATAGAATGCAGTGAATTTCTGTTGAAATGTGGAGGCAGTATACATTTCCTTCCAGTTTTCAACGAATATTAGATGTTGAAATCTTTCAATGTTTGTGGTGTTGTAGTTACTTCTGTAGGTGTAATTTAGACTGCTATCATTATGTAGAAATAGATGGAATGAACAAATTTGAAAAGTGTGATCAGATATGAAAGACCCACAGATTTTTATGCTGTTTGCTGTTAAGTTGGAGAATATATTATCGATACATGTAGAACTATTGCTTGGTATTCTTGTAGGTTCCTGTATGTGATTTATGACTTTGTATTCAGCTAGTAAGTTTAACAGTAGATTTTTCTCTGAACTTGTTTGCAAAAAAATCTACATTTACATCACCACAAATAACATAGCAGTTTTTTGGGTTGTAGAGTCTATGAAAAGGTAAATCAAGCCTTCCTATGAATTCTTTAAAATCACTGTCAGGTGTTCTATAAGTTGTGATAATATAAATTGAGTTTTTCCCATCTGGAGATATCATTTTTGTAACACATACCTCAAAATGTGCTTTCCTTACTTTTCTGTATAAGCTCTTACACAACCAAATTGCTTCACCTGAACTGCTAGGTCAATTAAATTTTTCTGTGCCAAGATTATTTAATAGGCATAATGTAACATTTTATTGCAACACACCTAGACCAAACATGTTGCTTAAGTCTTCTATTTATGTTAGTCTAGCAATTTCAATAAACTGTGTCACTTATGTGCTATACATTTTTGTAGTTTAAAGAAACTTTTACAGATAGCAGCAGAATTGTTTATGTAAGATATAATTTGTAAGCATAATGCATTAGAACTATTATTAACAAATGTGTGTGCCAATGTTCTCTCAAATTTTTCTATTTTTATATTTTTACCCTGTAAATGAACTAATTTTGGACAATAAAGCTATTATTTATATTCTTTAGTAAAACCTACTTATTTTCCAAGGTAATGTAAGCTTGTGACATATGAACTCAGAACAAAACATACATTTTTAGAGAAATAAACAAAATCAGTGAAAGCCAAATCCTGATAGCTTTTAATAAAATGATATAAATTTTTCAAGAGATCGGAAATACCGCAGTATAATTATTATTCTAAACTGTTTCGTAACAGTGCATGCAAACCAACTTTGTAAGTGTTCTGAAGCAGTTCCCGAGTTATTCTAAAGTAGCTAGCTAGACACAAGTTTGAGAATATCTTATTTAAAATTTCCAGGGTGGAGGTCACTATTGCTTAAGGGGGGGTTGAAGCATCTCAGATGAAAGCATTTAAAATAATGTGTCCCCCTAGGAACAAGAATTGAAGGGTCCAAGCATGTTTTCTTCTTTCATTTGAAAAAGCTCTGTGTTACCAGAGCCACCCTGTACAGAGTAATAACAATACAAGGAATAATCTTTTAGTTCCTTTCCTAGCAAGGAGAACATTGACAGGCTGTTATTTTCCTCAAATTACTGGGAAATTTAATTACTGAAAACTATGTGGTCTGGCTGGACAGTATCTCATTTATAAATGGTATTTTAAATATTCCAAAATTCAATATCAATGTCATAATAAAAACATTAAAATACAATGAACATTAAGTAGAAATAGTTGTTTATCGAGAATAATTGATTTACACCAGAATAACAAGGCAAACAAGAGTGTATTCAAGGATGGTTGTTCTTTAAATTAATCACGAAATCCCTTTTTTATTTGAATTAAGCAAGTCAAAAAATATATTTTATGGTTGCCCATATTAATGTAATAAATATAGGGGACACTGTTTTCGGCTAACGGCCATGAGAATTACAATATTGTTTTATTCATTTTATTATTATTGCTAATGGTAGATGTACGGCTATATTTGAAAAGATTCTCAAAATAATATTTCCTTTCATTTTTCGTGAAAATGTACACGGTATTCCATTAAACAATAATGTAATTTCCGGTCAAACCAGTATAGTAGTTTAAATAAATTGTTTCATTAGTATCCAAATTAGACTGTTTTACTATGAAAAATGTCTTGAAGGACCTATCGTCTTAAACTTGATTTAAAAAAGTTATGGCAATATTTGTTATTAAAAAAAATTATATTGAAATATTTCAAAAACCATCATTTTTTTCGAAAATTGTTCATAAAAAATTCTTCGAATTGAGTGCCCATTCACGTGCCCCTATTTTGAAGGTTCCTAGGGTCGATTAATTTCTTTGTATCTCAACGCCATCTATATCTCAATGAGGAGAAAGGCCGTTTTCACTCAAAAGTGAAGTCATTTACATATTCTAGTGAACGCCTTTTATAAAATTCAAATATCTCTTTTAGTCATCCACAAAAAGAGTCCCAGGAGTTTTAAGTGGTCAGATTCTCAAAAAATAAAATAAAATCATAGTATAGTGCCGAGAGTTTCGTCACTCATAATGTCATCATCAGGAGATAGTTACAATTCAAAGACTATGAAAAGCATTCTATAAAATGTACAACAATTATAAATAAAACAATCATTAACAACTATCATCCTATCATTCTAATAAATGCCTTTGCCAAAATATTTGAAAAATGTTTGAAAGATAGGTTTATAAATTTCCTATATGTTAATATCTTGAGCAAAAACCACCTTGGTTTTACCAGAGGACTTAGCACATCTAACACGATATATAAACCTACTAAACTAGTTACTGACAACTTAAATAATGATGATAAATGTATTGCATTATTTCTAGACTTGGCAAAGACGTTTGATACAGTGCCCCACGATAAACTTCTCAATACATTATCGCAGTATGGTGTAAGGATGTTGTGCTGGACATCTTTAAGAATTACATATCTGATAGGCAACAAATGATCAAGATCAGAGATGAGCTAAGTGAACCGACTTTAATAAAGGTGGGAGTCCCACAAGGGACAGTTCTAGGTCCAATCTTGTTCATAACATACATAAATTCATTAACTAAACTTGACATTAATGGCTCCATCATATCATATGCTGATGATACTGTAGTTATATTTAAAAGGTAACCATGGGCAGAAGTAAAAGATAGAGTAACTTGTGGTATTAGCAAAGTTAAAAACTGGTTAGATTCATACAAATTGTCTCTCAGTGTGGAAAAAAACAACTATATAGCCTTTTCACCAACTATGGCAAATGGACCAGATTTTTGACTCTATCTTAATTGACAACTTACATGACGTGATTGAAAAAACACCAAATACAAAATACCTAGGTTTAATTATAGACAACAATTTAAAATGGGAACAACACATTTATAAACTAACTAATAATATTAGGAAATAAATACACAAATTTTTACCTCATAGAATTTTTGAACAAGAAACTGTTAATACTAATCTACAAAGCACTAGTAGAATCATTAATCCATTATGGAAAATAGCATGGGGTGGCGATAGAAATATTAACCTCAGATTTATAAATTACCTAGCGCCTAAATTCTATAACCTTTTGCCACTAAACATCAGAAATACAAACAACATAAAAAAAATTAACAAAAAAATGCAGGAATTATGTCTCCAATAACTATGCAAATTTTGCGAGTCTTCTAAGCCGTTTCCTTCTTGTTCTTTCAGATATTTTATTTTATTACTAATAATTATTTATTCTTCCATTGGTACACCAGCTAGTGTAATACACAGTGGTGTATTTACCCTAGGGCCATGACCCGGGGTGGCAGGCTGCGAGGGGCGGCGCAAGGGAACATAGATCATTTTTTATTCGTACCGAAAGTGAACGTTCTACACTGCAATTTGTTACTGCAGTGCACCGGAACATACTCAATGCTATTTCTGTATATAGAAATGCTTCCTTCAAATCCTTTTGCTTAATAAATAGATTAAATTGCTTTAAACTCATTTTGTTTTCATGAGACGTCAAGAATTGTTTTAAAAGAACACATTCTTCTTGTAGATCATCCAAGATCAATCAAGTACCTATAATTTTTGGAATTTTATGGCGTTGACTCTAACTTCTGGTTCAGAAATTGTATCCAATTTGCATAAAAATGCAAAATTGGCGGTTACTGCGTCATACGGAGTTTTGCGCCTCCTTAACTCTTCCAACAATTGGTCACATATTGTGAAGAAGGTATTAACCCTGAAATGGTCACGTCCTTGTAACAACACTTCTCCCTCGTGACACTCATCGTATCGTTTCTTCATCTTAATAATTCTCTTGTGTGAAAGCTTTGGTTAAAAATGAAGCTACAGGACTATTGGCTCAACTAAATTACCTAGAAACGGCCATCGGAATTTTGGGAATCTGTATTAAAACAATTCAATATAGTTTCCAAAATTCTACAAGGTGTTGACACAGACGTAGAGGTAGTTTCCAGCCTCTACGAGTCACTCATCACTTTTGTTGAAAATAAACGGGAATCTTTCGATTCTTTGGAAGAGGCTGATAAAAAAGAATCTCGGAAGAATACAGAAGCAGTATATTTAATAAATGGCGTTTATTCTTTTGTGTGGCCTTTTTTCACTATTAAAAGATTTTTGTTTCTTTTCGTCAATTTATGGGATGGTAAGCCTTACAGGCCCAGGGCGTCAAATTTTAAAATACGCCTCTGGTAATACATTAAATTCTATTTAGTTTTGTTACAAATAGTATTTTATTACTGTTGTTATTAGTTCAATTATTATCAATAATTGTAATTTTGTAGTTAGGTACATTGCTCTTATTTTTAAAATATCTTAAACCATATTTTAAAATGGTACATACAGATGTTCAATCACTTAGGTGTCATGAATCAACTTATTGCATAATTTAAATATTCTATTTTTAAACCATTATTGTAATTTGTATTCTATCATTGTTTAATAAATTCTAACTAAAAAATTTTAATAATTCTAAATTATATAAAAGCTTCAGTAACCTAGCGAAGAGTATAATAATAGTTGCATCTTAGTTAAATTTCTGCTATAATCGATAAAAATAAATTTTAAATATGTCCCAAATATTGACTATAAATGTATTTATTTTAATGGTTTGTCATCTATAAAGCTCTTTATCAAAACCTGTTTATAAAAACAATAACATATTACGAATATTAATGCCTTGGATCTGATAATTATACTGATGATATAGAAATTTATCTTGATTACCTTCTTTTTTTATGATAGTTCAGAAGAAAAAAAACCTGCAAATCAGCCCACAAGTCCTGTTTAACAAACTCAAATCAACATATTATGACCAAACAATAGAGCACATTAAATGTCAAGCGTAAACGTAGATAAATCTATGACATCACAGAATTCTGAATTCAATATAAGAATAAATTTTTTCTCTTTAAATAAATATTTAAGAATTAAAATACAAAATACAGTAAATTTCGCAGAATATTTTAGGTCAGCATACACTGCATAACCGGTAATTCCAAGGAGACAATGACCCAGCTGACACACAAAATATATTAACGCCTACAATTTTTTTTTTTTATACATTTATTTAACGTCGCCTATTTCCACTACTGAGGCCTAACACCGACGCCTGTAGACGAGCTACCCCAACCAGGAATTTTGCCGAACCTCTTCCCCTAAGAAGAGTAGGGATCTTTTACTTGCCTAACATTTAATAGACAAGGGACCGACGGCTTACATCCCCTCCGAAGGATGGTATATCCTCTATACAACCCTCGCCTAAGGTTGTATAGCTTCCGCACATACACTGATACACAAGCCGCTGGAAGATGTGTGAGGCGAGGACGCGGTCTTAGTTGGAATGGTCACCCATCCAACTATTAACCGCGCCTAACGTTGCTTTACATTGCATATCGAAGTATGTACATAGTAAAGACGCACCCACGCTCGCCCCATCGCCTACAATTTCAGAAGCAGAAGTTATTAAAGGGTGAAAAAATCAAAGCATAAATATACGGCAAGTCCAAATGAAATACCAGCTTTTCTCGTTAAAAACTGTGTTTCAGTATTGGCCCGTCCCTTCTTTAATTTACCTTATAGGTCAATAAAATTAAGTGAATTTTGACCCGGGACAGGCTGATTTTAACGGGATTGTATAAATGGGACTGGATGATTTAACAGCACAAGTCATTAAAATATCTCGAAGAATATCATTGACATCTTATTTTATTTAGTTACTGAAATAGTCATAGAAGGTTATTTCCCTAAGGAACTTAAAATTGCCATATTAGTACCTATTCATAAAAAAGGCCAGGAAGATAACATTGAAAATTACAGACAAAAATCACTGCTTAGTGTTATCTCTAAAATTATAGAAAAAATTATTTGCAACAGGATCACAGATTATTTAGAAAGAGGCAATATATTAACAGATAGCCAATATGGTTTTAGAAGTAGATCAGTAGAAAGTGCATCTACTAAGTTATTTGATTTTATTTAAAGTGAGGTGGATAAAGGAAAATATAGGATAAGAGGCAATATTCTCTATCTAATAATCTATTACGGATAACAGAACCCTAAGAGTCAAGTATAGTTACTCTGTCCTACAAGCTATTATTCTGGGAGTACCTCAGGGATCTATCCTGGGACCTCTACTGTTTTTCAACTATATCAATGATCTACCGTAGCACGTTAGCAAGGGACTCATAGTTATGTATGCAGATGATACTACTGGTGTGTATCTCTGCATCTAGCACTGATGAGCTTAGTTCTGACATTAAGGTATAGATAAGCAAATATTTATTATTTTTGGCCATAACTTTTTTTAAATACATATATTGATAAAATAAAGTATAAACCTACCTAGTGGAACTATGACAGGTGTAGAGATAAGAATTTTCACTCAATAATTTCAGTTGTTTGCAAAATCAGTAAATTTAAATTAAGAATTAGTGCCAATCTTCATAATCTGTAGTTTTAAATGAACTAATTTTGCAAATGACTGAAATTATTGAGTGGAGATTCATATCACTACACCTGTGATAGTTCTATTTAGGTAGGATTTTACTTTTTTTAACAATATATGTATTAAGAAAAAGTTATGGCCAAAAGTAAGAAATATTTCCTTATTGGACCTCTCTCTCTTGGATATGCCCACCTTAAAACAACTGTAGATGAGATGAGTGCCTGGTGTGATCGAAATAAATTAATATTACATGGAGATAAAACAATATTCATAGATTTTAAACTTAAATATATCACTTCGTGGTATCCCCTTAAGTGAAAGCACAAAATTGTTGGGCACATGTATCGACAGCATGCTGTGATAGGAACATAGGAATGTTTGCAATAAATTAAATAAATCTTATTTCACAATTTATCAATTAAAAAACATGCTCAGTGAAGACTGTTTAATGAATGTATATTATGCTTTGGCTTATTCGTATATAGCTCAAAATGTACATCTTTGGGGAAAATTCGGTGGAGTATCCAGAGTATTTGTGTTACAAAAACGATTAATAAGATTGATATATAAACTTACATATTGAGAAAGCTGTGGAAACACTTTTGTCTCCAGGAAAATATTAACTGTACCATGTGTCTATATATACAAGTGTCTGATTCACGTAAAATGCAATCTGCATGGTTTTCATGTGCCGTCTGAAAATCACAGATATAATACAAGACACGGGAACTTATTATCTATTCCTCATCATAGGACTTCGACTTTTAAAGAGTCTCTTTATTATAATGGGATAATACTACATAATAGTGTACTTGAAAGTGTTCTAAACTTATTAAGATATAAGAAAAAAATTAAGGACTTGCTACTGAATAGTGGTGACTACAGTGTGAATGCATTCTTAGACAGATCTACAGGTACATAGTCTCTAGTTTTTAATTTGTTATATGTATTACCTTGGAAGTATACCAAGTATACATCTATATGTTTTTGTTTCAGTCCATTATTTTATTACTTTAATTATGTATCATCGTCTTATGATGTTATGCAATATAGTTTTTAATTTAGATGCTGGCATGCCATATATACGTATATTGTATCATACAAATTATATTATTATAAATGGGCCCTTTTTAACTGACTAAAAATCCCCTAAATCCTAATGGCCTAACTACCGCAAAACCACCCCCAAAGGTACAATTTTTCAGTATTTTGGAATTTTCACAATAAATAGCTTGCTTGGCAAATAAGCTAGACACTTTTTTTGAGTGCATAAAATTTCTAATCAGTTGATATTCATATTTTTAATCTTTTAATTAACTGACTATTGAATTACGAGACCTAATATACTTATATGTAATAAAACAATATGGTAAGAAAGAAGTGCAAAACAAAATACAAAGTTAAACAAGACAGAAGTGTTAAAATGCACACATCCTTACCCAAAACTTTTACTTTTAAAAATTACAACTTTTTTAAATACATTTGTCTTATTACATTTATTTAATTACATTCTACCAAAAAATTATAATAAATGCTCCACATGTTGGCCATTTGGAATGACACACATCTCTATGCATCTTTGAAATGCAGTTTCTACTGTTTTTGAAATTGCTGGTATGATCAATTGAAAAGCACTTATTATTGTTTCTTTCATATTTTGGATTGTAGAACAGTAGAAACTTCATTTCAAAGATGCATAGAGATGTGTATTAATCAAAATGAGCAACACGTGGAGCACTTATTATAATTTTTTCTGTTCACTTATTTGAAAAAAATCTCTAATTATTTAAGTTTATTCTTTAATTTTGTACTTATTGCTCAATAAATTAAGAATGGTTACAAATAGCCATAGAGGTGAACATACAAAGAAATGTTGGTTTTTCATTCCTACATCAAATATGGACGAGTAGTTTTCAAGAAAACATTTTTTGAAGAAATCCGTCTCTTTTGACAATTTTATTCTGTATCTCAATAACTACCTTGTTTTGGTCTAACAAAGTTATACATTTGAATTACTTACAGTCTCACGTAAATAACAGCACAATTTGTATTCAAAGACGAGTTACAGCAACATAGGCTTGGAAAAATAGAAACTATAATAGTTTAATATAAAATATTCCCCATTCTATACAAAATATTGCTTTTTTAAGTTCGTCGAAAAACGTCACTTGAGTAAAAAAACAAACGGGGCCATCCATAAATGATGTCACACTCAAGGGGGAAAGGGGGGTGAATCTGACTCAGTGTGACGTAACGAACGGCGAATGAATCGACAAAAGAAAAATATTGTCTGAAATCTCAAAAAATGGCGTTATGTCATGTATGAATGGTCCCAAGTATCTAATTTTAAATTCTTATTTTTCAGAGAATACACGGGAATAGGTCTATCCACAAAAAAATTAATATACATTAAAGGTAGTGAAAAATAAAGATTTTTACCTTAATAACAACAATATTAGAACTGTAGTTGAAAAAAGTTAATCACAACAACAGCAGCGGCCATAGAAATTGCTTGTTTTATTTCAATAAGATAAAGGCATATGACGTCAGTTGCTTACAGGCTCGGCAGGCGCCAAATCATCTGGGCGCTGCATTAGGTTTGTTCCGTGTCGTTCTCGTTAGAACAAAGTTTTAATTCACGGAAGTAACAGTGCCTTTACTATTTAGAACATCAAATAGTGTTTGTTTATTGTTGTCAAATGTGGAGGAGGGTTTCCAGAAAGGAGATTCAGATACTCTTCCGAACGTAGATGTGATTATGGTGTCCGATTTTTTTTCAAAGCACAGATAAATACGGCTATGATAAATATCATGACAATCGCAAAATTAACTACATCACTGCAGCGCATATCGCGTTGCAAGCATGTGACGTCACTCGCCTAGCCTCGCGCCAAGAAAGCGTGTTCTAGCCTCAACGCGTTGAGGTAATTTCTATTACAAATGACGCCGAAAATAAATGACTATTTTTAAAAAAACTTTGTAGGGGTTTATAACACCCATGAATCCAGCCTCAATTCAGGGTTGGCAAAAAACCGCTTTTTTGTAGAAAAGTCCGGGCCAGTGGACAAAACTGGAAAAAACCACAAAAGTGGAAGAAACCATTGGTCGAAACTGGTTATGCAACTTATTATACAGATAGATACTAAGAGTTGCATTCTTTGGTGATTTAACTTTGTGAGAAGTATTGTTTCAATTTAGTTGCCAAGCATCAGGTGACTGCTAACATTTTGAGAAAAACAAGTCGTTTCTTGTAAGAAATCGGCCATTTGTGCTGTCAGCTTTAAATTATATGTATATAATATTTATTATGGAGATTTGTTTTATTTTAAAGAGTATAAAACATTTATTGTTATTTTTTTTAAATCATTTTTTAAAGTGAACCACTTTTTTTAATTTTGACCAGTTCAAAAAAACCGGTTATTTTGACCAGTCCACAAAAAACCGGTTAAAACTACCTGGTTTTTTCCAGTGCGGTTCTTTCCAGCCAACCCTGAGCCTCATTACCACAAAGTCACTGTGTAAGGTATAACTTTTAGTTTTCTTGACATTTTTTCAAACACCTTGATTTCTCAGAAAATTTCAGATTATAAAAATAATACAGAGCTATCAATTCTATTAGCTGTTCTAAATTATATATTTAGTGAAGGCTGGTTGCATTTTTTAAAAACGGCAAAAAGACAACATAACAGTTTCAATGAATAATAAAGCTATCAGCCCCGTCTGCAGGGGTGAAGCAATGAGGCAGTTGTCCCAGGCGGCCGTTTAGATGGGGCGGCGGGATAATCATCCATTGATTATTTTTAATTTTTTCGATATATACCAATATTTTCGATTTTTTTAAATTGTAGGCATCTTTCCTTACTACTTCAAATTACTGCAATTCATATTCAATTGATATTATAACCTGCAGATTTGTGGCAGCGATGATTTTTATATTTTTTTCTTTTTTCTTAAATCTGCTAATACATGATGGAATTGAATACTATATCTTTGATTTTATATTCACCCTTAAATTAAATAATTTTTGAGACCTGTATTAGCCTAACTCTTCTTTGAATACAAGCTATACGGATATCTATTGGAAATTTTATGTTCTATAAAAAAGAACTATCAATGAGCCTAGAAATTCAAGAAACTGGAAAGTTGAACATTGTGGAGTGCTCAGTGTATTGATATGTTTATAATAAGGTTAGTTGAGTTAATATATGAATGCACAGAAAAGTCATAATCAAAGCAATTTTCAATTCATACTTCTACAAAATCAGGTAAGTCAAAAAATCAAAGATTTGTGAACATGCTTGAGAAAACGGACATAGAATAAACTGGGACTTGGCAAAAATTTTAACAAAAGACACAGATACCAAAAAAAGAAAAATTAAAGAATCAGCAATAATCTTATTAAATGAAGATAAGTGCGTATCGAATTGTTCTGTAGATAAATTTGTACAACCTGGCTACCAATGTTAAAAGAAGAACTTAACAAACTCAAAATTATCTAAAAGAAAATATCATCAGTTCTATGTTCTGTGTAAGTAGTAAGTATCTATGGAAATAACATAAACAGAATCTTAAAGCTGTGTATTTGACATGCACAGCAAAATAAGAGTTCTTCCAAAAAAAGCTTTGAAAACGGAAAGAGATTACTTTCCGAAACGTTAGCAAAATACATTATTTCTGTGTTTATTCCGATTTATATTATTTGCAAAACATAACCTCTGACTCTTCCTTTGGCGTAAACGTCACGGGTGCAGAGGCTTTTTTCCAATAATTCTATTATTTTGTAGATTCGGTGATTTGTTTTGAAGAGGATAACAATACATGTGGTAGAAAACCCAAATAATAGGAAAGAATATCAGGTACTCGGACATACAATTGTATGAGCAAATGCTCTCGGTTTGGTTATTATTGACATACCGTAATGGTTCTGGGAATCCAACGAAAGCTTAAAAGTAATGAAATTGAAAACAATTGGCGATAAGGCTAAAGCTTTCTTTGTAGTACTCATTTACATGATATCAATGTAGAATGTGCTAGCATGAGTGTACTTTAATATGCTTCATAAAAAAAGAAACAGCTTAACTATAACATGTTAATCGGTGCTGTCAATTCCAGAAACTAAAATTACCTATGGCAAAGTTTGAAAATTCCCGCTTTTTAGTGAAAAAAATGTGAGAATGTACAAGTCAGATATTTTAGAATCAATAAATCCTTGCATGCATATTGCATCGAAAGAGTTTAAAGCCTATAGGTCGGAGATATTTCTGTGCACATTCATATAAATATTTTTTTCCCCCTTTTATCACGTGGTGAAATATGGCTAAGTCATTCTGAATGTACTTCAGCACTCGGCGGGGCACATAGCCCGGAGATTAGCTGTTGGTTGCAGTCTGGTTACGTTCCTTATAGTAAAATAAGATAAGCATTTTATAGAGGAGTTTTTGCGACTAAAAATATTATGTTTTAATAATCTGCCCTCTAAAAGCACATTTGAACTATGCTAAGCCTAGTCAGGCTATTTATTTTTCGATTGCAACAGACACTGAACCACTAGATGGCGCCTGCTGATTGTTTTGCACGTCGCTATCCTATGGATACCGAGATGTACCAAATAGTCCAAGGATCCTCGTGTCGGTCGTCACTGACGAGAGCCACAACAGCTCGCAACTGAAGACTGCAAGTGGTGTGGGGTGACTGGCACGAGAGCTCCTTTAATTAGGATCAGTTTTTCGGCTAGCGTTTGTTGCAATGGAAGCATTAGTGTTCTGTTGTAGTAATGGGCAATACGACTGTTTTCAAAGATTCATATCGTACTGACTCTGTATACAAAAAGATTCGTACCAGAAGAGTCGTATCCGTATTTCTTACTAAACGTACCTAAACGCATGCCGCATCTCATGATGCTAGTACTCTAGTACACGAAACATGAAAATATCTGTATTGACTGGGTGATTTAAATTAGTCAATCATAACTTGAGGTATCCTAAACAATGCATGAATAACAAATATGAGGTTTGAGCTTCATACATATTTGTTGTTATCTGTATCTACATCTTATTTATCTAATGTAATATTAGTAATCATATAGCGATACTACAATTACTATAGCGCCACCTTTGACTCATCTCAACAATATACAAGTCAGTCAAATATGAAACAAATACTACTAATATATTACCGTCCACCTCAAGTAGGTACGTATTATATCAATACGAAATATGAACCAGTAGTTTGTTCAGTTTCTTTTTTACAGCACACATTCTCGTTTGGTCAGTATGTATACTCTAGGTAAAAGTGGTACGAAATGTACGAATACAAAACCGTATCGGTTGCAAAGATTCGTATCATATGATTCATCGGAAAGAGTCGTATTATTATACGATTTATACGAATACGACCCATCACTATTCTGTTGGTAATATACAATTATTACCCTTAACGTGCCAGGCTTGTAACTTGTAATTCAGCATTCTACGGTGCACGTAGCCCGGAGAGTAACTGTTGGTTGCAGTGTGGTTACGTTTTTTATAGTAAAATAAAGATTTTATAGAGGAGTTTGCGACTAAAAATATTATGTTTTAATATTCTGCCCTCTAAAAGCACATTTGAGTTATACAGCATGTTCACTGAAGTTAAGTGATTTATGTATTATAATTTTATAAACCTTAAGAAAATATTATTAAAAATTAATTTATTTTATCGCATGATTTAGATTAATGTCCTAATGAAGTTTAGCATTAGCTATTCTGCCATTCAACCACAACATGGAGCATACAGTCAATTACATAACGACCATTTACTTCGATATTGCCATCCGCCACAGCTGAGACTCGAACTCAGGAATAGAACAACATCTAGCCGTGTTGTCTCACACACAACCCCATATAACCCACTGCTACTAACTCGGTAACACATGAAAAGCCCCACTAAATATTCATACCCTAGCCAGGATTTGAACCTGAGACTCCTTGATGTTAAGCCCGACGTGTAAGCGTTGGGCCACTGAGCTGGCAATTACTTGATAGATGAATATGAATTGCCTAATACCCGCATATTGTGCTTGTGTACATGTATAAATGAATTTTTCTAACGTTCAGGCAAAGACATACAAATTTGTAATCGATACCTAACATCCAAAGCTCTGGTAATATTGAATGGGATAGCGAACGGCGCAGGGAAGAGTCATTTAGACTGTGATAAAATCTCATTTTGTATACAGGGTGTTTTAGAAAGTATACTTACGATAACAACTCCACATGCACTGTCAAGTATTTCCTCTCCTCGGTGGGGTTTATTTAATATGGCAAAATCACCGTGAAAAAAATCGTCGTCATCAGCATTTTGGTTTATGGAAAGACCACCACCTCCAGGACGCACACTAAAAAAAATTTACTTATAAATAGAACTTAGATAATATAATATTAAGTAACCACAAATGTGTATGAGCAGATAATAAAAAGTTTAACAATACAATTTTCATCTTTACGAAAAAAATCGTTCGTCTAGAAACTAATTCAGGGTGTTTTTGAAATACAGGGGTTTATTTTAATCTGTAAGTCATTGTATAAAGTAAGGACCAATGCCATGTTTTAAATTTAAATATTGATAAAAGGAAATAGTTTCTCGACTCACCTTTATCCCTCTAATTCTCCAGAACATTATTACAGCCAAGATTAAAGCATTTCCAAGTCTGCATGAAATGTTCAAATCATAAAATGAAATTAACAAGCATACACAGAATCGATATTTTATTTAGTTTTCAGCGTAGAATCACGCACTTTCTAAAACACATTAGTAGTCTATAAATGCTGCATTTTGATAACAAAATATTTTTACGTGAATCAGGAAAAGGTGACAATTCATAGCTCTGAATATATACACGTATTTCAAAAACACTCCGTATATAAACATACTTATAATGAAATTTATTTATTAAATGACTTACTATGTGTTGCCTTGACCGCCTGTATTAGTATTATAATTAGGCATAGCGGTGGTAGACAACTCGCTGCTTGTCAGAAGTTGTCCGCTAGTAGTTGGAGGCACTGTGGTAGCCCCTCCTTCTGGGCAAACTGTCTTCGCATTTAATCGAAATTCGACTAGCTGGGGAGGACTCTCACTAGGATTATATTTTATGTAGAATCTTAATTTATAAGGAGTATTTGCAATAAGTTTGTGATTTCTGTTTTTAATTAAATATTCTTTGTTGTCCATCGTTACAACCTCACCAAACCAGTTCTGGAACAGGAAATAAGTTAACAAAAAAATAAGTAACTCGCATTTTGAGTGTTATATTTTTTCTGTGATATATTTTTAACCAAAAGTAAATACTACTGTACAAAAATCTTCAATTTCAATGAAGTCCAGCAATCGAAATTGTCGAAAAAAAGTAGTAACTGTGATGTATCAGAGTGTAGTTAAGTGATTGCGGGACTATTATTAAAAATGTACGAGTTGTTCGATTCATTTGAAAAAATTAAGTTATCAACGATTCAAAAATGTAAAAATTTGGTTCACTTTGCAAAACACCCTGTAGAACTGAAGTCAACTCAGATTTTGGCCTCAAAAAATTAGTATAATATGTTCTTTACTAACATATTATTCAAAGTGAAACGTGTGCGGAATTCATAAAAATGCGATTTCTACTGATTTTACTCTTGTGACCCCTGAAGATGCATTATTTTTTGGAAAAGTTTATTAACATGGTAAGTACAGTACCAGACTGGATAGGTAATTAGGAGTCAAATATATATAAACTCGTTGGGTGTTCATTAGCTTGTCACCACTATACGAAACGCTCTGTACATTTAAAAACAATTTTAGAAAATGTCTAATCTAATAGTTTTTAATCTACGTACCCCTAGTTGTGAGGAGGGCTTATCGAGGACTAATCTGAGCCAAACTCCGGATAAATCTGCATCACTTAATAGTGTGACTGTACCATACCACCTATCATTTTCGTTATTTCTTGTTTCATATGTAAAAAGTCTTGGGCAAGGTGATACTAACTGACAATAAGCACTGTCTATAACCAACGTAATTAAAATTATAATGAAAGTTTCTATCTTGTTAGGAACAGCTTTAGCTGAAAAAAACAAAAATATATTACCTATTATTCCCTCATTAACTTTTATTAGAAAAAAAATTTGAAAACACTGTAAAATAAAAATTATATTTACATAATTTATACATAGTTTAAGGATTATTCAAGATATAATCAATAAAAAGTATAATTAATTTTTGATGTTACTTATTTAAACAATATAAAGACAAAAATAAATTATACAAGTATATGAACAGACTAATATTCAAGGTGAAAACAAACAAAAATAACTTGATTTTTAACATTTTTTTTAGTTACAAAAGAATAAATAAGTGATTAATTATTCATTGTACTTACTATTTTTCCGGGAATTAAACATCGTGGGAACTTTTCTTATGAATCTTAAAACTTAACTGAACAACGCCTCACAAAAAACTAGAACAGAAAATTTATATCAATAAGACAATGTTTTTTAACACAATGCATCAATCCTGTTGTTTACTGGAATCTATCAAAATAAGAATTTAGGCACCGAATATTTTGTAACCTGCGCGCTTCTAGCTTTGAATGTGTAAACCGGTATTTGTGCAATTTCCATAATCACTTTATTCATCATCCTTTTGGTTTAGTCAAGGTTAAGGAGAAGAGAAATCCCCCTTGCCTTATATTAAAGGTCAATATCGGTCAATATTCTAGTCATAACAGTATTTAAATTTCCCGGTTGAATGCTCAGCTCAAAAAGGTCGTCTCCAATTTTTATGCAGTGATGCCAAGTGTTCGATAATTAGCAGAACCTACAATAGTTTAATAGTTGATGTTTTAAATTAAATCCTTATTTGTTTAATGTATGTAAATGCAAGAGTTAGTAATCAAGTGGTAGCCAGTCTTGTAATGAAAAGGAAGTATTGTGCAAAAGTATATTATTAATGAACTGAACCATATATTTTTACTTGGATATTTCACACTTCTATAGTTACAATCTGCTCTTTTATTATTGTCTGTATACGAATACGAACTATATCCTAGACTATGTCTGTCAAACCGTACATATTATATCTTGTTTGTCTGATCGGTAGCCGCGTTAGTTAAAGCGCGAGGTTGCAATCGCGATTAATCACAGGGGTATGGCGCCACCGGGTGCGCATCCTGGCTCCGACACTGCCATTGTTGAAGGAAATGGTTGTATATCCGTGTTTTTTCAACCTAACCTCCTTCCGGACAAGCCTCTAGCTTCTGGAATTGGGGGGTTGACTAATTTCTATGGCGTTATTTTATTCTAAGGTGTAAAGGGGGCGGTACTCAGTGAGTTAGGACCGTGGGGCCAATGGACTTTTATACAGACTGGAAAATTCACGTCAATATAATACAATAATAAACAACAAAGACATTGGGGAAAAGAGCGGAGTCAAGTATCTAGGGGTAACTCTGGATACGAGGCTCTACTTTGGTCCCCATATTACGAATATGACACAGAGGACATACAGCACTAAGTAGACTCTACCCACTAATGAACTGTAGAAGCAGACTAACTACTGACAACAAACTAACACTGTACAAGACGATTTTTAGACAAATAATGACGTATGCCTGTGTGTCCTGGAACGCCATCTCGGACGCACAGTGCATGCGTCTAAGACCTTACAGAACAAACTACTTCGACTATCATTAAACCTTAACAGATACACTTCGATCGCGGAATTGCACGAGAGGGCGAATGTACCCTACATCAAATAGAGTATACATTAACGATACCGCACAAAAATTCCTCTCCACGAAAATTCAGCGATCGGAGCTGACACGCAACTTAACAGAAAGACGTAGACACAATGACCCTAGACACGCCCACAAATTACTCCATCAGAATCTACCCTTGTATGGCGAGTTATTAGACTGACGATGGAGTAAGACACATAACCCTTACATAATAGACAGCAATTGCACCGACATACCTTCCCCTTTCCTTCCTCTACCCTCCTTCCCCCTGCCTACCCCCTCTGCCTTTTATTGATGCCGCATTTTTAATGCATAGAAGTATTATTTATGTTAACAGTTTTATGTAAATAGTTTTCATTAAGAGAATATATTTTCAATCTATCCTAATTGGAATGTTAAACAGGTTTTTTTTTAATTTTATTTCCTGTACAATAGATACAAAAATTCTTAAATAACTCCAACTATTTATATACACCCTGCTGCTTGCAGAAAAACAACATAAAAATTCACTCAAGCTCTTTAGGAGAGTGAGGTTAAATCCCATCAATAACAATATTTGTATACGTGTTATTTCGGTTCCCACCAGCCACCTAACAGATGAAAGCTCTGCAGGAAATTTGTTAGGGAAAAAAAATTATTGTAAGCACGTTGTGCAGGATTATGATAATGAATTATCTAGAAAAATAACACAAATAAAACAAATGAAATGAAGTGTACATACAAGTCTAATAAAAATATTTTAATTGGCAGTTGGCGTCTAGCTTTCTCTCCGTGCATACATAGCGAGGTGGATTCGAGCCCCACCTACTGCGAAGTATTTTTTTAAATATAAATTATCCCCAAGAAGTGGTTCGGACCCCACTATAAACTGTAGGGCCCCGTCTCCTTCATTCAAACAAATCTGGATCTCCTAGGTCACACAGGTGACCTGGAATGCGGCTAATAGACATTTATAGGTACTGCACGCCACGATTGCTCACTTTGCAATTACTGAGGCAAGAAATTTCTCGATCGTGTAGGTGTTTCAAAAATCGGAAAAATAAACTGCGGCGAAGTTGGACTCTTTCATTAACCGAACTGTAGTATATGTAATTTTTGCATTTAAAAAATGTCAATGCCTACCTCCATTCAAGTCACTTCTGTTGATATTTTTCGGATCGTTTAGCAAAGACTTTGGTTAGCACGGATTAAAACTATTGTGAAATGATTTAGCAAATAAAGCAATTTATTATTATTATTACTTTATCATTGTCGTTAATCCTCTGTTCGGTGGTTTGGCAACGCTGGTGATAAATATTTTCTAGGTTAAGTACAGTTGTTAATGCGAAAAAGAATTTAATATTTTTAAGAGACCAGTGTTTACTGAGTTAATTAAAAAACTATAAGAAGAGGAAATGTCTGCTTTGGCAAGATTTGCCCCAAACTTGCTAAACCCTGTGAAGTGAGAATCTTTCCTAATTTAGGTTATGTAGCGGAATTCTGAAATATTTAATTTACAGATGTATAACAGCTTTCGCCAATAAATTTTTTCAACCAGCCTTAAATTTTCACTCACTGACTAGTGAGGGCAGCTCACAAATTAATCCTGGAGGTCTGTTCAATATTTCTACACGCACAAACATTCGTGTACATTTCCCAAGACCTTGTGAAAGGAAAAGAATAAGAAGACACGGATGGAAAGCCAGAATGTCCACTGCAGCCGGCCGTAGAGTAATAATGAACAGAATTCTTAAGGGTAGATTCGTTTACACCCACTGAGTTTTTGTAAGAATGTAAGTCAATATATTTTAGAAGTAATTTTGTGTTCATAATATGTTAAGAAATTTCCTGTAAAACCCCCTTGACCATAACAAGTGGTTACAAGTCATCTACGACTTCTTTAAAATGATTATGTGTACATTTAAATCAATTTCTGAATGGTTTTTTGAAGCATTATATTGATTTTTATTTACACTGGTGAATAAATAGAAACATTTTTTAAAGCTTTGTAGGTATATATTTGAACTTAAAGCGTAACAATGAAAAATATAAACTGTTGTTTGCTCCTACTGTCCTAAGTTGTCTCTTGTTTTATCCAGTCTAAATATTTTGCAACATCTGTGAATACTGAGTAATAACTCGGATCGCACACATTCCCATCTTTTCCAATAGTGTTTGAAACGATTCCCCTAATTTGCCATACTGTCTCATTACCACTGGTACCCGTTTTTGGAAAAACGAGTCCGCCGCCAGAGTCGCCATTGCAGACTGAAGTACCTAAAATATTGTAGATAAGTGGTATTAGCACAGTACAAAGAATTAAACGTATTTAGTCATTACCATTTCTAAATCCAGCACACAAAGTATTTTCACTTGTAAGCTGCAAATATGCCGCATGTGTTAGGACACACTCTAAACGATCGATGACTGGCATTTTAGCCTCCATTAAAATGTCGGTAATTAAATTCTTTTGATGATCTCTTCCCCAGCCTACCACTATACCTGAAAGTATTAAGAAATTGTAATTGTTGGGTACGTTCATTGTTAAATTATGGATGATTTTTTTTAACCTGATGCTTTCAAATATCTGGAATAATAGGCACTCTATGAAAAAAATGTCCATAATCAAAATTTAATCGTTCTGCGGAGGAGATACATTAGTGCTATAATTAGTCACCCTCCTTGTAGAAACCCCTATTTTGTATTGCAGATTCGGAGTCTATGGCTAAAAATACATAGGATTTGTCTGAAACATTTTTTTCAATTGATCATAGATGGCGCTGTAATTGACAAAATTTTTTTTTCGATTTCTCCTACTGAGAACCTATGCATACGACATTTGCAATAAAAAATACCACATCTTCATTGTAAATAATCAAAATTCGTAATCAAAAAAAGTTATTCATTCAGTTTAAGTTGTTTTTAATTCTTTTAATTGTGACTAATATTTGGCCGTATTTTATATGTTTTACTGTAAAATTTTAGGATTAGGTTAGAATCACTTAATATGTACTGTCGTGAGCAGAAAAAATGGGACAACTTTTTTTTTCTAATGTAAATCTATCTCTACTTGAATATGTAATGGGTAGCCGAAATAAAACGGATATCATTTTTAATTTATTTTTTATTTTAACGCTGTAGTTATTGCTTAGTAAATGATGGATGGTTAATGAGACAAATTGCACTGCGTTATAACATTAACAAAAATTTGGTGTGTAACATTTTAAGAAAGTGGAGAATAAACGGTACGATTAGTGAAATCCTGGATCAAAGGACAAAGAATATCCTACTTAACAAGAAAATAACTATTAATATTTCGTTATTGCACCATTTCTATTTATAACTTCTATAAGTCTGTTTGGCATAGAATTAAATAACCTTACTTATAAAATGTAAAAAAAATAACCATAATTATATTTTAAAAAATTAGCACAAGGTTTTCCAAGTCCAAAACTTAGGAATACACTCCTGGTGATACCCAAAACAGGATAAAATCATAATCTTGCTGTATCCAGACTGTGCAAATTAAAATGCTGTTTTTACTGCACTAATTAATGTAAAAGCAGATTTAATTGAGCACTCCGATAAGTCATAAGCGAGGGAAATCGCGTTGAACAAGTATCCTGAAAAGGACGCCTGTTCCTGGGTTACGATAATAGTAGTTTCTTGACAAGTCATTTTTCATTGAGAAATAAACTTTGTTTTAAGACTAATTTCGATAATTTATAAAAAAAGTGTGGTATTTTTTTATCGCAAACATATTGCAAAATCGTATGTGTTCTCAGTAGGAAAAATCGAAAAAATTGAATTTCGTCGATTACAGCACTATCTATCATGAATTGACAAAAATGTTTCAGACAAAGCCTACGTTTTTTTAGATGTATAATCCGAATCTGCAATAACAAATAGGGGTTCCTATTTAAGATTTCAAAGTTAACACCATCACTAGTTTTTACTAGCTCAATAAAATTGACTGTGCTTTTTGTATCAAAATTTTTATAGAATTGTAAAAAATGCCAGCTTACATCAAATAGAATCAAGTTCGCTGAGGATATTTTTTAATTTTTTTGTTTTAAATACTAATTTTTAAAAAATACTTATGAACAAGGAACAAGATTTTATAAAACTTCAAAATTAGGTAAGAATAAATCTTATATTTGTTTTACCTATTCTGTTAACAACAGATTTTGCATCTATGTCTTCTTCCCACAAGCAAATGGGTCTAACATAAGCAGTAATCTGAACAGGCTCTGACATAACCATAATGGAGATATCATTATGAAAGTTGGCTCGATTAAAATTAGGATGTACGATGATGTTAGATATCGTCCTGCTTTGCTCATATTTACCATATGTGTAAGTACCATGTTTACCTTTAATAGAAATAAAAATGAGTAAAATATAGAGTAAGTATAAGGAGATTCATCTAAAACTCCCCAGATCGATTACTGAGAAATTAACAGCGATATTCAAATCCTAAAGACTGTAGAATATTCACTATAAAATACGTTTTTAATTCATTTTAAAGTATCCTATATGACGGTAAATCAGAGTTGATAAAAAAAATCATAATTAAAAAAAAATCAAAACTCGCTGATTTATTTTACAAAATATTTTTTTTTTTTATTTTATTTTAATAAAAACGTTCATTTGATTTCCACATTTGCATTTTCGTAATAAATAATTCAAAATCTCTATTGTTAAAACTGAAAATTGGATTAAAAATTGTTTTGACTTAGCACCGGAAGTTAAGAAGCCGCTTACGATCTTGTTGGAACTCGTTGAAGCTTGAAAATCGCGGTTGATTATATGAAGAAATAGACGGGGTTTTCAACTTCATTTAATATTCAATACCAGCTGCAGAGCTGTGCCGAGCTCTGACAAAAAGTGCTCACAAGAACTAAGCACTGAAAAAAAGTGCTTAAATTTTTCAAGCACTAAGCATTGTTAATAGTAAAAGTACTCCCGATTACTAATCACTCTGAAGAAGTGCTTAAATTCCCTAGCACTAAGCACTTAAAGCAATTTAAATAATGTCTATACAGGGTGATCCGTAAGTAATGATCCATAAAGCAACAGTGGGTTTCTGACATTAAAATATTACGATTTAACTAAACTTACCTTAGTTCAAATGTGCTTTTAGGGGGCAGAATATTAAAACATAATATTTTTAGTCGCAAACTCCTCTATAAAATCCTTATTTTACTATAAGGAATGTAACCAGACTGCAACCAACAACTACTCTCCGGGCTATGTGCCCCGCCGAGCGCTGAATTACAAGTTACAAGCCTGGCACGTTAAGTATAATAATTGCATATTACCATCAAAACGATAATGCTTCAATTGCAACAAATACCAGCTGAAAGACTGATCCTACTTAAAGGAGCTCTCGTGCCAGTCCCCCACACACCACTTGCAGACTACAGTTTCGAGTTGTTGGCTCTTGTCAGTGCAAGGTAGGCATATGACGACCGACACGAGGATCACTTGACTATTTAGTACATTTCGGTATCTTTGAGATAGCGACATGTAAAATAGTCAGCAGGCTATCTGTTGCAATCGAAAAATAAATAGCCTGACTGGGCTTAGCATAGTTCAAATGTGCTTTTAGAGGGCGGAATATTAAAACAATATTTTTAGTCGTTAAACAGGAACAGTCATATATCACTAAACATTGTAACGTGGGGCAGGGGGTGCTGTTATTAACAGGGCATTTGTCTCAAAAAGGCTTATCAGACTGATATTTAATTTAAAACCAACAGAGTCGTGTAGGAATACATTTATGGAGAAAAATTTGTTGACAGTTTCTTGTATATTTATTCTGAGAAGTGTTTTGTATGTAAAAAAAATTTCGATCAATGTTCAACACTAAATAACATTCACGGGCATAGTACGCAAAATAGTAATAGTCTACTAATACCAAACATAAGCATCCATGAAATGTTAGCCAATTTACAATCTTATTACTGTATATAATAAACTACCTAACGATACTAAAAACCTTTATAATTTCAATAAATCCAAACCGAAATACTTAATCCGTCAACTCAGTATTAATGAGTACCTTCTGTCTTAAATTTTATAATTTATGTCTCGTTGAGTTCATGTTGATAAGGTATGTGCACATATATTGCTGTTATGTTTATCTAATAGTATTATTCTATTATGTTTGTACTACACATTTTTATATTTTTATACTTTTACCTATTTTTATATTTGTGTACTAACGACTTACCATAATGTACACTACTGTATTTATAAATGGTTAATAAACTATCTGTGTATCTAATAATTAACTAAAATTATTATCTCTTTAGGTGGTACAAGTTTTCTTTATTTTATCTAAAGTGCTTGTGAGTCTTTTTGAGTACTCGTAAGTACTTTATACGATTACTAAGCCCTTTCGTAAAGTGATCGAAGTACTAAACATTGTTTTTAAAAAGTGCTCCTGAGCACAGTACTCCCGAGCACAAAAGTGCTTAGAGTGCTTAGAAGGACAATAAGCACAGTGCTTAGGAACAGCTCTGACCGAATCAATGTTGACGTGCGACGTATATTAAAAACAAATGTCTAGTCGAGGCAACAAAAAAAAAATAGTTACGGGTAAATTTAGATGTCGTGCAAATGCAAATAGAAAAATAATAGCTTGCTGATGCTACTTCTGTGTTTTATATGTTATTTTTTAATCTTGGTTTGAAAGTTCAGTTATAAGTATTAAAAGTAAATGCGTAAATTGTGTCAATTCTAATAACAAATTTAAACCTAAGTTGTGAGTCTTACAAAAAGCAGCTTGAGCTTATTAAATTAAGAACAGACTTTAGTTAAATAAATTAATATTTAAAATGGTAATATCTATATCAATCTAATATCAAAACATTCGTAGACTGAGGACTAAAACACATCAGTTTTACTCGGGCATTGTAGCCCAAAACTTCAATGTTATTGCGGTAACTGGAACATGGTTGTGATGGTTTTCCGAATAATGAACTCTTTCCTTCTATCTAAGTGGTATTCAGAGATGATAGAAATTTATGTGCAATAGATTAGCGTCGTAGAGGAGGAGTTGCTTTGCCGGTAAAAAATCAGTTTAAGCCAATAAAGATGGCCATTAATTATAATTCACCTAAATGTATTTTATTATGTATTAAGTTGTAAACTATGCCTAAACCCATATATCTCATGGTAGCTTATCTTTTAAATTCTTCCTCACTGTTAGAATATGATATATTTTTTGATGCCCTGGAAACATTGCCTTTTCTTCAGACTGATAACTTTCTTCTTGTAGGTGACTTAAATATAAATGGTTCAAATCCTAATATATGTAACAGATTTAATAATTTCATGAACCTAACAGGCTGTAAACAATATAATGACAGAAAACTTGATGTAGTAATTTCAAATATTGAGTGCACTGTTAATAGAGATCCACTTCCATTTGGTCCTGAAAATTTGCATCATCCATGTTTAAATATCTCCGTTAAGACTATAACCAAGTCTAATATGTGTCCTGTGGGCTCTGTACGGTACTATAGTTTCAAAAACGCCAATTTTCTCCTTTTGTATAATTTATTCCTTACTATTGACTGGAATGTATTGTATGTAATTAACGTTGTAAATGAAGCTTTTGATAAGTTTTATGAAATCTTATATAGTGTATCTGACCAGTGTACCCAAGGTTTTATAAAAAAAAAAGAACATTTCCTGTGTGGTTTACGAGAGAAATTATTTTAGACATAAAATCAAAACAACGTAATCTAGCAATTTATAAAAAAACTCACTTACCTCAATGTTTGCAGGATTATGAATTTCTGAGGGCTAAAATAAAAAGAGGTACAAAGGCAGCTTATAAACAATATCTTCTAAATGTTGAAAGAAATGTGCAAAATGAGCCCAAACATTTTTGGCAGGTTCAATCTAAAAAGTTTTTCTCTCGTATTCCATCTGAAATGAACTTTAATGGAAGTAAATTAAATGGTGCTGATATTGCAAATGCCTTTGCGGAACACTTTCAATCGGTGTTTAATGTACCAAATAACAAATTCACTGAGGATATTGAATGTAATGCGGCCAAGAACAAAATTTCTGAAAATCAATATGGATTTCAGCAACTAAAATCAGCTTGTGGAAAACTCATTAACTTTGTGCAATATACCTCGGAAGCCATGTCAAGAAATCATCAGGCAGATGTAATCTATTCGGATTTTGCCAAGGCTTTTGATAAGGTTGACCAGCAAATGATATTGTCAAAGCTGTCAAGCTTTTCGTTATCTGCTTCCCTTATTAAATTAATCGCGTCTTATCTGAGTAATCGGAAGCAATACGTCTCAGTAAATAATTTTAAATCTGTTGAGTAGATTAGGACCTCTGGTGTTCTTTAAAGTTCAAATCTCGGACCCCTGCTATTCCTTATATTTATTAATGATGTAGTTGACGCTGTGGTTGAGTGCAAGATTCTATTGTTTGCTGATGATATCAAACTGTTTAAGGAAGTATCATCTATTGATGATTGTGTAAAACTTCAGTTGAGCTTAGATAAGCTATATCAATGGTCCAATTTTAATAAACTTCAGTTCAATGCGGCTAAATGTAAAACTATGGCCTTTGCATATGTAAAAAATTTAATCATATGTAACTACTCAATGAACAATGAAAACTTGCAATATGTAAATGATACCACTGATTTGGGCATTAAATTTGATACAAAACTGAGTTTTTCACATCATATTGAGGATTTAGTTAGCAAATCCTATCGTAACCTTGGGTTCATATTGCGCAACGGTAGACAATTACAAAACAAAAAAAACTTTGTTGATACTATTTAATAGCTTCGTCAGATCTAAACGTGAATATTGTAGCATAGTTTGGAATCCTTATTACATCAAATATATTCAAGCAGTTGAGAATGTTCAGAAAAAATTCATTAAGCACTGCGAATTTATATTAACAGGACATTACCCCAGTAATAATGAATATTTGTTGAACTTGAAGCGTAGCAATATGCTTTCCTTGGCAAACAGACGTGTTTTTCTAGTGTCATTTACCTACATAAAATTGTCAACTCCAAAATATTTGATGGGACGAGCGTAGGTGCGTCTTTACTATGTACATACTTCGGTATGCGATGTAAAGCAACGACAGGCGCAGTTAGTAGTTGGATGGGTGACCATTCCAACGGAAACCGCGTCCTCGCCTCACACATCTTCCAGCGGCTTGTATATCAGTGTATTTGCGGAAGCTATACAACCTTAGGCGAGGGTTGTACAGGAGATATACCGTCCTTCGGAGGGGATGTAAAGCCGCCGGTCCCTTGTCTATTAAATATTAGGCAAGTAAAAGATCCCTACTCTTCTTAAGGGAAGGGGTTCGGCAAAATTCCTGGTTGGGGGTAGCTCGTCTACAGGCGTCGGTGTTAGGCCTAGCGGAAATAGGCCGACGTTAAATAAATATATAAAAAAAAAAATATTTGATGAATGGTTAACTTACTTCAATTAAATTCTGTATACCTAGACTCAATACTCATGTTAATAGAACTTTTACGTTTGTAACACCGTGGCAGAACTATCTTTTTAATTCTCCAGTTTACACAATGTGCACAAATTTTAATTTACATCATGACTGTTGTGACATATTTGATGACTCATTGCCTAGGTTCAGGACTAATATTTATTATAAAGCACATATGTGATAACTTGCCTGCTTAGAATCTTTTGCGTTGAAGCTTTGTTTTTATTATTCAAGATAGGTTAGGTTGAGTTGGCTGTTCATGATAGTCCCTCCCGGGTCGTTCCCCCTATCAGGGAGGGACCCAGGTGGGTGGTCATGAACCGTTTAGAGTAGGGTTAGTTTAAGTTAGAGCAATCTGTAAATGAGATAAATAAAAAAATATCAGTTTTTAAATACTGTACTCCTGTGATAAGAAAGCCTATGAAGCGATTAAAACTGTGTCTACATATAATATTTTATAGTGATGAAAAATTCTCTATTATGGTTGAAAATGCTGCTTTGTTATAACCTACCTAAAATTACAGCTACACTGTTAGCATCTCGGGGCTCAGTCCTACCCGCCTGTGTAGTACAGTGAGCGGCAGTTAAAATATGTTTTTCTGATATTAGTGTTCCGCCACATATGTACACTTTCTTTTTCCCCTCTAGCCTGTATAGGGCTGTATGCCATGGCCACTGACCTTAAATAAATGTAAGTAAATTATTAAACAAAGTTTAACCTAGTTATAACCAATAAAATACTTTATACAAGCGCCAAAACATTCGAATGTTATATTCGATGCGCTTTTCAGAATCATCTGGAGATGATAGTTTTAGTTAGCCATCTGCAAGTGTGGCCTATTCATGACACAAGTGAATGGAATTTTAATTTTTTAATGTACAGAAATAAGTAACATAAAAATATTCAGATATTTTTACTTTTAGATCATATAATTTATGTTTCAGAAAAAACCTCACAAGCTCTTCTTTTAGAAAGAAATCAAACAAACTAATGTTTCTTATTATTATACAAATGAAAAGGAATATTATAAAATCAAATTCCGAAAAGTTAATAGAAAATCACTCATTCCATAAAGATTTTGCTTTTAGACTTCATAAATACAAAAGACTGCAATTGAAAAGAAATGTAGCGAAGAAGGTATGGTTTGCAGTAGAACAATGATAATAAAATTATGAGTGTTATTTTTACTTATTACCTAGCACTTACCTTCAGCTGTGATTTGTCCCTCCGTAATTAAACCAAGTGGATTAATTGGCTTTGTTCCGCAAGTTCGGATATTAATATTTACTGTTATAGCTGGTCTAAAAAAATGTATATATTTTAGTGTGAGCTAAATCATGCACGTTGCATAAATTAGTAGAATCTATTATAAATTATATTATATTTTTAATTGCATTTGCAATATTCGTAATATTACTAAAGACACACTTGAAAATTTCTTAATTGGGTAGCAATTTTGGCAGCCGTCAAGAATAAAAAAAAGGGAAATCTACTTAGGCAGATCGATTATGTATTTATAAAGTAAAGATTTCAAACTAAATTTGTGTGGATATTTATATATTTGTGACTGATTTTAATTGAAAAAACGATATTTTTTAGTAAAAATTCAATTTCAATACGAAATTATAAAAAATTGTAGCTAAAAATCACTTCACCCCACCGTACGGTCCCTGCGAAAACCAAAATACAGGATGTAACTTAATTATCTTGCCTTAAGATGTAACTATAAAATACTCTACGCCCAAGCAGCACCTTATGTCAGAATTATGTAATATTGTAGACCTCATTTTGGTCTCGTTTATGTGTTTAACCTAAACTAACTTAAAATTTACGTAAAATATAAAATATCAGACAAGTCTAGACTTCTTCAGAATTTCATTGGGAACGAGCCCTGAAAAATGTATTAGCACTTAGCCCACCGATCATTAAATTCGCCCCTGGCAAGGACTAGCCCATACATTTGCTGTACACTATATACAGGCTGCCATTAGTTTCATGTCATTAAAAGGTAGTGGGGAACGACCACACAAACAAAAAACCTATATAACTTTTCCTCTGGGAGCACTTTGGAAAAACTGACCTAGGTCAATAATTTCAATAGTTTCTTAAAAAAAAGTTTGAGAACCTCTTTCTTATGGGGAAATCAACGATGTTTATCACTTAGTTTTTAAAAAATTATAACAGTGGAAAAAGGCTTTTGTTCTTGAACTGGCCGCCGGTGCCGGCATTCGCGACTTGGATTAACAAAGGAGACAAACGGTACTGACTTCTTGGTTCTTAAAAACCGAGTGAAATAAAATAATTTTCCACGAAAAGAAAATTGCACAGTGACAGGCAACAAATGATAACTTACCGGTGTTGTTTATTCTGATAAATTGTTCGAAATGTTCTCCATCTACTTTAATACACTTTTCAACACAACGAAGTAAAGACATACGCACTTCGTTCAACACATTGGGTAAATTAGGATAATTTTTTATGGTCTCTATGCACATTAAAACGCAATTGTTCCAAAGTGTCAATTGGATCACAGTAATCAAGCGATTTAAGATGCCCCCAAAAATAAAAATCCATTGGATTTAAGTCTGGTGACCTAGCAGGTCATCCAACCGGTCCACCACGTCCATCCATCTTTAAGAAAATTGTGTATTTAAAAAATTTCGAACCGCCAGACTAAAATGCGCTGGTGTGCCATCGTGCATATACCACATACATCTGCGTGACTTCCAACAAATATGGCAATGTTTGTTATAAGGAATTTAAATAGAGTTCACCATTTAATCTATTGGGTAATTCTGTTGGTCCAATTATTTCATTACCACAAATTCCTGCCCACAAATTAACAGAGAAACGTCGTTGAAAGTGAGACCTTATTACATGCATGTTTTCATCTGACCAATAATGCATATTTTTTAAGTTAAACACCCCCGTTCCTAGTAACATACGACTCATCAGAGAAACACAGGACGTTTGAATAATCCTAATTTCTTTCATGTTTTCTTAAAATTCACCTACAAAATTCAATTCGGTCTGCATAATCCTGAGGTTCTAGGTCTTGGACACGTTGATAATGGTAGGGGTTTAAACTCATATCTCGCAACGTCCTCCATACCACAAAATCTGACACTCCCACATGGTTTGCGATATCGTGGGTACTTAAAGTTGGATCCTCTTCTACAAGTTCTAAAACGTGAACTTCCGCTTCAATTACCCTATTCTCGCATTGTGGACCTCGTTCGCGCGCACATAATAATAATAATAATAATAATACCTTTATTTCCATAGACTTTTACAAGTATTAGAATATAGTCAAATTGGTCAAGTTACAGAAGACATATACATGTATAAATTTGTCCATAAAAAAATAAATTAGATACAGAATAATGTAAAAGAATAAACAAATGCATGACTAACAAACAAGAAGTTTCAAGATATTAACTTTCCATAGGAAAAACGAAAACAAACTCGAGAGAATATTTTCTCTGTTGTCAGCTGGTATTGGTAAAATTAGTCCCTAAATACTCATCAACTGAGTAAAACGTGTGTTTGAGTAAAAGTGATTTTACTTCTCTTTTAAAAAGATTAATGACATTTATTTTCTTGATATGCACAGGTAATTTATTGAATAATTTTACAGATATTAATTTGGGACCTTTTGCAACAATGGATAGGCTGTGAATTGGTATGTTGAGATTATAATTCTGTTACAGATTTTTATTTATGTCATTTCTGCTATTAAATTGTTCCAAGTTTTCTTTTATATACAATATACAGTTGAGAATGTATAGAGATGGAGCTGTTAGAATTCCCAGTTCTCTGAACAGAAGTCTGCAAGAATGATGAGGAGATTTAAAGGACATAGTACGTACAATTTTCTTTTGAAGCATGAACACTTCGTTAAATCGAGAGTAGTTACCCCAGCAGATTATACAATAATTTAGACAAGACTGTATATAAGCAAAATAGTACATTTTTAAAATATGGATATTAACAAAAGAACGAAGCTGGCATACGACAAAGCAGTGGGTAGATAACTCATTATTAATAAAGTCTACATGCGTTCCCCAATTTAAAAGAGGATCCATAAAAACACCAGGGAATTTAACGCTATTGTTTTGTTTTACAGAACAGTTACCAATTCTAACCAACATGCTGTAATCTGATTTCTTGGTGATAAAAAGTAAAAAATCTGTTTTTATATTATTCAGTGCAAGACCGTTAATCTCACAGTAAGTTTGCATCGAACTAATAGTGTCACTAGCTTTATGGCTGAGTTCATTTATGTCATTTGAATTAACCGCAACGGTGGAATCATCTGCAAAAAGCGTTATAAAAACATCTTCTATGTGTAGCGCGATATTGTCAATAAATAAAATGAATAATAAGGGTCCCAGAATACTCCCTTGAGGAACGCCCGTAGTAACCTTGAGAGAATCAGACGTACCGGTTTTACCAGCATCTCTTAAGACAACAAATTGAGTTCTATCTCTTAAATAGGACTCTATCCAAGTTAACGCTGGACCACAAATTCCATAATTTTCGAGTTTATCCAGTAGTAAATTGTGGTCGACCGTGTCAAAAGCACGTGTCAGATCAAAAAATAAACAAGCTGTTTTGTTTTCAAAGTTGTTTAAAATATAGTTGCAAAGAGTTAGAACAGCATCTTGTGTTGATAGACCTTTCCGAAAACCGAATTGATATGATGATAATAAATTTTGACTAGTAATAAAGTTGTTTAATCTGATATAATAGGATTTTTCAAATGTTTTTGAAAAGGCCGATAGGAGGGCAATACCTCTATAGTTTGAAATTAAGGTTTTATCATTTTTCTTGTGAATTGGTAATATTAAAGATGTTTTTAGAATATCTGGAAAAGTCCCCTCAATAAAGGATAGATTTACGAGGTACGTTAAAGGCTCAACAATGTCCATCGAAACGACCTGTTTCCCCAAGACGCTGGGCAATATTAACAAGTGTTCGTGGACAAGGATGACGTCGGTTGGGGAATCTTTGAGTATAAAGACGTTCTGCAGGAGCTGCATTTCCACTACATTCTCTATACAACAAGTGCATATCCGCGAGCTCTAGATTAGATAAGTGTAATTTTCTGCCGTAATATCCAAAATTCACAAAAAAACTGTGTGTTGTACGTAATCAAGTAACCGACATGAACTAAACTAAAGTAGATTTTTCAAATAATAGTTTGGAACATTTTGTCCCTTATACTTTTTAAAGTGCCTTTTATTGGTTCTTAGTCCACGTTATCTGATGCTATTGGCTAAATAATTTAAATTGGAAGGTGTATTAGTGCAGTTGTTTATACGTATTCCGGCTAAGTAGATAATAAAATGGCAAAAGTAAAAAACACAAAGTTAGCCGCTGCTACTTTATCGGTGACACTCGGCGGTTTGCATCTTAATTTAATGCTCACTACTTGACCAGTGTTGTCAGATGTGTGAGATTTTCACATAGCACAGTGACGAAATTTCATGGTATTTTTTAACAAACCATGGTAGTTTGCTACTTATACGTTATTGTGCGTTTTTGATAAACTCGAAAAGCCAATAATTCCTTTTTATTAGTTAGGTATTTAACGCAAATTAAGCTTTATTCATTAAAAATAGGTAAGAAAAAATATTTTGAAAGCTAACCTAAACTTTTAAGGACAAAAATTATGCTGTGATTTATAATGGCTCCATAATATTCAGAATACAGATTGAACAGAGTTACGTGGTGCACCGATTCGTAAAGTACTACAAAATTTCATTTAGTTTTGCTCATTTAATAGGAGGGAGTGAAGGGACTGACTTTCAACCTAAATTTGTCATTTTTATCAACTTAATTTAATAAAAATGGTATGAAAAGTTAAAAAACTCCAAATAGTATAATTTATTATTTAAAAAAAGTGCAGATATACAACAGAAAGTAATTGTATAAATACTTTTAAAATAGTACGACTGGCAACATTGCAAGTAGTTATTCACGAATATCGGAGCATACGTAAATGTCTAAATCATACCTCAACATTCCATAAGAGCGGCAGGCCTTTAAAGTTTTTTATGCCAATTAGGGAGATCTACAGGCGGCAAAGCATACAATAGAGTTGAACTTGGTTGAACTTTCACTTCTATTCTCCTCAATATTAATAATAATAATAATACTTTATTCATTTTGAAAATTTATATACAGAATGTGATATACAATACATAATTCAAATAAACCTTAGTAAACTAGCCATCACACAAACGTAATTACATTTTTTCACACCCTTTCACACATTTCATTCGTACAGAATGCACAGTCTAGATAGATTAAAATAAAGTTAAAATACAATTAGCAGTTGACAAATTCCTCTATATCATAAAACGTTTTATCACATAAGAATTGAAATGCTTTTCCTTTAAATGCCATTTTGCTATAATACTAGTGTCAACAAATTCTTTTATTTTATTAAAACACTTGATCCCAATGTGGTTTGGTGAGCTTTCTCCCAGAGCAAGTCTGGAGTGAGGCTGATAAAGTTTGTTGTTGTTTCTTGTAAGATATGTATGAACATCACTATTTCTATGGAACTTACATTAGTTTTCTTTAATAAACATTATTAGTTGGTAACGTAAGTATTTGCAAATTTTTTAAAAATAGTTTGCAACTAGTTAAAGGACAAGTTTTACACATGGTCCGGTATGATTTTTTTTTGAGTCTGAAATGCTCTATCAAAATATGAAGAACTGCCCTAAAAAATGAGTCCATATTGTAGCCGAGATTGTACTAATCCATAATATAGAGTCTTCAGGACATTGGTACTAACCGTGTCTCTGAGACTCCCCACTATGTAGTTAATAGAGCTTAATTTAGAGCATACCATATTTATATGCATTTCCTAAGTGAGCTTCTGGTCTAGGACTACATCTAAGAGTTTAATACTTGTCGTACTAGGTATGGATTTGCCTGAGACTTTCAGGTATGAATCGTAATCAGTTGTGACATTTTTTGGTAAAAAACGCATATGGTATGTCTTGTTTATGTTTAAGTTTAGACCATTGTTGGTACAATAGCGACTCATTTCCTGTGAGGCATTGTTACTGTTAACTATAATTTGCTTGATACTGTCATGAGACGTTAACATATTTGTGTCGTCAGCATAGAGGAGTTGATTTGATGTTGTACATGTCCTGGGTATATCCTTAATGAAAATTATAAAAAACAAAGGCCCCAAAATTGAGCCTAGAAGTACTCCTAGCTTTATGTTTTTTGTTTTAGATTTAGTACCATCTATTACAGCGGGTTGAGTGCGATTTTCTAGACATGGGACAGCCCAATTATATGGTATCCCCGTACTCCAATGCCATCTAATTTCATGAGTAACAAATTGTGATCTATAGTATCGAATGCACCGAATTCTTAGATCATAAAAAAGACCCAAGACGTAAGTCTTATTGTTGAGTGCATTATAGATAAAGTTGACACAGTCCAAGATAGCGCTATTTGTAGATTTAGATTTACAAAAGCCATTTTGAGCATTGGAAATTAGATTAAAGCCTTCCAAGTAGCTGGTCGGTTTTATCGAGTATGAGGTTTCAAATATTTTAGCGATTTGGCTCGGCACACATATACCTCTATAATTCACTATTCCAGTTCTCAACCAATTTTATTAACAATTAATTAATTTTTTTAAAAAAATTTTCTCTCCAAACTATGGACTTTAGACCCTATAGTATATAAGACTTTTTTGTTTGCCTGGTCCCTTATTACCAGTTTTTTTTAATGACATGAAACTAATGGCACTTGTATATGAAATGAAAAATTGTACGAAAATTGTGGGAAGACCAATCATTGAATTTAAACATGCCAAGTTCACCCATAACACTATTTTTAACTTACGCATTTTCTATTTGTTCTTCTTCATTGTTAGGGCATATCACCCTACCATTCAAGATAATTTTAGTCAGCTGGTGTGAAGGGATGTCATGATCTGGATCGTAAACGACAAATATCTCCAATTTTACTTGCTTATTCGCCGGTATGGTTTTCTTTTCATTTACTATCCTAAATTTTGTATGTGCAGAGTTGAATGCAACTTTTCCGAAAAAATTCTACAAAAAATATATATGATAGTTGTCAACATAATTAGAGTGAAGTGATGTGATCTGTGATCCTCGGACAGAAATTTTAAGCTCCGTCATTTTAGTATTTTTGTGCATATTATTATCAATAACTAAGATCTTACCCCCAGTTGTAAGACTGGTTTATCAAAATGTAGTTCCAATTCTACCCCATTTAAATTGACCGGACTGTTCAACAAAATCAGTCCAAACCATCTATCGTCTTGAGATTTCTCGGATTCGTGTAAGAAATTTTTAGAACACGGTGAACTATCAGATGTAATTGTTGAAAGCAGCATACAAAAAATTAAAACATTTAACAAACCCTAAAAAATGAAACAGATAAAGATATTTTGCTAAAAATTGTTTGATAATAAAGTACTAGATAATCTGTCGCTGCGCCACCTGGCATTTGAATCATATTAATTTAGAAATACCTCAGCTTGCAAATTGTGTAGTTATTATACAGATTTGGTGGATTGTAGAGGTTCTTCCGTCAGTCTAAATTTAAGTTTTAGACCATCTTGTGTATGTGAAAACATCGCCATCGTGAAAAAATGGTTGAGATCCATTTTTTTAAATTATATCACTTCCTGTCAGAAATAATCGTCAATTTTTCGAGAAATCAAAATTATCTACAATATCATCCTTTTTCGTCCCATATTTTCTTTTTTTTTTTGTAAAATTAATATCAATATTATGATTGTGAAACTATGTTTGTAGTTTTACGTCTTCCTGGAAAACGTTTCAATGAAAGTCGTTTCCACTCCGCCAAAGAGGTAGAATTCAAAGCGCAATTTTATTTCTGGTGTCCTCAATGAACTTATTCAATAGCCAGTCTTCATTGCATCATTTTAATGCTTTTTTTTATTAAACTACCTTGCTCTGTGTTTTTGTTTATGTTCCGGACTGCTTCTTATCAATTTCTTCTTTGACATAAGCCTCACTTGTAAAGTCGTCATCTTCAAGTTGCTCGGTGTCTTCTGTTCACTTTTCTTCATTGATTTTGTCTTCCTCAAGTACATTTGTGACGTATGGCATGTTCTCGCACATTTCTCTTCTGCACTTTTGCTGAACAAGTAATGGAACTGTTCCATTCATTTCAGTAATTGATTTTGCAACGTTCTTGTAGCATAATAAATAATAAATAACACCACAGGTAATTACAATTCCCATTATCCCGGAAGGCTCTAGCAGAGCCTTGTGTGGGAGGGGGCTACACATTTAGACACAAGGGATACACACCCAATATCCGTGTATAGTGGAAAAACCCTCTCACAATATTTTCCACTACCACGACCGGGGATCGAACCCGGAACTTTTGGGTGAGAGGCAAGTGCGCTCACCTCTCGACCACCAGTCATACAAATACATACATAATAAATGTATTGATTGTTTAGTTTCGTCCCCTTAAAAAGAGAGGTTATTGTTCTACATCCGCTGAATGAGGGGAGATAGAAAATATTACTGGATACTGATTTCCATGATGAAGGCTAGCCAGGTAATAAAGCATTTTAGAATTTATTGATCTTTTGGAGATTAGTTTTGTGAAAATCTTAGTGGGATCTAAGGCAACACTAACGGTAACCTACTCTTCCGTTTTCTTTTTCGTTATTTTAGGCTGCTTCTACTTCCAGCTTTCGTTTGGCGTACGTTGACGACCGCCGTTTAATCCCCATACTGATGTATGGTCGTTTTTATATATTTGCCTTTACCATCGTCTAGGGTTGCAGGGCCACCTTCTTGAGGGACAGCTCATTCAGAGCCGCCTTCATGGACCTTACATCTTGGTTTGGAACCTTATTTAATATTTGGGCTGATGAACCTACTAGAGGGCAGCAAAGTGTCCAGTGGTAAATAGGTACCTTACAATTTATGTTAATGTTTATTCACGTACCAGAGAGGCTGACAGGCGCCGAGTTGAGCAATTAAATTACATCAATTATAAAATTGATAATATTTCAATACATATAAATAATATCTCATCATATTATTATCTTTTTAGCATCATTAATTTTGTTGTATGCCCGAAGGCAGCTACCTAAAAGGTTACTATAAGCCTTTTATATAAATTATATTAGGTACACAACCTAACCTATAAATCAGACATGTTAAGTATCACATATCATTTATGTTGAAAGTATCGGATCATGATGTCTATTATATCAAGTTGTGAATATAATCTGTTCGTGTTGACTTTTGAAGATCAGATGTTATATTTCTTTACCAGATCAGGAAGAACTAATATCAATGATAAATATATTTTACGCAATTTTCACAGGAAGCGAAACAAGTCAACTATTTTTTGAAGAAGGTAGCGTTTCGCTTACACAGAGTAGTAGTAGAAAGCTTGAATTTAAATTCATGGTAAACCCCTAACAACTCCTCAAATCAACAAAACTAAACAATATATCAGCTGCAGTACGCATAGACACGATTTTTTTTTAATCTTTACAAATATGAATAATATTCTGATAATTTATGTAACATTCTTTTTAATTCACATTCTTACTATTTATACTAGAAATGTAATGGGCTATACCTGCGGCATGCGTAAATTTGTTTGGGTGCTTCTAGACATGCTAGGAACTTGAAATGGTGGAAATTATATTACTCAAAATGACAGCTTAAAGTCGATTCAACTGATTTTTCTCTTGGCATTATCAAACGCAAAAAATTTATAGGGCCATTGTTTAAATAGTTTATTTTTGTTTTTATAAAAATCAGAAGTATTTTGTGAAGTATAGATGTTATATATTATTGTTGGTTAATTTAACGAACCTCTTAATGAAGCATGGGGATTTTGGTACTATATAATAAAAAATACACTGTTTCGATAAGTTTCCCTGTAGTCTTTAAAGACTTTCTAATGTCTGAATGTGTCAGGATCTAATTTACTACTAGAACCAGGGTTGCCACCCGTCCGTATTTCAAGGGACAGTCCCTTATTTAAATAAATTGTCCCACGTCTCAGAGAAAGACCATATTGTCCCATATTTGATGCCATTTTCGAAAGTATAAAATATAGCAATACAAGAATCTGCGATACTGACTCGAGAGATTAGCCACTTGGAACTCATTCGTCGTTTGTGTGGGGGTAGTGCCCGATTCTCATTTTCAATATCTACATTTTTCGATAAATTAATTATTCATTAAATGTATGAGTGATTGGAAAATGAGTGACCTTAAAAATATTCAGTGAAGATACGAGCTGGGCTGAAAATTCAGCCTGCCCGCCATTTTTTTAATCTCAAATGTCAGATTGATTGTACTGTCGCGAGCAGAAAAAAATAGGACAACTTTTTTTTCCTAATGTAAATCTGTCTCTACTTGAATATGTAATGAGTGGCCGAAATAAAACAGATATCACTTTTAATTTATTTTTTATTTTAATGCTGTAGTTATTGCTATAGTAAACGATGGATGGTTAATGAGACAAATTGCACTGCGTTATAGCATTAAGAAAAATTTGGTGTGTAACAGAAAGTGGAGAATAAATGGTACGATTAGTAGAAATCCTGGATCAAAGGGCAAAGGATATCCTACTTAACAAGAAACTAACTATTAATATTTCGTTATTGCACTATTTCTATTTATAACTTCTATAAGTTTGTTTGGCATAGAATTAAATAACCTTATACAATAATCATTAGTAATAATATTTTCCCATGCATTATTTACTATTTCCAGTAATTCTTCGGTACTCCGTGGTCTCACATTTCGTTTTTGGATAGTTCTTACAAGTAGTCCCCATACTTCTTCCACAGGGTTAAGATCTGGACTAAGACTGGGCCAGTTAAGAACCGTGATGTTGTTATCTTGAAACCAGTTAGTTACAGTATGAGCAGTATGAACGGAACAATTGTCTTGTTGAAATATGAACTCATTATTAGGAAATAATTACGACATAGAAGAGAGCATAATATTGTCTAAAATCCTAATATACGTTTCACTATTAAATCATTCCTCAATATGCCACAAAACACTAGGACCACATGCCGATATCCAAGCCCACATATTGACGGAAAATCTACCACTTCCATTATTGTTAAATATATATTTCTCATCGAATCGAGTATTCGGAGGGCGGTAAACACAAATACGACTGCTGTGTGTTGACTGGAAAGTTTTTTCGTCTGTAAAGATTACATTTTTCCAAAAATTTACATCATTTGCTAAAAATTCAAGCGCAAATCCTACTCGAACTTCTTTATGTTCAGCTACATACATACTTACTTATAAGTATGTATTTCTGTGCTGCTGCATGACAGCGTAGCTCCGATTCTCTTACTCGCCGGCGACCAGTACTACTCAATCCAGAAAAATTCGTTTCTTCAGCAGCCTGAATAACTGCGTAAAATGGATTTTCTACTAAAGCATTTACCAATTGCTAATCTTGTTGTTGAGTTTATATCCTTCGTCGCCTGATCCAGGATTTCTACTAATTGTACCGTTTATTCTCCACTTTCTTAAAATCTTACACATCGAATTTTTGTCAATATTATAACGCAGTGCAATTTGTCTCATTGACCATCCATCTTCTGCTTTAGCAATAGCTCCAGATTTAACTAAATCGCTTATATGAGGCATATTAGTTTTTTGCACACTTGCAATAAATTATGACAACTAACTGACAATGTCACAAAAATTAAAGTTAGATGTACATAACTAGATTTGAGCAAAATACCGTTATAAGACCGTTTTTTTTTGCTCACGACCGTACTACCTCCCCCATACAAAAAATTTTTTTTTTACTATGGATAAAAAAAAAACAATCATTATATGTATATTCATTTCGAAATTATACATAATTGAACCTCAAGCTTTGCAATAGGGCACCTCGCCACTAGCCATCAAGCCTACAAGGCCTAGTCAGGAAACCGGTCCTGGTAAAATGTCTCCCGTATTTTACAACGACAATGGTGGCAACCCTGGTTAATGGCATTTTTTCTTCATTAGGTATCATATATCATACTGGAAAAATAGCAATTTAAAGTTACTTCATTTTTTCACAAGTAATTCACCTTCAGGAAAATTTAGATATGTAATTCTATGCATTTTTGGTTCTGTATCTTAGAGAAGACTATATTATGTAAGCAATGATTGATGCCAGACGCCTTAAATTTGCATGAACATTGGCTGAAGTCATAGCTTTTAGCCAAAAAATTAGCAGAGTATTTTACAAATAATCTATTTATTGATAAACAATTTGATATCAGACAAAAACGCAATACTGTAACAGTTGATTTGGTTTTGATTTACCAGCGTACTGTAGGAGTTTCTGTCTGTCTTTTGGTTCTAGTGTTATTCATCTTTCCTCCATTTCTGTTTCCAATGGAGTATAAATTGTTGTCATTTCTTTATGGCATTTCATTTTTCTTAGTGTGCTTAATCCTTGGTTTCTTCATAAACCTATCAATTGTTATCCACGTGTAGCATGGTCTCCCTATTTTTAGTATCTTGCTGTTCAGTATTAGAGTGTTCATTGCATATCTTTCTAACTTTTTTGTAATGATTTATCCTTTAACGTACATCCTTTAATCTAGATTATATTATTACAAATGTATGGCGTCAAATGAAAGCCATTATTGTCGCTTCAAAATATTTTATATTTGGCTATTGGGCTTTATTTGGGTTTATTGAACTGTTGTATTAAAAGGTAGTAAATGCGAATTTATAGCCTTTACTACTTTTTGTATAGTTAGTTCTCAAGATTACTTGAAAATTCTATTTTAGAAATTGTAACATCCCATATCTCCAAAGAGATTTTTTTGAGCACCTGCTTAGATGAATTTCTTTCTAACAATTTCTGGGTATCAATCAGGTATGTTTATGTGTTTCTTCTACACTTCATATTTTACGTAATTCCCAGTTGCTTGCTATCCGCATTTGTAAAATTGATGTTTTCAAAAATCGTTTACTTAAAATTCCTTCTGTTACCATTAAGAAGTAATGTTAATATCTGTCAGGTAATAGCAGTACTAAAATGAATTTCAAAATGACGTTCAATATATACACTTTTTAGATTTTGCTTTTATGTAATTTGGTTTTTGCATGGGCCTGTCCGTTAATTTGCCATACACTGTGTATGTGGAACAAAAAAGGATACGAGAATTATAACAAGACTAATAATTGAATTTAAATATACCAAGTTCACCTTTAGCACAATTTTTTACTTACGCAGTATATATTTGTTCTTCTTCAGTATTAGGGCATATCTCCCTACCATTCACAATGATTTTAGTCAGCTGTGGTGAAGGAATATCACGATATGGATCGTAAACGACAAATATCTCCAATTTTACTTGCTTATTCGCCGGTATGTTTTTTTTTTCGTTTTTTATCTTAAATTTTGTATGTGCAGGGTTGGATGCAACTTTCCCAAACCAATTCTATAAAAAAATATACGGCAGTTTTCAAAATAATTCTAGAGTGAAGTGATTTGATTCCAGGGCAGACATTTTAACCTGTGTGTTTGTGTGTATAGCGTCAATTATTATCAATAATTAAAATCTTACCCCCAGTTGTATGACTGGTTTGTCAAAATGCAGTTCCAGATCTAACCCATTTAAATTGACCGCACTGTTGAACATAATCAGTCCAAACCATCTATCTTCCTGAGATTTATCGGGTTCGAATAAAAAATGTTTAGGACAAGGTGACCTTTCTTCAGATTTAACTTTCAAAAGCAGCACACACAAAATTAAAACATTTAATAAACCCTAAAAAATGAAACATAAACAGATTTTGCCACATATTATTTTTAAATAAAAGATCATCTGTCTCTGTATACACACTTTCAGGTCACATGGCATTTGGACCATATTGACAGTGTCTGCATGTGTTCCTAATGAATGGCTAACTTTGCAAATTGTGTGGTTATGCAGCTTTGCGGTGGTTGTAGGGTTCTACCGCCAATGTAAATTTAAGTTTTGGATCGTTCTGTGTTTATAGAAACGCCGCCATCTTGAAAAAATGATTGAGTAATTTGTTGAAAATTGAAATTTTGTCCTTTACTGTAGGATTTAATATCAAAGCTGTGAAAATTGTGTTTCCCATTTTTATTGTTTTTGAGAAGTCTAAATATTATTATCAAATCTTATCTAATGCAAAAAGTATACACCTAAATTTGCTAACGGAAAAAATTCAATATTTTGCCTAGTATTACTAGATTATAGCAAGGTATTTGACTTGCGAGCATTATCAGTTATAATTAATTTGACTTTGTCAGTAATTTCCCAATCAAATAATGCAATAAACAAATTATCAGCAATATTGCCTCCGGTATGTGCCTCACCTTCAAACGGCATCACTTCAAGACTAAAATTCTGTGGCACAAAATTGTTATTTAAACCGTGTGCTGTTATGCTCATGAAATCATTTACATTCGAAGATGCATCGCTGCTCCATAAGTCAGTTGTTATGCAAAAATAAGGAATATGGCTTAGTTCGGATTTTACTTTGGCTTTTACTCGACTATACATATCTGGCAATACCGTTTGACACATGTGTGTCCTTGAAACCATTTCGTATTGAGGACAAAGTTTCTTAATAAATCTTTGAAATCCCATTTTATTGACGTGGTCCAAAGGCTCCATGTCCAGACATATTTCTTCAGCTATAAGCCTAGTTATTTCTTTCGCTCTCGAATCATCACAAGAATACTTATACGCCTTTGAAAAAATTTCTGCAATGGTAGCTTGTCTTTTTGGTGGTGGCTCTGATACTGGAATTAAATAAAGCAGGTTATGTTATGATATTTTATTATTTCATTTTAAATTTCCATTCTATTCGTTTATTCGCACTTGAAAAACAAATTTATAGTCACGCGAACGGTGGCAAATTATTAGTGGCACGTTATTTCTTAAGATGACGCCAGGTATCTAAGTACTTAAATTTAAAGTGATATAAAACTTATAAATCGCGCTAAACGTACAGATTTACATGTCTGCTTGTGTTTATCAAGTCAAAAAAAAAATGCATAACCTTGGCTACCTACCTGGAGTAATTTTAGTTTCACCACTTGTTGGATTATTTTCATTTATCTTATCTGCTTCATCTTGATGGAAGCGTTTCACGTGGGCCCACATATTAGACGTTGTATAACCTTTCACCGCTGCATTTTTTCCTCCTCTGGAAATCACACTGTTGCAATATTTGCATTTTGCTTTGTTTGGGTCATTAGTTATTTTTATAAAATGTCTCCACACATCACTCGTTTCCTGTCTATTTCTTGATGACATTATACAGCGCAATAAAACCCAAATAGAACAGCTAACTTACCATAAAAAAAGACTAAAGAGTACTAAGACTTACAATTGTATAATATAATCACACGCACACTCTATGGCGTGTCACCTGACCATCCAGAAAGTGCAGTGCGCACAAGGTAGTAAGCAGCTCATAGCCGCAGTCGGGAAATACCGCATGTGAAGCATGTAATAATCGTATAAATAATCGTATATTTAATCAGCGATTACGATTAATCGGCAAACCTCGATAATCGCAGATTAATCGTATTTGCCATCGTAATCGTTTCATCACTAGTTATTTACTATTTCCAGTAATTCTTCGGCATTCCGTGGTTTCACATTTCGTTTTTGGATACTTCTTATGAGTCGTCCCCATACTTCTTCCACAGGGTTAAGATCTGGACTATGACTGGGCCAGTTAAGAACATTGATGTTGTTGTCTTGAAGCCAGTTAGTTACGGTATGAGCAGTATGAACGGAACAATTGTCTTGTTGAAATATGAACTCATTATTAGGAATTAATTGTGACACAGAAAGGAGCATAATATTGTCTAAAATCCTAATATACGTTTCACTATTTACTTTGAGAACGTTTCTCATGGGGCTACGTCCTGAAAAACGTTCCAATGAAAGTTTTCATTGCATTATATCAATGCTTTTTTTGTTGAACTACCTTGCTCTGTGTTTTTTTTTTTGTTCTGGGTTGAATCTTGTCTTCATTCGTAAATTCTTCATCTTTAAGTTGCTCGGTGTGTCCATATTTTATCTTCCACCATTGTAGTACTTTTGTCATCGATTTCATCTTCATCAAGCATATTTGTGTTATATAGTATGTTTTCCCACGTCAGCATCTACCTAATGACATATCCAGTGCTGAACAATTTTAAACATTAGCCGCACACAAACTTTCTATCCAAAATTTTCACAGGAAGCAAGATATTTAAAAAAGGAACTAAATCATTTTTTCAAGATGGTGGCATTTCCGCTTGCACAGGGTATTCGAAAACTTGAATTTACTACACTCATGGTAGACCCTCTAGCCAGCTGCAATGCCCATAGGCACTGGACTTATTTTATCGTTACAAATATAAATAATTATTCTGATAATTAATAACATTGTTTTTTTATTCACATTATTACTACTATTTATACTACAAATATAATAGGCCATATCTGAGGGTGAGCATAAACTTGTATAAGTGCTTCTAGACATACTATGAACCTGAAATTATGAAAGTTACATAAAACAAAATGGCGACTTTTGATTCAACTCTTTTTTTTACATTTTCAAACGCGAAAAGTTTATATAAGGCCATTGTTTAAATAGTTTGTTGTTTTCTATAAAAGTCAATCAAATATTTTGCGAAGTATGGATGTTATTTATTATCGTTAGTTAAGTTTTAAGAAATAAAAACAATATTAACTTACTTCAAGAGTATAAAAATTATAGAAACAGACTCAATGGAATCATACAAAAGGCAAAAAACAGCTATCACACTAACCAAATTAATGAAAACCTTAAGAATATAAAAAAAATCTATGAGATAATCTCTGACGCTGCCAATGAAACTAAAAATAAAACTAACAACAATTTAACCATTCTTGATAATAATAACACACAATTCCCAAATGATACTGAAATGGCAAATTTTTGCAATAATTATTTTGTAAATATAGGCGTGAACATGGCTTCAGTGATAAAGGAACCTATTTCTAAAATTAATATAGTTTATCCTAGCTTAATGAATTCTATGGCCTTAAATCCGGTATCGAGTAATGAATTAATTATGCATATCAACGCTTTAAAAAATAATAGTGCACCAGGCATAGATGGCATAACATCAAAACTTATTAAAAAGTTCCATATATACATTCTTGATCCTCTAGTTCATATTATAAATCTTATTTTTATAACAGGCAAAGTACCCTCTTCATTTAAGATGTCGATTGTAACACCAATATTTAAAAAGGGCTGCAAAACTAATATTACAAACTATCGTCCAATCAGTGTTATTTCTACATTTGCAAAAATATTTGAAAAGTGCCTAAAAAAAAGGTTACTTGATTATCTTACTTCAACCAATTTATTAAATGATAACCAATTCGGGTTTATGAAAGGGACCGGTACAAATGATGCTATGTTCAAACTCATAAATAATATAAAAAATTGCCTCGATAATAACCAAAAGGGCATTGCAGTCTTTTTAGATCTAGCAAAGGCCTTCGACACTGTTCCCCATACAATGCTCATTGATACTCTTGAGCATAATGGTATCAGGGGTACGGTGTTGGAAGTGTTCCAGAATTATTTAGCTTATAGGAAACAAATGGTTAAAATTAGAAACATATTTAGTGACCCTCTGGATATTAAGATTGGTATACCACAAGGGACGGTACTTGGTCCAATTCTTTTTATTACTTATATAAATTCACTGCTGAATTTAAATATAAATGGCACCTCAATTTCATATGCAGATGATACTGTTTTATTCTTTGAGGATAAAACATGGGAAAATGTGAAAAATAAGGTGATAAAAGGATTAGAAAGAGTCAAATGTTGGCTTGACCAAAATAAATTAACTTTAAATTCTGATAAAACATTCTACACTGCATATTCTATAACTGATGCAAATAGACCGAATTTTAATTACATTAAATTAAACGAATCTGACCTTACTATTAAAGAAACTAACTCTATAAAATATCTAGGCATCACAATTGATAAGAATTTAAAATGGACCGACCATATACATGATTTAACCAACAAAATTAGGCGTTTAATTCATAAGTTCTACTTAATACGTAATATTTTAACTAAAAAATTGTTAATTCAAATATACAAGTCTTTAGTGGAAGCACTACTTAGATATGGTATCATTGTTTGGGGGGGGCTCTATAACAATGCTTTAAAATAATTGAATGTGGTCCAAAACTATATTTTGCAAATTATCTTCTTCAAAGATAGACTGTACTCGAGTAACCTTCTATATAATGAATCAATACTAAATGTCCGATGTTTATATTATCTCAATATTTGTATATTTTACTTTAAATCGATAAACAATTTAGTGAACCACTGTTATCAAACCAGACAAAATGTTAACAATATGATGGTTATACCATTTAGAAAATACGATGGCAACCAACGCTTTGCTTCAATCTTAACACCAACAACTTATAACATCCTGCCTCATGAAATAAGAACAATAACTAAATACAATTTTTTTGTTAAAAAATGTAAAACTTTTATATATCAAAATAGGGACTACATTAATAACCTCTTATAAAAATTTGAACTATTTCTTACACTATTTTACTCTCTTCATCTTCAACTCCTCTATTATTTTCTCCTATTCCTGCTTACTTTAAATAATCTTAATAATAATGTAATTGGATATACGATATTCTGTCTAATATTGCACATACAGGTGTTTACTCACCTAGGTGCACCTTAAATTTTTATTTTTTTAATTCTATTATTTTGTATTGTAATTTGTAATTTGCAAATTGTAATTGTAATAATAATAATTGGTTTCCTAATAAAAAAAAAGAAAAAGTTATTGAACTCCCAACGAAGTATGGGGATTTTGCTACTGTAAGCTTTGTCCCATAATAACTAGTTTAATTTTTTGCAGGTTATCACAGGACACCATATATAATAAAAAATAAGTAATCTTAGTTTCGATAAGTTTCTCTATATAGCCATGCAAATAGCTAGATCCAAACCTGACATACAGCATTTAAAGATTTTTTTACTGTCTGAATGTGTCCGGATAAAATTTATTATTAGCATATGTGACAGCATGTTGTTTTCATTAGGTATCGTATATCGGAAAAATGGCAATTTAAAGTTGTTTCAGTTTTTTAAAAATAATCCATCTTCACATGTGCCCTCAGAAGAAAATTTTACTCATTTTGGTTCTTTGTCATATTTCGCTGATAGGAAGTGCTGTTTTATAGAAAACGTGTAAGCAATGGTTAATGCCAGACGTCTTAAATTTTAATGAATATTGGCTGAAATCATAGCTTTTATCCAAGCAATTAGCAGAGTTCAAATGTGCTTTTAGAGGGCCGAATATTATAATTTTCCAGTCGCAAACTCTTCTATAAAATCCTTATTTTACTATAAGGAACGTAACCAGACTGCAACCAACAGTTACTCTCCGGGCTATGTGCCCGCAGAGCGCTGAATTTCAAGTTACAAGCCTGGCACGTTAAGTATAATTTTATATATTACCAACAGAATGCTAATGCTTTGATTGCAACAAACACCAGCCGAAAGACTGATCCTATATACTTAAAGGACCTCTCGTGCCAGTCGTCCCACACCACTTGCAGACTGCAGTTTCGCAGTGACGACCGACACGATCTTTTGACTATTTGGTACATCTCGGTATCTTTAGGATAGCAACATGCAAATAGTCACATGCCTACCTTGCACTGAAGAGAGCCAACAGCTCGAAACTGCAGTCTGTAAGTGGTGTGTGACGACTGGTACGAGAACTCCTTTAAGTATATAGGATCAGTCTTTCGGCTGGTGTTTGTTGCAATCGAAGCGTTCTGTTGGTAATATGCAATTACTACACTTAGCACGCCAGGCTTGTAACTTGTAATTCAGCGCTCGGTGGGGCATATAGCCCGGAGAGTAGCTGTTGGTTGCAGTCTGGTTAAGTTCCTTGTAGTAAAGTAAGGATTTTATAGAGGAGTTTGCGACTGAAAAATTATGTTTTAATATTCGGCCCTCTAGAAGCACATTTGAACTATGCTAAGCCCAGTCAGGCTATTTATTTTTTGATTGCAACAAACATTGGACCGCTAGGTGGCGCTTGCTGACTATTTTGCATGTCGCTATCCTAAAGATACCGAGATGTACCAAATAGTCAAAGGATCCTCGTGTCGGTTGTCACATTCCTACCTTGCACTGACGAGAGCCAACAGCTCGAAACTGCAGTCTGCAAGTGGGGTGGGACGACTGGCATGAGTGCTCCTTTAAATATATAGGATCAGTCTTTCGGCTGGTGTTTGTTGCAACCCAAGCATTAGTGTTCTGTTAATAATATACAATTATTACACTTAACACACCAGGCTTGTAACTTGTAATTCAGCGCTCGGCGGGGCACATAGCCCGGAGAGTAGCTGTTGGTTGCAGTCTGGTTACGTTCCTTATAGTAAAATAAGGATTTTATATTTGCGACTGAAAAACTATGTTTTAATTAGCAGAGCGTTTTAATTCTCTTCTTTTTGTCTGTCGGTTCTAGAGTTGTTCATCATGTGAGCCTTCTATTTCCTCTGTTCCTGATTATGATAGTGTATAAATCATTGCGATTTTTTTACTGTCCATTCTCAGTATACTTGATTCTTGATCCATCTGTGGTGATAGTCTTCCTAATTTTAGCTTGTTACTATTCAGTATTGGCGTTTTCTTCAATAGATGTTTATTCGGTACCTCCTTATTGGAACATGCACATGAATTTCTGCTCAAAATAATTGTCTATTTTTAACTGAATATATCTTAAAATGAAAAAAAAATGAAGAAAAGCAAATAATTTTCATGGTTTACTCTCTAACAATGGGTCTAAAAATAATTAAAATTTAATGATATTGGGATTTATATATTATGTTTCCGATAGAATACAGGTTTAGAGAAAGGCAAACAACTTGATGACGTCTCCATTTTTCCAATATGGGGGTATGGTTTTTGACAGAGAGTGTTTACTGTGTAAATTAATTTAAGCACATCTACCAATACCTGTATTATAATAGTAAATATAGCTCCACAAATTATGCAGTTAACCTTCAAATATATATGTGAAAGGTGACAAAATCTACATCAAAGTATGTAACAATTTGAAATTTTGTCCAAAATATTTATTCCTAAATATATTTACGCTCTATGCCCTCTCGCATCCTGCCACAATATTTCTTGTTAACTATGTATGATATAAAAATTATAAAATTTATTTTTTCTCACCATATTCCCAGTAAGCATTTTATCAAATATAATTATCATCTAAACACATAACTGTACTTAATTTAATAATCCATCACTAAAAACTATAAAAAATTATATTCTTTCCAAGAATTAGCAAATAATAACTTAATATTTAGTAAGGTTGTGTTTATAACTGTTCATAAATAACAATTAAAAACCTGTTCTCTCGAATTCCTATTAGTGAGAAACCAGATATGGGTATTTAAATGCATGATGTTCATTATCAATTCAACAATACTTTTCTTAATCTCCATACCTAGTGAATCTTTTAGTATCAAATATTTCTGCATATCTCAAATATTTACATTTTATAGTTGCCAACGAGTGTGTTACATTACCATGGCTCGTTATGAATTAACAAGTATTAAACATTTTTTGAAGTTTTCAAATTCTATTTTTTCATGATAAGACATTAATAATTCACAGTATTGTGTAAAAACCGGTGATATAGCAGGAAGGCTTATTTACCAAGAATGCACACTTTTGTTGTGACAATACTTAGGTATTTGGGAAAGCCCCAATTTAATTGGTTATTAACTTTCGAATCTTTACTTAATGATGATTAAATACCTTAATTAATGTCTTATCATTTTAATGTTATTATTTGTCAGAAAATTTAATAATAGGGGGACTAATATAGATTCCTAGTATAATGGAATTTCCATGATAAATATGGTCTAAACACGAAACCTATTCCTAAGAAAATTACATACTCAAGAACTTTTCCCATAACCTTCAAATGTTGACGGGGTATTACTTCCTATGAATAGGTACTTGAAAAAACAGTAGGACAAGTGCATGTTGAAATGTGGTAGAAATTCCAGTTGAAATTCTCAACAAGCAATAATTTTGAAGTTATGAACCAATAACACCTTGAATTATTCAAAGAATATTTTTTATGAGTAAGATTAAGAAATGGGAAAGGGGAATTTTTGTGTATCACTGTTGGTTTGATTTCCAGGTAGCAATAAACACTGTTGTTTCCTGCAAATCATATATTATAACAGTAGGTTAAGTCCACCTAGGACTGAAAGGTCGCCGCTCTCAGGTACTTGCAAAATCACAAGTCGCTATATGCCCATGGAGAAATCTATGGTGGATAGTAGCAATTGACCATATGAGAGGATTCATTTACCTCTCACCACTACTCAATTTACTATAATTTGTATAAAACTAATAGGTTGGCCACTATCATTTGTCTGTTCCATGACCTATGGCATACTGATGAGAACTAATAAGTTCGAAACCGGTCTATGTCTGGTCAGGGAATTGACAAATGATATTGGCTACCACTCTTTCATGATTTGTAAGGTGTAATTCAATGCAGGTCGGGGTATTTGCCCGCTGAGTAGTTGTTTCCTGCAAATCATATATTATAACAGTAGGTTAAGTCCACCTAGGACTGAAAGGTCGCCGCTCTCAGGCACTGATACATGATATATAAACTTGAGTATCATCGCTTAAAGATGGACTCCACAGTTGGGATAATATTGTGGGAAGATCTGCAGTGAAAATTGTGAACATTAATAGTCCCAAAATAATTCCCTGAGGAACAACACGAGCTACTTTTTGTTCAGATGAAGACGCATTGTTCAGTCTAACGACTTGAGATTGATTGGAAAGATAGCATTTAAACCAGTTCAACAATTGCACGTTGATGTTATAATAATGCAATTTTGCCAGAAGTAAATCATGATCAGTTAAATCAAAGGCCTTGCTGTAGTCGAGAAGTATTAAATATGTAACATATTGGACTTAATCTATAGCATTTGTTAAGTCATCGGAATTTTAACGTTATAAAATTAATCCTGTCTGCACCAAAAGGGTTTGACTGTAGAAGGTTTAATCAGTTTTCGATCTCGCCGACTGATACCAGAGATACGTTTAACTCATTCTGAATAAGAGGAGAAATATTATTCTGACAGTATGTAAGTGTGTCTAAATTTATATCTATATCCGTACAATGAAAGAAAAGAAGTAATTGATTTCATTAGGGTTATCTATCTGATAAAATTATATTTTTTTGGATCGCTGTGCACATTAAAACTTTCAAGGTTTTTCCACAACTTCTTTGAATTCTTTCTATGTTGATTAATTTGATGCCGAATATAAGCCACCTTGTCATTACGTATCGCTAAGGACAAACAGTCATGAAGGTCTTTATAAAGTTAAAATTTGACATCCGATTTAGTTTCCTTGTATTCTTTATAAGGCTTATTCTTAAGTCAACTAATCTCCTTAATTGTTTCTGTTATATATGGCTGACTAGGCTTTTGTAGTTCAATAGTACGATAAGGTGCATGTATATTAAAAATAGTTCTAACAGCCTTGTTCGAAAACTTAACCTTCCCATCTATATTAGGTAATTCATGCACAAATATTAGTTAACAGAGGAAGCATCTTTTTCAAATTCATTTTTATCAGAAAATCTGTAGTCGATCACTTTTTCTTTACAAATTATATAAATTAAAGTTGATGAAGATTCAGTAATTCTCGTAGGGTCTTGCAATAACTGCTGTAGATTGAAACAATCGAGAATAGTTTTAAGGTAATTTAAGTTATAAGAATCGTTTTTTAAAAAGTCTATATTAAGGTCATCAGCTAATATATCATCTCTTCCCCTACTACATTAGTTAAGACTTCCTCAAAGGTATTTAGACTGGAAATATTGTAGAATGCAGGTTTTCACGGCCGTTGTCTAATGAAGTAGATTCTTCCGGGTCTTGCCGTGGTCGTCGAACTTGACTTGACGTTTCGCTGATCATCCTGTCAGCTTCTTCAGAAGGTTTCTAAAGACTCTCTTTTAGTCTTTAGAAACCTTCTGAAGAAGCTGACAGGATGATCAGCGAAACGTCAAGTCAAGTTCGACGACCACGGCAAGACCCGGAAGAATCTACTTCACTGGAAATATTGTTCCCCAACTGCGTTGTCAAATTCCATGACTTTGTATCTTATATTTATTCTAACATACCAACAGACACCTCTTGTTGGTCTATCCGACCTCACCAAAGAATAACGTTGAATTGAGAAATTCACACTGGAATCATTATCTGTCAGCCATGTTTTGGAGACAGCAATAATCTCTCCATGTGGAGAATGATATCCCTATTTTCTGTAGATATATTAGGTCCTATATACGTTTGTATCATTTTATAATCATTGTTTTAGATGTGAAAAACATGAATATAGGATTGAAAAGTAGGTACTTCGAAACAGCTTCTTGTAAATAACTCAAAAAGCATTACATTTTACGAAAAAGTGATATGGCATAAAAAAGAGTCTTATAAAATGACAAATATTTTGTTTTTTTTTTTATTATTTCTTTACAATGAATAGTTCTAAGGATATGACAATTTAAAGATGGAGCTTGAACGAGAGCTTGAGTGTTTAAGTCGTGATATGTTTAAATTTCAAACATTGCAAAAATTATAGTTCTAACGTTAAAAATGCATATGAAAAAAATTGCAAGTTTTGAAGTTCTCTATAAAATGATTTTTTTTGTATAAGGTGACAACTTTACTGAGGCCAGGTCCTGGCGCCAGGGGCGTTTTCGTATGAGGGTTATTTTTCACAATACTTTCAATACCTTTGGTGTCTAAAAACCACTTTTACAAAACCCCAAATCATTGGAACACTACAATCGAATGCACTACTCGACGCGCGTTTCGCTAATCATATCAACATCATCGGGATATGAATGAGACTGGTTTTCAGTTTTAATCATGTCCTTGTAGACAATTTCAGGTAAATTTGCCCATTATTAAATTGGTCAGTCCAATATTCTGATGTGTTAATTGATTAAATTGAAATTATCTCAACTATAAATGTTAGTTTAGTAGTAGGAAATTTATCATCATTTTCCCAGATTCCAGTTAAAAACTGCCTGTCTCTTTCTCCTCTACATATATGTTTTTTGTATAAACTCTTTTTATAAGATCACAAATAGAAGAAACCACAAATATTTCTTGACTACAATCGTGAATATCTCTTGATATGTACGTGGTCAAATTAAATATTTTTTTAAAGTAATTTATTGCTTTATATGTATATATGTAGGTCATATATCACCTTGTGCATTATACTGATTAATGCTGGAATTAATGTAAATAATGAAACTACATTTTCTTAGAAAAATATGTATATCACAACAATAAATATTTATCAGCCAACATGTAGGGTTAGTTAGTTAGATAAGACTTCTCGTATCCAGTGAGTATATTTCGTGACATCGGCGAAAATTACATACTGGGATGTGTCACACATGCCTTGCCCTCGCAGTGCCACGGCCATCGATACAAGTCCTCTAATTGGCCATACTGTGTTTTGCCCACTAGTTCCTTTTCTGGTAAATACCATACTTCCACCTGAGTCCCTGTTGCATACAGAAGTACCTAGAAATATAAACAATCTCGCAATTTGAATAATAAATCTATGATAACTATTACAATTTCTGAATCCAGTACAGTAGTTCTTATCAAATGAGAATCATGAAAAGAATTCTCTATAGGAGTTAATACAGTTTATGGTCGATACGACGGGCATTTTGGCTTGTATTAGTTTAGTGGATAATTTCCCTTTTTCATCAAATCCCCAGTCAACAACGGTACCTGTAAAGGACATAGTAGAGTAGATTTATTAGTGTTAAAATACACAAAAGTTTACACATGTCAAAATATGTAATACAAATAGGTATATAGAAACTATTACACATATTAAAATATTTAGAGTAACATAAATGCACATCAAAATAGCATAAAATGTATATAAAATACTACACAGAAATATTTACTAGGGACGCTTCTATCTCGTCATGTGAATAGACGACTCTTTAAAAATAAACTATTTAATTTATTACTAAATCTTGACCCTTATTCCCTGTCAGAGTACTTGATGCAGTTATTTTTATCGTTTCTGGGATAATAGTAGAAAATAAATGTGATATACCTTTGTTATGTAATTTAACTGTAATATTAGGAAATATATGTAGAATATATTTATTCTTTTTTTTGGCTGGGACGACTATTTCACTTAATGTTGCTAATACATATATTGCAATGCCTCCTCTATGTGAAAGACAATGAAAGAAATTACACACCACGTGATCAGATTCACTCGTACCCTACTCATAATAAAAATCAGCTAAACATTGACTGTTTGCGTCTATAAAAAACACGTAACGGGACAGGATACTATTCAATGAAACTCTTCAATGCGTTACCCCACAGAATTCGGGAACTGGATTATACTCGTTATAAACCTGTCATAAAACGTTTTTTTACTGAAAATCCCTTCCATAGTTTAACTGAATTTTTAAATGCTGACTTCTTCTATTTTAGCTTAGTGATTTTTTGTTGAAATTTTTATTTTATTTTATTTTTATCTCGATATTTGTAGGTATTTTATTTATTTATGTATTAAATTACGTATTTGGTGTACAAACCGCATTTTGTATGTTCAACATGTGCAAATACTTCGAATAATGTACTAATGGAATATTATCTTACTAAAGTTATATTATTGTTCATTGTATGTTTAGCGTCGATTATCTAGTTTTCTATTTCTCTTGTGTTGCAATGTTATATACCCTATATGTTATTTATTATTTTATTCATTTATACATATACGTATGTTTTTTCTTTTTTGTACTTAATGACACAGATTGTCATGTTTTGTTTAAAAGTGTTAATTTTTCTTTAATGGCCTGTCAAAACACAATTTGTATATTTATGACCAATAATGTTCTATTCTATTCTATTCTATACATGTATAATGTAGTTTGTTGCATTACCTTGAAATAAAGGGTGTTTAATATTATTTATTATTACCTGTACGTGACTTAGTTGGATTTTTAAAACCGCAGTATATATCATCTCCTTTTCCTGGTGTTAAATTCATAATTTTCACTATGTGTAGTAAATTTATCGATGTGTTCTTTTACATAGGTAAAGGCATTCTAATGCATGTATCGATGATAAAGTTAGTATGTCTACCATATGATAGGCAGTTCTTAAGATATTCGTAGTACTCTATTTGATAACTGACATAATGCATATGTGGTGCTTGCTAGAGATTCGGCTAGCAGGTTTATTTGCAGAGTCACATCTCAGCGAAATTTTATTATTTTGTTATTATTTTAAGAAAAAAGTTTTAATAATAGTAGTTAGCTAAGGTAAGTTAAACTGCCAGTATATCGATGAACGCTTCTTAAAATGAAATAAAATATCACTTTTTTGCATTTGAGAATTTTAACATATCAATACCGCTTTAACAATGTAGAAATAGTATTCATCTGGTAACATATGGACATGGACTACAGACTGAACTTTATAAAAACGTGGGCTTTCTATAACTAGAGTGTTACTTGAAGAATTGGTGCTTCTGGAATTGGAAACGGCAAGTAAAACTTGGTAACTCAACATATTAACTATGTTAAAGATGAAACTTACTCTGCAAACAACAGGTAGAGCAAATATCAACTTCGATCTAATTGACACTTGACATGTTGTGTTACTGTGACTGTTCTTGGCTTATTGAGATGTGTAGATGACAAAATATCAAGTTGTACTCATAAAAAGTAAGTCTATGTCTGAAAATGCTACTAAGCCTCCATCGTACTACATTGAGAAAATTGCCTGAATTGGGGCTGTAGAATTAAAAACTACTACTATTTAGCTATTCACTTGAAAAGCAGAATTTATTCTATTCCACGTTTCATTGGAAGATTTACATCATGTCGCTAAATCACCCCAGAAAATGTGCAAGAACGTATTCAGCAGAATCTATACTATTGCATGGAAACTGGAGGTTGGCAGTTTGAGCATTTACTGAAGTGACAATTGTAGCATTGCATATGCTACATTTTTAATTTGTAATAAATTTAAAAATTAAATTGGTGCATAGTAAGTTAGGCCACCCAGTATGTGGATAAATGTATTACTGGTTGTCGTGAAAAATCTCATGAAAAGGAATTTATTAGCCAAATATAAATATTTCTTTATTCTTTCTTTCCTGCAAAAACATGCTTCACATGCAGTTAAATATCTAAATAAATCATAATGAAAATAATGCGGCACTGTTTCAGACAATTAACACTGCAATTATAATTTGTTCAGGTTGAAAAGCACTTGACACCTTATTTTGAGTTAACACCGAAATATAGTAAATACACGACATCTTCTCTTCCTGGCTGGTTTAACAGCCTGTTTTTATATATTTGTTTTATTTATTCTTTAAGAAACACATAGTAGCACACTCTCTATTGTAAGGTTATGTTGTTATAAATTTCAATTTATTGTCTTCTCTTCTTCTTCCTATCTTTCAATTTTGCCAAGTGCACAAGTCTCTGACTTGGGTTTGTAATTAAGACCTGCGTGTCTGATCATTTTTTTTTTTAAATTCGCAAGACCGCGTTAGGAAGCCAAGCCATCTTAGCAGCCCTTTCAGGCGTGATCCATTGAAGGAGCAGGTTGTGCTTAGGCTTGGGGCAGTAGCCTATTTATTAAATTTTGTTAAGCCGTAATTTTTTAATTCACGCCATAAGCTTAGGCTTATTATCGAAACTGAGCCCCCACAGGTCACTTGGGGTAAGTCTTGCGAATTCATGTTTTAAATTCATTTTGTAAGGTGTATTTTTTTATATCTTAGGGTTGCCAGTATCCCTTATATGAGGCAATTTTTTTGGTGTGAGATAATTGGTATATTATCTTTCTGATGTAACGGCCACATATGCATGGTCATATTTTAAGAAGAGAGGTCAATAATTGAAGGAATCTGAGTCGTCGATTTTTTTTGGACCACGTAGACAGTGGAGACGAATTTGAGAGTGGAGGCAGCGTGTTGCAGAGGGGTCCTTGCAGCAATACCTGATTTTGAAACGAAGCTACACCAGGGCCTTCTATTTGGTGGTATTGTTTATAACATTTTTGTTGGTTTAAAATTTCACTTTTCATATATTTTTTTAGACTTGTAAGAAATGGTACCATTTTAATTAAATTTAACGTTTTCAAATATTCATACATTTTCACGTTAATATTTTTACCTATAATTTTTTTAAATAATACTTGTTAAACCTAGGTCATAATTTAATATATTTTTTTAATTATCAATCATTCAAATTTTAACTTAACTCAATTTTTTTTACTATTGCTAATGAAATTTATTCAACTGTCCCATAATCAAATATTAAAGTCAACTTATTATTAACATGTGTGTTTCCTTTCTTTTACTCATTTAGCTAGATATATATTATTGGTGAGCTTATTACATAACTTAGGTACTCAGTATTGTTTTCCTTAGCTTTCGCAATACTCCTGGTTCATATAATAAGTTAAGGTGGCGCCCTGAATGTCTATTTTTTTTTATATTCACTATTTTATATTTTTTTATATATACAGCAAATTATCAAATTGAGAAAATATCGAACCATGACCTCGCTTTCCCATAACCCAGAGCTGCCGTTCACACAATTGAAACACTTCCTGGTTTTAAGCCAAGGGGCGTTCCACAATTTAAGTAGCTAGATTGTACTTTGCAGTTACTTTCTGTAAATAAATCTTCGTTTTCTCGAAAATGGTACATGTTTAGCGAATTAAAGGAGCTTTCCAGTAATGTATGAGTCGCCCCTCCTTCCCTTATCAGATTTTAGGGGTCTTTCACCCCACTGCTTGAGGATTGAAGTGACGATCTCAAAACTCGGAAACCAATCCCCCCCCCCCCCAAAATTAAAATTAACCTATCCAAGCGATTCTTTATCTACACTATTATCACACCCAAAACCCTTATGTCAAATTTTCGTTGGGCCGCCACCCTGTATATTAATAAGAAGCAATAAGATTTTACCTGGTGCAGTGTCTTCACCATGAGCGATAAGGGGGACGGCTCTGGAAGCAATAACGCCACATGTTGGAGACTTGCTATTACCCTGCGATGGTCTAACAGAAGGTCTCTTCAGCGCAGATCGAATGTTAGTAAATTCTCCCGGGAAAAAATCCAAATCTATATCATCCTCGAGAATTGACAAACCACTACCTATATTGATATTGGAACTTGGGTTGCATTTTTAAATATTATTTTTAGATAACTATGAGCAGTATTCACGTAATCTAAATGTAAGGATTTTTGGGGTTCCTCTTCAAGAAGGAGAAAATGTAAGCGAGGTTATACAGGAAATCTTTAATAAGAAATTGAAAATCAATATTAAAAATACGGATATTAAAAAGTGCTATCTTGTCAATGCAAAAACTAACAGCTTTAGTACTGTTGGATTTTTCTAAAGCCTTCGATACGGTGGATCATCGTCTCATAATAGCTAAATTAAAATATATAGGTTGTGATAATTTTGTTGTCAATTTATTTAGCTCTTACATTAGTAACCGTAAGCAGAAAGTCATCATCAATGGTCATTCGTCCTCTGTATCTAGTATCACTGCAGGTGTTCCACAAGGTAGTATATTGGAGCCTTTGCTTTTCATTATTTACACCACTGATTTGTTTCGTGACGTTCAACATTGTAAGATACAGGGATCTGCAGACTACACACAAATTTATTGCAGCTTCGACATTAATAGTATACATGAAGCCTGTAACTGCATCAATATCGATCTAAAAGCAGTATTTGACTTCTCTGTTTCACATAATTTAAAACTGAATGCAAATAAAACATTTTATATGTTATTCGGTAATAGTAATCATATTGAAACTATTTTGCCCAATCTTGAAATTAAAATAAATAATGATTTGTTGCCTTATACTACTAAACATAAAAATCTGGGTATCATTTTTTTTATCATATTGTGCTCTTAAACTGCTTTATGCTAACAAACATATTTTAAGCTTTAATTTAAGGAAGACCTTGTGTGAGTCTCTTATGCTGTCTTTATTTAATTATGCTGATGTTTATGGTCCTTGTGTCGATTCAATTAACCGATATCGCATACAAAAAGTTCAAAACACATGTTGTCGTTTATTGGTTTTTGGATTAAGAAAATATGATAGAATATCTGCGAATTTAAAGATTCTTAATTGGCCGCCTATGAGCCAAATTTGGGAGCTACACCTATTAAACTTTGTTCATCGTTTAATACACCGAGGCGAACCTTCTTACCTCCGCTCAAGAATATCATATCGATTCAACTTACACCCCATTAATGTTAGGTCTAACCATGATTTGAATATGCCAAGATATCTTACGTCCACCTTTCGCTGATCATTCTCCTATAATTCTGTTAAAAAATACAACCAAATCAATACAGAATTTAAAAGCTTAAGTTGTGCTGCCTTCAAACGTAAATTAAAGCATTTTACATACAATCATTTTTGACAGTTTAAATGATAATGACAGTCACGTAATAGCGTGGGTATCGAGAACAGGCGTTTTTCTTTTTATTTTTCTTTGTTTAGGTTATAACAGCGGCTGGTTCTTCCTTGGGTCGCTGGTCGATGTCCCCGTCTACGGGTTGCAGCACTAGGTAACGCGCACATGGGGCATCGACTAGATGGCCTGTTGGAGATTCTGGCGCTGTTCATATTATATTAAGGTATGTAGGGGTATTTTATATTTTTTGTATGCCTAATATTGTTACAAATTTTGTTACATTGTATAGGTTTATGTGTAAGAATAGCTTGTCAAACTAAACATCGCCTATATTTATGTAGTTTCTTTTTTTTTATAATAAAGACGATTATTATTATTATTTTAAATAAACAGCTGTATTTCAGTGGGCTACCTATTACTAAATCCAGAATTTGAACCATTTTCTTCATCCGAGTCACTGTAAAAGAAGACGTAAAGTATTTTTAAAATTATAAAATTAAAAACCAGTGTAGAATGTTTTAGGAATTACATTTCAAATAGTTATAATATACCGTCTGTCAATTTTACGAGGGCCACATCAAATATCTCGCTTAATGTCTATTGTAGAAGAATAAAGTTTTAGAAACAGCTATCCCATTTTTTGTGAGCTATATTTCAGTAAAGAGAAATTTGAAATCCATAGCCTACTTTGTGAGATATATTACGAAAACCTAAAAATTAAGAAAATCACAGACGGTTGCAGCTTCCTTATTTGAGGAGATACGAAAAAAATTAAAGGGATGAAAGTTGATGAAGTTAATTTGCCATTATAAAAATAAGGTCCAATTACATTAGTCCTTAAAAGACCCACCCAAACCTTCGTAGAAAATCTTTCTTGAAAAGCAGTCTCTCTGCACCAATGTGTATTTTCTCGTGTCCATTTATAATGCAAATTTCTATTAAAAAATCCATTATTAGAAAAATTTGATTCGTGTGACCAAAGAATTTTGCTACATATCAACGGGTCATTCTTTTTTTTATCTAACAACCATCTGCAAAATCTTACTCTCCTCAGCTTATCTCCCTCATTTAAATGTTGAACTTTCCTCATTTTGTAGCATCGAAATTCGTTTTTTTTAATATTTTTCTTGCACTGTCTTTTTTTATGCGACAGTTTCTCTGAATTTGTCTCAAAGAGGTTTCTTCATTTTGGTAAACATAATTTTAATACTCCATTCGCCTTACGAATGCTTAAAAATGTCTAAAGTAGTACCTATCTATAAGAAAAATAATATTGATGATCCCTCAAATCACAGACCAATATTTGTAATACCCTGTCTCGCCAAAATTTATGAAATGATACTTAAAAATCAATTGACATTCTACCTGGAAGAAAATTAGCTTCTCAGTTCGAATCAGTACGGTTTTCGAAATAAATTATCAACAACCCTTGCCATTGATAAATTAACAGATTTAATAAATGCTGGTTTTGAAGACGGCAAATATGTCTGCTCTTTGTTCCTAGATCTCACTAAGGCATTTGATTGCGTGTCCCATGAAATACTTATTGATAAATTAAGCTGCTATGGCTTCACTGAAGAAAGCAAATCTCTCTTAAAGTTATACCTTAGTGACAGACAACAATTTGTTCTTAATAATGGGGTTAAATCAAATACTCAAATTAAAGCATGGTGTGCCGCAAGGGTCCGTACTGGGCCCCATACTTTTTTTAATGTACATCAATAATTTTCCCCAATCAATTAAAGACAATGTTACTGCAATATTATTTGCCGATGATACCAATCTGACTTTGTCTAATGGCAATATCGATATATTGCTAAACGAGGTACAGCACACTGAATTGAATTCGCAGAACTAGCTTATCTCTAATAAGCTATGTCTAAATGTGTCCAAAACAGAAACAATGATATTTAGTTTGCGCAGTTTGGAAGAAGTAACTAATCCAGAGTCTATTAAATTCCTTGGAGTTAATTTAGATTCCAAATTATTGTGGGAAAATCATGCCATTTGTGTGAGAAACAAAATCTCCAACACTTACTTGTTACGAAACCTTGTTGGCAAAGTTTCACAAATTACCCTAACCACTGCATACCATAGTTTTATCCACTCCACTTTATCATATGCAATTCTAGTCTGGGGACATGCCCCATCTTGTGCTACTGTATTTTCTGCACAGCGAAAAGCAATACGAGTCATTTCTGAACTAAAATACAGAGATGATTGCAAAGAACAATTTATTGCTTTAAAAATTATGACTACCTTGTACCTATATATACCAATGTCTGATTCATGTAAAAAAAATGAGAAACCTGAAAGCAGAAGCCATATACACTCTTATGAAACCAGAAATAGAGATAATTTAAACATAAACTTTCATCGATTAGATAGAACTAGAGATGGCACTAGCTACTTAAGTTTACAGTTTTATAATGCTTTACCATCAGAAATAAAGTCATTAAATGAAACCAAGTTCAAAATGATCATAAAGAAATATTTACTGAACAATGCTTTTTATAGTACAAAAGAATTTTTAGATAGTAACTTTTCTACAATTTAAACTATATGTATATTCATGCATTACTCTAGGTGATACATGTTAAATTTGTTTCATTTGTTATGTTAGATCTTTTTCTTAAATAATGTGTGTCATCATGTTTAGTTCGTACTGTTTGTGTTTTATACATTTTATATTTTTACAATTTATTTTAACTTTATAGTATAGAAATTGACGTGTGTAGTAAACACCTATGTGTATTTTAACACCAATAAAGAATTGAATGGAATTACTACTTTTTTTGAAAATGAACAATGCGTTTTTGGATTTTGAACTAACTTCGAAAACATAGTTCGATTTGGTTGCGAAGCATCTGGAAATCTATCTCTGTAAACTGTGACTGTCATCTCAGCGTCAAAATTGCACTGACAATAAATGCTAATCATATCGAATTTGTTATTATTGGTGTGCACCATAATTACTGATATAAAACTTGTCTTAGAACTCGACAACGCAACATACAATAGAGTATACATTATTTTCAATTTTTTTCAAATTTTATTCAATGATATGAATTGTGGTTTTCGTAAAATATTGAAATTGACACTAGCAGTTAAAATTTTTGTGATATGTCTTATATCATTGGAAAGAGAAAAAATAAATGGAATTAATGGTGTCATGGCCTACTTTGAGATTTGTTCTTTTCATTTTTGCACAAGAACGTAGTTCATAGTTAACTGTGTTTTTCGAATTTTTTTATAATACACATTATTATTCCTATTGTCTTTATCGCCAACTTTCATCCCTTTAACTATTTTCTTATCTCCTCAAATAAGGAAGCTATAACCATTTGTGGTTTTCCTATTTTAATAATAATAATCTTTATTTCCATCAGACTTTTACAAGTATTGGAATTGTCAATTGTCATGTATATAACATAGATAACACACAGAATATATAATACATAAAAAGAAAACGGTACATACAAAATATATATACATAAATATTTAAAAGGAATAAAAAAACATACATACATATATATAAAAAAAAACTCCGCAGAGACAAATTGATCATTATTTCATATAAGGACTATTAAGGAAATATTCTGGCATTCAGTAAAAACTCATCAAAACTGTAGGGACATGTTTCAAGAAGGTAACACTTTAATTTCTTTTTAAATAAAAAAATATTAGAGATAGATTTTATCTCCAGTGGAACTGCATTAAATGCCCGCACTGCTCTGTAGTATACTCCCTTTTCGAATGATGATGTTTGATGATGAGGAACTCTCAGTGCATTTGAATTTCGAGTTACCATCATCATACCATTGTACATATCCTCGTTTGTTCTAAATTTACCAATATTTTTTTTTACAAATAAAATCAACAGGTATATATATAAGGTGGGTAATGTCATTAACTCCAACATTTTGAATAATGGCTTACTAGGCTCTCGATTGTTTTTCCTAAGCATGCATCGTATAATATTCTTTTGAGCGATAAACACATTTCTGGCATGGACACTAGACCCCCAGAATATTAAACCATAACTAAGTATGGACTGCACATGGGCAAAGTAATAGACCCTTAACACATTAAAATCGACAGAAGATCGTATGTTTCGTACTGAGTAATATACTTTGTTAAGCTTAGATATTGTTGAGTTAACATGGTATTCGAAAGACAGTTTTGAATCGACCACGACCCCCAGGAATTTTGTGTTATTTGCAACGGGAATGGATTTTTCTCTAAACTTCAAGTAGATGCTTGAATCTGGGGTTTTATTACTAAATTGGATAAGTACAGTTTTAGCTTCATTTAGGATAAGTGAGTTGTCACGACACCATTTATCCATTTTATTTACCACAGTTGTACCTTTGTGTGATGTAGCAGTAGTATCTCTGGTAGATATTACACAGGAGGTATCATCAGCATACTGATATATGGAATGTAATGCCAAGTTCTTAGGTAATTCATTGACATACAATAAAAACAATAAAGGCCCCAATACTGAACCTTGGGGTACCCCTGTAGTTATCTGTCTTGGTTTAGAATAGATGGTAGTCATGTTATTACCCTCTTTCGTACTAATACAAACTCTCAGGGTTCTGTTAGAAAGATAAGACCTAAAGAAGTTTAAAGCTATACCTCTAATTCCATAGCACTCCAATTTGTAAAGCAGCAGTTCGTGGTTAAGTGTATCAAAGGCTTTCGATAAATCAAAGTAAATACCTGCGACACATTCACCTCTATCCAGGCATCCTACAATATAATTAAGACTTTCATATATTGCCCCTTCAGTTGATCGTCCCTGTATAAAACCATGTTGAAATTGAGAAAGTATGTTAAATCGTACCAGAAACATAAAAAGACGCTTATACACAAGTTTTTCTGGACCCTTTTTTATAAATGGGTATAATTTTAGCATGCTTCCATTCGTCTGGGAAAAACCCATTTAAAAAACAGTGGTTAATAATTAATTTTTCAGGTTAATATAATATATCTCGCAAAGTAATGGATTTCAAATTTCTTATACTTGTGTCTTAATAGCTATCATTAAATGCTCATTGCATAATATACTAATATTATCTGTTGTTACTAGGCTTATTCCCTTGCCTGCTATTAACACTGGCCCTACTGGGTCTGGAATTTCCATTACTTAATGGTTTATTGCCTTCACTATTTGAAATGCTTCTGGACGATATTGGTTTTACCTGACTGATATGTGAGTTAGGCATCGTAGGCTCTAATTCAACACCGTTTTGAGAGGTACAAATAGTCTTTCCGTTAAACCATATACTTTTAACACTGGGTATCGTCTTTGCTCGATTGTATTTCACAAAGAACCGTACCGACACAGGGGAACCGGGTTCTAATTTATATTCTGAACTCTTAATGACATAATCCATATTGTCCGTGGTTGATGATTCCCCAAACCAGCTCTAAAAAAAATTATCATCAAATGTTGACTTTTAAAATAGGGCTTAATGTCAATTTAACGAAAAACATTGTCAAATGAAACAGCTTTTTGTTGTTCTTCCAAAAGTTATTGAATCAAAATTGAAAATTAATGGTTAGAGCAGAAGAATATTTTTGTAGACAGAGAACATAGTTTATACGTTATAATACCCCTAATAATTCTGCAGGTGTGTCAAGATTAATTTGTATCCAAATTCCAATCAACTCTTCGGCACTCCTGTGGGTTATAATTCCATACCATCTATCAGTTTCGCTACCTCTGGGTTCGTATGAGAGGGTTTCTGGGCAAGGTGATGGCTTTTGACTTAGAACTACATTTATTAAGACCGATAACGTTGTTAAGTGTAAAATCATTTTTTTTATCTACAAAATAGACATTGGTTATATTAATAACATAAAAACAATATTGTTATAATTTATACTTTATAGCTTTAATGGTAAGAAAAAGTCCCTGCCTACCTATAAACTTTTTTAACTTTAATTTTTATGTTAATTTAATTGGTAATTGGCTAGCAAATTTTTATAATTAATTATACTATATTATTTTATAATATGATGCCATTTAGATAAAAATAATTTTATCTAATATTTTCACTCCTATAGCCGTCTCCAAATTGTAATGATTTCTTAAAATTGGGATTATTTCATTAACAAGAAATGGGTGAAGAATAAATAAGTTTACATTTAGGTATCTGTTCAAAAACAAAATTTCAATTACAATAGGGAAAGGACATTTATTATTTATATAAGAATAAGACTATAGGTATATTCCTACGGTAGTAAATATAATACATTTTTAACAAACAAAAAAATTAATAAATAATCATTAAGTTACCTACTACCTACTCAAAATTCTCAATATTTTACTCTAGATGGGGTGTATGGTCCTTTATTTTGAACTCTTTATAGGTTTGATATAAAAGTATAAATGCAACAAAAATAATTAGAACAAAAAATAAAATATCACTATCAGTACTGTTGTTTAATTAGAGATGCCATTAATTATCAAACCGTTAATTTACATTCATAATAAGAAAGAACATAGCTTGTCTATAGTGTTTTTACGGTAGCATTCTGTAGGTATCAACAATAAGAATAATTAATGAAACTTACCTTAGAACTGACATCAATGAATAATTAAACCACGTATAATTCAGCTAACAATATACGCTTTTATTAGTAAAAAATAATATATTAACGATTTTTCTTATACTGATAGATAACAACATACTCTTCTTAAACCTGTTTGCAAATAAATAATCAGAAATTCCAGCGACTGCTCTTGACCTACAGAATCCAGCGAGGATTTGAATTAAATGAAGGTCGTTGCTTCAACTGGAAACATAGTCAAACTTTTGTTTCTAAAAGATTATTATAAAGAAGATTATAAACACTTTCGAGCGCCATCTTCAAAAAGTGCCATATTTTTAAGTGTTCCTCGCACACAAATAAAAAATAAGACAAAACATTTGTCATTTTATAACTTCTTTCTTGTACTATACTACTTTTTGGCTCCTTGAGCTATTTATACCTATCCTTATTTAACAACTCGTCTAATATACTGTCGTGAGCGGAAAAAAATAGGACAACTTTTTTTTTCTAATGTAAATCTGTCTCTATTTGAATATGTAATGAGTAGCCCAAATTAAAACAGATATCACTTTTAATTTATTTTTTATTTTAATGCTGTAATTATTGCTATAGTAAATGATGGATGGTTAATGAGACAAATTGCACTGCGTTATAACATTAACAAAAATTTGGTTGTAACATTTTAAGAAAGTGGCGAATAAACGGTACGATTAGTAGAAATCCTGGATCAAAGGACAAAGGATATCCTACTTAACAAGAAACTAACTATCGTTATTGCACCAGTTCTATTTATAACTTCTATAAGTCTGTTTGGAATAGAATTAAATAACTTTATACAATAATCATTAGTAATAATATTTTCCCATGCATTATTTACTATTTCCAGTAATTCTTCAGCATTCCGCTGTCTCACATTTCGTTTTTGGATACTTCTTAAGAGTAGTTTCCATACTTCTTCCATAAGGTTAAGATCTGGACTATGACTGGGCCAGTTAAGAACATTGATGTTGTTATCTTGAAACCAGTTAGTTACGATATGAGCAGTATGAACGGAACAATTGTCTTGTTAAAATATGAACTCCTTATTAGGAAATAATTGTGATACAGAATGGAGCATAATATTGTCTAAAATCCTAATATACGTTTCACTATTAAATCATTCCTCAGCTTGCCACAAAACACCAGGACCACGTGCCGATATCCAAGCCCACATATTGATGGAAAATCTACCACTTTTATCATTGTTAGATATATATTTCTCATCGAATCGAGTATTTGGAGGGCGGTAAACACGAGTATGACTGCTGTGTGTTGACTGCAATTTTTTTTCGTCTGTAAACATTACATTGTTCCAAAAATTTACATCATGCGCTAAAAATTCAAGCACAAATCCTACTCGGGCTTCTTTATGTTCAACTTTAAGTAAGTATTTTTGTGCTGCTGCATGACAGCGTAGCTCCGATTCTCTTACTCGCTGGCGACCAGTACTACTCGATCCAGGAAAATTCGTTTCTTCAGCAGCCTGAATAACTGAGTAAAATGGATTTTATACTAAAGCATTTACCAATTGCAAATCTTGTTGTTGAGTTGATATCCTTCGTCGCCCTGATCCAGGATTTCTACTAATCGTACCGTTTATTCTCCACTTTCTTAAAATGTTACACACCGAATTTTTGTCAATATTATAACGCAGTGCAATTTGTATCATTCACCATCCATCTTCTGCTTTAGCAATAACTCCAGATTTAACTAAATCGCTTATATGAGGCATATTAGTTTTTTGCACACTTGCAATAAATTATGACAACTAATTGACAATGTCACAAAAATTAAAGTTAGATCTACACAATTAGATTTTAGCAAAATACCGTTATAAGACTTGTCCTATTTTTTTTTTTGCTCACGACCGTACAATACAATATCATAGTATCTAATATAAGAAGCCTCTTATGGTTAAAGTTTTGCATAAGCTATAATATCACCTAACACATTTAAATTTACTTATCTAAGTATAATTGCATAGAAAATATAATATACACAACAAAAAAACATTGATAATATTTAAGGCAACTAGAGAGCAAAGGAGACCTAAGTTTAGTTTTGAATGTATTAATAGAGACTTAATTTTTTAAGGAATTGTCCAAGATTATTGTATCTGCCCAAGCAACACATGATGGTTTCATAAACGTTTATTATATGAAATTACGGTTTAAATTTCGTTATCATATATTTAATCAACGTCTATGAAAAGCGTTTATTTCATAAATTTCTACTACTACTTCTACTTATAATAGAAATGTATTTCTCCGAAAATTTTTGGAGTAACGCAGAATATTTGAGAAATAATTAATTGAGAATTGAGACTACACTTCCGTCAAATGTTTAAATTGTAAATTGGTGGAATTGATACTACTTGCATTTTTGCAGCCATATTAGAGTTTTTAATATACGATTTTTGAATGTATATGATAAATATATATTTGCGCTACATTTTTTATAGGCATGTCATAAACAATTGCAACTAAAATTTCGAAGATTATAACAATATCTGGAAATATGAGTAAAATATTTACATTAATCAAAATTTGTTATAGATAGATGATGAATGAAAATATTTGTTCAGTAATATTGCAGTTTATAATAGACGGTTTTTAAATGTATATCAATCTGCATCGATTGCGCAGTCGCCAGCAACCAGGTTAGTATTGTTGTCCTTGTTGTAGAATACATAAGCATTTCTCATAAATATATGCATCTCTCTCATTGTCTCAACAGTATAGCTGGTGAGCAACCGTGGATTGTCGTGTTAATTGCTGTTTCGTGTGGTGGTAGTCAACCTTAGCCTTGTGATCGAAACAAAGAATATTTACTTGTTTGTTTTTGCGTACATATTATTTGATTGAAATTCAACAAGTGTTATAACTGATGAGCTGCCCTTATTCTTGAGTTATCACGTTGTAGTGCGTTAAAGTTACAAGAATGAACCAACTTGTGATTGGTAAGAATTTAGCCAATCTCGCAGAATAGGTAAAGCTTAATATAATATAAAAAAGCTAGTAGTAAATAATAAATATTTTAAAAAAATTACTATCTGCATACATATATACATCTAATCTAATCTAATCTAGGTAGGAGGTTTAAAATATGTACTTTCAAAAAATTGGAGATCATTATAATATTAACTTTAAAATTTAAAAACGGGTACCTTCTATCTTTTTTATAGTGTTGTAGACCGATCAATTCTAAATAATTTTGTGGAAATGTATCGCAAGTCAAAAAAACCTTCAATTCTAATTTCCTTGTTATAATTAAAGAAAAATTAATATATTTTACAAAATAAGACACTTAGAAATTAATTTGTTTCAATGTCATCTTATTATTGTTATGCAGCAATATTTAACAATTTTATCATAATGGAATTTCCCATTTAAATTTGGAAAGTTAAGGTAATTTTGGTAAAAATGAAGTGATAGAAACTATTTAATCATTTATTAAATACGCCCTTAGTTTATAAAACAATATAAACAAAGGTCTAAAGAACTTATAGCGTATATTCATTAACAAAGATACAAGGGTGATTCCCTTTAAAAAATCTCTTGATATTTTCTATCTTTTTATTCTAAATTTTTTGAGGAAAACTAAATTCTTCCGAAAAAGTTCAGATTTTCAAAAGAAAAAAAATTAAATAAAAACAATTATAATTTACGATTACCTCTAATTTCCTTTTAACTATTATAGTTCACCAGCTTTATGAGGCTTTGAAACTTCTATATTTTTAATTTGAAATATGTTCACCTTATGCGAAGTCAGATATTTATATTCTATATATAGATATATATATTATCTTACCTAAATTTTAGCATTGTCAAAAAAAGTTTGATAAGCTGAAGCAACAAAAAATCACTTCCTCAAAAAATTTAAAATAAAAAAGTATATAAGTATTAGATATTCCATACAGGGATAGGGATACCCTATGTATATATGAATTACAGTGGATAATAAAGATTTATTATACGTATACCAGCAACTGGAGAAAACGTTTTTCATAACCGTGAGAAAAACCTTTACATCATACGTATTATCGACGTATATCGAATACGTTTATTTGAGGTTCCACATTGAAAATTTGGAAGATTTGAAAAAGTACCAAATTTTAATTTTTATGGCTACTAATTTCAACGATCTATTACTTCAGTTTGAAACATGTTATTAGAATTTTAAAGGTGCGTTTTTAAAGCTTAAAATGTGTTCTTTAAAACGCTTTGAATTGTTATATCTTAAAAATTAAATTTAGGCTCTCTTTTATAAATATACAAAATGAAAAAAAAATAATGCTCCAATATTAATGAAAATGGCAGAATATTAAACCATAATATTTCAGTCGCAAAACTCTATAAAATCCTTATTTTACTATAAGGAACGTAATCGGACTGCAACCAGCAGCTACTCTCCCGGCTATGTGTCCCGCCGAGCGCTGGATTACAAGTTACAAGCCTGGCGCGTTAAGTGTAATAATCGCATTTTGCCAACAAAATGCTTCGATTGCAACAAACACCAGCCGAAAGACTGATCCTACTTAAAAAGCTCTCGTGCCAGTCGTCCACACCACTTGCAGACTGCGGTTTCGAGCTGTTGGCTCTCGTCAGTGCAAGGTAGGCGCATGTGATGAACAACACGAGGATCCTTTGACTATTTGGTACATCTTGGTATCGTTAGGACATTACTGGTTACGTTCCTTATAGTAAAATGGCAGCTTTCAGTGAGAACCTGACTGCCTACTGCTGCTTCTCATTGCTCGAACTGAACTCTGAGTTCAGTTCGAGCAACGAGAAGCAGCAGTAGGCAGCTTTCAGTGAGAATCTGAAGATGGCAGATGAGATTCTGCCGAAACGTCGTTTAGACAGCCGTGACTCCTGGAGGAGTCGATCATCGACGCAGGAGAGCGCCCGGAAGTACAACAACACTTCATATATATATATATATATATATATATATTCATTTAACACCCGCGAAAATCTAAAAAACAATATATATATATGAAGTGTTGTTGTACTTCCAGGCGTACAATATATATGATCAAAACATTATATTTCAGTCGCAAGCTCCTCTATAAAATCCTTATTTTACTATAAGGAATGTAACCAGACTGCAACCAACAGCTACTCTCCGGGTTATGTGCCCTGCCGAGCGCTGAATTAAAGTTACAAGCCTAGCACGTTAAGTGTACCTAATAATCGCATATTACCAACAAAACGCTAATGCTTCGATTGCAACAAACACCAGCCGAAAGACTGATCCTACTTAAAGGAGCTCTCGTGCCAGTCGCTCCATACCACTTGCTGACTGCAGTTTCGAGCTTTTGACTCTCGTCAGTGCAAGGTAGGCATGTGACGAACGACACGAGGATCCCTTGACTATTTGGTACATCTCGGTATTTTTATGATAGCGAGATGCATAATAGTAAGCAGGCGCCATCTAGCGGTCCAATGTCTGTTGCAATCGAAAAATAAAGAGCCTGACTGGGCTTAGCATAGATCAAGCATTAGCGTTTTGTTGGTAATATGCGATAATTACATTTAATGTGCCAGGCTTGTAACTTGTAATTCAGCGCTCGGCGGAGCCAATAACCCGGAGAGTAGCTGTTGGTTGCACTCTGGTTACATTCCTTACAGTAAAATAAGGATTTTAGAGAGTTGCTTGTGACTGAAATATTATATTTTAATATTTCTGCCCTCTAGAAGCACACTTGATATATATGATCATATACTTTTCACGAAAAATCGAAAAAAATCACGTTTTTACAGTAAATTGACGCAATTTTTTATGTTTTTATAATGGTTTTCCTATTTTAAATAGTAGAAATACAGTCAAAATATTGTGTCGGTATATAATCAGCAATCGATAAATATATCTGAGAGAGATATAAAAGATCTGCACAGTTGTAGGCTTGCCGCATGTTGCTGTGTGCGTGTGTATACAGATATGGGATAACTGTGAAAGTAGTGGACCACAGTGTTGCCTTTACAATATGTGATAGTACATCAGGTTTTTTTTTCGGGAGCAAAGTTTGCAAAAATTTGCGAGGCAAAAAATTATTTACAAGATGCTATTGATGTTTTTTTAGCAACAAACCAAGACTGTGTTGCTATATTTATTTAATGCTGGAGTGACGTTATTTGCATTATACAGTGCTACGACACCAATGAAAACTGAACGAGTTTCATTTTAAATACTTTGTTAAAGAAACACAAAGTGGAGCAATTTAAATTTAACGGCACTTCCACCAACATAAGATGCAGCTGATCTGCATTTTGAAAGAGTTTATTTTTCAGTGCAGACTTGGCTAAGTAATAATTTGCAAGCAGAAGACTGCGGTTGGAAACGAGAGGATTCGTGTATGTCGCCAATTGCCATGACCCAACCCAGCCCCAAACGAACTGCTTCAAATGATTTTTTGTGGATGCAAAACAGGTTGTGGTAATCAGTGTGGTTGTAAGAAAGCTGGAATATTTGCACCGTAGCTTCTGCTCCACTTGTTCAGGCTCTGATTGCCTGAACTCTCAAGAATTTTTTGGTGAAATTGACCAACAAAATGATGATATTTAAATGTATTATATTGTTCAATTTTACATAAAACATGAATTTTTGTACTGCTATATATCATTTTGAAGAGACCTTAGGAATGCACTATATGTTCAATTAAACGAAATTTATATAATCATTTTTTATGAAAACTGTACCAAAAGTCGGCCATATTAGATCAGCCATGTTGATTTTCTATTTCTCAAGATCATATTCTTTTTCAGTGACCTCAAAAACCAACTTAATATTAATCTGAGCGAAATTTATTTGAAATTCTTCAAGTTACGTCATTTTTTATTAAATATTTTACATAAAGTCGGCCATATTGTGTTCTTATTTTTCAACATTATATTCTTTTTCAGTGACCCCTAGAATATCAATTTGAATACAATTGCTTTGAAATTCATTGTATTATTACAATATTACACAAAAAACTGTTTTTTTAATTTAAAATATTAATAAACAATTAGCGGGCAAATATAACAGTATAATTTTTTGAAATAACTTTGAGATATTTATTTATTTTTTTCAGTTTCTATTTTTTTACTCAGAAAACAATAAACCTATTTGTCTCAAATTTTAGTAAACTTGGCATTTTAATAATATGCACTTACCCTGAGGATATGTGTAAAATGTTTCAGGTAAATTTGCCCATTATTAAATTGGTCAATCAAATATTCTGATGTATTTAGTTAATTAAAGTGAAATAATCCTAACTATAAATGTTAGTTAGGAACTTACCACGATTATTATTTTCTCAGATTTCAGTTAAAACAACCTGTCCCTTTCTCCTTTACGTGTATTGTATAAATTTTTACAAGATCACAAATAGAATAAACCGCAAACATTTCTCGACTATGACCACGAATATCTGTTGATGAGTATGTGGTCAAACTAAATATTTTCTTAAAACAATTTATTTCTTTATATGCATGTAATATATGACCTTGTGCATTATACTGGATTAATGTTGGAATTAATGAAAAGAATGAAACTACGTTTTCTTATAAAAATATGTATATCACAACGGGTGTTTATCAGCCAATATGGTTAGTTAGATAAGGCTTGTCGTATCCAGTGAGTGTGTTTCGCGACATCGGTAAAAATTATATACTGGGATGTGTCACAAATGCCTCTCCCTTGCAAAGCCACGCCCACCGATACAAGTCCCCTGATTTGCCATACTGTGTTTTGTTCACTACTTCCTTTTTTAGGAAATACCATGCTCCCACCTGAGTCCCCGTTGCATGCAGCAGTACCTAAAAATATAAACAATCTCACAATTTGAATAACAAATCTGTCATAATCGTTACCATTTTTAAATCCAGCACAATAGTTCTTCTCAAATGTGAATCGAGAAAAGAATTCTCTGTTGGAGTAAATACATTTTATGGTCGATACGACAGGCATTTTGGCTTGCATTAGTTTAGTGGATAATTGCCCGTTTTCGTCGAATCCCCAACCAACAACGGTACCTGCAAAGAACATAGTAGAGTAGATTTATAAGTGTTAAAATACACAAAAGTTTACACATCTCAAAATATAAAATTCAAACACGTATATAAAATCTATTACACAGGAACATAAATTAACACGAAAATAGTATAAAGGGTAGGGCAATAGTGCATCAGACCTCGATATCTCGAGTTCTACGATAGCTAGAAATTTTTTAAAAAATTGCAAGTAAACTAGATAGTAGAAAAAAATTATAATAAATGTTCCACATGTTGCCTATTTTCATTGACACATATCTCTATGCGCTTTTGAAATGAGGTTCCCACTGTTCCTAAAACTGCCTGTGTGATAGATGTAAAGGCAGTTATTATTCTTTCCTTCATATTTTGTACTGTTGTGTGTGTCTCTAGAAGCAATTTCCTTCACGTATCCCCATAAGAAGAAATCTATTTTTGTAAGTTCTGGGGATCTAGCAGACCATTTTGTGGGTCCATTTCTTCCAATCCATTGATTAGGGTAGGTATTATTTAAGTGGCCTCTAACTGCATTTAAATAATGTGGTGGAGCACCAGCTTGCTGAAACCACATCCTATTTCTAATTCTTTCAGGGAGATTTACTAATAATTGTGGCAGATACTTTTCCAAAAAATGAAGATAAATAGCTCCAATCAATGTACCATCAAAGAAATGTGGCCCTATTACATGTTCTCCAATAATTCCTCCCCAGACGTTTATGGACCATCTGTGTTGGTTATCAACCTGTATAAAAAAGTGAGGGTTTTCCAAAGCATAATAATGGAAATTGTGCCTATTAACAAATCCATTTTTATGAAAAGTTGCCTCATCACTGAATAAAACAGTATTGAAGAAGTTGATATCATGTTGCATTTCACTTCTGGCCCAATTACAAAATTGTAGGCGCTTTTGAAAATCGTCATCAGATAATTCCTGGTGCATTTGAATATGATATGCATGCAACTTATTTGTTTTTAAGATTCGACCCACAGACCGTCTACTTATTCCTACTAATGAGCTCACTTCTCTTTGACTAACATGGGGATTCTCAACCATTACCAGCACCACAGAAAACTCATTTTCTTTGTTCACAACACGTTTTATTCTTTCACTTTTTTTATATTCGACATTTCTAGTTTCCAGAAATCTATCGAGAAGGTGTTGGAAGCTGCTAACATCAGGAATCCTTCTTTCAGGATAACGTTGGTGATAAATTCTATTGGCAAGTAAGCAATTTCTATCTGACTCGCCCAAAACAAAAGTCATGTCTACAAGTACCGCTTTATTAAAATTCATATTGTAAAATTCCGAATATTTTAAATTCAATGCAAATTGTAACGACCGATAAATCTGATAAATAATAATAATAATAATCGTCTTGAAAGCAACTAAAGATCATACCGGCATGCCGAGATTCGGCAGAGATCTTAGCCGGCAGAATGCAGAAGGCTGTCATCCTCGGTTCATTGCGTCTACTCAGGGCACACGATTCGCGGACCCGGTAGTCACTCACCCCACGGGCGTGGGGAGTGGCTATTGGTATTACCAGCTCCCCTCTGTGAGGGTCGGAGCCACAGAGTAAGGTAACTGGTTTTTTGTAAAAAAAAAAAAAAAAAAAATCGTCTTTATTATTTTCTTACAATTTACATCTCAAAGAATAACAATTACAATAAATGAAAATAAATGGCGAAGTTCAATCCTTCTAGCAGAAATTCTGCTAGAGGCTTGTTCTTCCACTTAACCTAGATAATGCCTCGTAATTAAACAAAAGGATTAGTATATATATTTATGCAGTCGAATAACCTAGAATAGCTAGATAATTTCATATGTGATACAGGAGAAAGAAGAAAACAAAATATTACTAGTTTAATAAGGGAGAAAAAAAAGAAAGAAAGGAACCTAACATGAAATAGATTAGGGAAATAAAAGTTATGGCTTCGTTTACTATATTACTCGCTGATTATCAAACAGTTTTTTTTTAGTGCTTTCAATTCTATAGGTATTGAGTTATATACTTGGCAGATTTGATATGCATATGAGCGTTTAAAGAGTTCAGTTCGAAACAGTGGAGGGGTTAGTAAGCCCTTAAACCTAATATTGAGCGTGTGGACATCTGTTCTGAAGGTAATCTTCCTGTACAGATATGATGGAGTTTTCTCTGTTAATATTTTCTGATACAGACACGCAGAATGCAGCAATCTTCTATTTTCCATATTTAACCAGCCAGTATCACTTAATTTGTAAGAAACCCTTTCACGTCTACGAATTCCATGAATGAGTCTTAGGCACGAATTTTGAATTTTTTGCACCTTGTGCTTATACTGGACAGTTAAATTAGGACCATATAGGCAATCAGCAAAATTTAATAATGAGAGGACTAGAGTTTCACATAAAATGACCTTCGTTTTGTGTGGTAAGAAATGCCTGTTACCGTAAATCAGTTTTAAAGCTCCATATGCTCGTTGGGATAACTTATTTACGTGTTTTTCAAATCTTAAATTGTTGTCTATTAGAACCCCCAGGCTTTTGGCCTCCTCCACCAATTCTATTTTGTCATCGTCTACGGTGATATTTATAGCATTTTTGATCGAGTCTCTGTTCTTTTTCGGACCGAATAAAATGACGTTGGATTTACTTGAGTTTATAATCAAACAATGTTCTCTTGCTAAATCTACAAATGATTTTAGGTCTTCATTAACTAAATCACAGGCATTTCTAACTTCTTCGGAAGAGAATGAAAAATAGAGCTGGGTGTCATCAGCGTATAAGTGAATATGGCAGTGTTGAAGGCATTTTATCAGATTGGCAGTGTATATGGTGAAAAGTAATGGTCCCAAAATAGAGCTTTGCGGCACTCCAGAATTTAGTGTTACGTAATTGGAGTTTTGGCCATCTATGCAAATTCTTTGTGTTCTATTTTTGATATAATATTCAAGTAATAAGATTACGCTGTCAGAGAGATCTATGTAATAAAGAATAGCAAGTAATAAGTAATAATTGATCGTGTCGAATGCCCTGCTAAAATCGAGTAAAACTAAAATTGTGCAATAACCCTGGTCAGTCGCTTTAATTATATCATCGACGATACGCAGCAGGGCAGTGGTGCAGCTGTGGCCAGGCCTGAAGCCGGACTGTATAGATGGTATTAAGGAATGCTCGGTTAAATATACTCTTAGCTGGATTTCCATTGCTTTTTCTAATACTTTGGAAAGTGTAGGTAGTATGCTAATAGCACGTAGGTAATGCTTCTTTGTACATGACAATTTATACCAAACTCAGGTTTTATTGCTTGTCGAATAACGAAACAGCAAAAAAATGTACAAAAAAACATTACAGTAAAGGACCGGTTAAAGACTATTTACTCATTTCAATGGATTGGAAGAAATGGTTCCACTAAATGGCCTCATTTCAAAATTGCATAAAGACGTGTATCAATCAAAATGGACGACATGTCGAACACATATTATAAATTTTTCTAATGAATTATTTGAGGGAACCTCTTTTTTTAAGTTTATTCTTGAATTTGACACTTATTTATAAAACGAAAATGGTTGCAATTAGCCTTAGGGAAGGACGTACAAAAAATGTTCGTCTTTCATTTCTACATCACATCGTCGAAAAATATATAGGGTGTTCCATTTGAAAAAATTGAGAAAATTCAGTTTAAAATGTTCTTAATTGAAAAATAATTTTTGACCACCCTGTACATTTTTAGGAAATGAAAATGACTCAAAAACATTAATTTGATGTCTCGGAACTGGTATTCACATAAGTTTTTCTTAAAAACCCATAATTGTAACTAACGATTTTTTTAATATCCATCTGTTGATTGCGTTATTTCAACAAAAAAATCCATTACATCCAAGTGGTTGGGAGATATTCAATGCTAATATAGGAACGAATAGAGCCTAGAAAGAGGCTTCAAAAAATGTACTGATATACAGAGCGTTCCATTAAAAAAAAAAGGTACTTGGTCTTGTAATTTCGTCTTGGGTCGCCCTATATGTTCGAAAATAATTTCCAGTTATAGACTTTTTTATCTAGTTTATTTGCAATGCCATTTCCTTTGTAAATAAAAAATTGTCCATACAGACTGTACTATTGGTGTTACAGAAGGTGTAATGTGCCTGCCACACAGGTTAAATATTTCTGCAGGGGTTTTATTGCAGTTACTTTTACTTTTAGGTTTTCTTATTGTACATTTATTCAATAATTTTACTTTATGAAAACTACACGATACTTATATATGATTTAAAATTTTTATTTCTATTGGAATAAAATATTATATGGCATGATTTCTTAATATTTGTAACATATAGCTTAATCGATATTGAATCTGTATAAAAAAATGGTTCACATTTTTTAAATTGAGCAAACGTTTTTGTAATATAACCAACATTGGTTTAATATTACAGTTCTATGTGGGTGGTGCCTTGAAATTTAACAGTTGCTTTAAAAAATGCAACAAGACAATGTTCCAAAATGAATTTTCTTTGTGTGGTAGGCCAGTCGTCAAGTAGATTAATATCATTTTAAATCGGACAATAGTACATTAAACAACAAATTTAGAATTTGAGTTTAGTAAAACTGCTTTTCTTACGAGATTTGTTTATACTATTTTTTCGTATTTTGTGTTAGTAAGTAATTATAAGCAAATATTGATAGATATGAAAGCATTACAAAGTTTGAAATTTAAAAAATAAGTCGGTACTTGTGTAGGATTTCCATAACCTAGTAACTGACACGGCTTTGTTTATCAAAATACGGGTAAATAGAACATCTCGTACCGTGATGAGGGTTCGAATCCTTTTGTTACAGTTTTCTTTTATTTTTTACTACATTTTGTTAGCAACTAAAATACGTAATAAGTATTTCTTTGGGTTAGTTCGTTAAGTTAAATATGTTAATATTATTTGATGTAGTATAGTTGCTTATGATAGATAATTACTCTTGTCATTTATGAGTGACGTGTCATTTCACGAGATGCTCTATTTACCTGCTCCTGTTTATCATTCAAGAATACAGATAGAGAATCATAATACTTTTTAAGAAGAACAAGTGGAATTGAATAAATAACTGGTTAACTTTTCAAATTTAAGTAATTGTACTTTTAATATATATAATAATGATATAACAATGTTTCCAATATTTAAATAAACAATTTTCTGTTTTTATTAACACTGACATTACTATATAGTAAAGTGACAGTTTGATGCGGTAAAGTGCCACTTTATTAAACGATTTTGAATTTAGTAAAATAGCTTATTATCAGTCAAAATGCGAAAAAAGATTTTACTGTTAGAACCAGTTCATTATGGGCCTCTTTTAAACATAATAATTTTTCGCCTCATCTGCCCCTCCCCCACCCCCGGGACACCCCCAATTTTGGGGCAATATCACTTAGAAATCATTTTTTTTGCAAATATCTCAGTTCTGAATGGTCCTACGAAAAAAAAAATGGTTATCAAAGTTAAAAATAAGTAAATTCTCTATTGAAATGGTTCAGACACAATTTTATGTAGTATTAATATTCTTGAACTTATAGGCAAGGGAAGTCAAGTTCCGTATCGCATTCACTCTGTATATCGACACTTTCCTATACACTGCCACACTTTCTACTTGCTATTATGTTTAATTGTCGCTTTTGAAGTTCAAGTTAGTATATTTATTATCAATTTTAAAATTACAAATGTCTACAACTATCGATGGTTACTACCATTATACGCTCGTTTCCACACTACCTTGCAGTAGAGCATTTGGCGCGTTTTTTAAAAGTGATTTTCCCAATAGGCCTAATCCACTTTTTGTTTATTTGGTTAACTTACTTCTAATTCTTTTATTCCCTACTGCCAAGGGGCCATCCATAAATTACGTCACACGTTAAGGAGGACGAGTAACTCTATCAATATTGTTATAAGGTTTAAATTTATTTAAAACGATGACGATGCTATATGGTTGGATGAACAAGATGTTGACACATCGAATCTTCCTAACATTATCCAAATCGAGAAGGAAGTGACTGCTATACCAGTCATAAGTGCTGTTTTAATTTAATAATTTTTAAATTTGAAATTGTAAAATATGTGGCGAACTTCAAAAGTGGCAATTAAACATAATAGCAAGTAGAAAGCATGGAAGTGAATAGGAAAGTGTCGATATATAGAGTGAATGCGATTCGGTGCTCGACTTCCCCGTCTATAATTCCAAAAATATTAATACTACATAAAATGAACCATTTTGATAGAGAATTTATTTATACTTAAATTTGATAACCATCTTTTCTTTCGTGGGACCATTCAGAACCGAGATATTTGCAAAAAAAGGATTTTTAAGAGATATTGCCCTAAAATTCGAGGCGTCCCGGGGGGAGGGGGGGGCGAGGGGGAAAAATTAATATGTCTAAAAGAGGTCTATAATAATGAACTGGTTTCAACAATAAAACCTTTTGTCCAATTTAAAACGGTATTTGCGCATTCTCAACTCCCTTGCAACTGGCCTATGGGTGGGACGTCCAAAAATAATGTCAAATACTTGACAATTTCCATAATTTTGACAATCAGGAACTTTCACAATCTAACCTAAACCTTTCCTAACTATTTCCTGTATATTGGAAATTTATGGATATTTATACCAGACCTATTATAGTGTCAGAGAAAAAAAAATATTTAACTCACCTTGCCTTTCAATCATTTTTTCAATATCTGTGTCCTCATCCCACAAACAGATTGTACGCACAAAATTAGTTAGTTCTACGGTCCTTGACAGCTTTAAAACTGCTACGTCATTATAAAAAACTGAATGATTATATTCTGGATGTACGAATATGTTAGATACTTCCCTGTCTTGTACTTCAGGCCCAAACGTTGCTAACTTGTATTTACCTAAAATACAGGAAAAGTCTTTAAAATCAATGTCTCATATAAAGTCTGTGTCTTTGTTGCTGCTTCTAGGTCAGTTAAATTAGGATGTAGCCTAGCTGTATGAAAAATGTTGGGGTTGTCAAATTGTAATTAAGCCAAACTTCATGTTTCATATTAATTTGCTAGTTTATTAGCATACATCGTACAGTTTTGCAAGGAAGTCATAAATAACAGGAATATTTTCTGGTGCTGTTATTTAATTGATATTCCTATATTATGACAGATTAGCCAATAGAGTAAACGAATATGCCAGACTTATTGGAAACAAATTTAAAAGATTCACAAAAAGTTGATTTTTCATGAACTTAGGAGTTCTGTGTATTGTTTTCATATGAGCTAGTGGTGGATCTCCATAAAAAAATCATTAATATAATATGTTCTGAATCAGAGTTCGTACTTTAAGAAGAAATTCTCTCAACTGTTCACGTTTTTCATTTGTTGTAACTCTAGTTTCCCATAAAACCTTGATTTAACTTTTTTACTGTTTTGGTAAGTATATACAGGGTGGGGCAATAGTGCGTTGGACCTTGATATCTCGAGTTCTACGATAGCTAGAAATTTTTTAAAAAATTGCAAGTAAACTAGACAAAAAAGTCTATAACTGGAAATTATTTTCGAACATACAGGGCAAGCCAAGACGAAATTACAGGACCAAGTGCTTTTTTTAAAATGGAATGCTATGTATATCAGTACATTTTTTTAAGCCTCTTTCTAGGCTCTATTCGTTCCTATATTAGCATTGAATATCTCCCAACCACTTGGATGTAATGAATTTTTTTGTTGAAATAGTGCAATCTGCGGATGGTTATTAAAAAAATCACCACAGTCACAATTATGGGTTTTAAGAAAAACTTATGTCAATATACTAGTTACGTGACATCTAATTAATGTTTTTGAATCATTTTCATTTCCTAAAAATGTACAGAGTGGCCAAAAATTATTTTTCAATTAACATTTTAAATTGAATTTTCTCAATTTTTTCAAATGGAACACCCTATATATTTTTCGACCATGTGATGTAGAAATGAAAAACGAACATTTTTTGTAAGTACTTCCCTAGGGCTAATTACAACCAATTTCGTTTTATTGAGCAATAATTACAAAATTCAAAATCAAACTTAAAAAAAGAGGTTTCTTCAAATAACTCAGTAGAAAAAATTGTAATAAATGTTCCGCATGTTGCCCATTTTGATTGACACACATCTCTATGGGCTTTTGATAGGTTCCCACTGTTCCTAAAACTGCCGGTGTGATAGATGTAAAGGCAGATATTATTCTTTCCGTCATATTTTGTACTGTTGTTGGTGTGTCTCTATAAACAATTTCCTTCACATATTCCCATAAAAAGAAATCCATTTTTGTAAGATCTATGGATCTAGTAGGCCATTTAGTAGGTCCATTTCTTCCAATCCATTGATTAGGGTAGGTATTATTTGAGTAGTCTCTAACTGCATTTAAATAATGTGGTAGAGCACCATCTTGCTGAAACTACATCCTATTTCGAACTCTTTCAGGGAGATTTACCAATAAGTTTTCTAAAAAATGAAGATAAATAGCTCCAGTCAATGTACCATCAAAGAAATGTGGCCCTGTCATGTTCTCCAATAATTCCTCCCCAAATGTTTATAGACCATCTGTGTTGGTTATCAACTTGCATAAAAAAGTGAGGATTTTCCAAAGCATAATAATGGAAATTGTGCCTATTAACAAATCCATTTTTATGAAAAGTCGCCTCATCACTGAATAAAACAGTATTGAAGAAGTTGACATCATGTTGCATTTCACCTCTGGCCCAATTACAAAATTGTAGGCGCTTTTGAAAATCGTCTTCAGATAATTCCTGGTGCATTTGAATATGATATGCAAGCAACTTATTTCAGATCAAATCAAATTTATTTTACCAACAGTCATTACATTTCAATTACTTAACTTTAATATAACAAATTGTGTAATTAAATTCTATGGCATGTTTGTAGCACCTAGATGTGAAACCACCTGTATGTGCCGTTGTTTTTAAGATTGGACTCACAGACCGTCTACTTATTCCTACTAATGAGCTCACTTCTCTTTGACTAACATGGGGATTCTCAACCGTTGCCAGCACCACAGAAAACGCATTTTCTTCATTCACAACACGTTTTACTCTTTCACTTTTTTTATATTCGACATTTCCGGTTTCCAGAAATCTATCGAGAATGTTTTGGAAGCTGCTAACATCAGGAATCCTTCTTTTAGAATAACGTTGGTGATAAATTCTATTGGCAAGTAAACAATTTCTGTCAACCTGGCCCAAAAAAAAATTCATGTCTACAAGTTCCACTTTATTAAAATTCATATTGTAAAATTCCAAATATTTTACACGACAATTTATACCAAACTGAGGTTTTATTGCTTGTCGAATAACGAAAACAGCAAAAAAATTTAAAAGAACAACAGTAAAGGACCGGTTAAATACTAATTACTCATTTCAATGGATTGGAAGAAATGGTCCCACTAAATGGCCTCATTTCAAAATTGTATAAAGACGTGTGTCAATCAAAATGGGCAACATGTTGAACACCTATTATAAATTTTTCTAATGATTTATTTGAGGGAACCTCTTTTTAAGTTTATTTTTGAATTTGATACTTATTTATTTATAAAACGAAAATGGTTGCAATTAGCCATAGGGAAGTACTTACAAAAATATTCGTTTTTTATTTCTACATCACATCGTCGAAAAATATACAGGGTGTTCCATTTAAAAAATTTGAGAAAATTCAATTTAAAAAGTTCTTCATTGAAAAATAAACATTTATTTATTTATAAAACGAAAATGGTTGCAATTAGCCATAGGGAAGTACTTACAAAAAATGTTCATTTTTCATTTCTACATCACGTCGAAAAATATACAAGGTGTTCCATTTGAAAAATTGAGAAAATTCAATTTAAAATGTTCTTAATTAAAAAATAATTTTTGGCCACGCTGTACTACATTTTTAGGAAATGAAAATGATTCAAAAACATTAATTAGATATCTCGTAACTGATATTCACATTCACACAAGTTTTTTTTAACAAAAAAAATCATTACATCCAAGTGGGAGATATCCAATGCTAATATAGGAATGAAGAAAGAGGCTTAAAAAAATGTACTGATATACATAGCATTCCATTTTAAAAGAAGGCACTTGGTCCTATAATTTCGTCTTGGCTCTCCCTGTATGTTCGAAAATAATTTCCAGTTATAAATTTTTTTTAATAATTTCTAGCTATCGTAGAACTCGAGATATCTAGGTCCGACGCACTATTGCCCCACCCCGAATACAATTAGTTTTAATTTGAGAATGAGTGAATTGTCACTCGTATTCGGATAGTGAATAGTAGACTTTTTATTATGCAGGGAATATCAAACCACAGTCCTCGACTGCCAACTTAAACCTACCTCTGAACTTTGATAGTCAGAATGGAAAACTAAAAGCGATGTTCAATTCCTATAAACACCAGTAAATAGATACCACAGGTAATTACGACCCCCTTTATCCCGGAAGGCTCTAGAAGAGCCTTGTGTTTTTGAAGTTCAAGCGACGTTGTTGACGATTACAACATAATCATCATGGTGCTAAGAATTTTTTTTCTTAGATGACAGGGTGTTGAAAATATATAATTCCAATAGTACATTAAATTTTAAGGCTTTTTTGTGCTATACTTCCACACGCCCTGAGTAGACGTAATGAACCGAGGATGACAGCCTTCTGCATTCTGCCGGCTAAGATCTCTGCCGAATCTCGGCATGCCGGTATGATCTTTAGTTCTGAAAGCAGCGTCTGTCTCATTCCACCGAGGCCTCCTATAATCAGTACCACTATTTTAACAGAATGGCCTGGATAAAGCCTGCGGAGTTCGAAGAGCAAATCTCGATATTTTGTCCGTTTTTCCTCCTCTTTCAAGACAATGTTGCTCTCAGCGGGAGCCGAGAATTCCACGACATACATTGTCTTGAGTTGGTGGTCGAGGAGTACTATGTCAGGCTTGTTGGCTTGTATTTGCCTGACGGTGAGAAACGAGTAGTTCCAATAAATTAGGCACTTCTCATTCCCCACAACGGACTCAATATCCCCCGGAACGTAAGGCAGCACTGGTGTTTCGTCTATCCCATACGAGTGCCTTAGATGATAGTAAAGCACTCGTAATGCTGTGTTGTGTCTATGAATATAGGCCGAGACTGCGTATGTCGGGCAAGCCGACAGTAAGTGCATTACAGTCTCCGGCGCCCTGCGGCAGGCCCTGCAGCTGACATCAGGGACCTCCATACCCATGACACGACGTCGATAGACGAGAGTGTTAAATGCACCATCCTGGCAAGCCATTATGAATCCCTCGGTCTCAGACTTCAGCCCATCTGACCTTAAGAAGGCGAAGGTCAGCCTTTCGGATAAGCCGAGGTCTTCTATATTTTTATAGAAGATCCCGTGCAATGGCTTATCCTTATGGAGCTGCAGAAGGATGCTGTGTTCTGCAGCTCTAATGTGGGCTTTTAGTCGAACGGGTTCCAACTCGGTGACAGAGTCGGGGTTTACCCGCTCGACGTCGAAGATGAGACCAAGTTCATCGGCTGCTCTCCGTGCTGCCTTAAAGAGAAAAGCTCCTACCTCTGCATTTTCATGGTCTCGGACCATGCAGAGGAGGGGATCCGAACTCCTGATGACCTTACATGCTCCCTCCAGAACCATCCTGCTATGGAGACTCTCCAAGCTCAAGAGTCCACGGCCTCCCCGATGTCGTGGGAGATATAACCGTGGAACGCACGATTTAGGATGCAAGCTCCTATTGAGATGCATCTTCTTGCGGGTTACTACATCGAGTTGACGCAGCTCTTCTCTAGTCCACTTCACTACTCCGAAAGAGTAGAGAAGGATCGGAACGGCAAGCATATTTGTAGCAGACACCTTGTTCTTCCCCGACAGTTCTGAAGACCAGATCTGTCGGAGTAGGTGCTGATACTTGCCGCGGAGAGCGTTTTTCACTACACTCACTTCTTGGGTGGAGCGCTGCTCGACACCCAAGTAAGTGTACGACTCTCCGGCATCTAGATGGTGTAAGATGCTTCCGTCCACGAGCTGCGCGTCCTCTCCATAGTCACCGCATCGTCCTCTCTTGAGATGGATCAGTGCGCATTTGTCCAACCCGAACTGCATACCGACAGCCTGCGTATACTCCTGTACCACCCTAAGGGACTGTTGGAGATCCCTCTCTCCAGAGGCATAAAGTTTAAGGTCATCCATATGAAATAGATGGGTGACCTTATGCCTCCTGTCGCCGGGGGTACCGCAGTTGTAGCCACGGGTTTTCCGGAGCGAGACGGATAATGGCAGTAGTGAGATGCAAAACAGAAGGGGGCTGAGGGAATCTCCCTGAAATACTCCTCTTCTGCATGTTACCGACTCTGTTTGGACTCTATCGTTACCCAATGTTATGGTAAAGCGAGTCCTCCAGAGCGGCATCAGTTCTTCAATACATCTCACTACGGGACCGGGTACCACAAGACATCGGAGCAAGTGAACAATGAGCTCATGCGATGTCATATCGAATGCCTTGCGGTAGTCGATCCAGGCCATAGAGAGGTGCCGCTTATACTGCATGGAGTCCTGCGTGACACATCTGTCAATCAACAGGTTCTCCTTGCAGCCAGCGACACCTCTCTTCGACCCTCGTTGCTCATATATCCGTTCGTAAACCGGTTCAACTGCGTGGAGCACCCGCATGTACAAAATGCGTGTAAACACCTTGTAACATGCGTTTAGACAGGTTATCGGTCTGTAATTCTTTGGGTTGGACAAATCTCCGTTCTTGGGGATCAGCACTGTCCGCCCCTCAACAACCCAAGAAGGGATTTGCTGCTCCCCATTTAACCAGGAATTAAATATTCTGGCCAAATGGTGGTGGGTGCTCGATAACTTTTTCCACCAAAAGTTATTTATCCCATCGGGACCTGGAGCAGCAAAGTTCTTAGAGCCATCAAGAGCCCTACGAACCTCTTCTGGGGTTACTGGTTCGCACACTTCCTGTGGTTGCTGAAGCCTTTGACAAAAGGCTTCAAAGTGTGCAAGGGCAGGAGAATCTCGGTTGAGTGGAAGCCTCTCCTCGTACAGCGTTTTCCAGAAGTTCTCCACCTGATCTGCAGTCGGCGGATTGTCTACAACACGCGGAGGCGGTTGGAAAAGGCGCGAGGGCTTCTCGCGGAATAGTTTATTTTCCACAAGCCCCCTCGCCCGCCTCACTAATGACTTTTTGCAAGTCACTAGCATCCGTATCCTGTCGAGACAGTGCTGTTTGGTGGTTCGCAGCACTGCCTCATTGAGTGTGTGATGGACGCGTCTTAAGTTGGCGGCTAATCGACGCACTTTAGGCGTGAACGGCCTGTTGGCCGCCATATAGTCCATCACACATTGGATACGGGATGCGTGTTGCCTCGCCGACTGGATCTTGGCTTCCATCTTTTGTATGCGCCGCTGCGCTCTCTCCTGTGGGGAAGAGGTATTTCGCCTCTCCACCTGAGACGAGCGTTGAGCAGCGGCATACACGGCACAATTTATGTGCCAGATGTCAGCCTCTTCTGGTAGCGCTGTACGAAGTTCAGCGTCCACTCTGGCCAGGTTATTATTATTATTATTATTATTATTATTTAAGTAAGTAGTCTTTAAATTACAATATTTATTATCATCAAATATCATTAGTTTTTATAATTACATTGAATTAAAATATGTAAATTACATGGAAGGGGCTAAAATTTCTTATAAAAAATGTATAATGTTATGTGCTGCCCTCTAACAGAGAGGAGAGTTGTAATTACTCCCTGGCCAGAAGGGTGGCGCCATCTGTGGGCCAACTGGCGAACCACCATTTAGTAGTGCCTAAGAAAATTCTAGAGAATTCCAGTATATTTGTGGAAAGTTCTACAATGATATTCTGGACATTCCAAGTGGGTATATAAAGAGGTGAAGCCAGCAGATAGAAGAAGAGTACAGTACAGTTTAGTGAAGGATAAACAGTTCAGTTTAGCATCCAGTACAGTTCTGGGTAATCTGTGGTTCTGGTTACAGAGACAGTTTGTGGAAGAACAGTTCAGTTGAGTGAAGTATGCAGTTTAGTGAAGTAAACAGACAAGAGAGTTTTTAGGTTAGACAAGAGTTGACAAGTTTAAGAAGAAAAGTAAAGTGCTTAGTGTTTTGAAAGTAGTGAAATTATATTAGATTAAGTTATTATTAGTTGTGTGATTTTTAAGTATTTGCTAGTGTAATTTTAGTGATTAAATAAATCAGTGGTTTGTGAAAATTCTTGTTGCAAGTTATTTGGAATCCACAAAGTGTTTACTGAAAATTGTAAGCACGTTACAATTGGTGTCGGAAGCGGAATTGCAACAGAATTTCTGAAGAATTCGACAAAGTTCCATAGTGTTCTATTTGGAAACCACTGGAGATAGTGAAGTGAGTCGAACTGGAAAGTGACATAGACTTTAAATAAGACTTGTTAGTGTTGTTTGTTAGTTTTTGAATGGAAACAAGAGGCATGGCTGCTGAAAAACAAATGCAAGACATGTTAGCTGCATTTAGCAAAATGATGCTAGAAGAACAAGAGAAACGACGTCAAGAAGATAAAGAAGAACAAGAAAGACGTCAAGAAGAACAAGAAAGACGACGTCTGGAAGAAAAAGAAGAACAAGAGAAACGTGAAGAAGAATTAAGGAAAATTATACAGGGGCAACAAGATGTTATCCTTTCGGCAACTGAAGACCTCAAAAGTGAAATTAAAGAGGATATGGGCAACATAAAGACTGAAATATGTGATGTCAAAGGAAAAGTAAATAAGGTTGAAGAGGAAGTATCTGAAGTCAAAGGAAAAGTTACTGGCGTCGAAGAAAAAGTTACTGGTGTTGAAGAAAAAGTTACTGGTGTCGAAGGGAAAGTTACTGGCGTTGAAGGGAAAGTTACCGATATAGAAGGAAAATTTCGTGCAGTTGAAGGAGAGGTAGAGCGACTTAAGCGACTGTTAAAAGAACAAGGAGGCCAACTGGTATTATCATCGTCAGGTCCTCGATTACAACCGCCTTCCTTTGATGGTCAAACTTCTTGGTCAACCTATAAAAGACAATTTGAGGCAGCGGCATACGCAAACAATTGGAGTAACGAAGACAAAGCTATGGCATTGGTGCTAGCATTAAGAGGTCAAGCCTCAGAGTTGCTTCAGACCATCCCAGTGACGCAGCAAAGGGATTTTAAAGTTTTGGAGGCTGCATTAGATCTAAGGTATGGCGACCAACACCTCGCCCAAGTATACCGGACTCAGCTCAAATCACGCACACAAAAGGCTGGGGAAAGTTTACAAGATTTTGAAGCAGCTGTTGAGCGACTGACATACCTGGCTTACCCGGATGCGCCCAAAGAATTCCAGGAACAATTAACGGTTGGTACTTTCATTGATGGCATAAGAGACGAGGAGATCAGGCGAGTCCTTAGATTATCTCGAGATAAGACTGGTAGTGAAGCCTTGATCCATGCCCTCGAGGTTGAAGCCGCTTACAAAGAGACTGCACGTCCGAGAGTACGAGCCATGAAAGTAGAAGAAGAGAACCATTTAGAAAAGTCAAATATGGAATCTTTGATGGCTGACCTGCACAAAATGATAAGCCAGTTGATGAACAAACCAGATGCTCCAAGGAAGCAGGAAAGAGAACAGAGCGATGGACAGCCAAGGAAGGTGATTCGGTGTTATCAGTGCAGCAAACCAGGACATATGATGCGGCAGTGTCGAGAACGGAATCCTGGGGAAGTAAACACTGCAAAGAAAGAGGAAGTTCGCTCTGATAAGATGACATTGATTGCTATGTTAACAGACATACAGAAAATGGTCGCACAGTTACTAAACGAATTAAGTTCGCGACCGGAGCTGAAACAGGAACCGCAACCGCCGAAGCAGCAGCGAAGTGCTGGAGGTCCGACAAAAGTAATCCGCTGTTATAATTGCGGCAAATTGGGGCATGTCAAGAGGTACTGTCGCCAGAGGAGCCCTAAGGAAGTGAATGCCGAGAATGTAAAAACGCAGCAGGATATAGCAGAAGTGAAGGCAGTTAAGATAGAGGTTCCGAAGGACTGGTCAAAGAAAGTTCTAAGAGAGGAACAACTGAACGACGATGAAATTGGACCAATGTTGAAGGCGAAAGAAAAAGGAATCCACCCGGAATGGAAGGACGTTTCCAGTAAAAGTGTTGGACTGAAGGCTTTATGGGTGCAATGGGATTCACTTAGGGTTATAGATGGCCTATTACGGAGAGCATGGGAGAGCCCGGATGGGAAAGAAGTTACCATGCGGTTGCTGATACCCAGGTGCCGAGTACCAAAAGTACTTCGGGAAGTGCACGAGGGAATATCCAGAGAGCACTTTAGCAGAAATAAGACTTTGGCTAGAGTACGGGAGCGATTTTACTGGGTAAATAGCTGTCAGGATGTAGAGGCTTGGTGTCGCAGTTGCAAGGTTTGTGCGAATGTGGCTGCCAAGAGGTCACCTACAGGGAGTGGTGATCGAATGAAGGCTAGATATGACCGCAATGCCAGTTCAGCAGGATTCAAGGTGGGGGACTCGGTTTGGCTGTATAACCCACAGCGGAGTGAAGAAGGATTCTCGAAGCCTCGCTCACCTTGGGAAGGACCGTATTCTGTCATCACTCGGATCAACGACGTTGTTTATAGGATTCAACGTAGAAAGAAGTCCAAGATGAAGATCGTGCACCTGGACAGGTTGGCAAAGTATACTGGGGTATCTGAAGTGCCTGACCGGGACGTTCAGGCTTAAGGAGGGGGCAGTGTTATGTGCTGCCCTCTAACAGAGAGGAGAGTTGTAATTACTCCCTGGCCAGAAGGGTGGCGCCATCTGTGGGCCAACTGGCGAACCACCATTTAGTAGTGCCTAAGAAAATTCTAGAGAATTCCAGTATATTTGTGGAAAGTTCTACAATGATATTCTGGACATTCCAAGTGGGTATATAAAGAGGTGAAGCCAGCAGATAGAAGAAGAGTACAGTACAGTTTAGTGAAGGATAAACAGTTCAGTTTAGCATCCAGTACAGTTCTGGGTAATCTGTGGTTCTGGTTACAGAGACAGTTTGTGGAAGAACAGTTCAGTTGAGTGAAGTATGCAGTTTAGTGAAGTAAACAGACAAGAGAGTTTTTAGGTTAGACAAGAGTTGACAAGTTTAAGAAGAAAAGTAAAGTGCTTAGTGTTTTGAAAGTAGTGAAATTATATTAGATTAAGTTATTATTAGTTGTGTGATTTTTAAGTATTTGCTAGTGTAATTTTAGTGATTAAATAAATCAGTGGTTTGTGAAAATTCTTGTTGCAAGTTATTTGGAATCCACAAAGTGTTTACTGAAAATTGTAAGCACGTTACAATAATTTAAAATTTTACATACTACTGGAATGATATTAGACCATTCGATGTGCTGCTTATGCTCTTATGGACTGCTATTTCGTACACCTTCCAATGTACTGAAAATATTCCAACCATGATGTATGGCATACTGATGATGAGAACATAAAAGTCTCGAAACCGGTCTTTGTCCGTAAGAATTGACATATGATAGTTGGCTACCGATCCATCAGGATTACTCCGTCTGAATGTAAAACGATTTTAGTTGTGAAGGATACTTAAATTCGCATTTATGATGGATAATTGATAGTTTTACTTCTAAATGTATTATAACTGAAAACCTACCACCTCATTGGTCCTGAAGAAGACAATAAAAGTTTGTCGAAACGTTTCTTAGCAGAATATAAAGTATTCTTTTTATCTATCCAAATATACCGACGAAATACCTAAATAATAGTATTTTAATATTTTCTATTTGCAATTTAACAAACTTACCTAGATATATCACTATACTGCCTGCATCGACAGCTATGTCGGTCTGTGGTTTAGTAACACAATGAGCTGCTGTGAGAACGTGTTTTTGTGTTATGAGGCTACCCCCACAGGTATAGACAAGCTGAACACCTTTGGAATAGTATAGAGCTGCATGCCAAGGCCACTGTCCTGTAAATGTTTGAAAAATACATTGTTTAATGAGCAGAGTTTTTACTGCAAAAATGTGGTTTGTTAGATGTGTACGGAATATTTATAGCATTGGTGACATTATGTGCTGGGAACAGAAAATACTCGACAGGTCATTTATTTGTTAATATTATTACAGTTCTTCTAGTTTCTTCAGATTTCACTTCAATACTATATTTGTTCCAAGTTCACTAAAATCACATGAAATGTACATGCGTTTTGGTAGCATGCGAATCTGAAACATCTGCACTGACAACTTGTCTACATTTGCAGCTTCGGTCCAGGCAGAAGAGACTAAAAAGCAAATATATCTTCAAAAAGCGGGAAGTTTGAACCATCTTCCTTACTAACATTAAAATACCAATTTCAAACGTGCAGTGTTACTATCATATATTACAAAGCAGCAGTTTTAAGGCATTCTAAATAAAAAATGGATCTAAATTTCATAATCATTTTCTTCATAAAATCTATAGTTTCAACATATATTTTTAAAATTCAAAAATTATAAAATTTTGCATGTAATGGTTCTGTGCCATTAGAAAAAAACTGGTAACAGGGAACAGTCAGAGGAAAGTCTTATTTAACATCTGAAGCCTACTGTTTTAAAGAATGTTTTTTAATAAAATTGGTAGAGAACTTCTGGAATGTTGGAGTAGGCTTTTATTAATGCTTACATCGGTTTAGTAGGCCAAAGAGATACGGCAAGAACTAATTACACCCTATATATATTAGGTACAGAAATTCAACAAAACTATTAATATATAATCTTTAAAACCCTATTAAAATTTCTATCTGAAAAGGAGAAAATTTACTTTACTTTACTGTTATGGTGGTACATGGTGTAACACAGCAAAATCCACCGCTACATCTACTAAATTAATATCATTAGCAAAACGTTCCTCTTTCATTAATCTACTTTTTTATAAAAATTACAAATGCAAATGCAGATCCAGTGTCTATAAAAAAGCGTTAAAGGTTGCTTATAGTACGGCAGCCCGTAACCAAGATTTTCGACTTTCCCTTAATGGAAAATTCCTGCGCCAATGCTCATTTCTTTGAACAAGGATAAAAAAAGTTCAGGGCAACAGAAATTTTTAGCGTCGCGAAAGTGTTGAAATGTGTTCTTCTACATGTAATAAATGCGTATTAAAAAATAACGGATCAGCTGAGTAATCACCTAATTCCGTTTACTATTTCTTGGTCTCAATAAATATGCATAGTTTGAGGAAAAAATGAAAACGGAAATTTTTTGTGTTGCGTCAAGATGTAAAGGGTTAAATACTGAAAACTGATGGAAATTCCTGTCGTCGCCTAATGTCCGTTCCGGCAATTCCCGTGTATTTCTAAAGTTTTTCTATGACAAAAAAATAAAAGTGGACGTTCTAATCATTGCATATCCCAGTACTTGCATTTCAATTGTGCGTATATTTTTTTAGGCTCATTTTGTTACTCCCTATAATGTCCGTTCTCTAATGGAAATTATGTTTTATATCAAAAAACATATATGAAAAATATAAACGGACCATTTTCAATTTGATATGTTGGAAAAAATCATTTTCCATTGCAATTTAGTAATAAGAGCTCAAAACTTCATATGGCAACACAGCTGAGTAAAACTTCTCTTCGTATGTTTTTGAATAGTCTCAGTACCCCCTACCCAGCAGACGCATCCCTACAGGCATAAAAGCAGCCCTGAAACGAGAGTTTCATTAATGTCGAAGTGCAAACTGATTTTTTGATGTCAGTATAGAACGCGTATTGGGACCGGTCCTATTTTTATTATATATAAACCACTTAGAGGCGGAAATATCTCATTCTCAATTCATTATGTATGCAGACGATAATTCATTACTTATCTCTGCTGAAGAGACTGAAAACGTTAAAGTTGAATGTTATTATTATTATTAGCCGTTACTCGAGTCCGAGTATAAAAATGTTACAGTCGATAAATTGTGTACAATAAAAACAAATAAAAGGTGTAGTCTATTGTAATTCCCATTCATCTACGGTGCACACGACTATGGCTATAGAGGCCAATTCGGGAGAGCACATGTCGACCGCAGTCAGGACAAACATAGACCTGGTTAGGTCTTGGATTCGGCCTTCTTGCAGCAACATTCGGTTCTGTCCGCTGCAAGTTGTTCCCATTGCTCGTCTGCAATACCGCAGGATTTTAGATTTTCATGGAGAGCATCTTTGAACCTCTTTCGTTGACGGCCACGCTTTTTTAAGTTGAATGTGAACAAGTTAATAACTGCAACCTCTAATTTCTTCAATAATACCAAGGTAACTGAACCTTTAAAATTCAATGTCAGTAACACTATCCTGCAAAATCAACAATCAGATGTAAAATTTTTAGGTTTGTACATGGATGAATGTTTAAGCTGGAAATCACACTGTACACAATTTATTTCCAAGCTAAGTTATCTTACATATATGTTCAGGAATTTAAGATTAGTTTTGCATAAACATCAACTCAAGTATCAAGTATACAGGGTGATTTACCTAAACATGCAAAAAATTATTCAGTGTGTTGTCCCCACCAAAAGGAGTTAAAAAAATTTGGAAAAAAAATTACCTTATTTTTTTTGTACAAGTGTGCCGCCTATGACTAACCAGTCTATGGTGCAACAAAATCACTTCCTCTCTTATGTGGTATGGGTAAAAATGATTCTCGCATATAGGGTACTTATTGAAGGGTCTTGTTCTAGTAATTCTAGAACTCCTTCGTCTACTTCGACAGGACGGTTTACTACACGTTCTTTGTGGCCTGGTAAACAAAACCCGGTGTCACGAACTCGTTGCACTGCACTTAAAATTTTTCTCATTAGGTTTGCGCCTATGGGGAAATTTTCTCCCGTATTTTCGTACAGCCCCTGCAAGAGTTTCATTGATTGCACCATAGGTTAATATCATGTCACAGTACTCTTGCGACGTGAACTCTGGCATAATCGATATTTACGAATACAGTTTAAAATTTAACATAAATGGGAAATGCTCTAAACGGAAGTCGAAGAGTCACTGAACTGAACACTAAACACGTGCCGCACTGATCATAGACAACTAAAGCAGCTGATTAGGTACCTGGAAAACAAACAAGCGGCATCTGTGTGAACGTGTCGAGATAGCATAACTCTCCTTTTCAGAATTTTATTTTCCGCATGTTTACATAAATCACCCTGTATATTACGCCCAGGTCGAATCTAGGTTGCGATACGGTGTCTGTTTGTGGGGCAGCTCTACCATGGCCAAAGACGTTTTTATATCACAAAAGCGTATTCTACGATGTATCAGAAATATTCCCATGACTCATACTTATAAAAACTTATTCAGTGAGTATAAAATATTAACACTTACTTGTTTATATATTTTAGAGATCTGTTTATGTATTTTCTAACAAAAATAACTTTCAGCTTAATAAAGAAATTCATGATGTCAACACACGACAGAAAAATTTAATACATATGCCTTTTGCAAAATACAAAATTGTCATAAATTCCTTCCCACAAAGGTATCCGAATGTTTAACCATTTACCGGACTATATGAAGTCTAGTAAAAGTATAAATTTATTTAAAAGCAAATTGAAATCGTTTTTGTTAGAACATTGTTTTTACATAAAGAAATACATTATTGCCTTATACCTTAAACGATCATTTTGTGACCCAAAACATTAAAAAAAGTTCTGTAGGAGCCGAGATGAGTTTTTGAAGTTGTCGACATTTGCCCATTTTCGGACCTTAAATCTCTTATAACTCAAAAACAGTGCATTTTTCGAAAACATTACAAGAAACAAAGTGTGAGTGTTTTCACTTATAATATCACAACAACTTAAATTATTTCCAGGAATAATTTAAGCTTGCGTGGTATTCGGTAAGAAAATTTCACACCACTTAACGCCATAATTTGGAAAAAAATTATTAATCTAACCTGACATTTCACTGCTTGTCAAGTTGGCCAGGGTATTGTTGTTTTTGACATATGTTGATTTGTCATTTTTGTTTAACTGGTTCTGTCACAAAGCTTAATAATTACTAGTTTAAAAGGTCTGTATGTTGAGTTTAATAAGTGTATAGGAAATGTCGCGATTTGGTAAAGAAAATCAACAAGTAATTAGACAAGAAATTCAAAATATAACAAACACCAGATAACACCCGAAAATCAAAATCAAGTGTATGGAAACAGTTTGTTGAATTTTGTGACGAAAAGTTGTATAATATTCATGAGTGTATGAGTGTAGTACAGGTGGCTACTATATTGGAGGACTACGCATTTAATATGAAAAAGAAAAATTTTGAAGATTATAAGGAAACTGTGGTCAAAGTGATGTGGAACTCTACTGCTAAGCAGTTACAAGAAATTTATTACGAAAAATATAAAATAAAATTTAATCCGTTTTCTGATGTGGAATTTGCGACCGCCAGAGCTGCACGCGATGCTAAGCGCAAAAAATTACAGAGAGACCCATTAAAAAGAAAAGTGAGTGCTTCAGCCTTAACCAGTGACGAATACAAAAAAATTATTGAAATGTGGGATGAAAATACTCCAGATGGATTGCAGCGTAAATTTTTTCACATAGTTTCACATGAGCTGACATGGAGAGGAGGGGAAGGATATTCTGCGTGTATCCAATACTTCAAAGAAGAAACTGATAATTTCGGAAACCCAAAAGGTTGGATAGAATATAATACAATATTTTCCAAAACCACACAAGGTGGTTCTAAAAAACTGTCGGATAGTAAATGGTCGATTACAAATTTCGACAATCCACAAATGTGTCCGGTTCGTTTGTTTAAGAAGTTGATGGAAAAAAGGGGAAATCTTATTCAGACCGACAGATTATTCTTAACACCAAACCCATACTGGAGTCAACCCAATTTGAAAGGATGGTACAAGAATAGCCCAGTTGGTAAGAACATTGTATCTTCATGGTTTAAATCAGCAGTCTCTGATATAGGAATTGACACTAAAAAAGTAAAAATAACTAATCATTCTGCAAGAGCAACAGCTGTTTCGAAATTGGCCAAGGAAGGAGTTAGTGAAAAACAGCTCATTAAAATTACTGGACACAGTAATAGTCAGTCAATCAAATCTTACTTACAATTGGATGTTGAACATCATCATCAGATGATTGAATCCATGAGGAGAATTTCATCAAGTACTAGCAAGTTTAATCATGATCAGAGCACAATGCAAAATAAAACAGAAAGTACCCAGATTCAACCCACCAATTCAACCCAGCCCACAAACATTTATAATAATTGTGTTTTTAATATTAATAAAACCTATAATAATTAAATTTATTTCATTATTACTTTGCCTATTAGTCGATATCATTAGAGATTTGCCAATGAAGATATTAGTTCAACATGAAATAAATTCTAAAAAAATCATATCGGTATATCCACCATATTTCGTTAAATAAAAAAAAATTACCAACTTTAGTTACACCAAATGCTAAAACTCAGATGGGTATTTAGTTCAGTCTATTGCCCTTTCATAATTTTAGGTTACTAAAGGTGGTAGAAATGTGGTACATTTTTTGAATTATAAATTGTTAATGCATATAATTTAACAAATTTGTGTTTTCTGTTTAATGAAACTTTATAGCGAATAATAAATAATAATGTTAATTCAGAAATTTTGCATTATTCACAGGTACATCTACATTATTTAATGGTTGTAGATCATATGTTTACCTTTTCAACTGTCAAAAAATTTTCACTTAAATATCGTGGCGCCTCGAAAAAATTTCCGGAAATTTTTTTAATTGCCTTGGTAACTAGTCAAAATTAAGGTATCTTATTGGTTAAAAAGTAGAGGCGTGAAATTTTCAAATGAATTTTTTTACATTTTTTTTACTTTGCAATTTCATTGTTAATAACAAATTACCTCGGACAAAAAAATTTTATTTAGATTTTTTGTTCCCTAAAACGTAACTAATCGATTCCAATTGGTTTCAATCGGGCAACTTTATTTGGGAGGTTCTGCGACTTTTTTATTAATCTTTTTAGGGATGCATCGCTAGCCTATATAAAGTACGCGCGCCACCACGTCAAGATGCGACCGCACTGCATTCCATGCAGCTGTACAGCATAGAAAATGTCCGTTCACCTTTTTTTTCAATTATTTAAACCATGTTTTACAATTTAAAAAGGTTTCGGCCATTAGAGAGAAATTTTTTTGTACCATTTTTTAATACAATTTTGATTTTTATTATTGAAATTATGCAACATATAAAATTTCCATTCTGTATTGATTCCTGTTTTATTTGACATCTATAACAGGAATTCATCGAGAACGGACATTAAGGGATAAAAAAATAACAAATTCTTTTTTAACGGACGGAAAATCGTTTTACCGGCTACTGCAGCATTATGGTAGTTTTTGTTAGAGGAAAATCGTATTGTAATAAACTATAGCCTGGTGATCGAAATTAGCATAAGGTTATAACGGTTGATTTTGATTACGGGCTGCCATACTACTAGGAAATGTCCAGCTATTAGACTAAGCTAAAATATTAGTAAAACCAGAAACCCATCACCAAAAATAAATGCGCTCCTTGATTATGCTATATTGCGGATTTTACCTACAACAAACAATATCTTTATAAAAATAGCAGTTGCATCTTGCATCAAGGCATAATTGGGTTGCAAAACCCTAAAATGTTGTCATTAAGTTTTACAAATTACCTGGTGTGGTTTCTTGACCATGAGCAATTAACGGGGTGGCTCTGGGAGCAACAACGCCACATGTTGGAGGCTTGTTATTACCCAGTGATGGTCTTACAGAAGGTCTGTCTGCAGGTCGAATGTTCGCAAAATCTCCTGGGAAAAAATCCAAATCACTATCATCCCCGATAATTAAAGAATCTGTACCTGTATTGATATTTGAACTTGGCCTGCAATTTTAGATATTAATTTTTTTAGTAAACTGCTGTGTTTCAGTATGCTACCTGTTACTAGATCCAGAATTTGAATCATTATCTTCATTCGAGTCACTGTAAAAGATGTAAAGTATTCTTAAAATTATAATAATTAAAAGTCAGTGTAGAAGATTTTACAAATTACATTTTAAATAATTATAATGTAGAGATACTAATACAGCATCGTCAGCATATTGTAACATGAACCTTACATGATTAAGCATTCCGTGGGAGTAAATATATCATAGCAATATATGTTAAAGACTAGGGGATAGAGTTGAAAACCTTGAGGCACTCCTTTTTCTCGGGTAAATTCTTCTGATAATGCATTATTTATTTTAATCTTTACTCAAACCAAACTGTTTTTGATACCAACATACACTGTGGAATTTTAAATGGGCTTTAAATAGAACTATGTATGATGGCAAATTAAATAGCCAACGATACTTATTTTGTGCGTATCGAGCTTTCATGTGGGTTCGGCAAGATCATGCACCACTACATACTACAAGAATTGTTTCAAGTTATTTAGACACTATTTTTAGACAAATATGTGGATTGGAATTAATAGTAATAAATAATAATACTGATGTAAAGTACACATACATGAAATAAGGTGCATACGAAATATTAGTAAAAAATAAAGCAAAACCTCCCAGAACGAACATTTTGCCTAGGCAGAGTTGCCTGTTATCTATTTTATTTATTTATTTAGGATGAGAACAATACATATTTATAATAGAATGAAGGAAAAAAATAAAGAAAATGTAAGATAATAACAACAATAATACAATAGTACAACACAGGCAAAAACTACAAAATGTGTACAAAATAATAATAATACAATACAATAGTACAGCACAAGTAAAACTACAGTGTATATGAAACTAATTACAAATTCAAGTGTTTAATGGATGAAACAGTACAATGGAAAACATCGACCTCATTTTGCAAGTGGTTGTAGGTATTACACATGAAATATAAGGGAGAAAAATTCAGTATATTCGTTCGGTGTCATGTGAAGTCAAGTTTATAGTCATAGAGAAACGCTTCTTTCCTAAAAAAATATATCACGTTGTATTTGTCGACGTTGGGAGGCAGATCATTATGGTCGCACCAAGTTTGTATTTTCAGATAATTATCTTGAAGTTGTTTACAGTCAGCAGGAGTATTTATAGCAGAAAAAAGTTTGACATTATCGACATATAGTAAGACATCGACATTCAGGTCCACTACCATGTTATTAATAAATAGTACGAACAACAGAGGTCCTAAGATAGAGCCTTGCGGCACTCCTGAGGTAGCATTAATTTCAACTGACCTATGGCGGTATTCCACATATCGTGTTCTACTGTTAAGATATGATTTAAAGAAGTTAATCAGTAACTAAGAGAAGCCTGTTAAAGGCCTTTGAAAAATCTGTATATACCACTTCAACTTGAATGCTGATGTCGAGGTATTGTGAGATGTACTGCATCATATACATTAAATTAGTAATAGCGGATTTGTTTTTTACAAAACCATGTTGACTGGATATGATCTATCCTTCAACGTGGGGGTATATGACTTTATATATAGTAATCTTCAGGACTTTAGCAAAATTACATATAATTGAAATCGGGCGATGATTTTCAATTACCTGTCTATCACCTTTTTTGTAAACAGATATTAGGAAATGTACTCGTTTTAATACATCAATTATAGATTATTTTCAACAAAAACAGCAACGCAGTCTCTAATAACGAAAGCCGGTATCTCGTCTGGACTTTTTATGCATTTAGATTTAAGTTGCCGTAGGGCAGTAAGAATATCGTTAGAGGAGAATTCGTTGAAGTTGAGATAAGGGGTGTTTTGGAAGGGGATTTGCAATCTCTCTTGGGTCATCGAGGTATCGATCATGATAGGTTAGCTCATCCGGTATTGATGTTGTACCTTTTTTGGAATTGATATATGACCAGAAGAATTTTACATTATTTTGAATATTATTTTGATATTCTTTCATGGAATTGTTTGTATCCCGTTTTATATGCAATCTAAGCCGACGCAAATGTGGCAAACGATACCTTCTATTCTCTTTTTCTGGATTGTTTTCATGAAGCATTTCCCATGGAAAAAATTAATATTTCAAAAAAACTAATAATAGCTGGCTAACTACAGGTATTCGAATTTCGTGCAAGCATAAGCGCGACTTAATTTATCTAAAACAAAATAAAGTAAGTAAAGGTCGTGGTTTTATAAACTACATTAAATTATATTGTAAGATTTTAAAAAAAGTTATTCATGCTGCAAAAAAATTATATTTTAGTAATAAAATTCTATACTCTAGTAATAAAATAAAAACTACTTGGGATATCATAAACGACCTTCAGGCAAGAACATATTGTGCTGTCTGAGAATGATATAATAATAAAAGATCCATGTCAAGTAGCCACTAAATTTATTGACTTTTTTGTGAACATTGCCGAAACACTAACATCTGATTTACAAAGCATACACTCTGCCGAATACTATATTAAAAAAATAAACAAAAATACCCTGGACTCTCTGTACTTTATGCTGGTTACGGAAAATGAGGTAATTGAAATTGTTAAGCAGTTAAAACCTAAAGAATCATTTGGATGGGATGAAATTCCAATTACATTAATAAAAGAAAACATTTCAGTTTTAAAGAAACCATTAACACATATCGTAAACTTATCACTTTCCCAGGGGATATTTCCAGATAAATTTAAAATAGCAACCATTAAGCCGCTTTTTAAAAAAGGCGACAAATATAATATTTCAAATTATAGACCTATTTCCCTTTTGCCTACAATTCCTAAAACATTAGAAGCAGTAGTAAAAAAACAGCTAGTAAACTATTTAGAAAAATTTAAAATCTTAACACAATTTCAGTCTGGATTCAAAAAAGATTGTAGCATATCTGACGCTGCATTGAAACTAATAAATTATATTAATAATATCCTAGAAAATAAACATATTCCTATGGGTATCTTCTGCGATTTGTCTAAGGCTTTTGACTGTGTAGATCATAATATTTTACTAATGAAGCTCAATTACTAGGGAATACGCGGTACACCACTTCTGTGGTTTACTTCATATTTAAAACATAGATCTGCATATGTCAGACTTTTTGACGAATCTCAGGAAATTGGAAAAACCGTTATCACGGAAGCAAAAGATATCACATTTGGAGTTCCACAGGGGCCCATATTAGGTCCAGTATTATTTTTAATATACATAAATGATCTTGTTGATAATTCTCCTTCGTTACAATTTTCATTGTTCGCTGATGATACCAGTATCATAGTGAATGATGATAATTTGGACGATCTTAAAGTTAAAAGTGAAGAGGCAATGAATGGCATTACAAATTGGTTTCATGCTAATAAACTGCTCTTAAATGTTGAAAAAACAATGAATATAACATTTGAAAAATCTCACACACCAGCCTTAGATATAAATATTCAAACTGATCTAGGACAAATAATATCAGTAACTGATACTAAATTTTTAGGAATATATATTGATAAATCATTAAATTGGTCAACGCATATTTCGATTTAAATAAAAGACTTGGACGTGCAATTTATGCAATAAAGAACGTCAAAGAAAATATCAGCATTGCAGCGGCACTATCTGTGTATTTTGCATATTTTCAAAGCATACTGTAATATGGTGTAGAATTTTGGGGAAATGCAACTTGTCTTCAAAAAATTTTAGAGACACAGAAACGTGCTGTGCGAGCAATTTGTGGTATTCATCCGAGAGAATCCTGTAGAAACGGCGTTTAAAAACTTACATATACCAACTGTAGTTAATCTTTATATATATAAATTATCTATAATAATTTACAGAAAACGAAGCACAATATCGACATCCGCTGATATCCATGATTACAATACCAGATCTAATACAAAACTAATTGCACCAAACTATAGATATGTCATAAATAGGAAAGGTCCTTTATACTCCGGAGTAAAAATTTATAATCACTTACCAAATTCTATTACTTGCATAAACAGCGAAAACTTATTCAAAATTAGGCTAAAGAAAGTTTTAAATAATTATGTGTTCTATAACTTAGAAGAATACTTCACTACAAAATTTAATCCATGAAAGGTTTTCAAAGGGTTTACTTCTAAAGCATTGTATTATTGTATATTTATAATGTCTGAATTTATTTAAGTATGTGCATTGTATTTTTATTAAGATTGAACTTATTTAAGTAAATGCTCTTTCCCTTATATCTTGATTAGGGCGCACCATGTCATGTATGTACTTATATGAGCATATTGCATTATTATTGTTATGTAACATTAATTTTTGGGAAATAAAATCTAATCTAATTTAAGATTTTTAAATTTGTGGAGAGCATGCTTATATTTTTTCAACTGTCTAGATTTCTCTTTAATATTACAAAGTAATATGTTGTACCAGAGCGGGTACTTACTGGGACTTACATGTTTGAGGAGTTATTTAAGAAATAAGGGTTTTGAGGGATCAATAGAAATGAGAAAATATGGCCGATTTACAAGATAAAAGGATTCTGTACCGATCTTATAAGAAATGGATCCAGGTCATACTGGCTAAGGTTTTTTTATATTGTTGTCCTTGATGTCTTCATAAAATGTCTCGATGATCACAAGGTTCGGAAATAACTGTTTTTTAACATAAGAAGTATTAAAGCTTCAAAATACGGTTAACTTATGAGAAATTGAACACAGACCTACATAAGAATTTAAAAAACAAGACATGTCTTTGACGGCATTTCTTCGTAATAGTTTATGTGATAGGAAAAGATGATGATAATAGATGGAAGTAATATGGTTGTATTTGTGATTGGACATTTTTGTTGGATACTTTTATCTAGTACCACCTAATTAATGTATATGCAACCAAAACAGGGATTTGCTATGAGCGAGCTTATCAAGCCAGATGGAGGGGATGTGGATTTGTAGTGATTGTAGTTAAGCTCCGACATATCAGTGGATCATTGATTATACGTAGAACCCCGAGTAATGCTAATCTTGAGCTCCCTGGGGATTTTGTCTGGGTGTACTTGGTAACTGAGCTTATGAAGCACGTGAATAAAAAGAGGACATAATTTTTGTTAGGCTGTGTTGCCTAGTACGGGATACATGGAAGCTGCGTTTGATGTTAGTTAGGTTCAGCAGCGAGTACATTCTTACTCTAGCTGACATTTAGCATATGGAAGAGAAAAACAAGACATGATTCTCTTGATTCATAGTTAGGTTTCCGGGTTCTCTTCCGCGTTGATAGCTTTGAATACTTGACGTTTTGACCATCTTGTCGTGGTCTACTTCTGAAGCGAAGTGTGCTCTGTTGGCCTGAGCTCCTCTATTTATATGCATCGTCAAGAGGCGTGCCTTAGTTCCAGTGATGTCGCATAGAAAGTGGATCGGAACATTAATTTCCATGTCAACGATAGCTGTAGTTCGGCATCACAGTTGAAATTATTTTGATTTTTGTGTATTTCTATGGCTTCTCTACATCTTCTGGGCCAGTAGTGTCTCGTGCTCGCCAAATTTTTGGTTTCGTCAAATTTTATCCACTGGCCAGTTTCCTTTGAGCGTTCTGCAACTGCAGACTTAGTGATGTCTCTCCTATGTAAACTTCTCCACACAAACATGGAAAGCTATAAACTCCTGGTGAGTCGAGCTCTTCTGGTGGCTCTTATTTAGGAAGTTGTTGTCCGAGATTTTTTGTTTTGCATAACAATTTCCTAAATACGGGCCACCAGAAGAGCTCGACTCACCAGGAGTTTCCATGTTCGTGTAGAGAAGTTTACATAGGAGAGACCAAAGAGACATCTTCGTACCAGGCCACATGGAAATAAATGTTCCGGTCCACTTACCATGCGACATCACTGGAACCAAGACGCGTCTCCTGATGATGCTCACTTCGCTTCAGAAGAAGACCACGACAAAGTGGTCGAAACGTCAAGTATTCAAAACTATCAACGCAGAAGAGAACCCGGAAACCTAACGATGGATTATCATCAGCTCCGCGAAAGCCTTAGAACCAAAACATAAGTCTCTTGTTCTTGTTTGATTTTATAAACTTTTTCATTAAATACTACAGAAATTCAATTGAAATTAAAGAATCTAAATCACATGAATATGAATACTGCAAACGTCACGAGTGATGGCAAGGGTAGGGGAATCTGTATGTTATTTACATACAGTGGTAACATACGTATCGCTATCGTGATTGGTGTAGTCAGTGTTAAATTATTATAGCGTGTGATCGTACTACTCTCCGATACGTTGACTATGTTCCTCTATAGTCCCCACCGATTGCCAATACTTGTGGCGTTGACAGTATACCTTTGAATAATATTAATTTTTGGTCAAAGATAACGTGACGGATCACTTATTGATTCTAATTTTTTAACATCTCTGCACACGCTGCACATTGAAACATAATATATTTTATTACCTGTTACTACTAGGCCTATTCCCTGGCCTGCTACTAACACTGGGCGTACTGGGTCTGGAATTTTCATTACTTGATGGTTTACTGCCTCCATTATTTGAACTGGTACCAGACGAAGATGGTTTTACATGACTGATGTGTAACGTAGGTGTCGCAGATTCTAATTCATCACCACCTTGAGGAGTACAAATAGTCTTTCCGTTAAGCCGTATGCTTTTAACACTGGGTATCGTCTTTGCTGGATTGTACTTTACAAAGAACCGTACAGACACAGGGGGACCAGCTTCCAGTTTATATTTTGCACTCTTAATGACGTACTCCATATTGTCCGTGGTTGATGATTCCCCAAACCAGTTCTAAAAAAAATTATCATCAAATCTTGACTTCTTAAAATAGGACTTAATGTGAAAAACATTGTCCAAATGAAACAGCGTTTTGTTGTACATCAAAAAGTTATTGAATCGAAATTGAAAATTAGTGGTTATAGTGTAAAAATCTTTTTATGCAAATAGAGAAGATGCTTTACTTAGTTTATATGTTATAATACCCCTAATAATTCTGCAGGTCTGTCAAGGCTAATACGTAGCCAAATTCCATTCAAATCATCAGTACTCCTAAGTGCTATAATTCCATACCATCTATCAGTTTCGCTACCTTTGGGTTCGTATGAGAAGGTTTCTGGGCAGGGTGACGGTTTTTGACTTAGAACTACTTTTATTAGTATGAATAACGTTGTTAAGTGTAAAATCATTTTTTTTAAATCTACAAAATAGACATTTAACAAAATTACATATAAAACAACATATAAAAACATATTGTATATAATTATATTTTATAGCTTTAATGGTAAAAAAGCTGCCTACCTGTAAACTTTCTTTAAATTTAATTTTTATGTTAATTGATAATTAATTGGCTAGCAAATTTTCAGAATTAATTTAAAAACTTGTTTATGAGAATAAGACAACCACATATATTAATAATATAATATTAAATTTCCTGAGAACATATATTATATTACTTTACAATATGATGTCATTTAGATAAATATAATTTTATCTAATATTTTGACCCCTATAGCTGCTTCTCCAAATGGTAATGATTTCTTAAAATTAGGATTATTTTATTAACAAGAAATGGGTAAACAACAATTAAGTTTACATTTAGGTACCTGTTCAACATCAAAATTTCCATTACATTAGGGAAAGTACCTACATTTATTATTTGTATAAGACTATAGGTAGGTATATTATTCCTAGTAAATATAATATATTTTTAATTACAAAAAAATTAATAAATCATCATTAAGTTTACCTACTCAAAATTCTCCAAATTTTCCTCTAGATGGTATATAATCCTTTATTTTGAACTCATCTATATATAAAAATTATAAATACAACAAAAATAATTAGGACAAAAAATAAAATATCAATATCATCAGTATTATGGTTTAATTAGAGATGGCAATATTAATTTATTCACTAACAATTACCATAATACATAATCAAACCATTAATTTACATTCATAATGAAAAAGAAAATAACTGTCTAGAGTGTTTTTTCCTACAGCATTCTATAGGTAGGTACTGATAGTGATAAAACAATTAATGAAACTTACCTTAGAACTGAGATCGATAAGTAATTAATTAAACCATGTATAGTTCATTTAACAAACACACCTCTATTAGTAAAAAATAATATATTAACGATTTTCTTATACTGGTAGATAACAACATACTCTTCTTAAACCTGTTTACAAATAAATAATCGGAAATTCCAGCGACTGTTCTTGACCTAGAGAATCCCGCGAGGATTTGAATCGAATGCAGGTTGGTGCGTCATCTGGAAACAAATAGTCAAAGTTTCGTTTCTAAAAGGTTATTGAAAATCACTTTTTTGTTGAAAAATTACGCTTTTTTATATTGAATTTGATTTTATCTTCTATTATATTATTTCCTTTTTTGACAGGTTTATCTCTGTCGGATTCTAAAATAAATATTATAAATTCCTACTTGTGTCTGCTTCTCCAATAAAATATTTTAGCCATTTAATAATAGAGGTCGATAGGTGTATTGAAATAGTCAAATCTTTTTATTTTTTCTGCATATTTTTTTAAAAAACATTTATTGCTTGGTATTTTCTTGAACAGGTATCTCAGCTTATTCTGTGCAACGTATTAGATATTTTTTACAGCATAAGAAATGGAATTAGACGAGTTTTCTTTGTTAAATAGTAGATGGGTACGTAAATAGGTGTGAGGAGTTCTTTGTTATCGTACAAAATGCTGTTTCTATGGTTTTACGTCATAAATTGTTATATTCCTTATATTTTAGGTGCTGTTAGAAAACATTTGTAAAAAAAATAGTCAATATCACGTCTATTTTTGTTGTTAGAACAGAATTTCCTTATGCAAGGAGTGATAAGGCTGAATTTCTGATTACAGAGATTGCATTGCCTAGAATATCTGGGTCTCGCAGGTCACAAACCTTTGGGATGGCCGATTCACCACTGCCTTCCATTGGTTCAAAATGACATTCTGAATAGTGATTGGCTGGTTTCTAAGCTACGAGCTCGATATCAAAATTCCTTCATAAGAAAATCATTTGTGGTCTCCTCGCCAAAGAGAATAGTCGGTTTTACATGAAAATATGCGTAATTTCTTAACAATGTCTGTCCCTTTAACAGATCAGGACAGATAAAACAGTGAATGAGTGACTTTTTCATGCCATTTCATTAATATATTCCTGACTAGTGAATATTTACTTAGGTCGTAATGGCGCTCGTATGTGATATTAAAAGGTTTGCAATTAATTTTTACGGCAAAATTACACGAAATACCGTTTCCGAGGCCAGAAATATGTTAAAATTACGTTGAGATCGATTTTTTTCGTGGAAAATCTTCTAGAACGTATTTCCGACGTCAATTACCACATGGGCGTGGGTACTTACCCCGAGGCCAATTTACCACCAAACGGGCGCAAATAAGGCTAGAATACAGCCCGAAATCACGCAAAACCACTCAAAATTAATTTTATTTTGGAAATTTGCTGAATAGGGCCGTATTCTAATACTTTTCCAAGAAACACGCCAAATATGACGCATACAATTTTACGCACAAAAATTTTGAAGGAAGGTAAAACGATCATTATTATAATTATTATTTTAACGAAATTTCAGCAATAAATTTAACAATATAATCGCTCCCAACCTAATATTAGCATATTTCTTAAAGGCGTAAAGATAAATTTGTGTATATTATTACAATAATGGCCTCCATTATTCGATGGCTTTGGCTGTGTACCAATAATACTTTTTTTGACAATTTGTATAGACATAATTTCTTATCTAAATGCTAACATTTCAGACATTATTTTATAGAAGCATGTTGAAATAACTTAAATTTTAATATTGTTCCTAGAAAGCTTACGTTATAAATCGAGTATTGTAAATTTATCCTTCAAATGACCTTCAGAAATACTGGAAATTTGGTATTTTCTGATTTTTTGCATGGGTTTAATGCAGTCACATAATTTTGCTGGTGTTGGGATAGCATAAAATTGGTAGAAAACAACTTAATCATTCATATTTTCAGAACTGGAACGTCATTTTGTGACGTCACGATTACAGGAATGTTGTTTTTTATGAAAATAAGCTCAAATATTTACATAACTCAAGGTTTATCTAAATTATACAAAAATTGTGTAGCAAAATTAACGCCTATTTTTTTATCATATCGATGCATTTGTTAGAACTGCTTAATAGAGATAATACGGCGATAAATCGAGATTAATTTAAAAAAAACGTAGGTATTCCAACAATATAAGTAGTTGAATTTGATGTTATATCAACGCTTCAATATAAATTTAATTATTGTAGTTTTACGCATTAACATCAATAAATTTTCTGCTTTCTCTAAACTGATGTTTATGTAACAAACAGACAAGAAGGTTGAAAGAATTAGTACACAGCCAAACCGACGCGTCATAAATGACGAAATACAAGGCTTGTGCACATCTGGTTGGCCTTGAAACTATCGATTTCTAAACAGAGCGCCACCTGTAATATGTTACCGTTATTTACTTGTGGCGGTAAATTTGAAATAAGACTTGTATTCAAGTACAAGTATGAAAATAGATTTTTGAGAATCGGTCGTGGTTTTGAATTTACATTTTTTAAAATACAACAAACTACTGTTTTAGAAAGTATAAATATTGACGGTGCCATTCTTGTTGTTGCAAAAAGGCATTTTGCAAGTATAAAGATACAAAATAAGGCAAAAAAAGAGATTCACCTTTGATTTAGCATATTATGACCTTCATTTTATTTACGTAGTAACATGATCAATATTTTTTATGACCTTATAACCTTTTCAATATTAATTTAATCTAAGAAGTTAAGATTAATGAGTTTTCAATAAAAATTTCAATTGCAATATTATATTAATAATTAACACGTTTTGGATTACTAATTGTTGATATATAATTTTCCTATTACCTATTTAAAATACATCCTGTATATCTAAGGACTTAAAACTAACATAAACCATTAGAATGAGGATGATAAGAATTGTTATAATGATTAGGATGTCCCAAAATTAAAATAGTTAAAAAAATATACATATTTTTTCAAATACCTATAGTAATAATTATGCCATGCCAAATAATATTAAATGTTTTTATTTAGGAAGCAGCTATTCAAAATTATGTGCAAATATTTATGTAGCCACATCAAAATTATGTGGGTATCTCCTATTTCTACTTATAGGAATTTTTAAAGCTTTTGTAATAAATTCTTCACCTCATACAATAATTGTAAATGATTTAGTGGCCCCTTTATTGTTCTAAAATTACAGTTTGTTGATAACACGTATCTTATCTTTTTTATGGGCACCTATTTCCTATTTTTCTTGGTATTAATATTTTCTTTATTTCGTATCTGGTCTAATCTTTTTAGATTAAAATATACCCTTAAAGCTAATTTGCCCACAATGATTAATTTGTTTTAAAATTAAAGAAAGCCTGTACCTACTACAATAGAAAAACTGTAGATTAGACTGTAGACTAGAAGCATTTATTTAAAATCACTTCTATATACAAGGTGAATCAAAGCTAATTGCTACTAAAATATTATTGTTATATCTGACATTTCCTAAATACCTTCCTACTCTTATTGTTTTATTTGCAAAGAATATCTAATAAGATTTATCAAAAGTTCAGAAATTATGTGCTCTCCATGTTTACAAAAAAATACCGTTACAAAAATAGAGTTTAGGTGATTCTCTAGCCATTTACAAAAAAATATACTGATACATCAAAAAAACTTGGTGTTAACCACAAAATGCAGAGGCTGTATATATTTTCAGAAGATCAGATCTATTTAGATATGTGTAGGATATACTGTATATACAATTATGAAGAAATCAAATAAGATATTTCTTTAAGAAATTACAGTATGAACCTACATACCTAATGGAATTCGTTTTAGGGAAAAATTGTACAATTTCTGACTACAAAAATTTATGAAAATGTGTTAAGAAAATTAGGGGGAAAAAAGTAAATACCTTTCTTGCTTGAATATAATAACGTAACGTTAAATATTTTGTATTAATATACAATGTTGGATATTATTGGGATCCAAATGTGGGGTGATGTGATGCATTTCATGAGAGAATCTAATATAATGAACTACTTTGACAGCAATACCTCAAACGAGGACGGGCCACCCAAAACTGAAGAGGACCTAGAAGATGGTGAAATCGAGGATGATGATGAAGAGTCGGCCACAGTGGAGCCACAACAAGAACCTCCAAAACCCGAAGTTATCGTCCCAACCCCAGTTAAAATTGAAAAGACTAATTCAAATGATAAATTCGAAAGAGAAAGGACTAGAGATAGACCTGACAGATCAGAGAGGAGGAACAGACATGAGGAGAAAGGAAAAAAACACATGACTGAGGCAGAAAAAAGCATATTGCACCTGCGGAAACGTGAGGAAATACAAAGGAAGAAATGGGAGAAATTTAACAGAAACAAAGACCCATCGGCAGATCCATTAGGTACAGTCTTCAGTTCTTCATACATTTTGCAAAAGTAAAAAAATATATATGATTTTTGAGCGTGAAATTTTTAATGTTTCTACTTTATAAAAAAACATTTATAGATGACGATTTTGCCAAAAATATTGAAAAAACACTTGCCACTATCTTGAACAAAAAGGAAAAGGAAGCAGCAGCAGCCAGCGGAAGCGAAGATAAAGAAAAGGAAGATGATAAAAGGGGCAAAAAGAGGAGGAAGAATGAGAAGGAACGCGCCAAGGTTAGTACCAAATTTGTAATAAACAAGCGATGTAATTTAAAACTTTACCTTTTCTTAGAATAAACAAAGAAGGATGGAATCGTCTCCGAAATCTGAAATAGATGAAAATGAGATGCTAAACATCCGAGGTGGTAGTCCGGAGAAAAGACATGACGAGAAGATGGAAAGAAGCCCTTCATTGCAATCAGAGGAAAGTTACGATTCGGAATACTCATCGGATCGTAGTAGAAGTGATGAAAGGATTAGAAAGAGAGATGGTAAGAAGAAGAGAAACAGGGAGCATGGTCGAGACAGAAACAAGAACAGAGATAGGGACAGAAGAGGCGAACAGCAACCCCTGAAAGATTCTCAAGGAGTGTGTGTTTTCTATCTACAAGGCAAATGCCAAAAGGTGAGTCACTAATTTTTATACAGATTCCTGTCTTATTTTTGCGATTTTTTTTAAGAACTAGGCACAATTGACAAAACTAAAGATTTTTAGTGGGCAACAAAAAATGTGCAGCAGACTAAACCCGGTTTTTCGTATGTCCAACGCCCAAATTGGTACATTACTTCCCAATTTCTTTCTATCCCCAAAAAATAATTCATAGGGTCGAATTTTTAACAATTTGAGGTTAGATAGGAATCGGCATGTACTAATAGTAATAATAATAAGTTTACTTGTCCAAAAGATCATTTTGCATGATAAGGTTAAATTCAAAAATCGGAAAAAATCAGGGAACTGACAATAGCGCACAGTTAAAGAAATAAATATCAATGTGTGCTAAAAAGTATGTTGCAATTAAAGTGACCAGATTCCAGGAAATAAAGTACAGGACATTTTGAAATAATATGAATTTACATTTTTTCATATTATACAAATATAACAAAAATATATTCTGCAGATATGTAAAAAACACATAGAATTGTTAAAGAAAACGTTAAAATTACTAATTATTGCTATGTAATATATTTTTTTAATGACCACACTTAGATTAACGTCATGGCAAAGTGTAGTATTGGTTATTGTACCACGCAACTAGGACACACGTACACACAGAAAACTACACAACAACCATTCCCATTGTGTTTAACATCCAATAACAAGACCGTAATTTAGTACAGTTACATTTTATGTTATTTTTTGAGCGTTTTTTGAAAAGAAAATAGCATCAGTTGCTTATTGTTACTTTAACTGATAAGGATTATTTGAAATGATTTTTTTTTCACAGTGTAAAAGTACTGCAGAGTTCAGTTATCGATTGGTTTTCTAAATTTTTAAAAAACCGCAAAAATTGATTGATTTGATTTATTATTGATTCTACAGTTAAGCCATTTTACATTTTACAATTCAATAGATAACAATCTAATTACAGAAAGGTAGTTTTGAATAAAACAAAAATGTATTAAGACCTAATTCAAATTATTTATAAAAGATTTAATTTGGCTTTTAAATAAACAGAGTGATGAGTCAAAAAAAAGTTCTACATGTTTATTAATGAGTTTGTTGTTCAGAAAAATCTCCTAGGTTCATTTTGACCATAATTTGTATGATGAAAAATGTATTCTAAAGAGTTTTGAATTTCTTGTTCTACAATCATTTAAATTAAAGTTAATCAACTGAAGTATCTCAGGACAGTTCATATTATAAAAATAATAATAATACACTTTTTTCATTTCTTTTGACATAATAATAAAATAATAACAATAATAAACAATAAATGAAAAAGCTAAGTTCAGATAGAGGTTTCCCTAGCGCTGTTTTTACAATATTACGATTAATTAATTTTTGCAAAAAACATAAATCGAGTTATATTCTTTTCTGTTCAACTGATAGAAGGTTGTGTTCACGTAAGATATCACTGTAGGAATATTCGCCTTTCGGATGACCTATCATGAGTGCACATTGTCTAAGGAATTTTGATTAGACATTTTCAATGGATTCTTTTTTTTTATCGACAATATAAGCTGGATTCCATTTCACACTGCTATAATTTAGTAGACTCCTTACCATCAAACTAAATTATCGAGAGGCCACTTTGCAAAAGAGAGGTATTATAAGGGTTCTGAATAGTTTCAAATCTTCAGCAAATATTAAATAATCATTATTAATGAGAACCTCACTAATATCATTAACAAACAAGTTAAATAATAATGGACTGATGTGTGATCCTTGAGGAACGCCAGAAGTAACTATAATCGAAGGCGACACGGGTCCTGAGTATCTGACAAATTGTGTTCGGTTATATAAATAACTATAAATCCATTCAAGCATGCAACCCTCAACACCCAAAGCCCTCGCTTTGGCTATAAGTAACATGTGATCAACGCGATCCAATGTATTCGTGAAATCAGCGTAAATTGAATCTACTTGTGATTGATATTCAGAAAGCATTTAGAATAAAATGTTCATAATGTTGTATGACTGGTGGTCGAGAGGTGAGCGCACTTGCCTCTCACCCAAAAGTTCCGTGTTCGATCCCCGGTCGTGGCAGTGGAAAATACTGTGAGAGAGATTTTTCTACTATACACGGATATTGGGTGTGTGTCTCTTGTCTCTAAATGTGTGGCCCCCTCCCACACAAGGCTCTTCTAGAGCCTTCCGGAATAAAGGGGGTCGTAATTACCTGTGGTGTTATTATTATTATAGAGAGGTAGATTAGGTGAGGTGTGGTGTCTTACGCATTATTTTTGTAGTCATCAAGCAGTGAAGAAGTTTGGGTATCTCAAATTGGATGCAAATGGCTCAATAATTCTTAATATCATCTTTTGGACCAGATTTGTGAATTATTGGTGTTAAAAAGCTATTTTTCCAGAACTTGGGGAAACTGACGGTGTGCAGTGACAAATTAAAGGTTTTAGGTAATGATATAGCTAATGTAAATAGACATTTTTTCTAGAACATAATAATAATAATTTTATTTCTGTTAAGGTGACTGTGTAACAGGTAATGTCAACGTGATTCTGTAAGTAGTTAATGGGGATAAATGTCTTAAATTTTTTGACGGGAATGAACATATTAAGACCATCATAAAATATGTTGTAAAATTGTTCCACTACTGGGTTTACATCAAATTCATCGAGAGCTTCCAAATGAATATTAACTGCAAAATTATTAATTGCCAAGTAATTACCATCGCGAAAGTCAAAAAAATATTCTTCATAGAGAAGATACTTCCACAAGCTTCATTTTAAAACAAAAGCTACTGAAGTATGGTCAAATTATCAATGGGTTCATGCCGTATGTCCCTAAAACTAGAAAAATATGATCCAAGTAGATTCTTTTACTATTTGGTATGGTATTAATTCGGTAAAGGTTATAAATGTTAAATCCATTCAATAAAGTAGTGAGACGGGAGTTAACCGGACAATTTGCATTGAAGCCTAAATTGTTGTTATATCAGATGGTATGAGGAAAATTATAGCCACCACATATAATAAATTTAACGTTACTTATGTTGTTTGAGACATATTTAATAGCACTAATATGATCAGTATATTTAATCTCTCCAGATGCTGGAGGAATATAAACTCTTCCAAATACAATTGTATGTTCAAGTGTCCTTATGGTTTCACAATTTTATACAGGGTGTTTTATTTTCACAGTCAAACATTATTTTAGTTCAAACGTCAAAAAGTACTTTTTTTTTAAAATGGAACCCCTGTATATTTTTACAGAATTTAATAGATTATTGAATTCTGCATTGATTGATATTACCATTCCCTATACCCTCTCTTGGTTTTCTCATCATAGACGAATATTTGTAAAATGTATATACATCAGCACTGTTTCAGAATGTCATCTAGCAGGCTGCAAAAATTTTTTTTGTTTTTACCAGTATATACATACCATGTTAGAGTTGTGTGCACAACATAACTTACAGGAATTATTAGTGGAAAATAATGGTAAACGTTTATTCAAAGGCTGTAATATTAGATTTGTTTTCTATTTATGGAAATAAAACAAAATAAATAGAATGTGCAGAGAATTCAATGAGAAATACCGACAATTACCACTAATGACAAACAATAAATTCCGAAAAATCTGGTCAAATTCCCTAAAATTTTACAAAGTAAAGGCCGTAAAGACAATGCCGAAGCGAGTTACAGATAATGAAGAAAATGAGATCAATGTTCTGGCTTACTTTTATGCAAATCCGCAAGGATCTATATTCCTGGTGCTAGTTGGGATTTAGGACTCATATTCGTCCATTCGACGAATTCTAAACAAGCACAAGATGCATAACAAAATCCTCACGTGACATGAGAATCGAATTTCCAGACCAAGACCAAATTTATAGTTGTAACGTTTTCTGCTTATTAGTAGATAACACTTTTAAGATCATATCTATGAGGAGAATTTAAATAGAAATAAATACATGGAAATCTTGAGAACAGTAGTTGACACTTTTATTGATAGTTTGCCCCTAAATATTTATAATTCTGTGTAATATCAAATGGATGGTTGCGGCCAAAGGCGGATCAGGATCAGCCAAGCGAGCCCTGAAACAATCTAAATACATTCGATGAAGACTGGGATCAAGAAAGAGGATTTGTCAAATTTATTTTTAAGTACCTAATCTGCTAGGAAATGTGATTAAACTATCACCGTTTATCACCGTTTCCTCTTTATTTTGATAGTAGGCATTGCTTTGCTACTCTCATAATAGAGAGGATTACAATGATAAACTCATTAATGGTCTCATCATACTTTTAACATATTTTCTACAAAGATCTTAATATTATTATTGAGCCATGGGGGGGGGGGGCTATAGCCTCCCCCCCGTAGATCCGCCCTCAGTTGCGGCCCACATAATACACAGGAAGTGTATGGCGAATTAGTGGCATTGTTCAAAGATAGGTGGTTTGAATACCAAGGACCTTAGAAATGGCCAGCAGGGTCCTTGTAGACTTTTTTTTTACCTTTGGAGTAAAATCAAAAATATTGTTTATGCCATGCCGGTTACTTTAAAAAAAGATATAAAGTACAGAGTACGCTGTATTTCAACAATTAGGTAGGATTCGCCGAGCCACGGTAAGTGTCGTAAATCTCAGAATATTGGTTTGTTTGGAGCAATATGGAAGGCATTTTGAACAGTTGCTGCATTAAATATTTATTCAATGTGTTTGTTAATTTTGTAAATTTTTTGTTGTAAGTATTTCTTAAAACAATAATAAAATAATCTTTTTATTTTTGATGTTTATTCATTCTATTTTCTCGATAAGTAACAAATAATTATCAACTATTCGCATGATTATACTCCTATATACTATACTATACTGTACTTATATACTATAAGAACGGAATAACTTTTGTATTGCTTAGTAACAAACAGTGCTGATGTTCATCTACGTTGAAAAATCCAAAAGCGATAGGTATAGGGAATGGTAATATCAATCGATGCAGAATTCAATAATCTGTTAGATGCTGTAAAAATATACGGGGGTTCCATTTAAAAAAAAAATGACTTTGACATTTGAACTAAAATAATGTTTATCTGCAAAAATAAAACACCCTGTATGAAATTGTGAAACTATAAGGACACTTTTAGTTAGACCGTAGGGTACTCGTATGAGTTTAAAATGAAAATTTGTTAATCTGGAACATGATAGAAGATAAAACATAATATTTTTAGTCACATACTCCTCTATAAAATCCTTATTTTACTATAAGGAACATAACCAGACTGCAACCAACAGTTACTCTCCGGGCTATGTACCCCGCCGAGCGCTGAATTACAAGTTACAAGCCTGGCGCGTTAAGTGTAATAATCGCATATTACCATCAAAACGCTAATGCTTTGATTGCAACAAACACCAACCGAAAGACTGATCCTACTTAAAGGAGCTCTCGTGCTAGTCGTCGCACGCCACTTGCAGACTGCAGTTTTGAGCTGTTGGCTCTCATCAGTGCAAGGTAGGCATGTGACGACCGACACGAGGATCACTTGACTATTTAGTACATTTCGATATCTTTGGGATAGCGACAGTAAAATAGTCAACAGGCGCCGTCTAGCGGTCCAGTGCCTGTTGCAATCAAAAAATAAATAGCCTAACTGGGCTTAGCATAGTTCAAATGTGCTTTGAGAGGGCGGAATATTAAAACATAATATTTTTAGTCGCAAACTCCTCTATCAAATCCTTATTTTACTATAAGGAATGTAACCAGACTGCAACCAACAGCTACTCTCCGGGCTATGTGCCCTGCCGAGCGCTGAACTACAAGTTACAAGCCTGGCGCGTTGTGTAATAATTGCAATCGAAGCATTAGCGTTTTGATGGTAATATGCAATTATTACACTTAACGTGCCAGGCTTGTAACTTGTAATTTAGCGCTCGACGGAGCACATAACCCGGAGAGTAGCTGTTGGTTGCAGTCTGGTTACGTTCCTTATAGTAAAATAAGGATTTTATAGAGGAGTTTGCGACTGAAAATATTATGTTTTAATATGCCACCCTCTAAAAGCACATTTGAACTATGATAGAAGATATCGATTTTTTTCCGAAGATTAGAAACCATCAAAATATTTCAAAAATATTAATTAAACCTCGGAAAATAGTAGATTTAAGGGTACATAATGGTATACAAACCCAAGCTAAAATTTTATGAGGAATCCAAATATGCAATATACAAGGTGTTCCTTTTAAAATAACAATTTTAAAAGGAACACCTTGTATATTATTGCATATTTGGATTCCTCATAAAATTACTTCCGGTATAAGCAGAAGTGACACAAATTTGAAAATATTTTCGTTAAATTTTCCATACCCAAAAACCTCTTTATACGAATTTTCAGATCTCTAAACTCGATAGATCCCGAGAAACGTCTAATATCCGCTTTCCGTGAATAACCCTGTATACAGGGTTACTGGTAATTCTATACATTCCTTTAGAGATGTGATGGGGCATGATCTAAGAAGTAAATTTAGCCCTAACATATATTATGCAAAACTCAATAGTTTTTGAGATATTTAATTTTTTTTGTTTTTCTCAAAAAGTAGATCTTAATGTCTTATAAGTTAATTTTCGAAAAATCTATTTGACATTTTTAAATTTTTTTTTACTGGATTACTTGTCCAATATTATAGATATCCGTTTGGAATGAAAAATATCTGGAAACATTTCGATCATGTGAACATCTGAAATAAAAACTTAAAAAATTTTTTTTTTTTAAATCAGCTATGAAATTTACCTGTTAGGTTTTTTCAAAAAAATATTAACGTAACATATAAATTATTATAAAAACTGCCTTATTTCAATAGCTATCTAACAAGGTACAAATGTTCAATGTACCCTTAATAGTTCTAAGAAAATACTAGTAAAAATAACACAAGTAGTACGAATTTTATTTTTAGATAAACAGTAAAAAACATTTTAAAAGTAGAGTTTAATTCTTCATTAATTTCAAAGTTGTACTTTATTTTTTATACGTCTTGCTCAAAATGGGAGCCCCTATTCTGTATACAGACACGGCAGCGTCTTCTTATTTCCGTCCTTGTTACTCTGGTTGTCAGATTATGCCTTATGTGTTGGTCAGCATCGACTATCCTTTGTCTAAGGTTTTCTATAGTATTGACTGGTGTGGCATAGACCATCTCCTTCATATGACCCCATACATAATAATCAAGGGGTGTTAAGTCAGGGCTTCGCGCTGGCCAAGGTATTGGGCCCGCTCTTCCAATCCAACGGTTAGGGAAATGTTGATCAAGTAACTGTCGTACTGTCAGCCGATAATGTGCTGGACAACCGTCGTTCTGAAACATCATTCGCTGTCTGACAGTGAGAGGAACATATTGTTATGTGCTGCCCTCTAACAGAGAGGAGAGTTGTAATTACTCCCTGGCCAGAAGGGTGGCGCCATCTGTGGGCCAACTGGCGAACCACCATTTAGTAGTGCCTAAGAAAATTCTAGAGAATTCCAGTATATTTGTGGAAAGTTCTACAATGATATTCTGGACATTCCAAGTGGGTATATAAAGAGGTGAAGCCAGCAGATGGGGAAAGAGTACAGTACAGTTTAGTGAAGGATAAACAGTTCAGTTTAGCATCCAGTACAGTTCTGGGTAATCTGTGGTTCTGGTTACAGAGACAGTTTGTAGAAGAACAGTTCAGTTGAGTGAAGTATGCAGTTTAGTGAAGTAAACAGACAAGAGAGTTTTTAGGTTAAACAAGAGTTGACAAGTTTAAGAAGAACAGTAAAGTGCTTAGTGTTTTAAAAGTAGTGAAATTATATTAGATTAAGTTATTATTAGTTGTGTGATTTTTAAGTATTTGCTAGTGTAATTTTAGTGATTAATAAAATCAGTGGTTAGTGAAAATTCTTGTTGCAAGTTATTCGAATCCACAAAGTGTTTACTGAAAATTGTAAGCACGTGATAATTGGTGTCAGAAGCGGAATTGCAACAGAATTTCTGAAGAATTCGACGAAGTTCCATAGTGTTCTATTTGGAAACCACTGGAGATATTGAAGTGAGTTGAACTGGAAAGTGATATAGACATTAGACAAGATCTATTTGTGCTAGTGTGAGGAAATTTCTGGGACATTCTGTTTAGAAATTAGTGTAGTTTTTAAGTGGTTTCAACTGAGAAGCGATATAGACTTTAAATAAGACTTGTTCGTGCTGTTTCGAGTTAATTGTTTGGATGGAAACAAGAAGCATGGCTGCCGAAAAGCAAATGCAAGACATGTTCGAGCAATTTAGAAAAATGATGCTAGACCAAAAAGAAGAACAAGAGAGACGCGAAGAAGAAAAAAAAAGGAAACGTCAGGCAGAAAAAGAAGAACAAGAGAAACGACGCCAAGAAGAAAAAGAAGAACGAGAAAAACGACGTCTAGAAGAGAAAGAAGAACAAGAAAAGCGACGTCTAGAAGAGAAAGAAGAACAAGAAAAACGACGTCTAGAAGAGAAAGAAGAATTAAGGAAAATTATACAGGGGCAACAAGATGTTATCCTTTCAGCCACTGAAGACCTCAAAAGCGAAATTAAAGAGGATATAGGCAACATAAAGACTGAAGTAAGTGAAATCAAAGGAAAAGTTACTGGCGTCGAAGAAAAAGTTACTGGTGTCGAAGAAAAAGTTACTGGCGTCGAAGAAAAAGTTACTGGCGTCGAAGGGAAAGTTACCGATATAGAAGGAAGATTTCAGGTAGTTAAGGGGGAAGTAGAACAACTTAAGCGACAGTTAAGAACGCAAGGAGGCCCGCTAGTATTATCATCGTCAGGCCCTCGATTACAACCGCCTTCCTTTGATGGTCAAACTTCTTGGTCAACCTATAAAAGACAATTTGAGGCAGCGGCATACGCAAACAATTGGAGTAATGAAGACAAAGCTATGGCATTGGTGCTAGCATTAAGGGGCCAAGCCTCAGAGTTGCTTCAGACTATCCCAGTGACGCAGCAACGGGATTTTAAAGTTTTGGAGGCTGCACTAGATCTAAGATATGGCGACCAACACCTCGCCCAAGTATACAGGACTCAGCTCAAATCACGCACACAAAAGGCTGGGGAAAGTTTACAAGATTTTGAAGCAGCTGTTGAGCGACTGACATACCTGGCTTACCCGGATGCACCCAAAGAATTCCAGGAACAATTAATAGTTGGTACTTTCATCGATGGCATAAGAGATGAGGAGATCAGGCGAGTCCTTAGATTAACTCGAGCTAAGACTGGTAGCGAAGCCTTGATCCATGCCCTCGAAGTTGAGGCCGCTTATGAAGAGACTCTACATCTGAGAGTACGAGCCATGAAAGTAGAAGAAGAGAACCATTTAGAAAAGTCAAATATGGAATCTTTGATGGCTGACCTGCACAAAATGATAAGCCAGTTGATGAACAAACCAGATGCTCCAAGGAAGCAGGAAAGAGAACAGAGCGATGGACAGCCAAGGAAGGTGATTCGGTGTTATCAGTGCAGCAAACCAGGACATATGATGCGGCAGTGTCGAGAACGGAATCCTGGGGAAGTAAACACTGCAAAGAAAGAGGAAGTTCGCTCTGATAAGATGAGATTGATTGTTATGTTAACAGACATACAGAAAATGGTCGCACAATTACTAAACGAATTAAGTTCGCGACCGGAGCTGAAACAGGAACCGCAACCGCCGAAACAGGAGCCGAAGCAGCAGCGAAGTGCTGGAGGTCCGACAAAAGTAATCCGCTGTTATAATTGCGGCAAATTGGGGCATGTCAAGAGGTACTGTCGCCAGAGGAGCCCTAAGGAAGTGAATGCCGAGAATGTAAAAACGCAGCAGGATATAGCAGAAGTGAAGGCAGTTAAGATAGAGGTTCCGAAGGATTGGACGAAGGAAGTTCTAAGAGAGGAACAACTGAATGACGATGAAATTGGACCAATGTTGAAGGCGAAAGAAAAAGGAATCCGCCCGGAATGGAAAGACGTTTCCAGTAAAAGTGTTGGACTGAAGGCTTTATGGGCGCAATGGGATTCACTTAGGGTTATAGATGGCCTATTACGGAGAGCATGGGAGAGCCCGGATGGGAAAGAAGTTACCATGCGGTTGCTGATACCCAGGTGCCGAGTACCAAAAGTACTTCGGGAAGTGCACGAGGGAATATCCAGAGAGCACTTTAGCAGAAATAAGACTTTGGCTAGAGTACGGGAGCGATTTTACTGGGTAAATAGCTGTCAGGATGTAGAGGCTTGGTGTCGCAGTTGCAAGGTTTGTGCAAATGTGGCTGCCAAGAGGTCACCTACAGGGAGTGGTGATCGAATGAAGGCTAGATATGACCGCAATGCCAGTTCAGCAGGATTCAAGGTGGGGGACTCGGTTTGGCTGTATAACCCACAGCGGAGTGAAGAAGGATTCTCGAAGCCTCGCTCACCTTGGGAAGGACCGTATTCTGTCATCACTCGGATCAACGACGTTGTTTATAGGATTCAACGTAGAAAGAAGTCCAAGATGAAGATCGTGCACCTGGACAGGTTGGCAAAGTATACTGGGGTATCTGAAATGCCTGACCGGGACGTTCAGGCTTAAGGAGGGGGCAGTGTTATGTGCTGCCCTCTAACAGAGAGGAGAGTTGTAATTACTCCCTGGCCAGAAGGGTGGCGCCATCTGTGGGCCAACTGGCGAACCACCATTTAGTAGTGCCTAAGAAAATTCTAGAGAATTCCAGTATATTTGTGGAAAGTTCTACAATGATATTCTGGACATTCCAAGTGGGTATATAAAGAGGTGAAGCCAGCAGATGGGGAAAGAGTACAGTACAGTTTAGTGAAGGATAAACAGTTCAGTTTAGCATCCAGTACAGTTCTGGGTAATCTGTGGTTCTGGTTACAGAGACAGTTTGTAGAAGAACAGTTCAGTTGAGTGAAGTATGCAGTTTAGTGAAGTAAACAGACAAGAGAGTTTTTAGGTTAAACAAGAGTTGACAAGTTTAAGAAGAACAGTAAAGTGCTTAGTGTTTTAAAAGTAGTGAAATTATATTAGATTAAGTTATTATTAGTTGTGTGATTTTTAAGTATTTGCTAGTGTAATTTTAGTGATTAATAAAATCAGTGGTTAGTGAAAATTCTTGTTGCAAGTTATTCGAATCCACAAAGTGTTTACTGAAAATTGTAAGCACGTGATAATATTCTAAAACCACCGCCAGATCATTTCTTAAACAATTTTCATAGATTTTCCCGTTTAAATTTTGAGGAAGAAAGTGTGGCCCTATTAAATAGTGGCCAATGACTCCCATCCACACATTAATAGAAAACTTCATTTGGAAACTAGTTTCACGTGTTAACTTGGGATTTTCCTCTGCCCAATAATGTAGATTGTGGAAATTTGTTATACCCTCGCGATTAAATTTCGACTCGTCCGTCCATAAAATACTTGTTAAAAAATTTGCACTTTCTGCATCTGAATCTAACATGAAGCGGCAGAATTCCACTCTCCTTCCAGGATCACCTTCCTCCAAGCCTTGGACAGGGGTATAGTGGTAAGGATGACATCCAACTCTACGTATCGTAGACCAAACTTTCCATTGTGACGCTTCGGTTAGTCTTACGACTTTATTAGTTGAAATAGTTCGTCACTTCTTCTACATTTCACGGAGCCAGTTTCAGCGATATTTCAATATGCCGTACTGAATACATGTGCATTTGGTAAGCGGCGGTTAGGGTACCAAAGACCATATTCTCGGCTAGCTTCAGCAGCGTTGCCGCCACAGTATCCATAGACAAACAAGACATCAGCGTATTCTGCGTTGGCATACGCGGCCATAGCACAGAAAATACAGTAACAACAACTATGAGCAAAATCAAAATCTTCGATAACTAATTTAACAAGACCAACAAACTTAAGGGACACGGAGATAAGAGTGTCAGTTAATGACATATATGCACAAACGTCAAAGTCAAGGACTGACTGACTTAAATGAAAATGAACGACTAGTCGTTTAACAAATTCCGCCACCAGCATTATCTTTACTAATTTTTTATTAGAACTATCAAGGGTACATTAAACATTTCTGCCTAGTTAGATAGCTATTGAAATAAGGAAATTTTTATAATAATTTGTACGCGTGCTACATTAATATTTTTTTGAAAAAACCTAATAGGTAAATTTCATCTGATTTTTAAAAAAAATTTTTACAAGTTTTTATTTTAAATGTTCACATGATCGAAATGTTTCCGGATATTTTTCATTCCAAACGGATATCTATAATATTGGACAAGTAATCCAGTAAAAAAAAATTTTAAAATGTCAAGTAGATTTTTCGGAAATTGACTTTTAAGACATTAAGATCTACTTTTTTGAGAAAAACAAAAAAATTGAAATATCTCAAAAACTATTGGGTTTTGCATAATGTATATTAGGGCTAGATTTACTCCTTAGCTCATGCCCCATCACATCTCCAAAGGAATGTATCGAATTGCCAGTAACGCTGTATAATGTTTACAACTAGTTTCTTGTTAAAAATCGCACAACTCGCCTAGGAATGTGATATTTCAATGTACTTGATGAAATTTAATCTACAAACATAATGAATGCTTTTTTCTTCCAGAATGACTGTCCCTACTCCCATGAAGCGGTGCCACCAATGAAACTAGAACTCTGCAAGTTCTACCTAATGGACTGTTGCGCAAAAGGTGACAAATGTTCATATATGCATTCTGAATTTCCTTGTAAATTTTACCATACAGGTTTAAATTGCCTACAAGGAGATAATTGCAAATTCGCACATGGCAAACCTCTCTCTGAAGGTAAGCAAAGACCCGACTCACTCGTCCTCTACCACTAACAACCTCCCCTATGGTTCCTATCCTGCAGTTCAAAAAAAGTATTACTCTAAGTATCCTTTAGACTGTTCACAAAGTGCATTATTATAATCGGCTTTTTTCCAGGGCTCAAACAGATTCTCTTCAAGCACATCGAAACAGCTCCTCGCGACATTTTGGGCGGTTTTCCCAGAATGAGCAGAGAGGAGGCTCTGAACTTGATCAACACCACTCAGAGTAGTCTGCGAGAGCAGCACGGCGTGGAATTAAAAGAGGAACCTAAAGGTGGGATACCATCATTATTTGATATTAATGTACCTGTACCCCCTGAGTTATTACAAGGAAGCGATGGTTAGTTTATTTTTTATTTTCACTTTGTTTACAGTTTTTTCTTTAAATTGGCTAAGTTTTATATTTGTTTATTGTTTTGTTTAATTTAATTCTTAAATTTCGTTGGCGTTCTCTCACAAACGGTTGAAACAGTTACAAGAGGATTTATTTTCTCGAGGTTGCGGTATTAGTCAATTCTCTTATTGACATTCGCTTGGATGCTCTGCCAATTTTAAAAAACCTCCAAAGCACGAAATTACTACCCTAATATAACAATTTTTCGAGGTTGGCATTCTGGAAAATTGTAAAATATGGCGGACCAAAGATGGCGGCGCATGACTTTATTTCTTAACGGATTTTAAAAAACGGAGAAGGAAGTACTCATTTTAAGTACACCTTTTATTATAAGAATAGTACTGTCATATAAAGTTATAATTTTTGTAGATTTCTTAGATAAATGAAAATATTGGAATTAATTTATTAAGTTTATTTATTTATTTATTCACGGGAAAACCCCATTATACATATAATGAAATAATAATAGCACAAAGTACAACATACAACATTAGCACAAATGTAATAAATAGAAACAAGAATAGAAACAGTTTATTTACACACAAAGTGGAAGGCTTACGAAGCAGAACTAATAGCTATATTAACATGGAATAATATAAATTACATTACATTTATATTCTAAGGTTTACGCAGAACTGATAATTCGTAACAGAATGGTCCCATGGCCCTCCCCCACGCGGACCGCCTCGGACACCCGTCGCCCCAACTATCCCACCATGCTCCCCTTCCGAAGCACCTACTTCAGTTCTGAAGAAGACAATCCACGCAGGAGAGGACCCCAAAACCATTCAGCCACGATAATACTTTACACATTAAAAACTCTGTTGTATTCTTTTTTTAAAAATGCTTAACAAACAGTCTAACACATTCAGGCGGCTTTCATTGATATATCTCAGTGTTCTTGTAATAGGTGAATGCATACCATAGTTGGTAGAATGAAATTCAACATTAAATAATGCATTGTTTCTGAGTAAATGCCTAGGTACATTGAGGCCTGTCAATTCAAGCAGCTCTGGGCTAGATATCACACCGTTTAATAATTTAAACACAAAAAGCAAATCAGTCTGTAATCTTCTTGATTCTAAAGACATCAGGATTAATCTACATAGAATGTTATTGTAATTGTGATCATTGTGTATGATTTATGCGAAATGCACAAAATCTTAAGAATTTATTCAGAATGCGCTCAATAGTTATTTGGCGAATGGCATACATTGGAGACCATACCATTGATGCATACTCCAAGTGTGATCGAACAAGATTCCACAGTGAATTCTCTACATTACGTAAGAGAAAACCCAGCATTTTTTAAGACTTCACCGTGATATTATTTATGTGCTCTTTAAAATTTAGATGGTTATTAAATGTTACACCCAAATCTTTTACTGAACTAATCCGTTCCAAATCTGAGTTGCCTAAGCAATAAGATGTATTGAACTTAATATTACCTTTAAAAAATGATGTAAAACAACATTTGTCAATAGTTCAAAAGTGCTTTTAGAGGGCGGAATATTAAACATAATATTTTTAGTCGCGAACTCCTCTATAAAATTCTTATTTTACTATAAGGAACGTAACCAGACTGCAACCAACAGCTACTCTCCGGGCTATGTGCCCCGCCGAGCGCTGAATTATAAGTTACAAGTCTGGCGCGTTAAGTGTAATAAATGCATATTACCATCAAAACGCTAATGCTTCGATTGCAACAAACACCAGCCGAAAGACTGATCCTATTTAAAGAAGCTCTCTTGTAGTGATGGGTCGTATTCGTATGAATCATATAATAATACGACTCTTTCCGATGAATCATATGATACGAATCTTTGCAACCGATACGGTTTCGTATTCGTACATTTCGTACCACTTGTACTTAGAGTATACATTATCTACGGTGTATACACTGACCAAACGAGAACGAGTGCTGTATAAAAGAAACTTAACAAACTACTAAAAACTCTTCAATATAAGTTTTAAAGAACTGAATGCTGATTTTAAATATGTCCTGACTTTTGTTTTTAATTTAAATAGTAATAGTTTTAAAAGTCAAAAACATGCCGCTTTTCGATTGAAAGAACCTACCACAGTTCAGTAGCTGTTATGGACACTAGCAATTTAAAAACAGAGGTTCTTAATGTTTCAAGACGTGCTTATTAAATATGTCAAGTTTGAAAAAATTTTTCTGTTTGGAGATGAATCATTTCTTATTTATTAGATATTAAATACAGATAAAATCAATACCTACTTTATGAATATAAAACTTCCATCCACATAGGTCTGGATTAGCAAATTTCTGGATATTGATATGACTTTACTTCCATACCCTCGCTATAAAATTTGCCCTATATAAGAAATCGTTGTAGATTTGTAAAGCATACAAACAAATCTTTCAAAGTCCCTATTCATTTCATTATTTGGTGTTTCCTCCAAACTCAGTAAAGAAAATGACTTTATAATATTGTCACCTTCATTTAAGCCTAAAAATATCCTAAAACACATTTCTTTGCTTTTCCTGAAAAATTTTCCAGTTATATCGGTTCCAGTAAATGCATGGAATCCAAGGATAGCTTCTGTAATAACTAGGCCTAAAGTAGCGGTGATATGTTTCAACCAAATCGTTCTTCTTGTTTTTCCACGTCCTGTTAATAAAGTCGAGGCAAGAATTCAAGCGATGCACGTCACGAGTGATCTCATTAAAGAAATTTTAATACTAACATAATTTTTAATCATTAATTACATTAAAAAGAGTAATTCTTCACATCCAGTTATTAAGCTTTTTTCAGAAATAGACCCAGTTTAATGGGGCTTCATGATTCTTAGCTGTATTGTCTTATTTATAGAATCGATATGTGACGTGCATCGCTTGAATTCTTGCCTCGATTATATTCGTTTCCTGAGGTAACTCTTTATAATAATAAATAAATGAACACCACAGAAATTAGACAACCCCCAATTCCAGAAGCCAGAGGCGGAAGGGGGTTACACATTGAAAAAACGCGGACATACAACCATTTCCTCCGACAGTGCCGGAGCCAGGATTCGAACCCGCTGGTGCGATGTCCGTGTGATTAATCGCGATTGCCACCTCGCGCCTTAACCCACTCAGCTATCGACCAGACCAATAATTTAATAAAATGATAAGAACTATATCTGGTATAAACAAGGGTAAAACGTATTAGATTTAATTCTCAGAAATAGCGGTGGCGAATATAGCGCACACTGTGTTTTGGATAATAGGTAGCACCAAATTTGTAGCAAATACATATTGATGGTATTAATTGCATTCCGCTTGAAATTATCTATATTTGCTATACTGAACTTTTTATTATTGAATTATAAATATTTAATTTAAAACATATTGTAAAAACAATATTATTTATTTTTGGTGAGAAAAAAATAATCAGATCTCACAAAATTCTTTTTATTGTGTATTGTGTAATTTTGTGAAATCTGATTCTTTTTTCCCACCAAAAATGAATTACTACTTGCATGTCAGCTACCTTCGTTACAGTATTATTTATGTTTTTGTTTAAATATATAGTTGATAATACTACATTATGCATAATGACTGTAGTAAGATAATAATTCATTTGTTAGAAGTAATTTGTTTTGAAAAGTTTAGAACTTTTGCTATTATATATAGCCATAAACGCTACTGCATCGTCAGAAAACGACACACGCATGGCTTTTGACGTTTAAAACAGTTATTATTTCCTATATTTTCATTTATCTAAGAAATTTACAAAATATGATAGCATTATTTTTTTTTATAAAAGGTCTACTTAAAATGAGTACTTGCTTTTTGTTTTTTAAAATCCGTTAAGAAATAATGCAGATGGAATTTGTTTAAAAAAGTCGTGCGCTGGCATATTTTTTTTTGCAACAATTTTTCAGAATGCCAACCTCAAAAAATGTGTTATATTAGGACAGTACTTTCGTGTTCAGGAGGTTTTTAAAATTGGCAGAGCGTCCAAGCGACACGGGACTTTTGGCTATATGAGAATGGACTATATAGGTAAGGTGTCTAGCAACCGGGAAATCCTGGAAGAACACGAGATTTTTATAGTATACTTAAAAATACGAGGAATATAAAATATGGTAAATTGTCACCAGATTATTTTGACGAATAACCATAACGATATATGTCTGTGATCTAAAAAAGAGTGAGTGCAGGTACTTTCTCTATGATCCTTATCAGCGATTTAGTAATATCTTGGTAGCTTTATTTATAGCTTTGTCGAGGAAGGCATGAAATGATGAACAAGTGCTGACATACATACATGGCGCTTCAATTTTTGCGGTTTTTTATTGTGACGAAAAAAGAAACCCACTGGGAATATGCACAAAATTCTTGGGGATTTGCTAGACACACTGTCAGGGTGATACCTTTTACTTATTTTGAGAAGGAGTGAAGATAAAAATTTAAAATGTTACAATTTTAAATTATCAATGAAAAGTTACGATATAGTTTTTTATTATTTTGTATTTTTTACGTAAAATATAACGTCGCTGGGTCCCAACTTAATTTTTTTCAGTAATCGAAAAACTTTCATGTATCAAAATAGTTGCATGTCATTGATATACTTACTCATTTTGTATAGAGCGCATTTGTCGTATCTATCTTATTTTTGTTTTCTTCACTAAAATTAGTATAGAAAATTATTTCATAGTAATGAACATTGCTACTCCTTACTGCAACAAAAATATTTAGTAGGCAGGCGGTGAAAATAAAATAAAAGAAGGTAAAATTTTTTAATAAATAAAAGACATTAGTAAAACACATTTGAACAAAATTAATGAAACACTATTACACTATGTAATAAATTTTTACAACGAAGGAATGAAATTAAAATAAAAGTACTAAAGTAATGAAGTACTAAACACAAAATTATTATCTTTACACAATCGTGTTTTTGTGACTGTAGCTTTGAGCATATTATTTAAGTAACTGTAATTCAGTAATTCCATTAATTATATTCTTCTAACTCTAATTTCTATGCCTTATCTCTGTTTATTTGTGGAGTCCTATAAACTTTTTTTTTGAGGCGGCCTCATATAAAAAAAAACAAGCGGCATGTGGTCTGGTGACCCTTGCAGGCCATCTGACAAGCCCATTTCTTCTCATCTAGTTTTCTCTAAACCTTTCATTTAAGTAATTCACAACTCTCTGCAGTTATGTGTTGGAGTCCTATCCTGTTGAAAAATTATTGGGTCAACATTAGGTGACAATTCTTCCAAAAAAATCTTGAATCTGGTTTTGCAAAAACTCCAAATATCTTGGCTCCATTTAATGGTCTGTCAAAAATTATTGGCCGAATAATTCTTCTGCCAATTACCCCCAGCCATACATTAAAACTGAATCACTCATATGCACTCTCTTTCATATTTCTGGGATTGTCTTGTGCCCAATAACGGGTAATGTTACGATGGAATAATTCCAAATTAGTGAACCTAAATAAAGTTTGTTGATGAAAATTATCCAAATTGTATCTGTTCAAAAACCAATTGCAGTAGTATAATCTTCTTTGAAAATCATTTTCATATAAATGTTGGTGTATTTGGTACTTGTGTGACTTGATTTATGTTTTTTCAAAATGCGTCAAGCTGTTTCCGGATTTACACTAGTTTGAACCTCAATATGTTTTATCGAAATCGTGGGATCTGCCTCGACAATTGTCAATACATTGATTTCTGACTCTTCAATCGATAATAAAATTATTTTCAGGTACATTTGGTTCTCTTCTGAATTGCTGTTCAGTTCTTACAAAATAGTTGTACGGTGGATGATTTCTTTCGGGAAATCTTTTTTCACATAACTGAGGAGCCCGTTTGCCATTTTTATTACATTCGCCATAGATTAATAACATATACCTAACTTAAATATAATTTGACAGTAAATACTTATTAAATTCTTGTCAAGTAAACAATTCTTAATTGTCAAAACAAAATGACGCATATTTTTTCATTTTATCTTGTTTCCACCACCTGCCTTTTTGTTGCAGTAGGTAGTAACAATGTTTGTTACTATGCGATAATTTTCGATACTAATTTTAATGAAGAAAGCGAAATAGGGTAGGTGCAGCAATGGGGTTTTCCCACTAATTTTATTTTAACAATTTGTGTCGTGAAAATGATATAATAAAACATTTTATTAATTTACAACAATTTACTTTTCTAATAAGAATTATTTCTAAGAAAATACGTTAAAACAACTTGCTTATAATTTTACTGCTTTTTAAAACGATCATTTTTACGCGCCAGAATTACGTATCTACCCGGAAAACCAATGAGATTATGGATATAATTAGTTTGTAATAGATTCTAACTGTGTGTTAAAGAAAGCTTTCCTCTAAAACTTCTCAGAATTTCAATTTGTAATGCTTGTACTGTGATTGGTCTAAAGCAGTGGACGTGTAAATATTGGCCAATCAGAATCCAGATAAATGCCGCACAAGTTATTCGTGAAAGCGTCGCACGTTAATATTTTGTACTGTAGTTTAGGTTAACCTTCACCGACATTACACATCAGATGACTAACCTAAAACATTAAATTTATATTTTTATGTTTGTATTGTTTGGCGTGAAAATATTATTTTATCAGTTTCTGGTTTATGTTTTATTAATTCTACAATCAAAATGGAATCAATTGGAAGAGGGATATGTTAAAGGTGCCGCTGATAATTTACCTAAAGTAGAAAAGTGCTGTCAATAAATAGAGGTTATGTTATGTTAACAGAGACCAAGATTAATAAACAATCTTGTACAGAGACAACCTCTGTGATTGGATTTCAGGGTGTTGACGTCACAACGCGCCAATTTAGGGCTGTTTAAAATAAACCCAATATTTTTCAAACTTCAAGTTTTTTTTTTGTTACTATTAGTAAAATTAATAAGATAATAAATATGCCATAAATCATTTTTTTATGTGAGTTAAGTATTTCAGCAATAATTTTTTTTTCTGGGAAAACCCTATTGTACTGGACAAAAATAAAAGATAAATGAGTCAAGTGAAAAAATGGGGTTCCTATCTTGGTTTTGTGGGTTGTTTAGATTTTTTTTTTAAATAAGAAAAAAGTTAGTCTGTTCAGCTATTGACTATGCCCAAAAAAATATGAGACACAAAGTTGCATACCCGGGATCTTTCGATATCATGGCACACTAAGCTTCAATATCTGCCAAGGTTCATATCATGGCCACCTAGACTTAATATGATAAAATGGCTATTAACTGTCATTTTAAAAACAAATACCATGTTGCGATACATGGTTGAGACGAGAATAAAGACGAATCAGATAGGTAAAAAAATATATACAGGGTACCATTTAAAATAACAGATTTTGGTTCACTTCCGCTTAAACCGGAAGTTGAAGAAAATGTTTGATAGGTTCAAAACAAGGACAATTATGTAATACACAACTCTCCGAAAATTCAAAATTTTAGCTTCTCAAATAGCAAAGTTACAGAGTGTTATGTTTCCTGTCCCCGATATCAATCAATTGAATTACAATTTTCCGTCACTTTTTTAACCTCAAACATTTTAGCTCTTGACCGCGAAAAAAGTTTGTTGACTTGGTTAGTGAAACATGCGTCGAGTAGCGTATCCAAGGTTGGCTTTTAGACACCAGTGATATTGATTTGTGAAAAATAGTCCTCAATCATTTCATATGAGGACTATTTTTCACAAATCCCCACGTCAGGATACGGTGTATGGTTACTTCCTTAAACAGGACTACGCACTATAAAAGTTGAATGAGGTTCTGAGAGTGACATTGAAAAATTCAGTAGTAAAAGGTCCATTAGAGATCTCCCTCTGGGTTGTATTTTGGCCTGGTATGAGGTTGTTATGAATTTGGCTTGGCAATGAATTTGTTGAAACATTGCCAACTGAGAGACTTTTGTTTAATTAATCTACAATACCAAGCGAATATTGGAACAAAAATTTGTTACTAGAGACTCATGTAGTAAAATGGAGTCCATTAACATAAGTTGCTTCTTTAGGACCCTTGAGCACTTCAGGAAGCTTATGATCTTAAACATCTATCCCAAGAATCACTCCTCTAGTAATAAAAAGTATTTCCTTCATTCTGTTTAAAGGACTTGGACTATATGTATTTTTATTTTATAGAATTCCGGGGCTATTAAAGTTTTATAGGTTTATCCTCCATAAATATGTTGACAGTTTGTCAAAAAAAAAAAAAAAATGTTTTATTGTAAATAAGCTGCTTTAATTTAATATAGACTGGTTAAAAAAATATGTGTATTTTCAGATGGGAAATGTCAAGGAAAGAATGAAAAATCGAATAGGAACCGCCCCTCCAGATGGCAAGATCCCGATCCACTACCTTTGAAGGATATGTCTTTTCCTTTGAAACCATTCAACTACGGTCAGGATCAAGATATGAGAATAAGGAATAGGTAAGTGAAATAATTAAATAAAAAATTATCAGAGGTTGGATTGAAGCAATAAATTCTGGAGACAACTTTTATGTAGAAATAATATATTATATAATCGAGTATATCTTAGTAGAATGCAGGTTTTCACGGCCGTTGTCTAATGAAGTAGTTTCTTCCGGGTCTTGCCGTGGTCGTCGAACTTGACTTGACGTTTCGCTGATCATCCTGTCAGCTTCTTCAGAAGGATTCTAAAGACTAAATTTGTTGTGTTACACTCCTCGTTATATACCTAAGCGCCGTTTTGCTTCGCTGGTCATTGGTCGCGCTTGGTTCGCTTCGCTGCTCATTCGTCATGTTTGGTTGGCCGTGACTTACTACGGTGCTGGTACTTGGCAATATCAGTCTCCACGTGTTACAAAGTCGATACCCATCCTTTCTGTTAAAGTTGTTCACGTTTTTCATAATTTCCAGTGATTCCCTAATGATTCGCGGATAATAGTGCGTATTCCTGTTTAATATATTGACGTCTTCATAGTCGATTTTATGGTTCTCGTTATTATGGACATGTTTGGAGCTTCAAGTAAAAACTTTGCAATTTTTTCCTTGGTAAGAATGTTAGATTTTTAGCCTCATATTCGTATTTTTTTTTTTTAGATAAATAATTAGACTTTTAAATTGGGAAATATTTTCATTTTTGTAAACTGAAATAGTCATTTTCAATGTTGAATACACTGACCATAGTGTTCCCAGTGATAAAACTTCCAATCTTTTAAGGAAGTAAAGGTCTCGACTTCACCTCGTCCATTCAAAAATCATCTCACATCTAAAATTAAACTTTCGCATCTAGTAATTACTATTTTGGGCCATTGTTTTAACTGCATGCATGATAGAATGAAATCGTACGCGCAATGTCAAATCATACACATGCTAAGTTAAAGTATACAAGACTTTTTGCGTACATAATGAAAGACTCTCAAATGGTATAAAAATAAAGAAATGATAAAATATTCATTGTTGATAGTGAAAATTTATTTTTGGTATTAAATTTAACCTAGTAATTGTAAAAAAATTTACAAAAAATGTCGTAGAAATATTTAACAAGTAACGAAACAAGTTTGAACAATGAAACAACATAGTTTCCTAAAACATAATATTTTTAGTCGCAAACTCCTCTATAAAGTCCTTATTTTACTATAAGGAACGTAACCAGACTGCAACCAACAGCTACTCTTCGGGCTATGTGCCCCGCCGAGCGCTGAATTACAAGTTACAAGCCTGGCGCGTTAAGTGTAATAATTGTATATTACCATCAAAACGCTAATGCTTCGATTGCAACAAACACCAGCCGAAAGACTTCGTCACACACCACTTGCAGACTGCAGTTTCAAGCTGTTGGCTCTCGTAAGCATGTGATGACCGACACGAGGATCACTTGACCATTTAGTACATTTCGGTATCTTTGGGATAGCGACATGTAAAATAGTCAACAGACGCCATCTAGCGGTCCAGTGTCTGTTGCAATCGAAAAATAAATAGCCTGACTGGGCTTAGCATAGTTCAAATGTGCTTTTAGAGGGCGGAATATTAAAACATAATATTTTTAGTTGCAAACGCCTCTATAAAATCCTTATTTTTCGAATCAAAGCATTAGCGGATGCATAATGGCGGCTATGATTTGTGTGTGAGCGTGTGCATCAATCTGTACAACGTATTGCAAGTGTCAAAAGCAGGTTGCAGTATTTGTTTTGACAAAGTAGAAAAATCTTTGTAGGTAATAACGTTACCATTAATTATTTCATGACCAAATCAGTTATAACAGACTGTTATTTTAATTTTAACCTATTACATTGAGTCTAATGACGCTATGCTCGTCAAAACAAAAGCAACTCCTATTGGCACTGCCATTATGCATACACTTTTCATATTGACCAATCAGTGCCTTGAACTCGAATGGCCAGACTCTACTTTATAGGGACTCTAACTAAATTAACTAAAAACCAAACCAGAACACAATAAAGAACTTGATCAAATCGTTATGTATTTAGCTCAGGTAAATAAAATTTCTTTTTTCCAGCAATGGTGACATAGATATGAGGACTTTGCCTCCAGCTATAGGCGCTTTGTCCCAACCTGCGTTACCTATACCAAGTGTTACTGCAAGCTCAGCAACAGAAACCAGCCCAAGTGAATTAGATTTAGAGAAATATAAGCGCGAAGCAGGCATCTTAAATAGTCCCCCAAAGCAAGATCTCGACATTCGTTCAGCGGGTTTACTACCGTACACGGCGTCAAAAGATGTAGATATTCGACAGCAACCGTTACTAGCAGCTAAAGATGTAGATATAAGACAAATGTCCAGCATTTTCGATGATAAACCTGCGAGTAAAACGTCAGATGTCGACACCGAAGATGAACCAATGCTGCAAATTGACACCGGTGAGGATGTCAATAAGCAGGAAGTCCCCAGCTTGCCGTTGGATTTGCCTAAAACGCAACGGGATTTATTTTTACGGATACAGGCCCAGCAGAAGGAAACCACGGTTGAAAGTGACACTAAGGAAGGATTTGAAATAGATGATAACATCAACTGGTATTCCGACGACGACGATGAAGATGATAATAGGTTGACTATTAAGGTAGACAATGAGGATGTTAAAGAAAAGGAAGAAGCTCCTGAAGGAATGGATACAAGGTCAGTTTAAAATCTGTACTATTATAAAAAATTTATATTATCCTTAAATGTTTAATATACACTAATCGAAGATGTTTTTTGATTCCAGCGATCCGCTAATGTCACCTCCGCAGATTAGGCCTTTAGATGTCGTTGAAAAATTGGGTGACCTCTCCAAAATCGACATATCGGCAGAAGTGACAAAACTTTTAACGTCTATGAGCCAGGCACGAAATCAATTTTCAGTCGCCAAAGATATCCCAGAATTGCCGCCACCTATACTAGCACCTACGATTCCCGCAATCGACCCTAGATTAACAAAACAGGTATGTAGAAAAGAATATAACCCCTTACGAGGATCATTTTATAAATTTTCATCGTGTTAATTATGTTTTCTGATTTTAAGGAGCCACGAATAGTTGCGGAGAAGCCTGAGGCGCCGAGGCCAGACCCCAGGTTAACAGTGGTTGATCCTAGGCAAAGGTCGAGACAAAGTTCTACTGAGACCCAAGCGAAGCCCGAAAAACTCAGCATTTACGAACAGGGTAGCATTGACAGGAATGCGTTGGATGACATTGATACGGACTTTAGAAGTAAGTGAATTTTTTTTTTCTTGCATTAAATAATTGTATACACTGAAACACGCATTGATACTGAAATTTTACAATAATCATTTTTGTGGGTATACAGACTGTATTTAATTAGTTTTATACCATTAAAAAACTGGAAATGGGGAATGACCCGACAAATAAAAAAAGCTAAATAAGTTTTCCCTCTAGGACAATAATTTTAATAGATATGACTAATTAGTTTGGGAACCTCTGCTTGTGGGTCAATGGACGTGGACGAGGAATAAGCCAATATCGCTTTGCGGTTCAGTTATCAAGACAATTAAATTTTATAGCCTAGCAGTACAAAGGTACTGCAAGGCATCAAAGCAATAACTTCATATATTTATCATATTGATCGATTTTACATTAAGTCTAATTGAAAGAACGGAAGTCGGTGATCCTTACGCTTTTTCATAAAAAAATACATTCCAATACATAAAAAATGGTGGCTGGTAAGAATTACCACAGCACTCGATCATATCAAGTTTTGTCTGGTTGATAGCAGAGTGGGTTAAGGCGCGAGGTGGTAATCGTGATTAATAATAATAATAATAATAATAATAATAATAATTTATTGCACTCAAAACAATAGAATAACATTGTATAAGCCAGTCACAAACAAAAAACAGAAATATATAAAGAACAATAATAAATAATTTACCTATATAAGAGACATTAATAAATAATTTACATATGACATATTAGGTTCTATTTCTAAAGTTAAAATAATCACTTAAAGAGTAAGGTTCAAGCTCACAAAGAAAAGAGATTAGATCTTTCTTTATTGTATCAAAGGAGTCATTAGTTTGTAAATGGTTAGGAAGGTGATTATATAATTTTATGCTAGCATAATATGGGCTTCTTTCCGTCAGAGATAATCTATGTGAAGAATAATAATAATGTTCGCCATGTCTTGTATTATATGGTCCTGGCATCAGGTTAGTTAGAAAGCTATCTTTGTTGTTATATACAAATTTTATAGATTCATATATATATAGTCCAGAGAGAGTTAAAAATCCTAAGTTTCTAAACTGTCCTCGGCAAGTCTCAATAGGATGTAATTTCTGAATTATACGCACTGCCCTTTTTTGGATTTTAAATGTGTTTACAGCTTCGGGGCTGTTACCCCAAAGGATAATGCCATATCTAATTCGCGAGTAGAAACATGAGTAATAAAATGTTTTAGTTATATTGCTGTTTGCATATTTAGTGAGGATTCTTAAACCATAGCAGGTTTTACTTAATTTTTTGTTTATATATTCGATATGTTCTCTGAATCTTAGAGTTTCATCTAAATATATACCTAAGCACTTTACTGATTTTGAAAATTTTATTTTTTGTTTATTTAGATTGATACTATCTGGTGTGTCTAGTCCTTGATTAGTTTTAAATAGAACTACATTTGTTTTTTGTTGATTTAGGACTTGTCCATTATTATTGCACCACAGTTCCATAGATTTCACAATGGCATTGCCATTGCTTATTATATCTAAAAATGAGTTTGGACTTTTAATAATAAAATTAGTATCATCTGCATAGTTGATCAATAAAGAATCATCATTAATAAGCAATTCGATATCATTGATAAAAATTAAGAATAATAGGGGTCCAAGGGTGCTGCCCTGAGGTACTCCGATGGATGAATCCAAAGGTGCTGAATACACATAATTGCCATTACTTCTGTCAAACATTTTTGCTACATGTTTTCTACCAGTTAGGTAAGAACTGAACCAGTTTAAAGGAATGTCACGTACTCCATAGTGAGATAGTTTAATCAGTAAAACATTATGGTCGATAAGGTCAAAAGCCTTTGATAAATCCAAGAAAATACCACAGGCAATGCAATTATCGTCCAGCGCAAAGTAGATATAATTCGTTATTTCAAATAGAGCAGTTTCTATACTTTTACCTCCTAAAAATCCATGCTGAGATTTACTGAATAAGTTATGCAGTTTAAAGAAACGTACAATTCTGTTATATACTACGATTTCAAAGAATTTAGAAAAAACACTTAACAAGTGGATTGCACGATAGTTTTCAAATAGACATGGATCACCTTTTTTGTATAATGGCTTAATAACTGAAAATTTTAAGTTATTAGGGAAGACCCCAGTTTTAAGTGATTCGTTTATGATATCACATAAAGGTGTAACAATATATTCGAAGCATTTTTTCAAGATAAAAATTGAGACATCATCATACCCAGAACTCTTTTTAGGTTCAATTTTATTTAGAATCTCCCATAGCTCCGGCACAGTAACTGGTTCAAAGATAATTGACACTGGGTTTATTGGTACGTTACATATATAATTTAAGGTTTGTATTTGTCCAATAGCTGCATCAGAAGCTAGGTTGTTAAAATAACTATTCATATCATTTACACAATTGCCAATGTTTTTGTATACGGGTTGACAGTCTTGTTTAGAGCTCCCCACCATATCCGATATTATTTCCCAGCTCGTTTTTGATTTATTTTTTGAGTTTGCGAGTCTATCTTCGTACTGTTTTATTTTTGACTCTTTCAATAAATTATTATATTTTTGTTTGTAATGTATGAATATGTCTTTGTATTCAGGGGAATTAAAGTAGAGACATTGATATCGTAACATAGTGTTTTTACATTCTATCAGACTTGGATTATTGTATTTATCGAAATCAAATTTATTATTTGTTTTTACTGTCCTAAATTGAAAGTGTTTGTTGAAATACAACAGGAAGGTGTTAATAAAGATATTATATTTTTCATCGACATCGGGCATTTCATACACAGTATGAAAATATTCATCCTTAATCACACGGACATCGCACCATCGGGTTCGAATCCTGGCTCCGGCACTGCCACTGTCGGAGGAAATGGTTGTATGTCTGCGTTTTTTCAATGTGTAACCCCCTTCCGCACAAGCCCCTGGCTTCTGGAATTGGGAGTTATCTAATTTCTGTGGTGTTTATTTATTTATTTATGTAGCCAGCTCTTTGACTACTGTTTGGCCAGAAGTTCTCAAGCAAATTTTTAAAAGTTACTTTTAATTTTCTATTAGGGTAAATGGAACGCCAGTGCCCATAAACATTTGTACGTACAATTGAATATCGCGCAAGTATGGTGGCCACAAAGTGGCGCGCAATCGCACTATGAAATACGTCAGGGCCAACCTTATTTTTATTGCGTGTTTCATATTTTTAATTTTTTTCAGAAATCGTATAAAAGATATATGCGTATATAGGTTAATAACAATTTACGAATTTACTTGTCTTGATAATTATTAAAGACAATAAAAGTAATTGTTATTGCCAAAACAATCATTTTATTTTCAATTTTTTGTAGGAAATGTTGAAAATGTATGATCATGAGTTCAATATGTAGTTTACAAAAAACTGAGTTATATGTTTTCTATCTCTGGGGTTGAAATATGATTTTAAAATTAATAATATATTTGTGAATTTTTACCGATAGTGTTTAGCCAAGAGAAATATCTTTTCGTGGTCAACCTGAAAATAATTTGAAACATATGTTTTGTTAATAATAATAATAATAATAATAATATAGTACCTAACTATTTATTTTTATTTTCATAGTAATTTTGCTTGCAAAACATGTTTATATATATAACAATGCCTGCTTAGTTATACCACGTTGAAATATAATGGTACAAAACACCCCATCATATTTATCAGTGCCACAACTTCCAATTTTTAACTGATTTCTTTAGTCTGTTTATATAATAATGTTTATTGTACAATACAAAAAATTTCATGTACTTTTTTTCTTGCTTCTTTCACACAGAGCTTATATAAACGGCACTATATAAAGCATGTTCCTTATTTATTTTACATAACACAAAAATAATTGATGCCGTGCTGCCCCATTCTATTAAACTTATTTAATACATTTGAGTGGTCGAATTGTCAACTTTTCCACGTTGGCTAACTAGATTCACATTTCACAGTTTGGACTTGCTTGTTTTATGAAATTGTAATATTTATAAAAAGTATGGGGCGAGCGTAGGTGCGTCTTTACTATGTACATACTTCGGTATGCTATGTAGCCAGCGGCTTGTATATCAGTGTATGCGCGGAAGCTATACAACCTTAGGCGAGGGTTGTATAGGAGATATACCATCCTTCGGAGGGGATGTAAAGCCGTCAGTCCCTTGTCTATTAAATGTTAGGCAAGTAAAAGATCCCTACTCTTCTTAAGGGAAGAGGTTCGGCAAAATTCCTGGTTGGGGGTAGCTCGTCTACAGGCGTCGGTGTTAGGCCTCAGTAGCGGAAATAGGCCGACGTTAAATAAATGTATAAAAAAAATAATAAAAAGTATGGTAACGTCATGTGTTTTCAAAAAGATAAGTAATATTATCCCGAACATGTTGGAGTACGTATTTATGGTAAAAGTACTTATTTTAAAAGAAAACAATCCAAAATCGAACTGTATTGCCAATATTTAGATGGCAGCTTATTTTATCCAACAGACAAAAGTTGAGAAGATACTTACTTACCTAAAATATAACGAACCCGGGATTTCGCCCCGATTCTTACAAAACAGTACCAAACAAGTGTGCACCATATTGTCTTAATTCAGATACACACCATTTATGTCACAAAATTATACACAAAATAATCAATATATCTCAACTTTACACAAACGAAGAAAATAATCAAAGATTAAAATCACAAACACCGACTCTAGAATTCGCATCCAATTTAAGATCTACAATTTGGGGACAAATAAAACACAAACTTGTGTCAGCGCATAACTTCTGTACACAACTGTTTGACTCAAGCACCGACATACTTTTAACATTACATTTGCATTTTGAATCGCATGAATATCATATTTTGATCACGCACATATGCCTATAATGGCATTCCATTTACTATAATAAGAGTTCAGTGGTTTAGACCCATGTTTAAGGTTTTTTGTTTGTCTGATCATTCTCTGTTACCAGTTTGTTTTTAATAATAGGAAACTAATTATTTCCTGTATCGTGGAAGCAAGATAGCCCCATAAAATGGGAGGAAATTTGTCGATTTAGATGAAATAATTCAGAATTTCAAATGAAGGTTGTAGAGAATTCGATTACGAACAATTTGCTTTTATTTTTCATTTCCATTCCATCAATATTGACAGAGATATGAATTTTTAAACATCTTTATAGCGCGCTATCAGAACACTTGTTTCATGATAAAATTGATAAAAACTCGAAAACGATAGATCGTATGCATATGAAAGTACGTAATGAAAGTTAAAGAGAATCGAATTTTTAATAATATGTTGGTGTATGTACAAAATTGTTTTGATAACAAGTGAACGGGGATAAAAGAAAAACATTAGGCAGTAATGACACTAAAGGTTTTTTAAGAGAATTAAATTATCTGTAAAATGAGCTCCAAATGATCTTCATACGGTTTACAAGTTACAGCTGTTTAAAGCTATGAGCAGATTTTTTTTTATTATAAATTAAGATTTTTCTACAAGAACTGCAAAAAATTTTTTTAATGAATGTGGGCCCAGTATCAGGGGTCGGAGTAAATAATAACAAGAAGAATATGTAAATAGCAACCAATTTTTGTAAAATATGTGCTTTATAACAACTTTTTGTAGAGAATATAAAAGTAAATAAGTACCCAATTTTGTTTATGAATATAATTACTAATATAAATAAAAATACCTATCGGCACTAATAAACATTTATTCATTATATATTCATTATTTTCATCTCATAAGAAAATAAAACTTTTAATCTAATCTAATTTTTTTTCGAAAAATAATAAGTCCGATTTTCTTTTATTTACATCTTCTTGAGCATCTTGGTTTATTCCATTAATACCACGTTTTACACAAATATTTTTTTCGCGCACACAACAGTACATTGCATAAATATCATTAGTGCAAGATTCCCCCACAATTTTATTAAATGTTAATGTGTGATATCCTTTTCATTTAACCACATTACATTTATTTCAAAACAATAGAACACGTACCAAAACGCAAAACAACATAAAATCGAATGCTCTAAAAAGTAGAAAATAAACTTTGAAGTAAATCAAACCCATCATTTTGTTACACTATATAATTTTTTTTATGATATAAAAGCTTGTCGCGAGTTTTTCCTGTGTAAAGAATATTGCTCGCGACAAGCTTTTTTAGTCTTTTGATATCCTGTAATCCCCAGATATTGATTTTGAGAAGAATCGGATCATAAACGGTAAAGTCGTCCGCCAGCTTGAACTAAATTTTTTACTAGAAATTCGTAATCCGCGATCCCGAAAACCCCCAGATATCGATTTTGATTTAAATGACAAAAGTCGCCAGCCATATTGGCGCCGCCATTTTGAATCCGCGATCCAGGAAACCCGCAGATATCGATTTTGAGTTGAATCGGATCTTAATAATATATATTTTTTTTTAATAATAATAATAATTTATTGGTAAGTAGGACAATCCTAATACATCGATCTATTGTTACATGGCTTGTTAACATTAATGCTAATTTATCTACATAAATCTCATAACCATACAACTAATAATAATGAATAATAAATAAATAATTACTGTATTTAATTGACAGAAAAGTTTAAAGTAGGTAACATGTAAACAAATATCTATAGTTCGATAATAGTAGTAACAATTTACATACAGAAGTTTCATAAGCGTGCGACTAGATACTTAATAATAAACAAAAGAAAGATCCTGAAATAGGTAAAGTGCAATAATATTATAGTGAGACCAATCTACACAAAACACCATGCCTAGCAATATAATAATACTTGAATTACAAAATTAAATTTAATTTTTGATATACTTTAGAATATTTCTTTTAAATTCTGGTAGATTATTTGATTTTTTTATATTCGTTGGAAGTTTGTTAAATTCCTTAGGACCTTTATAAAACAATCCATTCATAGTTTGTGAAAGATTCTGCCTGTTTATATAAAAATTAAACTTGCTTGCTTTGCTTAAACAGCAAAGTCGTCCGCCATCTTGAAATCGCCATCTTTAACTAAAATTTTGAATAGAAATTCGTAATCGGCGAACCCGAAAACCCCCAGATATCGATTTTGATCGATTTGGACCATAAATGACAAAAGTCGTCCGCCATATTGGCGCCGCCATTTTGAATTTCTAAATTTTGAAAACCCCCCAGATATCGATTTTGAGTCGAATCGGATAATGAACGGCAAAGTCGTCCGCCATCTTGCTTTTTTCTTATATGAAACTGTTAAAGTGTGTTATTGTCACCGGACTTATACACGTGCAAAATTTCAAAGCTCTAGCTTAATTAGAACTACTCGAAATTTTGATTGCAAGATTTGACCTAAACTAACTAACAAACATTGCAAGTTTAATAAAAGCCTTTAAATAAACGAAATTCTCCCTGCTCTCGACATCCGCTGCTACCTTATTGTGATGTGTTTCATTCACACTCGCAATAGCAACATCTCATATATTTATCTCTCAAATAACCAGTTTGGTTTGTCACATGTTGATACTGATAGACAAAGATATGCTTTACTGTTGACGATAGAAGATACAATATCGCTTACAGCCCAAAACAAAAGCAGGGATATTTTCGTAGAGAGCACGCATCCTGAAGCGAGGGAAATTCAAAATATTATTTTTTAATGTACTTTTAGATACTAATTTTTAAAAATACATACTTTTTAGCGACCTAATATAAAAATATGTACCTTTTCATAAAATAGTGACCGAGTACGAGCCCCGCAGTATGAAACAACTCAGAAATGCCCACAGAATAACTTCTGATACTTCAAAAAGTGAAAAAATATTAAATGTACTTTTTTGTACTTCAAACGTGACGAAAAAGTAAGTCTTATGAAATTTTGCTGTAAAGTCAAAAGAAACGATGATATATACGAAAAAAAAGGAATTAAAAAATAGTATTGGTTCAATTTTTCTGAACAAAACCAGTTTTCAAGAACCTTTTTTTTTAGTGAAAATATACCGTGTAAACGACTTATGCTATTGCATTACTTTCATATGTATATAAATTAATAAAAATAGATCAAAACCAATTTTTAAAAAATTGTTATGCACAGTTCTTGCTGGAAAATCTTAATTTTTAATAAAAAAGAAATTTTTGCTCATAGCTTTAAACACTGTAACTTGTGAACCATTCATCGTCTGAAGGTCACTTGAAGCTCATTTTACAGATAATTTAATTCTCTTCAAAAAACCTTTAGTGTCATTATTGCCTAAAGCCAATAAAAAAATAGCTATTTGTCAAAATATACTTGAAAATTACAATTTTTTATGTTTTCCCTTTAATTTCCATTCACTTGTTATCAAAACGATTTTGTACATACACCAACATATTATTCAAAATTTGATTCTCTTTAACTTTCATTAGAGTCACTATATGCGTACGATCTATCGTTTTCGAGTTTTTATCGATTTTGTCATGAAACAAGTGTTCTGATAGGGTGCTATAAAGATGTTTAAAAATTCATATCTCTGCGAATATTCATCGAGTGGAAATCAAAAATAAAAGGAAATTCTTCTCAATCGAATTCTCTACAACTTTCATTTGAAATATTTTGCGATCCGAACGACCATTTTTGAGATTTTAGCGAAGAACGCGCGGGTTTCTGTTGCGTCGCAAAACTGTCAAAATTTCAAAAAATCTATCTCGGCTCCAATAGATCGTACGAAGTTTAAAAAAAAACGAAATTGTGCGGATTTTTATTACCTATAATTTTCATGTGTACATATTTTAGAGTAAAATTGATACTTTCCTTCAGCCGGCGTCTACGGGTGGGGACTTTTGATATGTTAAAAAGTACCACAAAATAAGCCTGTTTCCAAAATTTCAGCCCGCTCTGAAATATTTCATCCCAATTTTCCCATTTTATTTGGCTATGACTGAAAGTACTAAGCAAAAGACAATAGAATTAATTTTTATCTATATTTACTTAATTTTACCGCTCAGGTGGTTCAATGCTTAAGGATTGAGCTTGTAGTTGCATTACAAAATGTTGAAATGTGTAGTGCGTGGGTGTTAGTTTTAAATTCAATTATTTTAAATCTTTTCTGATGTTGTTGTCATGTGAGAAACAATTTTGAACTACTTATAACAGTATAACAAAAATACAAGAATTAATAAACAGCAAAAAATAATGAAATGTTCAAATTGCGTGCCATTTGCTTCTTGACAATGTTCAAGCCGAAACTGAAATCTTGCAAAACGTTAGTAAATGTGAAATCAAACAAGAGTATTGAAGTTAGCTGCAATTGCATTGCTTTCTTCTCACATAATTTAATTTTCACATTCTTCATTCCCATTGGAGGAAACTGTTGCTGTTTTACATTTCCCATAAATAAAATTAAAGGTTTGTTTTATCTTTTATAAATACATATATTTTAACATATCTTGTGTATATGAATTGGCACTGGAAGTTCTTAGATATTACCGAGAAATTCAATAAAATATATAGCAATGTTTTAGCATCGCATTTTATAGTCTTTATGAACAAGATAATAAACTTCAAATTCCAATGTTATTAAGTAAGAAAAATGTTCCTATTTTGACCAAACTACCTCGGTCGATGGCCCTTTGGAGAGATTTTTATTATTTATTGCTCCTATGGTCATCGATTTGAAAAAAACCTTGTTAAGGAGGTATTGTAGCGAGCCTTATTTTAGCAAGCCACTGTGTAGCCCGAGTGCTACCCTTGCTGTCTGCCTAGAGGTCGAGAATGAGAACTTTAAAAAATAATCAAGGCGGAAAAACCTGACAGCCCGTCATGTATTTTTCTGCCTTGATTATTTTTTAAAGTTCTCATTCTCGACCTCTAGGCAGAAAGCAAGGGTAGCACTCGGGCTACACAGTGGCTTGCTAAAATAAGGCTCGCTACAGTATTACCAGTCGGAAAGGAGTATAAATTTTTTGCTTTTTGTTCATAGGTTTAAATAAGTCTATTTTTCACTTAAAAACTAATTTAATCATGTATACAAAGCTTCATATCACTAACTTGGTGGCATCATAAATGTTAAGCGATAAACACCATTTGTGTTATTTTAATGTGTGCTTTAATTGAAAATTTTCTATAGGTTCCATGAGATCTGACGTTGATCTACGCAACCTGCAGTTACCATTTAAAGGAATGCAAAACTACACCCCCGCTACCGAAATAGATGCGAGTATAAACTCGCATCTTCCGATGCCTTGGAAAGTGCTGACAGTGGAAATACCTCGCCCAGATTACACCGGTTTAAAACTAAGCATAAGCGATGCTGAGAAAACCGGCGATCCCCGCCTCCGTAAAATATTTAGGTTAAGTATTGAAGAGAGGGACACTCCCCTAAGTCCCAAAGCAAGTCCTAAAGCTAGTACGGCCCCCAGGGTGGATCCGAGGCTAAGAAAAATGGAGGAGAGCAAAATGGAGTTACCGGGAGGGCCGATGAACTTCAACCAACAGTTAAACATGTTGCAAAGTTCGGCGTTTTATCAAACCCTGACGAGCAACCAAAAAGTTTTGCTGAACCAAGAGCTGAGTCAGAGGAGCGACTCCAACAACTCGCATGACCCAGTGTTGAATAGCTTACTGTCCAACCTTAACATAATACCCGGAACAACCCTCCAGTCCAATCCCACATTGGGAACCGCATTGTCTATATTAGCGAACGTTTCAAAGTTGAACTTGCCACAAGCCCCGCCAAGCAATATACCCGTGAATCCGGCCATTCTAGGTCAGAATCCTAATTTAATGAATCAAATGGCACAAAGCATAGCCCAACCTGGATTGTTAGGTGCTGCGCCGGGTATACCGAACTTGCCGCCAGACTTCCCCATCAATTTCGACCCGAGAAATGGAGGTTTGCTAGGAAATGCGCCCATGCCCTTCGGCGGGTTTCAACCACCAGACGGCCCGGGCAACTTTAATAATTTCAACGAAGAATTTTATCCACCAGACAATGGCGGTAACTTCCACAATCAAGGCAACAGGGATAACCGGGGATTTAACAGAGACAGGAGAAGAGGCAGGAACAATTTTAACAGAAATAATGCCGGTAGTAGGAATTTTAGGAATAGAAATAACCGAACAAATAGAACACATTCACCGCCGTAGGGCGTGCTTTTTAGGTTAGGCTTGAGAATTAAATTTCTTCCTGTATATAAACAAATCAAGTTGTGCCAATTATGAGCTGATTAGTGTTCTCTGTTTTGTTGTATGCAGGGTGGCGTTTTTATTATTCTTTACAAGGTGTTGTATTTCATTGCTGTAAATAAATGTTTAATTATATATTTGGTTAATTCGTATCAAAATAAGACTGACGTTTGGGATTAGATAGTGATTAAGCCTTTCAGTATTATGAATTGAGAGTTTCTGCATAAAGGGTACGACAGTGACTGTTACAAATCAATTAGGAATGTTCAGTGTTTTTTTTTTACAGAATGTGATTTTTTTACAGAAATTCTCGAACGATCGATCAGGCCCGATATAAACTGATGTTGAAATGGAAGTATTTGTATGGAAAGTCAGGAAAATTTCCAACAAAGTTTTTATGAAAGAAATGTAAAAATTATGTGACTAAATACTCGATTTTACTTTATAAATTAGTGCACTATTTTTCATCAACTATTTTAGGCACAACTCGCGAGATAGATTTCTTTTTTTAATATAGAATATGATAATCCAGTTGATAATCTTAAAAAATGCTTCAGCTTGCAAGTTTCTTGGCTATTATTTAATTTTGGGGGCTGTAGGGGCCCACAGCGGGTGTAAAATCAAGTTTTTGACTTATGTACGTGAAAATGGCACCGTCTGAAAAAATGGTTGTGTTCCAGTTTTTTTAAACATCTCTCGTTGGTTAAAACCAAAAAAATGTCATCAATTTTGTGGCGGTTGAAGTTATTTACAATTTTCATGTTTTCCTTGTTTGTAGAATTAATATTTTTTTATTTATAACATGGGACTAATAAAAATGAAAGGTCTGAAATATGTTTTTCTCAGTTTTATAATTTTGGTTAATCTTACAGTCAAACTTCTAGACTATGAAGTTCTACAGCCCTGCAAAGGGGGCCAAGTAGACTGTAGATTGTTTAAGGGGTCACTTGGCTCTGAGTTGAGCCTTACTTTACTTCGGCTTAAAAGAAGGTGGCCAAGTAAGCGTGGAACTTTAAAATCGTTTCTCTTAATGTTCCGCTGTTCTGGAAAACATTTACAGTCAAATAGCCCAATCGAAATAAGGTTTCTCCGAGAAAAATTTGGAGATTTCGCTTTTTTGTTTTTATGATAATTTTAGCCTAAAACCAAGAATATCTTGAAACCTGTGCATTCGGTTAAAAAAATTAAATGGAAAAAAATGTTCGCAATTAAATTTTCTATAAATTTGTCTGGGAAATATTTAACCTTTTTCAGCAATATAAGAAAAACGAATATATAGGGATATATGAAAATTAAATGAAATAAAAACCTCTTATTTCGCGACTACGCATTCGTTTTTTTTTTTTTTTTCGACAAAAAAATATTCAGATCGACGTTTTCAATAAAAAAATGAAACAAGAACCTACGAAAATCAATATCTTGGAAACTATGCACAAAAACATGTTAGATCGACATTTTTTGCAAGAAATTAAAGACAAATTCATGCATTTTCCACCATTTCAGAAAAGGGCGTGGAAAATGTCGGTGTTATAATCAGGTTTATAAACTTTTACGGGCCTTTCTGGAATCGTGGAGTAAAACCTAAACAATGAAGATTGAACCATCTCCAAACCACCACTAAAGAACTTAATTTTATCGTATAAGTATGTATATTTATTTAGCTGTTGTTTCACAGCAGTGGCAATGTTATGTTGAAATTTAAGCAAGAATCGAACGAACTTTGACGCTACTTCCAGCTTCTGTGTCTACAGATGAAGCCATGAGTGGAAAATGTATTGGTTTTTTTTATTTTCTTGTAGAAAACGTCAATCTAAACATTTTTTGTTATTTGATATATTTTCCAGATATCATCGATTTTTAATATACGTATTATACGTTTTTTCGTAATTGCGGAAAAACGGGAAAAAAATCACGGATTTCTATTCAATTTTTTTTTATTTTGAGAACTTTTTGCTCTCTGTCATTTTTTGACAAAAATGCGTAGGTTTCGCGATTTAAGCGATTTTAATACAATTTTTGTATATGATATATACGTTTTTCATTTATTGCGGAAAAACAGTTGGAAAAATCAAAATTTTTCCAGTACAAATTCGCAGAAATTTTAATTACGTAGATTTTTTTCCTTTTTATAGAGTGCACAAGTTTTGATATATTCCTGGTATTCGGCTAAAATTATCGAGAAAACATACATTTACACATATTTAATCAACTTCCCCTGACTAAAAGTTTTCCGCCATTAACATCATGTTTATCACATCAAAATCTACAACTTTACGTAAAAAAGGTGCTGCCTCCAGATTTTTCTGAAAAAAACCCGTTATTATTCCTACTTCAGCTGAATTACTACACGCAAGCGCAGTACTTTAAAATCGTTACTCTTGCTGTTCCGCTGTTCTGGAAAATATTTATGTTTACAGTTGATTCTTGTTCATATCTTACTGCCATTGACCATAGAATAAAAATTTTCCCAATTTTGCTGGAAAAATTCCTCTTTTTGCAAATAATTAAGTGAAAAAAATCAAGCTTAGGAAACGATAAATATTTTTTGTATCATCATTTCTTCGTTTAATGCAACAGTTTTTGAGTTGTACAAAAAAAAGGTATTTCATAAAACCGCGAAATATTGCTTTCTACTACTCTATTTAAAATTTGATTCTCTTATCAGATTTAATGAATAGTTCATTATTTTTTGTCCACCCCCTAAGAGGAGTGGGAACCGCCCTCCCTCTCCTCAAGTAAAAAACGGTTATTTTCAATCGGCAAACTCTGTTATATGTAGTGTATAGAACACACTCCAAAATGTCTTGCATAAATTTATTCATTGGAGCTGGGTTCTGAGGTAAATCTACTGGTGTGTGTTACACTTGCTGAAGGTGGACTGTGGAGGAAGAAAATATTGTCAGATATGACTTTCTTATGTCGAAGGCTAATCGGGGAGCAAAGCTTTTCAGAATTTTCCCTTTTACAGAAATATATTTTTGATATGGCTGCGCCTATTTAAAATTTATGAAAAGAAAAGAATGAGGAAAACATTTTTTACCTTTTCCACGCTATAAATAAAATAATATTAATCCCACGAAAAATGTTAAACAACCCAAATTATCAAGAATTTGATGCTTTACAAAAAATAGGAATAATTATTTTTTATGTAATTTTCACAGGAAACGAGATATTAAAAAAAACCGTATTGAACCATTTTTGCAAGGTGACGTTTCCACACACAGGATAGTCGCAGTAGATAAATCCCATACAAGCTAGCAAATCTGCAACAAACTATACAATTTGCAAGGTGCAATGTACATAGACCCTGGACTAATGAATAGAAAAATGTAAAAAATTTGTGCTTTTTTTATACCATGCTTTTTAATTATTGTTATTTATAGTATTCCATATCGCTAATAAGTTATTAAAGTGAATATTAGTCTGCTTTTTATAAGAAGGGGTAACACATTGACTGAAGCAGACCATAATTTGATGTCCATCAAAAGAAAAAAACATTTTTGCAGATTTTTTAAATTAAATTTCGCATTTTGCCGTAAAGTGATCGCCCATACCATAAAAATGCTGGATATTTTTTATTCCTATTGCTTTACGAACCCATACCAGTGCACCTTGTTCTTCTGATTTATCCATCGACCTAGATAATATTATAGTCCAATCAACGTAGAGTGTTACCGAGCAAAAATTGCAAATAATTTTCGGATTTAAGTAAAAAATTGATTTTTTTTTTTTGGCACTTGGACCATTTTTTTTAAATGATGGCAAGTTACACAAAACAAGGTGGGGGTATGGGACTAAATGTTTTTACCTCCTTAAATAAGCAAAACACAGTGAAGTAATTGGAGAGCAATATTGTAAGGCGTTAAATCCTAAATAAAAAAAATTTTATGATTTTTTTCATCCAGTGAATGATTATTAATTTTCTTTTCACATTGATATGCATCTATGATTTAACTAACGGTTTCCTTATGGTTTCACAATATATGGAGTGATTATTTCTTGAGCCGAGTTTTTTATTTCAAACGTCAAAAAGTACATTTTTTCAGAGAGAATCCCTTGTATATTTCCACAGAATGTAATATATATTCTGTGAAAATATAATTGATCATTGATATATCACTCTCGACAATTTTTTTTTCCTAGATTACAATGATAATTTTCTTACGATTTTCTTCAAAATCTGAGAGCTATCAGAAGCAGGAGAGAGAAATGTTTTTCTCTAAAAAAATTACTGTAAGTGGCGTTTATTTTTTCAACACTTTTTTCTTGGCAAATTTACCATTTTTTGTTCTCGAAATCATTTCTTTTACCTTGTTAAAAATCACAAATACATTCTTAACCTCACAAAATACGATAATGCACTCTAAACCAAAGCAACAACTCACGTTCGGATGCGTATAAAAATGAGATATTGCCAGATTGAGTCAAACGACGCAATAGCTTTATTTCTGTGCTTGTACGCAGAGGGGGTGAAGCGAAAAAAGTGTATTGCTTGTCAACCAATTTTTATTGTAAGCATGGTAATTTACATTGGGGAAATCCTTCTGTAGGTTGAGAGCGACTGCCTTTTGGCAACGTCTTTAAATTTAGCTTTTTTCCAATTTTACTATAGGTCGATCGGCCATAAACTCGCGTGCGTTTGTTTATATCATATGAATCTGAAATGCGGATACGCTATAAGCATTAAAAAAGTTGAAGTGACATTACTACAGTTTCCTTATTTTTAAAAAGGAGTATAAGTCAATAATTCCAAAACCAATCAACATAAAAAGCAATTTACTTTCAAATAGCAGTAAAATTAAAAAAAAATCAGTTGTGAAGCTCTCCTGACATTTTATGTTTGTTCAGCAACTTATGTATCGTATTCTTCTAACATCAATCAAATTTCCATTAACGTTAAAAACCGATGGAATTTACTATATACAGCGCAGTGGGATATTTTCGCGAATAGCTACTGAAAATTTAAAAAGTCATCTAACAAATCTAGAAAAGAATGAATCAATGCTGTTCATCTTATTAATGAGCCATTAGAGTTTAAAAAACAAGCCTCAATACACTTTATTGAGTCGCCATTTTGTTTTTAAAATGTACAATTCATTTGAACTACTGAGAAAAGCATCACCACATTTTTCTTAAGATGGTTTTTGTCCTCCATATTAAATCAGTATTTTTTTTAATGCAAATTCTAACATCAAATCACAATCGACATGTCCTGAATGCAGATTTTATTGTAAGCGGTGAATATTCTGAATTTTGGTCAACTACTTAGGAAAATATCTTATTATGCATAGGGTATTCTAAATCATACGTTAGTCCATTCACAATCGTAAGTGTAAATTTTTTAAATTGCCCTAATTTTAAAAACGGTCCACCACAATTTTTTAACAGTTTAGTTACTCAGTTGCAGCACATACCAAAGGAACCATTGACAAAATGACACTTGAATAAACAACTGACAACTGCAACATTTAAATTTAACAAAAGTTGTCAGAGGCTTCGATTTTAATTAATCGCGACACATCTATCTTTTGATATAGAATATCCAGGGGTAATGTGCTGGAGTGAAGAGACAATTCTAAGGGTCTGCTGAATAATAAGACCCAGCCAAACTATCTAATCTAAGGGGGGCTAAATTTTGACCTTACGCTATCCATTTCAAAACCAGCCCTTGAAAATAACAGAACTATTTTTCCCATAATTTGAATTTCTCCTTCCTAAGAATAGTAATAAGACCATTTTTATCAAACTTTAGCTCTACTTCTTATGGAATATGGACAATTCGTTAGGCAGGTATAAAGCTTACCCACTGGATGGGTTTTACTGACCATGTCTATTTGAATAACTATAAAGATACAACCTAAGAATGCAAATCGCCATTCTCCACCCAATAATGTACTAACCACAACTTAGTATATCGTTTTAGTATTGGCAGTTGCTCAAATTTGATTTAGTTTTTAGGTTAGATGACCAATTATTACTATACCATGAAGAAATTGTAAAATTTTTGCTTACATTTTTCAGAATTAGAGAGAAATTCACCCACAGATTTAAATTCATATGAAAATGTTGTAATGAAATTTGAAATCTGTCGAATTTTCCTCCCGATTCAGAAAAAAATACCTAGCAAAAAGTTCACAAATTTCTTCATAAAATTAAATTGTTTTTTCATAAATTTTGATTTTAATGTTTTTCTGTAATGAGTATGGCTCGGACCAAGATCCATTATTAAAATATAATATGGTTAATCTAAATTCCATGAGTTGCCACTGACATTCTTATTAACTTTGTTGGGACCAAGTGATTTTGTCACTAGAATGTGTGCTTTTTCTGTCAATTATGAATACTTTCTACTTCAACAAGTTATATCCGGAGCCACTACGATCTATTTTAATATCAGAGGGCTTTATGAAATAACGACTGATCCCTATTTATTGATATGTAGCTATTTACACCCTGTATATTATGATCTAAAGCAAGCATATTCATTCCTGAAAGTTTTGATTAATTATTCGTGTTATTGTAAATATTGTAATTTATTTAATTTTCGCTTTTTTAATTATTGCCACATTTTCCCATTGACAAATATTTATTTTTGTTATATTTTTTAAATATTATGTATAATTTTGTTTATAATCTTGAATCGATAAATTGTAATGTATATTGTGTACAAAATAAAGAAATCTTTTTAAACTAAAAATGGAATTTGTTACTTCCCTTCTCTCCCATTAGAAAACGTTGATTAACCCCTAAAAAATATCCGCATTACGCAGGCTCTTGTAAGACTGATTTGTAACCGCAACAAAAACAATCTTCCTAAGACGTACTTATTTACCGTTAGTAATGTCTTTCTAATTATTTATTTGTTGCTCTAGGTCGATAGCTTTGCGATCAGGAGTCAGAGCTCTATTTTAATGTAAATAAGTTTTTTGTTAGAGTTAATAAGCTCAGTGGAGGCTCGTGCCTTATGTACTTGGGAGGGCGCAGTGTTGACTCGCGGGTATCTAAGTAGTAGGGTCAATAAACAAAAGCACCGCAGGCGAAATATTTTTGAGGTTCTAATTAAATCATTAAAAAGTTCGCAAATATAAATTAAAGCGATTAATTAAGTACTCACCATTATTTTTTTAAGTGAAATTCCATTCTTCTATTTTTGTCGGAGATAAACTTTTCAATTGAAAGCATCGCAAGTGATGTTAGTCTGTCTTCACTCATAGTATTTCTTACATACGTCTTAATTAATTTTAAGGTCAAAAAACATCTTTCCGATTCAGATGTCGTCATCGGAATAGTAACCAAAATTTTCAAAACTTTAACAACTTCCCCGAAAACAACGTCTAAACCGAAGGATATGAGAAAGTTTAATGTTTGCAAGCACCCAGAAAAACCTTGAAGTTCACTGGAATTTTCTGAATCTTGTCATGTTATTTCTTTCCAGGAGTAAAATATACTTAGTTGCATTTTCAGAATTTCCTTATCTATCATAGGGTATACTTCACAAAGTTGGTTGATATCTGAATTATGTTTTTTCATATGCCTTATACTTTTCATTTAAAAGTAATTTTGCACCACATAAATGATTTTTAAAAGAAAACCGAATTCTCACTTCTGATGTAATTTTATCACATACCTCTCTTACAGACATGTTAACATTTTCTTGATTCAGTCTACGTTGCTTTTTTTGAACTTCTGTATTCACTGGTTCATTTGTTAAGGGAGGTAAATTATTTCTAATTTGTACAATTTCTTTTTCAAAATTATCTACGCATTTCTGGACTTTTATAACGTCTGTTTACATTTTTTGTAGCTGGCTAAATAGAATATCATGTTATGTGGCATGATTTTGAAAAAAAAAATTTAACCAAAATAAAAATGAATCATCTTCTAGCCATTTAATAAATTCAGCCGCTTGAGTCACTGTTTCAGAGTTGTATTGTTTTGGAATTCCTGACATTATATTTTCAAAGCATTCAGTAAGGTTGTCTTTATTGTTGTATACACTCTGTACTATACGAGAGTTAAAATTCCATCTAGTGCTGGGCGATGTTTGCGAAACATCGATGTTGAGCATCGATGTTGACATCGGAGATCTCCATCAATGCAGGAAGAATATCGATAAAAATACATCGATGTAATTAATATAAACATCGATGTTAATTTATTGTTTGGGTTTGGAATTGCCAAAGCAAATTTGCAATTGTACAATGGAAATTAAAATACCTTATTTTATTATAATTAATTACCTATTTCTGTATTTCTATTGGTATCAAATAAAAATAAATAAATGAAATAAAACATTTTTTAATTATTTGCTATCAAGGTTGCATAGAAAACAATTTCAGCAAATGTTCACATTTATATTTATAAGAAAACTTGGGGCAACATCGCATGGCAAACATCGATGTTACCTTCGATGTTTGAGCACTTCTGACATCGATGTCAGAACATCGCCAACGAAACATCGATGTTCCTGAAACATCGGTTAACATCGCCCAGCACTAATTCCATCGTGTTCGAGAAGTTCTTGGAATGCCTGCCATTCTGTCTGGCGATTGAGAAAAAAAAATTGATATGCCATTCAAATTTGAAAAAAATATTCGTATACTACTGATGCTTGAAACTGCTTGTTCTAGTGTTTTATTAAGCTGATGAGCGTAGCAATATACAAAATGTGCATTTTTGTACTGTTGGTGAATTTTCACGTTAACACCACCTAAATGAACACACATAACAGCAGCTCCGTCATATGTTTGACGAATCAGTTTTTCTGGGCAATCTGGCAAAATCTGTTCTAAAATGCATTGAGACAGTCCATCTGCATCTTGACTTTTCGGATTTGCAAACCCCCAAAAGCTCAAATATTTTTCCATTTAGTTCATAACATAATACAACTACAGTTTAAGTTGATACATCTGTAGTCTCATCAGCCATTAAGTGCGAGATACGCAGATTCTTGAATTTCTCCAAGAATATGTTCACGACAAACCTCGAACATACATTACAAAACTTCATTCTGAATAAATGTTGATGTGCCCTTGAACACTGTTGCTTCTTGAATATGGCTATTAAAGGCACTATCAGTGTTTGCTAAAAAATCAACCAATTCTAGAAATACTCCTCTATCTGAAAAGACTTTTTTCTCGTCGCCACCGCGAAGGGTAAGATTACACGTTCCCCACAGCTTTAATATGTCTATTATTTTTGAGAGTACATGTCGATTTTTGATCACAGTCTCATTATGCTTACGAATTTGATCCGCATAAGCCGCACTTGTGTAATGTAGCAATATTAGTCTTTCCTAAAAGTTGAAAACTAACAACATTATGTTTCGTACTATTTTCGTGTTTTTTAATTTTTATAGAAATGTGCTTTAAATCGTTTACCCCATTTTTTGTCCACTTATCATCGCCCCCAAAAACCAAAAAGCAGACATACAAAACAAAACAACGAATTTGTTTCCTCGCAACCACAAATCCAAATAGTTTTAATGTATATCTTTTTGTCAAACTTACGCATAAAGCATTTTTATTTTTGCACTGTCGATGCTCTTGCACTATATTTAAAACTGGCGTTGGACAGCCGTTTTGTTTTATTTCAAGTTTTTCATTTAAGCTCAAGCGGCTAAATATAAGTTTTTTAATTTCACTCACTTTCATAATTAATTATGTCTTTTGCACTTTTGCCGTCTAGTCTAATGTTTAATAAAACTAAAAAAAATCTGTAATGTAAATTACATTACATTATATATGCAACAAATCTATGAACTTTCTAAAAAACCACGATAACCTCAAAACAATTTCATACGTAAAAAAGCAAAGAAAACAGAAACGACGAAGCAATTAACTCCTACACAGCCGCGGGCGAACTGACCAGAGCCCAATAGATAACGAAACAACGCGTAATCCCCTCCCATTCTTTCACTTGTTGCCATGACGACCGCCGTATATATTTTAGGCGGAATATCTGGAGCCCATTTCAGCGTTTTTACAAGGCCCTCTCGCACCGGTTGCCACTGAGTAAGCTCCTATTTTTTACATCATTACTACCTTACAACCAGAACAAAAGCTTTTCCTGTCGCTAATAGATGCGATTTTTTTACCACTAATAGGCAATTTTTAACCTCTATCCAGCTTACACTGTAATGACAACGAATATTGTTTTTTGTCCTAGTAATGTGGGCATAGGATATTAAGAAAGGACCTTAAAAAATGCTAAATCTTTATTGTACCATCTTGAATTTTAAACTGCAGTTTCAAGTTCATTTTCATGAAAGCAACGTCATATGCGCTTAGTATCTTCAAATACTTTCACAATTCCTTCAGCCCCCAATCCCTACCTTTGACTTAAGAAGACATAATAACATTAATCCAAAGAAGTTTGTTACAAAAATTCTTTGCATAAAACCTTTCACTTTCACACAACCTTTTCGCCAAATGCCGAATTGTTCACTGGCGTGCCGAATGCAACGGCAAACGATAGGCATCATGACAAATATTCAATTGCCTTTGCACCATATGTAAGAGTAAATAAGTAAATTGCTAGGACTAGCAAGCACGTCTTTACGGTTAACAGGTGGCTTACCAACTGTAGGTATGTGCGTTTTAACCATTAAAAAGTCAATTGTAACTAAAGAGCGTAAGAAATTGTTTAGTTACTACTAATTAAAAAAAAAACCTTGGAAAAATATTTTAGCTAATTTAAGTAAGTGCTGTTATTGGGACAAATAGCCAAAGATTTACCGTTGCAAAAGCTCATTAGCAAAACAGTTTCTCTTACGGTTAGATTATGATAGTGCAGTCTTAACAAAGAAAATAGTTACGATAATGCAGATTATCTTAGCAAAATATTCTATTTGGTCGATTTCTTTCAGTGTAGGATGGGGCAGCCTATTAGCCGATTTGTTTGTCTGAAAATGTTTTTAATCCCACTTCAAGTCAGTGCAGTCCATAAATCATTAAACCCAGAATTATAGTGTTCTATACGCTATTGCTTAAGTTGTGGGAAATCAAGTTTGAAAGTTTAAAGCTCTATTTTGTCAACATCTAAGCAATACGGACATAAACGACCACGCACATTTCTTAGGTAAAAGTGGTTGCGGTCAAATAAGCTGAAATTCGAATATGTTGTACTTCTTGTCGTTGTGAACAAGAGCCTCAATGGGCTACACTATAAATAGATAGTATGGATGATGGTGTGTATTTACTATGAGATTTGTTTAAACTGCATCGTAGCGGGGATATGGCTCAGTGGCAGAGCGTTCGTTTTGTATGTGGGTTCGATCACTGGTTTCACCAGAATTTCTTTTATATACCATTTCTGCTTAATTACTATCATTTTTAAAACTGCATATATAATTTTACAACCATAGTTATTAATAAACTAAAAAATTAAAGAACCAGGGCCATTGGACATAATTAAAATAGATTATATTTTTATTCCTGCTCCATAACTGCTACTGGATGTAAACTACTGCTACTGGAATTAAATTAACGCTGCATCTAGAGCAGTCTGGGGACTTAGAGAGAGAGTATTTGACAACCACGACCTTGCTTTGTCAACGAAAATGGCTGTCTACAGAGCAGTTGTCATTCCAACACTGCTATATGGATGTGAAAGCTGGGTCACTTACCGTCGTCATGTGAAAGAATTAGAACGTTTTCAGCAAAGACACCTCAGAAGTATGATGAAAATCCGTTGGTTCCATCACATATCAAACGTGGAAGTACTCAGGAGAGCAAACAGCCTTCCGATTGAGGTGCTTATTTCAAGAGCACGCCTAAGATGGGCAGGTCACGTTCATCGTATGCATGATAACCGCCTTCCTAAATGTACACTTTATGGTGAATTGGTAAGCGGTAGAAGAAGGCGTGGCGGTCAACGAAAGAGGTTCAAAGACGCTCTTCATGAAAATCTAAAATCCTGCGGTATTGCAGACGAGCAATGGGAACAACTTGCAGCGGACAGAACCGAATGGCGAGGGGTTGTGGCCAGCTATCAAGGAAATGTTGCTGCAAGAAGGCCGAATCCAAGACCTAACCAGGTCTATGTTTGTCCTGACTGCGGTCGACATGTGCTCTCCCGAATTGGCCTCTATAGCCATAGTCGTGTGCACCGTAGATGAATGGGAATTACAATAGACTACACCTTTTACTTGTTTTTTATTGTACACAATTTATCGACTGTAACATTTTTATACTCGGACTCGAGTAACGGCTAATAAAATAAATAAAAATAAATAAACTGGATGTATATCCTCTTGTCGCCGTCTATGACCTGCATCAATAATATTTGCAAGCATTGCAGTGCTATGATATTTAACTCGTCGTTGATGTGTGGCATATCCTAAGAACCACAATGTGCTTGCAACATGTGCATATGAACCAAGTAGTCTAGCTCCAGTTTTACAAGTGCAGTAATACCCTAAGATCGGTTCATTATCTTCAACTAAATCTTGTTCGTTAGCTTGTTGGATTATATCATTATCAATATAATATGCTATCCAGAGTTGGTATTTGGTTGCATTTCTGAAACGGGAATAAATCTGCACTCTGATTAGACCTGGTTCATTTCCAAGTTCATCGTATTCAAATCTGTCTGAATCCTCTCTTTGTAGTTTATCTTGAACGTAGGCAGGTGCCAAGTTGACTTGATAAATTCCTACTGTCAGCTCCTTTAAATAATCTAAATTAAGTCTGGGAAAAAAGTGTATATGATTTTCAGTTAAATGAACCCATCTTGCATTTCTAGTCTAAAGGTTGTCTATTTCAACTCTGGCTTGAAGAACGTTAGGTGTCTGAGATTTCTCTAGCATTATTTGAGCTAGTTCTGCGTTTGCTCCCTCCATAAGTATTGGCTCTTGATATTTATTAAGTATTGTTCCAGCAATCCGATATTAATAGCATGGTGCATAGGAATGATTTTTTTCAAAAAAATTAAAAACAGATTTTATGTGACCATTACGTGCCTCCACTAGCCACCTCGTTTTGGTAATCAATCTGGAATCATTAGCTTCTTCGGTATTAAGTTACCGTTCACCACGCTCTAGACGTGATGGCATTTTGTAATTAATACCTATATTTTCAAGAAGTGGCAAAATGTCTGAATAACCACGGTCCACAATAAAAATGTCATTATTGAACCATTCTCGAAGCCCAAATTCGTTACGGAGCATTGAGGCGTCATTATTACGCAAATCGGAGAAGTAAGGACCATGGATATCTAATATATATCTGGGGCTATAACGAGAGCTGGCTTTATCAAGGGACGGCCCTTATGGACTGAATATGATTGCCTCAGTGCTCTAAAATTGCTACTTTTCTGAATATAGGCATAAGTTCTATCTATGTATACAATTGCTATACGCAGATCCCGATTAAAGTTATACAATTAATTCGCAAAATCCATCACGTCTCTGTATATATTGCTCTCTTGTAATTGAATTCAATCCTATATTTAGAGGAACAAAACGTACCATCAATGATCTTACTGTGGTAATAACAAGACTTACAGCTTGCCTGCTCATGTACCTGAAAATGACTTTCAAAAAATCATCAGATAATCCTTGACGAAGTTTGCATAGGAATAATAACAACCTCTTTTGCTAATATGCCGATAAGCATTTTGGCCAGGTCTAAGTACAGGGTCACAATATTGTTACGTGCTTACAAGTTTCAGTAAACACTCCGTGGATTCGAATAACTTGCAACAAGAATTTTCACAAACCACTGATTTATTTAATCACTAAAATTACACTAGTAAATACTTAAAAATCACACAACTAATAATAACTCAATCTAATATGAATTCACTACTTTCAAAACACTATGTACTTTTCTTCCTAAACTTGACAACTCTTGTCTAACCTAAAAACTTTCACTGAACTGAACTCTTCTTTAAACTTCACTAAACTGTACTGTTCTGTTCTGTTTCCCATCTGCTGGCTTCACCTCTTTATATACCCACTTGGAATGTCCAGAATATCATTGTAGAACTTTCCAGAAATATACTGGAATTCTCTATAATTTTCTTAGGCACTACTAAATGGTGGATCGCCAGTTGGCCCACAGATGGCGCCACCCTTCTGGCCAGGGAGTAATTACAACTCTCCTCTCTGTTAGAGGGCAGCACATAACACTGCCCCCTCCTTAAGCCTGAACGTCCCGGTCAGGCATTTCAGATACACCAGTATACGTTGCCAACCTGTCCAGGTGCACGATCTTCATCTTGGACTTCTTTCTACGTTGAATCCTATAAACAACGTCGTTGATCCGAGTGATGACAGAATACGGTCCTTCCCAAGGTGAGCGAGGCTTCGAGAATCCTTCTTCACTCCGCTGTGGGTTATACAGCCAAACCGAGTCCCCCACCTTGAATCCTGCTGAACTGGCATTGCGGTCATATCTAGCCTTCATTCGATCACCACTCCCCGTAGGTGACGTCTTGGCAGCCACATTCGCACAAACCTTGCAACTGCGACACCAAGCCTCTACATCCTGACAGCTATTTACCCAGTAAAATCGCTCCCGTACTCTAGCCAAAGTCTTATTTCTGCTAAAGTGCTCTCTGGATATTCCCTCGTGCACTTCCCGAAGTACTTTTGGTACTCGGCACCTGGGTATCAGCAACCGCATGGTAACTTCTTTCCCATCCGGGCTCTCCCATGCTCTCCGTAATAGGCCATCTATAACCCTAAGTGAATCCCATTGCGCCCATAAAGCCTTCAGTCCAACACTTTTACTGGAAACGTCCTTCCATTCCGGGCGGATTCCTTTTTCTTTCGCCTTCAACATTGGTCCAATTTCATCGTCGTTCAGTTGTTCCTCTCTTAGAACTTTCTTTGACCAGTCCTTCAGAACCTCTATCTTAACTGCCTTCACTTCTGCTATATCCTGCTGCGTTTTTACATTCTCGGCATTCACTTCCTTAGGGCTCCTCTGGCGACAGTACCTCTTGACATGCCCCAATTTGCCGCAATTATAACAGCGGATTACTTTTGTCGGACCTCCAGCACTTCGCTGCTGCTTCGGCTCCTGTTTCAGCTCCGGTCGCGAACTTAATTCGTTTAGTAATTGTGCGACCATTTTCTGTATGTCTGTTAACATAACAATCAATCTCATCTTATCAGAGCGAACTTCCTCTTTCTTGCAGTGTTTACTTCCCCAGGATTCCGTTCTCGACACTGCCGCATCATATGTCCTGGTTTGCTGCACTGATAACACCGAATCACCTTCCTTGGCTGTCCATCGCTCTGCTCTCTTTCCTGCTTCCTTGGAGCATCTGGTTTTGTCATCAACTGGCTTATCATTTTGTGCATGTCAGCCATCAAAGTATCCATATTTGATTTTTCTAAACGGTCCTCTTCTTCTACCTTCATGGTTCGTCCTCTCGGATGTGCAGTCTCTTTGTAAGCGGCTTCAACCTCGAGGGCATGGATCAAGGCTTCACTACCAGTCTTATCTCGGGATAATCTAAGGATTCGCCTGATCTCCTCATCTCTTAAGCCATCGATGAAAGTACCAACTGTTAATTGTTCCTGGAATTCTTTGGGTGCATCCGGGTAAGCCAGGTATGTCAGTCGCTCAACAGCTGCTTCAAAATCTTGTAAACTTTCCCCAGCCTTTTGTGTGCGTGATTTGAGCTGAGTTCGGTATACTTGGGCGAAGTGTTGGTCGCCATATCTTAGATCTAGTGCAGCCTCCAAAACTTTAAAATCCCTTTGCTGCGTCACTGGGATGGTCTGAAGCAACTCTGAGGCTTGACCTCTTAATGCTAGCACTAATGCCATAGCTTTGTCTTCGTTACTCCAATTGTTTGCGTATGCCGCTGCCTCAAATTGTCTTTTATAGGTTGACCAAGAAGTTTGACCATCAAAGGAAGGCGGTTGTAATCGAGGACCTGATGATGATAATACCAGCTGGCCTCCTTGTTCTCTTAACAGTCGCTTAAGTCGTTCTACCTCTCCTTCAACTGCACGAAATTTTCCTTCTATATCGGTAACTTTCCCTTCAACGCCAGTAACTTTTACTTCAACGCCAGTAACTTTTTCTTCGACACCAGTAACTTTTTCTTCGACGCCAGTAACTTTTTCTTCGACTGTAATCACTTTTCCTTCGACGTCGGTAACTTTTCCCTTAATGTCACTAATTTCTCCTTCGACATTACCAACTTTTTGTTCAACTTTATCTACTTTTTCCTTGACTTCATTAGTGGCTGACAGGATAGCATCTTGTTGCACCTGTATAATTTTTCTCAATTCTTCCTTTTCTTCTTGTCGTTTTCTTTCTTGTTCTTCCTTTTCTTCTTGATGTCTTCTTTCTTTTTCTTCTTCACGTCTCTCCTGTTCTTCTTTTTCTTCCTGACGTCGTCTTTCTTGTTCTTCTTTCTCTTCTAGACGTCGTTTTTCCTGTTCTTCTTTTTCTTTCTGACGTCGTCTTTCTTTTTCTTCTTGACGTCTTTCTTGTTCTTCTTTTTCCTCTTGGCGTCGTTTCTCTTGTTCTTCTTTTTGGTCTAGCATCATTTTTCTAAATTGCTCGAACATGTCTTGCATTTGCTTTTCGGCAGCCATGTTTCTTGTTTCCATCCAAACAATTAACTCGAAACAGCACGAACAAGTCTTATTTAAAGTCTATATCACTTCTCAGTTGAAAGCACTTAAAAACTACACTAATTTCTAAACAGAATGTCCCAGAAATTTCCTCACACTAGCACAAATAAATCTTGTCTAATGTCTATATCACTTTCCAGTTCGACTCACTTCACTATCTCCAGTGGTTTCCAAATAGAACACTATGGAACTTCGTTGAATTTTTCAGAAATTCTGTTGCAATTCCGCTTCCGACACCAATTGTTACGTGCTTACAAGTTTCAGTAAACACTCCGTGGATTCAAATAACTTGCAACAAGAATTTTTACAAACCACTGATTTATTTAATCACTAAAATTACACTAGTAAATACTTAAAAATCACACAACTAATAATAACTCAATCTAATATGAATTCACTACTTTTAAAACACTATGTACTTTTCTTCCTAAACTTGACAACTCTTGTCTAACCTAAAAACTTTCACTGAACTGAACTCTTCTTTATACTTCACTAAACTGTACTGTTCTGTTTCCCATCTGCTGGCTTCACCTCTTTATATACCCACTTGGAATGTCCAGAATATCATTGTAGAACTTTCCAGAAATATACTGGAATTCTCTATAATTTTCTTAGGCACTACTAAATGGTAGTTCGCCAGTTGACCCACAGATGGCGCCACCCTTCTGGCCAGGGAGTAATTACAACTCTCCTCTCTGTTAGAGGGCAGCACATAACAATATGTACAGAAATCTTGAAATTGTTGGTCTCTTATTGGGCTTATGGACCAGAACTCATCCTCTGTAAAACTATTTTCATCGTTAAAATCGGACTCATCAATTCTAGCTATCGACGTAAAACCTGTACCATATTTTGCAACTGTGCACCGTTTAAGCGATATGGTCTATTATAAAATTGCAAACCCTCCAACAGAACTCGTAGAAATTGACATCTAAATGATGATGACAGCAGCGAGCTGATTCGGGTATATAAATATTTTTTATGATAAAGACTTTAACACTACACTTGACAGAAAGCCTACTTAGGTTGTGTAACCCATTGCAAAACATACAAGAATTATTTGTGGTCTGCTTTAAAACATTTAATTTCAAACAATTAGGATCACGTGCTAATTCATCAATCTCGGCATTGGCAGTTCGATTGCAATTAAGACAGTTAGCTTCAATATTTCGAGGTGGTAAGTTAACATCTTCACGATGACGAATTACAATTTGACGCTTGAGCTCATTTTCATTTCCAGTAATACTAACCATTGGTCGTGGCTGCAAGCCAATGTTACATATATAACAATAAAATTTTGTAGTCAAATTCAAACAAACTTTATTTGTGGTATTAATATTAAACACACAAGGTGGGTTTCAAGTAATTTTAATGATTACTGAAATTGTACTTGGGCAGTTTTAATAGCATGATCTTATGGGATACTCTTTAGTAAGATCGCAAAATATTGATGCCGAATACAGTCCATTTTCAAAGCTGTTCAGAGTAATTTCTGTGAACTTGATTATGGCATCTGTAGTGATCACTTTATTCTTAAATCCATATTGAGAGTTGTTTAACAATTCATGTTTCTCAAGATAATTTACAATTTGTAGTTTTAAGATTTTCTCAACAATTTTTAACAATATAGGAAAAAATGTCTATAGTTCGGTGCAATTATTGATATCGCCTTTTTTTAGAAATAGGCACTACAGATGCTGTCTTCAAGAAATTTACCATACCTAACGCATATATTAGATATGGTAAATTGCATGGGAGAAGTCCACAGAGTCTATATTATGACAATAAACTTGTACAGCAAACGCCACGAGTGTTGGCGAAGGTAGGGGAATCTGTCTGTAGATAGTGGTATAGACCCAGCATACGCATCGCTATGATGATTGGTGTAGTCAGTGATAAATTATTATAGGGTGTGATCATGCTGTTCTTTGATAGGTCGGCTATGTTCCCCTATAGTCCCCCTGCTCGTCAATACTCGTGGCGTTTGACAGTACTAAAGGCTAAGGCCTCCGAGGGACGTTTTGTTACACTTTCTAAATGCACTGTTACAACGTATACTTGATGAGTTCGAGTTAACTTAAGCAGATGTAAAATACAAAAATTATATACTTACTTTGATTTGCTCAGTGGATTTTACTAAATGGTATAACTGGAACGTCGTTGCACTGTCTTATATCTAACATTTTACTTGCTAACACTTTAATTTCTAACAATTCTTAATTAATCTGAAAGCGAATGTTGTTAGTAATAACTCAGTAAGGCACAATGGAAGAGGAGAGGATTCAGGTAAAGTTATATATTGGTCTTTTGGAAATATTTGTTAGTACACAATGTGCAGAGGTATAAGGTTTACAAGAGTGTCGGTCCATACCACACATGGTGAGGATTAGGACGATTCGGACAATGCAGTCTCCAACTACCATCCATTAAAGCAATCAATTGACACCAAAAGATTCAACTGAAAATTTAATATTTGCGAATTTGTGGGCTTGTATCTTGCCTGTCTTTATACATATTTGTAAATTATCATAGGTAATTTTGGGCACCTTGCTATGTGTTCCGGATCACTGAGGAGGGACATGTATGCAAATACGGCGTAAAACAAAAACGACTGCATTAGAAGCAGTGCTACACAACATCAGATAGTACAAAAAGATTTTTTTTTGTTAAAGATTTTTGTTTGGAAGTACACGTCCGTTTTTGAGACAGTTGCTAAAATTTTCGCTTTGTGCATTACGTCCCAGACATCACGCCCTGTCGCAGAAAATTTCATTGCAGTTACACGATTTACACCTCGTAATATGTGGTAGTTACAAAAATTACATCCCATGAGGCGTTTTTTGTAGTAGTTGCAAAAATCGCGCCCCGCGGGACGTCGTTAATTGCAACCACAAGAATTACGCCCCATGGGACGCTTTTTTGTTGCAGTTCCAAAAAAATTAAATTTCGTTGTAGTTTACAAAAATTTCATTTTGCACTCATGCCTCGAGAACTTTCATAACACTTCCAAAAAATATTCCCGACAGGATTTCTACGTGTCGCACGCATGAGGTTCATGCCATTTCGCAAAATCATTCGAATGATGAGGTATTTGCTGATTTCCAGCAAGATGATTTTTGATAAGTTTAGGTAAGTTCTTTAACAAACACTTACATATTTTATGTTCTCTGTATTTTTCGTATCACACAATTATTCTCTTTGTAATTTTCGAAATTGATATACATTGTATTTTTCGTAATCTTCGTTCGTTATAACGTTAATATAAAAGAAACAGAAAAATATTTCTCTAAACTGTATTTTATTATCATTTTTCATAATAAAACAGAAATAATCTTATTAAACAAATTACATTTCTATACAATATATATACATACACGATTTGGTTACTACGTAATAAATAGTGAACATCATTTACACACACATATTTAAAATTGAGAAAATAAAAGATTCTACTGTTAAATAACATTTTTTATCTTGTATAAAATTGTTAGTCTTACCGAAATCAAACACAGAACCTGTAAAAAGATCTGAAAAAGAAGAAAAATTACTTGTCCAATGGTTATAACGAAGTCAGCTTGTGGCAGAAATGAAAATTTAAGATTTAAATTTGAAGAGTTTCCAACATAAAAAATGAGAAGGATGATAACAGGTGCTCTAATTGCAAAATAGAGTAATATGAAGAATAAAACACATTAAATTTTAATCTTCAGAAAGCAACAAGAAATATGGATGATTCAAGAAATATGTGCAAGTTTTAGCCTATGGGTGTAAAAACTTGATTTCCCCAATAAAATGAAAAAAGGTCTTAATCTGCTTCTCTAAAAAAATTTTCCCTCAATTCTAAGGTAGATTTGTTGGTTTCTCAAAGAAGTAAAAACGAATTTCCATTTTTATTTCTTCCTTTACATTCCAAATTTTGCTGTTCTACTTAAAAAAAAATAAAACGTATTTACAAATAACAAATTTACGTTCAGTCTCAGTTATAATTTTTGGTCTACATACTTCATTAGTTGTGTAATGGTTGTAAAGTGGTCTTTAAAATAAATTTAATAATTGTAGGTATATGAAGGCCATTAAGTGATACATACACACGAATATTGAAATTCCTTGACATCAGAGCTGAACGATTTGAATCTTTTTTGAGTATTCAAATCCTTTTTTGTGGTTCCAATATTTTCTACTCAAGCGTTGTGCATTATGTTATTAAATATAGGGAGCGTGAAGCCACACGGAGTCAAGATCTTACCTATTGTAACAAATTGACAGGCGAATAGCATGGCATTTTGGTAGGTACTTGTCAGTGTTGCCAGTCGGTGAACAGTAGTCCGATTTGCGGTTTGTTTTAGGTGGTGCGAACATTTTTCAGACTACAATATTTCTGACAATTTCGGATATTTTGTCTGTTCTTAAAAAAATAAAGCGATTACTTTCTCTATCAACGTTCTTGTTGTTATTTTAAGATTTCCTCAAATCTATTCAATTTAGGTTTTCCTTATAAAACTTACGTTTTAAAAGTTGTAAGAAATATGGAACAATAAGGAAATGGAATGCATAAAAGCCAGACATATTTTAGCTCGTATTTTAGGCATTCGATTTCCAACATTGACTAGAATCTAATACATATTGATTAAATTCTAGCCGATATTGAAAGTTTAATGCCTAAAATACTGCTGACTTCTATATGTTTTATTTATGATACAAATTTTAAAATTAAGTTTTACAAGAAAAACATAAATTAGATAGTCCTGAGGATGTCTTAAAATAAAAACGCAACATCGACTTTTTAAAAATTGATTTTATTGATCTTTTTACCACGCCCCCAACCAATTCAATAGCGTAAGCTTAACGTTAACATAAAGTGCAATTTATTAATTTCTTCTTAATCACCTACATATTTTACATAATCAAGCCATACCATAATATTACAATAGAAAATAATAAGTGCAACTGTAACAATAATTCTGAAGTTAACTTGAGGATTCGGATCTGTGATCCGAAAAGAGGAGAATCATTTTTTTCTACAAAAAAGATCCGAACCTAATATCCGTGATTCGAATCCATTTTCAGAGGATTCGACCCAGCTCTGTTAGACATATGAAGGTCCTGTGGTAAGCATAAAATGACTAATTGAACACCAAAAATGGATGGTTTTTAAAAGGTTGTTATGGGGTTGTAAAAGGTCGATATCATCTACAATACAACGTTTAACATGACTTAAAAGTACGTTTGTAGAAGGGTCGCTAAAAAAATATGAACTCATTATGATCTTGTACGAATATAGTCACACAAAGTTCATTAAAAAACATGATAAAACTTCAATAGGATATAGTAGCTAAATCTGAAAGAAATTGTAAAGGATGTTACACTGATTTTAAATACAATTTCCATATGACCCATAGATGAAAATATGGTGTACAAAATTGATAACATCAGTAACAGATGTTATACCAACATTTAATACAACCGCTTTATGACCCATAAACAGAAATAATGTTCTCCAGAAAGTGGTAGTCATAATAGAGGTTAAATATGACGTCAATTGGTGCAATTTTTGTGGTGAAATGTCAAAAGCCAGTTGTTTGTTTAGATGAAAACAAATCAAATAAACCTGATAGCATATCAGGAAGCTGGTTGGTAATGTAAAACTAAAACTTAAAGATAGCTTAAAGCATACAAAATGATAATATACGCTCATGGGAAACAACAATTTAGTCATGTGAGTGTTAATACGTCATTATGAAATCAGTCATATGACGAATAAGGCTGTATGGTTGTCTCTAAAATGTAAAACAACTCCTGGGTAATTTAAAAACAGTCTGTTGACTGCATAGTAGTTTCACAATTAAGTTTATAATTATTAGGTCGTAAACAATCTCGGCCATATTTTCTGTTGGAAATTCAATGAAATGTGGCGTCCATGTTTTACAAGCAAAAATATTAAAATTTACAGGCATGTTATATTGAAATTTGACTGGAAAATATATTATTCGATATTTCCAATCGTGTTCTATAGCTCTATAAAGGATAAACATAGGCGATCTGTCCACGATGGAAATGCCTATCAACAACTGTGTTGTCGTTTAGGTGAGTTCTATCAATATTATTATTAATTACAAAGGCAGGTATGATAAAAAATATGCATAATATTTTCTAGGATATGTTCAATTATTAGTTCTGGGATCATCTCCTTACGTTAAGTAGTTATGAAGAATGTAATCGATGGCTCTTTACTTGAATTAAAAGAAGCTTTTATTTTGTTTTAATTTACGAGAAAATAGTAACTATCGCAACTAGCTTGTGGCCTACTTACAACACACCACAACAAAGCATAACAATAATTATAAGTAAATAACAAAACAAATAACTTATCCTAGATAAAACACTTAATAGAACTTAATAATAATAAAATAAAAATACCTCTAAAAATATGATTTAAATTATACCGCTACAAGAAAAAAATTATTGAAAATATGTTGTTTCTTTTGACAATTTTCTTCTGTATCTTCATAACTACCTTGTTTTGGTCCAAGACAATTATACATTTATGTATTACATATAGACTTTCCTAAACGATAACACAGTTATTGATAGGACTTTCTATCGGCGGTAGATCACCTACACTTATCTGGCTATACTTTGTACACATTATAACCCTTTCAAACTTATATTTGAAAGTAGTCCTACCGGACTTTAAGTTTCACATATTAAGAGTTATATAAACCTAAAAAAACAAAGGATGTCGTCACATATAGATTAGTCAATCAGTCAACCATACACAACTACAAATTATCCCTATCCTGTTGTGATTGGTCACAATTTTATCTAACTAATGATGTAAATAATATGTCAGAAATACTTTTAAATCATATAGTCAAATGTTACGACAAATCTTTTCCGGTTAAAACAAATAATAAGAAAAATAATGATATAATATATAGCAAGGAGATTAAAAACATGAAAAACACACTTATGTTGCATGACTTCTCTGCATTTGACATTAAATTCAAAGAAAATTACAATAAATTTAAGGAACATTATAGAGCCACATTGAAGTCAGAAACCATAAATCATAATACCAATCTTATAAGCAATGCAAAAAACAAACAAAAAATGGCTTGGTCTATCATAAATTCAAACAATAACAATAGTAATACCAACAATATCCCTGTAGGAGATTTAAACACATTTTTTGTTAGTATTGCTAATCAGTGGCAGATCTTGATTTTGTGAGGCCCCAGGCGCAACCTGATCTGGTGGCCCTCTATTAACCCTATTAAGAATGGGATAGTTCACTAAAATGAACAATGCAGAAAATCATAACGTTTTTAATTTTTTGAATCAACAAAAACAACGACATAAAAATAAGATAGGGAAATGAAAAAATATTAACAGGTACTAGAAAAAAAATCACATTTTCATTTAAAAGAACTCAGGTAAAAAAAAAACAGTAAAATTCTGCACCATATTTTTGGTAATTTAGTATTACTAATTAAACAAGTAGTGCTTGTTTATAGTGGAACTTTTCTTGCCTTCATTCTTGCAAACTTATCAATAATAACAATTCAATATTATTATCTAGAAACATGAGTGACAAATTGCTCACACGTAATTATTGACTTAATGAATTACATATAAAGAATTCTTAACCCGTTTAAGTACGGAGAATGATCGTTCACCGCTTGTATTGCACATAGGTATTGTCAAGAAGATTCTCAAAAGTTTTTACATTAGAAAATGTAGACTGCAGCCCATCAATTAGTAATTTATATATATCGATAGGATCAGATATGTTTAGCATATTTAATGAAATGGTGAACTTCATCTTTATAATATTTAATGTCGATTGCCTATCCACATTCAATAATGTCATCCCTACTAATTTTTTCATTGAAAAAAAAACTTGAAAATCATTCAAAATATCGCTGTAAACAGTGGATCTCCTGGCTATTTCAGATATGCGTACATCACATATCACATTATATATATTAACTATAAAATATTTCCTACCATCGAAAAGTGTGTTACTATTGGATGTTTTTTCAAACTGTAATTTTCTTTTCAAGTTTTGGTGATTTGGAACCAAACTGGCTATCTTTTTTGTTTAATTTACCATGTTTTTTTAGCTGGCATCAATGACTATTACCCAATATTCACTAAGAAAATAAGTTTTAGAAGATATTAAAATTTCAGATGAATACATTGTTGCAGTGTTTTTAGATTTCTGGCGTGCTTTTGAAACGATTGACAGAAAGATGCTTTTAGATGAATTAAAATATTATGGTATTGGGGGATCAGTTCTTGACTGATTCACAAGTTACTTGCACAATAGATCTCAACGTACAAAAATAAACAATGTCATATCTCCCTTGGAAATAAATGACACCGGTGTACCGCAAGGAAGTGTCTTGGGCCCAGGTTATTCATAATTTATTTAAATGATATGTTATTCTCTATCGTGTGACTTTGTGAATTTATCTGCAGATGATACACTTATTGCAATATGTCACAGTGATGCTGATGTAGCAATTGAAAGGATGAATGAAGAACTAGTAAAATTATCTGCATACCTTAATACTAACAAATTGAAATTAAATTTAAATAAAACTAAAGCCATGATTATCACTAAGCCATATAACCACTCTAAGATAAATATTGATAATATTAATTTATACTTTGAAAATTTAAAAATAGAAATAGTTACTGAAATAAAATATCTAGGCTTTATTATTGACAATAGTCCCTCACTGAAACATCATTTTATTTATATGCAGAAGAAAATATCAAAAAATTATTCTTTTTCTCTAGAGTGGCTAACTTTCTTTCAATAAATACTAATATTATAGCTTTTAAAACTATTATTCAGCCTCACTTTGACTATTGCTCAAGCATTCTATATTTTTTAGATAATAACAGTGTAGTTATTGTAGAGGAAAACGATAAATGAAAACGGTCACAGACGTAGTGGGGAATAGAGAGGGTAGTGGCTATGCATAACGCATAGCTGTTTGTATCACATCATGTTTTACGTCTTTTATGTCGCGTGCATTAGAATGAGAGAGAAGGTCAGGCTTGTGTTGTTTGCCAACTAGCACGAACGACATGTGAGATATGGTACTTCAGAGGCGGACTTAGTTTACTTTCATATACGGCGGAGTAAGGTGTACGGGTGTAAGTGCAATTAATACATTAATACATTAGTTTATATTTGTCTTTTTGCTGGTATGTAACTTATTTATTACAAAAATGAGTCGATCGAGTGATTGTGAGTGTGAAAGTGACAGTTATAGTGATTTCAGTGATAAAGAAAATAAAATTCCAAATGAGTTTCGAGGGAGAAACAAACGGCATTTAAGCAGTGACGGGAAACAAATTTGTTTAAATGTGTATAATACTCTTTTACAGCGACAAACTAATGACTTTAACTTGCGTGATTTAGATATATTAAGGGAAACAGAATCTTTAACCCACATTCCCTATTCCACATTGTACAAACTAGTGAAAACAGGTGTTACCGAAAGAAAGCAACGTTGCGACGCTGGTATATCAAAAATTTTAGATCCATCAATAGCAAAACTTTTAAAAAATGTAATTTATGATGCATATCAGAAAAATGAAATCCCGACTGTTGACGTGGTAGACAGAAAACTAAAGGAAATGGATTGTCCTTTGAAATATACGACAAGAACTTTAAGGAACTGGCTGAAAAAAATTGGATTTAAATTTAAAACAATTAATAAACGCGTGGCGATTATGGAAAGCAGACGAATAGTGGATTGGCGACATTCATATCTAGAGGAGATTAAAAAGTTCAGAAGGGAAAATAGAACAATTTATTACCTAGATGAAACTTGGTATGACACTCACGATACCGTAAAAAAAGGATGGACTGATGGAACTAAAAAATGTCTACCACAGTCATTGCCTCCAAATAAGGGGACTCGATTGGTTATATTACACTGTGGATCAGGTGATGGATGGGTAGATAATGCATTGAAACTATGCGGGAAAAACATGGAAGAGTGTAACGTGGATTATCACAAGAATATGGAGGGAGTAATTTTTGAAAAATGGTTTGAAAATACTCTAATTCCAAAATTAAAGCCAAATAGTGTTATTGTTCTTGACAATGCGAAGTTATTATTATTATTATTAGGCGTTACTCGAGTCCGAGTATAAAAATCTTACAGTCGATAGATTGTGTACAATAAAAAAACAAGTAAAAGGTGTAGTCTATTGTAATTCCCATTCATCTACGGTGCACACGACTATGGCTATAGAGGCCAATTCGGGAGAGCACATGTCGACCGCAGTCAGGACAAACATAGACCTGGTTAGGTCTTGGATTCGGCCTTCTTGCAGCAACATTTCCTTGATAGCTGGCCACAACCCCTCGCCATTCGGTTCTGTCCGCTGCAAATTGTTCCCATTGCTCGTCTGCAATATCGCAGGATTTTAGATTTTCATGGAGAACGTCTTTGAACCTCTTTCGTTGACCGCCACGCCTTCTTCTACCGCTTAGCAATTCACCATAAAGTGTACATTTAGGAAGGCGGTTATCATGCATATGATGAACGTGACCTGTCCATCTTAGGCGTGCTCTTGAAATAAGAAATTGGAAGGCTGTTTGCTCTCCTGAGTACTTCCACGTTTGATATGTGATGGAACCAACGGATTTTCATCATACTTCTGAGGTGCCTTTGCTGAAAACGTTCTAATTCTTTCACATGACGACGGTAAGTGACCCAGCTTTCACATCCATATAGCAGTGTTGGAATGACAACTGCTCTGTAGACAGCCATTTTCGTTGGCAAAGCAAGGTCGTGGTTGTCAAATACTCTCTCTCTAAGTCCCCAGAGTGCTCTAGATGCAACGTTAATTCTATTGCGAATCTCGCTGTCCATGTTTGCTTTGTCATTAACAACGTTGCCTAAGTAATTGAACTGATCCACCACTTCAAGAGAATTTCCGTTAAGTGTAATGTCTATTTGGTTCACTTGATGAGGAGTTGACATAATCTTTGTCTTTCCAATGTTGATTTTAAGTCCCAAGGAATCATAGCTCTGGGCATACACATCTAAAAGTTCTTGAAGCTCTTCCGGCGTAGAGGCTAAAAGTGCACAGTCATCCGCATACTGGAGATCACAAATGAATCGTGTGCGTGTCTTCGTGAAAGCTCTAAAGCGCCCTATGTTAAAGAGACCGCCATCAAAATGGTATCTGAGACCTATTCCTCTGACTGTCAGTTTGTTGTCAACAATAATTGTTAGAGCAGTGGTAAACAAATTAAAGAGTAGGGGTACCAGGACACATCCCTGCCTAACTCCAGTGAGGGTTTGGAAAGGTTCGGTTGCCTCATTATTATACACAACCTAGGCGTTGTTGTTTGTATGTAGACTGCGACATACTTCCACAAATTTTCTAGGGATACCTAAGCGGAACATAATTTTCCAGAGCACTTCCCTGTCCACCGAGTCAAACGCCTTGGTTAAATCAATGAAGGCCATGTGAATTTCTCCTTGATGTTCGAGTGCTTTTTCTTGAAGCTGTTTAAGTGTGAAGATTAAATCCGATGTGCCTCGGTTTGGTCTAAAGCCACTCTGTGTTTCAGGAAGTAACTTTTCCATAACAGGTGTTAGCCTATTTGCCATCGCTTTAGTGAGTATCTTCCCTCCAACAGCCAGGAGAGCTATACCCCTGTAATTTCCACAGTCCGCAGCGCTCCCTTTGTTTTTGAAGAGGTTGATTAAAAGTGTATCACGAAACTCCTGCGGAGCTTGACCACTTTCCCACACGACATCAAACAGTTTTTTGAGGTAGGGTATGAGCTCTGACGACACAGCTTTAAAGATCTCAGCTGGGAGTGAGTCGGCGCCGGGAGATTTGTTATTTTTTAGCTGCCCAATGGCGGTTAAGATCTCTTCCGTTGTTAGTGGTTTATCTAAGTCTTCGAAGGTGTCATATTGTGGGATAAGATTTATAATATCGTGATTCCTAATAAGAGTTCGACTAAATTGGAGTGGCAAATTTTTTTAACGGATCACGACCTATATTATATGGACAGTTATACTAAAGCAGAATTGTTGGAAGTCCTTCATACGAAAACATTTGAGAAGAATTATGTTATAGACAGTATAGCTGAAAGATTTGGCCACAAAGTTTTAAGATTACCACCATATTATTGTATTTTCAACCCAATAGAATTGATTTGGGGAAAATTGAAAAAAAATATCAGAAAAGGAAATACTTTTCCAAAATTCGACAAAAAAGTGATAGAGTTAATTAAAAATGAAGTGTCCAAAATTACCAAGGAAGATTGGGAAAAGAGAATTGCCAAAGTGATTAGAATTGAGGATGATTATTTGAAACTTTGTGAATTTAATAAAAATGGGGAAAATAAATTCATTATAAATTTAGAAGAGGATAGTTCATCATCTGAAAATGAAGAAGAGGGGGAGAACGCACAGGATTCTGAGGAAGAAGTGATTGTGATGACTTGTGATTGAAGAAGTGGTAGTGATATATATAAGTTTATTATTTGTGTCCGTTTTTGTGTTCAATGATAGTGATCGTGATATCAAGCTTATTATTTATGTCATTTTGTGTGTTCGTAAGTATTTTAATCTATTTTTATTTATTTAAAGAATTCAATTATATTTAATTTTATTTATTTGGAGAATACATATTTTATTTACGAAAATTTACTATTTCGAGTTTTGTTTCTGTTTTTAGAGGTTTATTGTTATTTTTTAATTTATTTTGAGAATACCTATATATTTTTTTACTGTTACTATTTTAAGTTTTTTTTTGTTTTTAGATGTTTATTGTTATTTTTTTAATTTATTTTGAGGATACCTATATATTTTTTTACTGTTACTATTTTAAATTTTTTTTGTTTTTAGAGGTTTAGTTTTATTTTTTTGTATAATTTTCTTTATCCTGTACTAATATTCTTTACCCATCCTATCATGGCAAGATATGCTCATACCTCCCCGTGGTTCTTGCTAGGTAGTAACAATTTACTCAAATATTAAGTGAACTAGGATACTGTAACTACTGTATAGTCAGTAGTGTAAATTGTTGCCAGCTAAACTGAGCCCACACAACAAAAGCCAACGCAATTTTCTTATGGAAAAGTGACTTCCGTTAAATTGGTTGAATTTTTGATATGTTGTGTATCCTATCTCTGTATCTCTTTGAATTTTATTGTGATCTGAGCACCTAGAAGTAAGAGAAAAGAATGTTATTTAAATCATGATGTTCTATGACACGATATTACATGCTATGACGTCATATGACGTGACGACGTTTAAGATTATATGATGTAATATTTCAATAAATAAACCATGACAGTTATGAGGTGTTTTCAAACCACTGTGAGACCCTAGAAGCAAAAAAAAGAGTACTGATTTAACCAAGACCCATACACCTCAAATAAACGATAATTCTTACTTTAGCAAGCTTTATCTCAAGACTGTGAAAGTTTGTCAATTTGTGCCAATTGAGACATTTGATCAGAGAGATGGGATACACAACATATCAAAATTTCAACCAATTTAACGCAAGTCACTTTTCCATAAGAAAATTGCGTGGTCCTTTAAAAGCGTAAACAGACATACGTACACAATATAGTTAAGTCCGGGCCTGCCTTCTTAGCGTCTCACCTCGCACCCCCCCTCTCAATTTCCTCTTTCCCGCACTATACTTTACAGAAGTTACAAAATAGGGGCATGCGAATTATATTAAAATGTAGTAGAGTAACATCAATTGTTAGAGGTGTTAAATTGGTTTAATGTCAGAACTCGTTTGAGATATTTTATGTTGATTTTTGTTTTCAAAATTATAAAAGGAGTACTTCCTTCATATTTTAATCAGTATTATGTAGTTATTAATAAAAACCAAAATAAAAAAGTCGGAAAATCATCAACATCAACGGCGACTACAAATTTTCCAAGACGACGAACGGTGAGGAATACAAAATAATAAAAACTTTATTTCTAAATATTCAAAGTTTAAGTAGTGAAATAGATGAAATTAAAATATATGCATGGGACTATAATTTAGACGTTATCTGTTTATGTGAAGTATGGATTAATGAAAACAGTGTGAAATATTGTAACCTTGAAAATTATATACTAGCGAATTATTACTGTAGAGTTTCAAAATTACATGGTGGTGTTATGATTCACTGTAAAAAGTTTAAAAACGAAAAAAATCGCCAATATTGACAAACTTTCAAAAGATCTCCATTGTGAAGTGACGGCAATAGAAATAAATAGTTTAGGTATTATAATAGTCTGTATATACAGGTCTCCTAATGGAGACTTCATGATTTTCTTTGAAATTTTTGACGAAATTTTAAGTAAATATAATAAGAAAATTTGTATTTATGGTGATTTTAACATCAACTTACTAGTAGACTTTACTAAGATTAAATCTAACTATAGTATGCTAGAATTCGTAATAAACGAAGCAACTAGAATTACTACAAGAAGTCAAAGCAGTTTGGATAACTGTATTACAAATTCCAGACTAGACTGTTTTGCTTCAGTTCAAGGATTGTATTTGTCGGATCATTATGGTATATTAAATAATATTTCATTGCAGAAATCACTACATAATGAAACAAGTATTACAAAATTTCGTCTGATCTCTGCCAACTCTGCGGAAAATTGTATTACTGCGCTAAATAGTCATGATTGAAATGTGTTAAATAACTTCACAGACATAAACGATATGTTCAATTATTTTCTTGACATACTGTTTTAATCAATATATGCCAATAAAATCTAAAACAATTTTAAGCAAAAATGTACAAAAAAAAATGGTATGATACTGAGCTCAGAAATACAAGACATAACATTAAATTTTTAACAGACCTAAACAAACAGTATCCCACAGATAATTTATCTCAAGAAATAAAACGAGCTAAAACTGAGTACAGAAAAAAAAATAATCAAAACAAAAAAGAACCAAACCAAACCAAATAAATCAAGAACAATTTGGAAAATTATCAATAATAACTCGACCATTGAGTCCGAAATTACACCAGACGAATTTAACATATTCTTTTCCAACGTTGCAAATCAAATCAGCAAAGATTTGCCTCAAAGTGAATTAAACCCAATCGAGATAACGAAAAACTTTATTCAAAGTAATAAAACTATTCTCCTACACCCAATAGAAATCAGCGAAGTTGAAGCAATTATAAATAAGTTATCAAATAGCACAGCCTCTGACATATACGGCATTAGTAATAAAATTATTAAATCAATAAGATGGGGAATAATGGAATCCATGACAATTATTATCAATAGGTGTTTTGAAGCAGGGGAATTCCGAAATAAACTGGGCTATGCAAAAATTTTACCCATATACAAAAAAGGCGACGAAAACGATGTCTCTAACCACTGCCCAATAGCTATAATATCTCCCATCTCGAAATTAATCGAAGTAACTTTTAATACCAGACTAACCAACTTCATTGAGAAAAACAATTATTTTATCAGTACACAATTTGGTTTCAGGAAAAATCACAATACAATACAGGCAATCATCGCGATGGTCACGCAAATCTCGGAGGCTTTTGAGAGGGGTGAAACCACAACAGTTGTGTTTTGCGATCTCTCCAAGGCCTTTGACTGTGTGTCACACCAAATTTTTAGTCGGAACAGTTAACTCACTTTGGGGTCAGAGGAAAAGCACTAGATTTCATAAAATCTAATTTAGCCAACAGACAACAAATCGTCGAATTCAACGGAAAAAAATCAGTTCCTCAACCGGTGACCATAGGAGTTCCACAAGGATTGGATATTAGGGCCTCTGCTATTCACTCTGTATGTAAATGATCTGTCATCATATCTGTCCGACATATATTCTCTGCAATATGCTGATGACACTAGCCTCATTTGTAGTGAGATTGATCTGAATAAACTTGACCAAATAGTACAATCAGCGCAAAATAAATCACAAAACTACTTCACGACTAATAAACTATGCTTCAACAAAAACAAAACTATCAGAATGAATTTCACCTTAAAAAATGTAAATCATGACGTTGCACACACAAAGATACATTTAGACAACAAATTAAATTGGAGAATAAATTAGCAAGCATAATATACTTACTTCTAAAACTAGCTGTTACGTATCACTGCACATCCGCCGTCTAGCATATATGGGTTTATTTCAATCTCAGCTATCTTATGGCATTATATTATGGGGTAATTCAACAGACTGGGACTCTATTTTAGATTACAAAAAGCAGCCCTTCGTGCAATAACAAAAAAATCAAGTAGAGAATCTTGCCGACCAATATTCATAGACTTGAATGTACTCACACTTTTAGCACTTTATATACAACACTGTTTGGAATATGTCAGAAAAAATCAATCAAACATAAAGTCACACATCAATGCATGATCATAATACGCGGTTTAAAGAGGATATTATAACACCCCAACACAAATTACAACTCACAGGAAAAAGTTTCTTGAATATGTCGGTGAAATTGTTTAATCAACTTCCATTAAAAATACGAAGCCTTCCATCTAACAGGTTTAAATTTGAATGTAAAAAACTACTTTTAAAATTACGGCCTTACACACTTCACGAATATTTTGAAACTCGTTTTATTGACTAAAAGCGATATGCTACTTTAAATTGAAACTTGTATGTGTAAACTCATATTCAGTTACTTGTCTAATTATTACTATGTTTGTTTGTGAAAATGTTTTGTTTTATTTATATTTAAGTGTATTATTTTGAGAAATGAACTATTTTACATTAATTTAGGATTTGTATGTTTTTCACTCCCTCTGTGACAATGCTAAAACCATGTAATTGTTATTTAAGTAAATAAAGTATTATTATTATTATTATTGCAAATGGTGTATTAATTTCTCCTATTTTTGACGTTGCTGTATCCTTAATGATGATATTTTAGCAATAAAGAATTATCTTATCTTATAAGAAGAAACATATCTTTAATATGTATATTAGGTTTAAATAATATTATAAATAAATATTATATCAATGTATTAAATGTATTTAAATTTTCATCTTCAATAAATATTATTAAATATTGTCCTATTCAATAAACTTCTTTCATTTGCATTATTTTAACGACGAGTTGAACTTTCTCTGAGTGACACTACCTGTTTTTTATTTGAAAACTGGATCAGTTCATTCCAATTTAATCCTAACTGAGTAAAGAGTGAGCAAATAAAACATGCATTTAATAAATAAGGTGATCCCTATCCAGTACAGAGCAGAATAGGTTATGTGATGTCAAAATTCAGTTCCGTATTTATTTTATTTGATATTGCAACGTGGAAATTAGGGATCCTTTTACTAATATTATTTACAAATGTTTCATACCAGTACGAGACATAGAAATATTTCAAATGGGTAAATTATTTTTAGGTATAACATCAGCATTCATAATATTAATTAAAAAATTTTTAGATAATGAGTATGTTAAAGCATTATTAGAACAATTCGCCAATGATAAGGAAGCAGAAAATGATTCTGAATTTGCTCTGTATACAACTATTCACAAATGGTAATGAAATTGAAAATGGCTCTGAAGTCATCCCAGAAGTGTGTACAGAAACAAAGAAGATCTGGGGATATGAAGAAATACTGCTAATCATTGCGGTAGTAGAGGCTCATTACAATGAATTGAACAATCCAAGGCTGTGGAAACATATATGGGAAAATGCGGCTAATGATATGATGTCATGGCTACAACATAACTCCTAGTATGTGTTCAATAAAATGGAAAAACCTTATACGTAATTATAAAAACTGAAACAAAACAGGCCGAGGACCACGCAGGTTTTTATTTTTGATTGTATGAATGAATTTTTAGGTACTAAACCTAACATTTCAAATCCTCATACAATAAATGTGTCTTCGGCAAATAATAAGAACTCTGAACTCGGCGAAGAAGTTAATAGGATTGAAGCTGGACCATCAACAGAAGGAACCTCCATTGACGTAGACAGTGGTGAATCAACACCTGAATGAAATGAGAAAGACTCAAAGACGAGTATAAAAAAAGACACAAAAAGAAGAATAAACCCTAGAAATGAATATTATAAGGTGAAAATAACTTTTTTTAAGACAAAAAAAAATGGAAATTAAGTTCTCAAATACTTTATTAAAATGCAGTATTAAAATAAATTTACTTTGTTATTAAGAATAAGTATATTAATTATTTCTATTTTATATTAATATTAGTTATACACAAATAAAACATGAATTCTAAAATACTTTTTATAAACCCTGTTGTATTAAAATACTTTTTGATTTTAAGAATAAGTACATTATTTCCGTTGCTATTATTCCTAAACTAACTAAATTAACATTAAGTAGTAACTCTTACTAGCTAATAAAAATTATACATTATTATACATTATACAAAAAAAATTTGACGAACTTACAAATTGTTACCAAACATATCCATCATAATTATTTCTCTTCTCTCGAAATCAGTAGGTTCTATGATTGTTTCATAGTTTAGAGATGTATATTCTTCTCGCATATCTCCATCTTTTATATTCATGTCTATGTCTAGGTCCACGTCATCTAGTGTTACACAAATATTGTGTAAAACGCAGGTAGCAATAACGGCTTCAATACGAAATTAATATTAATATTATCAAACTGTTTCAGCCTTCTAAAACGTCCCTTTAAAAGTGCATACGTATTCTCAATAACAATGCGTCTATAATTAAATATTTTTTGTTGTTCAGTCGGATGACCATTATCTTTAAATGGTACTACAAGCCAGCTATAATTGGGATAGACACTATCACCCAACAAAAATTTATCATTCATCTGAGATGCATTTTTATACAGCTGCAATTGTTTTAAAACTCGAGTGTCATGCAAAGAGCCTGCTTCACCAGAAATTACATCGATAAGCTTTTTGTTTTCATCTGCGACAGCTTGCAAATTTATACTATGCCACCCTTTACGATTGCAGTAAGCATTTTGATCTTCTTTTGGTTTTCTGATACGAATGTGTGTTCCATCAACGGCTCCTATAATATCATTAATGCCTTGCCTCTTCTTAAAACTTTTTGCAATTTTATTTCCTTCTTCTTCAGTTGGCCACTTTATGTAGGTGCTACTCATATTAACAAAATACCTTACAATTTTACGAATGCATATCATTATTATTAGCCGTTACTCGAGTCCGAGTATAAAAATGTTACAGTCGATAGATTGTGTACAATAAAAAACAAGTAAAAGGTGTAGTCTATTGTAATTCCCATTCATCTACGGTGCACACGACTATGGCTATAGAGGCCAATTCGGGAGAGCACATGTCGACCGCAGTCAGGACAAACATAGACCTGGTTAGGTCTTGGATTCGGCCTTCTTGCAGCAACATTTCCTTGATAGCTGGCCACAACTCCTCGCCATTCGGTTCTGTCCGCTGCAAGTTGTTCCCATTGCTCGTCTGCAATACCACAGGATTTTAGATTTTCATGGAGAGCGTCTTTGAACCTCTTTCGTTGACAGCCACGCCTTCTTCTACCGCTTAGCAATTCACCATAAAGTGTACATTTAGGAAGGCGGTTATCATGCATACGATGAACGTGACCTGCCAATCTTAGGCGTGCTCTTGAAATAAGCACCTCAATTGGAAGGCTGTTTGCTCTCCTGAGTACTTCCACGTTTGATATGTGATGGACCATCATACTTCTGAGGTGTCTTTGCTGAAAACGTTCTAATTCTTTTACATGACGACGGTAAGTGACCCAGCTTTCACATCCATATAGCAGTGTTGGAATGACAACTGCTCTGTAGACAGCCATTTTCGTTGACAAAGCAAGGTCATGGTTGTCAAATACTCTCTCTCTAAGTCCCCAGAGTGCTCTAGATGCAGCGTTAATTCTATTGCGAAACTCTCTGTCCATGTTTGCTTTGACATTAACAACGTTGCCTAAGTTGCATATCATTACTGTGCTTATACAAACATCAAAGTGGTCAGAAATTTGACGATAAGTTTCTATGTTTGCCAAGTACCACAACGTCATTAGCAAGCTTTTTCAGGAGTTACGTTTTCCCTATCTGCTTTGTAAGAAGGCATCACATTAGATGTACCAATATTTTGCAAAATGTACTCCGTGTTAGTTGGCACAACTCTAAAATGCCACTGCTGCTAATCAAATTTTGGCACAACCCTTTCTACAAAACCACTTGTACTGTTACCGTGCTGTGGTCCTTCCCCGCTTGACGAGATCTCAAAAGAAGAAAAAGAACTTGAGGAACTACTGTCATTATCATCAATTAAAGCTCTCTGAAATAAAAGAATAAAAAACATTGAATAAGAAAAAAACTGTACAAACTCACCATTATTTCAGTCTCAGTATCATTTGATGAACTCGACTCGACTCCATCCATCTTCCAATACAGATTATTTTTTAGAGGTTATACAGTTACAGTTCAAAATAACAACAAAAATGGCTGGGAAATGATTGACTGTGTCAAATAAAACACTTCAATTACCTGATTTAAATGATTTGTTTCAATCTGAACTGATCCGAGTTTGCAAATAAAAAACATAGCTACTTTTACAGTAAAAATAATCTGGCTAAAAATCGATTTAAACACTTAACGTTTTGTTAAATAATGCCACATACTTGGTTTCATATTTAGTTTCATATTAGCAGTTTGATTATTGGCATTTCACTTGACCGAATGAATAAAAGACATACGTATAGATAAAATACATTTTGACTTGTTATGTTCTTTTGTTGTTGCAATATTGCATTCCATCCTTATTATTTGGGCATAATAAGGGCTAGTCACAATCTTGTAATGACTTTATAGTGTAAAGAAATCTTTGAATTCACAGGACCAAAGGCATGGTGTAGTATATTAGGTGGTCCAACACACGGCACTTGCCATGTTGATCGACGGCTTCATAAGTGCTTGGTTTCTATTTAATTCTGTAGATGGCGCCCGGAATATACCCCTGCGATTACCTAGGCATAAATCATGGCATAGATAGATGGATTTCCTTTGATGCATGTAGTGTTGTTTATATACACAACTAAACGGCAAAACTAAGGCAAAAAGAATGAACTAAAAGGCTCTTTAAATATAAATAAAACAAATCTACAGAGCATAACTACATAGAACCTGTAAAACTGTATTTCTAATATTTCTGTGCGTAAGTAACGACGAGACTTTATTTGTCCTGCCATTGCATTACACACAACTAAACATTTACGAAGCCATTCGTACGGGTCTTGTCTCATCACCTAATATATTACACCATGACCTAAGGGCCCTCTATAAAGGTCGTATACAATTAAGTCATATAACAGTTGTATGAAAAATCATAACAACCCTTTCCTAACTGTCCAGATTTGGTCATAAGTTTTAACAGGATCGTCACATTTTTATAAGACTCAAAATGTTACTTGGTGCATCATATTTCTTGCTGATATAAAATAATGAAAAAACTTACTTTTATTATATGGGTATATAATCAGAGGCATACGTAGTACCTCTAGACTGATAGTGCTCCGGAAACTCATATTCCGACGATGCTTTCTTATGGATGACAACTTTAAAGCCACTTTTTGCTAAACCGTAGAAACAACCGGGTTTCAGAATTGTGCTCGAAAACCTCCATCCTAAGTGGTTATTGCAACTTTTACACTGCATGATTGTCCACGAATACCTAAAATGTATTTATGTGATTAATTTTAATAAGAGTTTTAAGTCTGTATTTGTATATACCCAGGGAACCACGAAAACTGTTTCGAAGGGTTGCCAACTAACTGGAAGTTTTGTGCGAACATTACAGTTACAGTTTCATAGACGTGTCCTCCTAAAAGTGAGGAATTAGTTGAAAAATCAGAATGAAACCAAAAAAATATTGCTCACCAGGGTTTACGTAATTGCTTTGTATGCCATCTTTCGACATTGCAAATACTTTACTAGGATCTGTGATTTCTGTGCCGCAGCTGTCGCAGCACATTTTCCTCTCCTAAAAATAAAACATCGTATTAATCAAATTCGAAAAGCATATAGAATTGTGAAAGGGAGGAGAGAGAGTTGTGGGTCTCGAACCCACAAAGAATGATTCCAGTTTCAACTTGCTATTTGGTTCTTTTGCACTACTACAAGTACGTTTCCAAAAGAGTCTTGTTTTTAAAAATCGAAGTGTATGAATCTCAAATTTCTTATCAAATTGAGAAAAATCCCTAAGGGGCAGTTTTCATCTGCTAACGGAAGTTTATTTATAAAACCAACCTTTCATAAACTCATTAAGTAGTAACAATCAGTGTTCATAGCAATCCTTGAAAATAAAATTTTCTGAATTTTTCACGATTTTCATGACTGTTTCAAGTTGTTCCCAGTTTTGATAAAGAGACACTTGCAGTTGCAATGTACAAAGCTAGATGTCTTCTTCAGTTTGCAAAATTGAGTTAAATTCGTGATAAATCTGATTTTGGCTGTTTTATGAATTGTGTACTAAGGAGGTCCGCCATATTGCCAAAATACTGGGTGTAGAATTACGCTCCTTAGAAGGCATTAATTTAAAAATAATGAACAGAGATCTGTCTATAATTATGTTTTGTATTTCGCAAAGCCAGTGAAATTGTTATAAAACCGTTGATAAAGAAAAAAAATCATATTGTGATTTACCGAGAAAAATATGAAGTTTGCGAAATTCTTTGGTTGAGTACCAAAACTTTTTCTAAATACAACATTCTAAAATACTCAATACGCAAATCTATACCCCGATGTTTTGGAGTTTGTACTCTGGGATGTAGCGGCATCGGCGGCCTGATTTTTTAACTAAAACAATTTGACAACACTGTTTACACCTAAATTTGTAAATTGATAAAATCTATTTGTGTCTGGAAAGCTGGCGCTCGAAAGACATAGACAGCAGCTCTCAGCCGAGAAATATGGAGGGAAAAAATTTTAAATAATTTTATTTTTCAGCTCTGAGTGCCCGTCGTGTTTCAGTTTATTCAAGAGTTGTTTAGTTTACATGTGCTCTGTGGTTTATATTCATGTTCCTAACAAGTGTATAACTTGGTGTAATGTGAAAAAACATGTATTTTCATTAATTGTACTTTTTAAAAATTTTTGTGATAGGAGTGATAGGACACTCGACTTTGCGTTTGGAGCCGTTACGGAATATTAGTAGAAGAGGTATTTTATTTTTAATCTGTAATTTGTAATGTGTATCCTGTGTATTCCTCCTTCTAGTTCTTTTCATTTAATAATTCTCTCTTCTTTGCTCAGTAGGATCCTTCAGACTGAACGAGATGAAATTTTGTGGGAAGAAAAGATGTTGCCGTTATTAAAAAAGTTTTATTTCACCTGTTTGTTACCTACCAGAAATAATAGATCCGCAGCACCCTAAAGGCTACCCAATTAGAGACCCCGATAGGACATGAGTATTATTTATTTATTTATTTTGGAAATGCCTTCATTTAAAATAATGTTGATTTTATTTACTTATGGAAGTGTAGAAATATTTTCATTTTATTTTGAGAAAATCATATTTATTTTTGTTCTATTATTTAGAGCTAATTGTTTTTGTTAAGTTTATGTATTTATTTATTATTCACTTATTTTGTAAGGTTTTTGCTTTGAATCTTCGTTTTCCTCAAAAAAATTGAATGGGGTGCGATTACGACTGGCAACCCCGTTTCTACATGAGGCCTTACTAATAAAGCGATAAGGTTCAATTCAATAAATGATTATTCATCTGTATTTTATTTGCTTAAAAACTCCTCTTTAGTTAGTTTAATTCCAAAACTTGTGTTTTTATATGTTCTTTAAATTTGCATAGAAAATAAAGAAGAAAATATTATTGTTGGCTATTTAAAAAAAAAACCATTATGAAAGAAAACCAAGACTTTACTAACAAAAATTCTTTACTTTGCTGCTGGTTTTGTGAACAAAATTTTGCTTCACATCCTCGGGCAACAAGAATTTTTCCATAAATTTGAGAAGGTTTGTAAAGGAAAACATCGTGCATTGTATAACAACAGTCAGTAGAATTAGAAATTTGTAGTCTACTTAAGTAAAATATACTTAACGAAGGACTATAAAATACTTTTAAATGTTTTTGAGGCAAACACATTCTTAACAGATCTCCTGTTGTGTTCATCGTTTGTCCTCGTGTAAAAAACATTTTAAATTAGTTTATAATCCTTTATTTTACATAAGTAGCGAATTTGATACACAAGTAAAGAACCATTGGACAAACAATATTCGATAATCAAAGTAATCTACATCTTCTGGGTACGTTACTTTTGCGAAATTTCTTATTTTAGTGCTTAGTAATATTTTATTAAATGAATCACTATATTTTTTTCGTTAAACAATAAAACGAATGAGTCCCAACAACTCCAGAAATGTTATGTTATAAAAATAATAACTCTAAAACAAAGCACTATATCTTTAACAACACTTGCAAATTTAAAAAAAGGCCGTAGGACACCTATAGGTAGAAAAATACTGCAAATATTACTCAAAACACTTTACAGGATAGGTTATGTTTTGTTTGTTCTACACACAGAGATATCTCTGTGGTCCTACAAGCTGAAAAATAACCTAATGATAACATTCATTTCACCTGAAAAATACGATAAAAACTTTAACACAAAATTTTTCATTTAAATAATTACTTTATTTATAATTCAAAAATCAAACAAACTAAAACAAATAAAAATATTGACAATAATAATATTGGAGAAGGCAATGTTGCTGGCTATATTTTGACGAAATAAAGTAAAGGTACGTGTGTACGACATTCCATGTTAGTTGCATGACATTCTCTGGCTGAAATCTGAAAGCAAAGTACTCTGGTTACGTATTTCTGTGATAATGTAAATGTAACTAGAGGATATCTATGACGCGCGAGGAGTATTGGTGGCTTCACTAGGTTCGATCAGCTGATCCTTATCCCTCTTAAAATGATATTACGTGGAAAAGTACAGGGACTCAAAAAAGTGAGTTTTAATAAATGCCTGTATGTGTGTATGTATGTCTCAACACGATAGCGTCGAAACTATTGAATGAATTTGGATAAAACTTTGCTTCAGAGTTTCTTCAGTGCTCCAGAAGATCTGAAAAGGTTTTGGTTGAGATTGGATATTGGATACGTTTAGTGCCGTTTTGACACAACAATTTGTTTATTATAAAATTACTTATAATTTGCAATCGAACCATTGAAATGCAGTTAAAAGTCCGATTTCAACGATATATCATATTTAAGAGAGTGAGGGAGATTCGGTATGAAAATTTTAGACTAAAATTACTTGACAAAAAAAAAAACTTTAGAAATGTTTGCAAAACCTTGTAGGCTGGTACCGGTGTTGCATCTGATGCATAAATAATTTGGATTACTTTTAGTTTTGAAATAAATTATTTTATTTTATTAATTATGTTGAGATACCTATTTCTAATACAGGCATGTTTCTCGTAAACTAGTGTTTTTTCTATTGTGTTTTATTAGGTACTTCCTATGATAATTAATTATGACAAACAAATTGTTTTTTTATACTTATGTTTTTCTTTAAATAAATGAAACAAGTAACAGGTATATACATATTATATGAGGTAGTGTTTCACGGTATTTTGCTTTACTTATTCAATCTCTCTAAACTTTGTCTTTTCTAATAACTTCTTATTAGCTATTCTTTTCTATCCATTTTCTTTCATTTCTTTTATTTTAGATGAATCTTAGTATTGCACATATTAATGTGAGATCGCTGGTAGCAAACTTCAATGAATTTCGGGATCAAATAAGCAGGTATAATTATGATATAATAGGGGTGACGGAAACATGGATGTCTACAGTTATTTACAGTGACATGGTAAAAAGTGACCGGTACAGTTTTATCAGGAAAGATCGTCTAACGCGAGGCGGGGGAGTTGGTATGTATATAAAAAATAAAATACAATGTTTTAATAAGCGATTGTCAAGAATACATTGAGCATATTTGGTTGAAAATAAAATATAACCAACAGGAACTTGCTGTTGGTGTTGTGTACCGACCTCCTAATACTAATATAAAATTATTTTTTTACAATTTTGAGGATAAGGTAATAGATATTTATGCAAATTTTAACAATGTAATATGTTGTGGTGATTTTAATATTAATATGTTAAATATAAATTCTAATGTGTGTTCGCAATTTAACTCGATCTTGGATACATTTAACCTTAAACAAGTAATTAACGAGCCAACACATATCACGAATACAACTGCATCCATAATAGACTTAATTTTGGTAAATTTTGAAAATTAAACTTGTGTAACTGGAGTTATGGATATTCAAATATCAGATCATCTACTTACTTATTGTAAAATCAGTCAGAGCTTAACGAAAGTGAATTCCAAAAAAATTTGTTACAGGCCTCTAAGAAATATAAATTTTAATAATTTTCAAAGAGATCTAGAATCTTTGCCTTGGAATCTAATATATATCGTAGACAATATTGATAAAAAAATTTCATTTTTTAACAACAATATTATTGAGCTGTTTGATTTTCACGCCCCTATTAAAACTTTTACTATTAAAAAGGATAGCTATGCACCTTGGATAACTGAAAATGCAGAAATTAAGGGACAAAGCATTAAAAGAATATCAACAAACAGGTACACCTGAACATCGGACATACTATAAACAATTGAGAAACTTGACAAACTCTACCATAAAAACGGAAAAAAAAGGTTTACTTGAGATTTAAACTGCAAAATTCCAATATTAAAGACAAGTGGAAAGAACTAAAAAAACTGAATATTGCAAAAAATAAAAACCTCAATATACCGGACAACTTAAAAGATGCTGATGCAATCAACAATTTCTTTATTAATTCTGCCGTTCACAATTCCTTGCCCGATGACAACTTAATAAACTTTTATTTGAACAATGTTAAGCAGGGTGTGCCTAGTTTATTTTCTTTCGAACTAACTAATGAATTTACCGTGGCTAACATAATAAAGAATATAAAGTCAACAGCATTCGGTTTAGATATGTTAAATATAACTCTTATCCAACTTTGCTGTCCTTTTATAATCCCATTTATCACACACATCATCAATGAATGCATAAAAACTGAATATTTTCCCGTGGAATGGAAACAAGCTAAAGTCATACCTCTACCGAAGGTCAGCAATCCGACTGTTTTTAGTGATCTAAGATCCATAAGTATCTTACCTGTTTTGTAAAAAGTATTTGAAAAAGTTATGGAATTACATATAAGAGTACACTTAAACGCCAATAACATATTACCAACTAAACAATCCGGGTTTAGACAGGGTTATAGTTGCGCTACAGCTCTCTTGGATATAACAGATGACATTATTAAAGCCAGCGACGAAAATAAGATTAGTATTTTAATTTTATTAGACTATTCCAAGGCATTCGATATGATAAATCATACTATATTAATATCTATGTTGCATTTCCTTGAATTTTAATACAGTGCTTGCACACTGTTATCCTCTTTTCTAACGGATAGGTTTCAGCAAGTTCCCTGAGTGGACATGGGTGCTTCATGGAATACTTAAATGATATTGGTAAGATTGATAGCCGAGAATGTATATATTGTGGGGAGGCCGACAACGCGGAACACACCGTGTTCATATGCAACAGGGGGAGGGAAGAGAGGCAGCGCGGTGGGGCGCCGTTGCTGTCCCCGGACGACATGATAGAGAGAATGCTGGAAACAGAGGAGAACTGGAGAAAGGCAGAGGAGGCGATAACTTGCATTATCAAAAAGAAGGAAGAGGATGAAATAGAGATGGGGCTGACCCCATGGAGGAAGTCATAACAACTCAAATGACCAGCTGGTTTGAAGATAAGCGAAAGCAGTTCCAAACTAGTCGGAAACACTAAAGAGCCGGAGGGGTTTTAGCCGGTTGAAGTCCGGCACTACCTGTAGCGCTAGATAGTGCCTAGTCTAGTGGCTCAGGTGCTCATGATGAGTTTCCCCCTAAAAAAAAAAAAAAAAAGTTTCAGCAAGTTCACTTTGACAACAGCACATCAGAACCACGTAATGTTTTAGCAGGTGTTCCTCAAGAGAGTATCATAGGTCCACTTTTGTACACAGTTTATACGTCAACTTTCTGTGAATCATTAAAATTTTGTAAATTTCACTTTTACGCCGATGATACACAATTATATTGTTCCTTCAATTTGAGCGACTTAGAGGAATCCAACCAACTGATCAACAAGGATTTAGATGCCGTTTTTACCGTTTCTGTTAACCATTTGTTGAAAATTAATCCTAGTAAATCCTATGCCGTACTATTTTGTACTGAAAATATAAGAAATACTATTTACAATGATCTTAGTTTGCGTATTGGAAATGATATAATACCGTTTAAAAATTATTCTAAAAGTTTGGGTCTTATTGATAGTAAACTTCGATTTAAAGAACAAGTTACAAGCAAATTGCAGAAAGGATATTTATCTTTAAAAATGATATATACACAGCGCCACTTTCTAGACCATGATATTAAAAAAAATTATGCGACTCTCTTGTATTATCCCAATTCAATCACTGTGATAGTGTTTACGGACCCTGTTTAGACGCCACTGACGTTCAACGCATACAGAAACTTCAAAACTCCTGTTTACGTCTTATTTATGGAATTAGAAGGCGCCACCGAATATCTCATAAATTCCAAGATATTAAATGGTTAAGTATGTATAATCGGCGGCAACTTCACATGACTTGCTTATTTTTCAAAATTTTAAAATTGAAATCACCACCTTATTTACATGATAAATTAAAATTTAGAACTGATGTGCACAATATAAATATTCGCAGAAAAGATATACTTACCATTCCTCACACCGCAAAGAAATTTTTAAACGGTCTTTTTCATATAACGCTGCAAAATGTATTAACAAAATTGATGACTTGGATCTTAACTTATCATATAATTCGGTCAAAATTAAACTTAAGAAGCATTTATTGCAAAACCAGCGATCACATTAATTCTTCAACGTTTTCATATTTTCTTCCTTCTGCTTTTTCTCTGTCTTTTTTTTCTTTCTTCATTCCTATTTCTCCATCTTTATAAATTATATTTTATAATTTACCGAGTATTGGTGGAAGAGCAGAATCTGTTATTTCAGGATTCTGAACTTTTACCGTAGATTTATCACTATTAAATTTTATTTTGTTAAAGATTTTGTACGTACATATTGATAAATAATAAATGAGTTATTATTATTATTATTATAAATAAGATGGCCTTGACTGGCATTTTGACGTATTTCGACAGGAAAATACTGAGATAATCAGAAAAGAGGTGGACAAACTAATTCCAACAAATAGGAAGGCAACTATGTGGAAACAAAGTTTAGAATCATACAAAATTGAAGGAGGAACCTTTGTCATATTCCTGGCTGCAATTTTAGAGGATGGGGGTTTAATATGAAGAAAACAAACTTCGAAGATTATAAAGAATCTGTTGTGAAGGTGATGAAAATTGTTGATTATTTCAAATAGTTATATTTCATTAAAATATTTTATTAGATGGGGAGGTTAGAATTCACAAATGTAATATTATTTTAGGTTATGTGGAATTCATCTGCAAAACAACTTCAAGAAATGTGCTTCATCAAGTATCAGCTCAAATTTAATCCTTTCTCAGACTTTGAGTTTGCTGCAAGAGCTGCGCATGATGGGAAAGGCCGTCAATTACAAAGAGATCCCACAAAAAGAAAAACTAGTGCGGCTGCTCTTACTAATGGAGAGTATAACAGAATTTTAAAAATATGGGATGAAAATAAATCTGCTGGTTTGCAGCGAAAGTTTTTTCATGTAATATCACACAAACTCGCTCAGAGGGGCGGTGAAGGGACAATGGCTGAAGTGGAACATTTTCGTAAAGAAATAGATCATAAGGGAGAGTTCACAGGAAGAATTGGAGATGTGTTTACTAAAACAACCCAAGGCGGATCAAGAAAACTAGCCGATAGCAGGTGAATGCCCTCTAGGACTATCTGAAAAATTTATGGAAAAATGTGGAGATCTAATAGTGGATAGATTGTTTTTGACCCCCAATCCAAACTAGAATGAAATCGATGTTAAGAAAATCAGAGTAACAAATCATTCTGCGAGAGCCACAGCAGTGTCAAATTTGGCAAAAAATGGTGTTCAGGAACAACAAATCATTAAGATTACTGGTCACAGCAATTCCCATTCAATAAAGCCACACCCTCAGATGGATATGGATCACCACCAAAATATAATTTATGCCATGAGGGGTGAAAAATCTTTGGGAAACAGTCAAAGCTTCGGTCAAAGCCATAAGCAAAACAAATTCACAGAAGATGAACAACCACAAGAATCAACAATACATCTGAATAATGTTTATAACAATTGTGTGTTTAATATTTCTGATAATTATAACAGTTGAAGTAATACTACTTATTAAGTAAAAAACTTTAATTATTAATTTACGTTCATTTACTTTCCCCGCGTTCTAGAAACTTTAGTTATTAATTTATGTTTATTATTCAGACTGAAAAGACTGACATACTGACAGACACACAATGGTATGTCAGTTCGGATATATTTATTATTGTCCGACTTTAAAACGTACATTTTTTATTATAATCCGAATTTGAATTTTTTCAAGGCGCCAATACCTCCAATATTCAAATTCAATTTTAAACCAGCAAGACATTTCCGTCGTCGACTTAGTCATAATCAATTTTTTTTCAATAATATTTGATGCGTATTGAAAATGTTTAAATTATGTGACTGTGCACCAATGGATTGTCACAAACTTTAAAGATAGGTGTAACAGTATCAAATACTTTCTGTACCTACTTTGGTGACTTTATTATAGGTACATTATCACCTTACTAATTTTCAGTTTGATACTTTGCGAATCTGTAATGTTTAAGGTAATTAGAATTTTTTTGAATTGGAACACGCGATTTAGCGCCTTTTCAGCTTCAAAGATCTACCGGGTGAGGAGGTTCCAGCCGCTTCCAGTAGTTGCCGATTTTTTTCTAATTCTAATGCTGTCTTCCATTATTGAAATAGAAAAAAGTTACTAAATAATAGTAGAGTACATTAAATAAACAATTAGTTTTTACCACTTTTAGATTTCAAATGTTTTATTTCTAAGAATTTGATCTCTCAAGTCATGAAAAGCAAGACATAATTTCTTGTTTATACATGTATTTTACATGTATTGGTTTGCTTAATAAAGTCAATTATTATTATTATTATTATTATTATTATTATTAATCTAATACAATTGGCACCAGCGGACAAATTAACATTTTGACTTAAAATTTGAACTGGATGTTTTTAAATGTTCATATTTTCATTACTGTAAGTCAAAACTGTTAAAATGCTACTAAAAGTTAAAAAGGTTATTGTTACAAAAACGATGTGCGTAACATTGTGCATGTCTTTTTATGAGATGTACAGAGTTAAGAAAAAAATTCGCCTTCTCCTCCCCCAGGTTTAATTTCTTGTTATGTCGTGGAAATTAGTAGTTTTATATTTCGAACATTAAAAATATTCACATTCTCTTCTTGACTTTTACAAAAATTACTAAAATTCTCTTGAGTATTCAAAAAATTGTTCATACAAGAATTAATAATTACAGCAATATATGGGTTGGGTATTTTGATCAATAAATATATTTGCACACATCAAGAAAAATGTGAGTATTCATGGGCTTAAATTAAATGTATGAATGTACATCAAAAATACCCTGCGAATCCAGAGATAAAAATCTATTGCTTACCAGTTTTAAATACTTATATTCTAGTCTTAGCCTCTCTAAAGCAGAATTCAACTTCAAAATGTGTAACCTTTCTTCGTGACTTAATTGGTAGTTTTGAACAAACCAATAACTCAGCTTAATTGGATCCTTTGGGATGTACTCTAAAAAAATATACGTACTGTTTTCAATAAACAACATACTGATTTTAAAAAATATATAGAAGTTATTAAAATTTAGAACAGTGCAATGTTGAGTTTCCCCCAAAAGAACAAAAAATACGTAGTAGAATGAAAAACGCTAATTTTTTAAAAAATTTCGTTTAATTTTTTTGTGTATCTGAACATTTTTAAATTCAGGAATAGTACGATGGATATATTAAATGTAGATAGAACAGCCTAGAGCAAAACACTTTATTTTATGGCTATACAGAGTGGTTTTGTTGTTTTTAATAATATATTTTACATGCAAACTTAAGAAACATACATCTGTATATAAGTTATATAAAGCCATTAACTTCTTAAATATTATAACTGTATAATTTACAAATGTATAGATTATAAAAAAAAATCTTTGTGATTCTATCCAATGAGCCAATGCATCCGTCACAGATGTTTCCTCATACAACAATCCATGCCTTAAATGGTAGGTACTTCTGGTAGTCTCTGAGAATGCTGAACCTAAAATAAAATATTATATTCATCCTTAATCCACTTTAATAATGTTCTAATGTTGAAAACAGTAATTTGTGATTAGACATTACAGATATAAGAAGTATACTTTGATTAATAAACTTTAAATTTCATATAGATCTACACTTACTTTACCAACAATGAGACATTGCTCACTAATTCTTTTGCACACAGAGATTCTATCCATTTACAGGCATCAAAACTTGTACATGCTCTAATTTCATCATTGGTTATAAGGCCCGTTCGAAATAACAAATAATCCATCATTACACTTTTGACGCTCTTTTCCTCGTATAGTGCGAGAACTAAGGCTGTCACTTTGACACTCGAGCTTTATTTGCTACTCGGGCGCCAGTTCAAGTCTAAAGTGGTTGAACAACACTACCCAAAAGTCGATGAGCGAGACTAAGCAGCTCAGCGAAGACACAGTTAATTCCAGTGGGTCAATAAGGGAACTTAGACTTTCACAGACACAACAGTAAAACGCAGAAGTTCAATAATATTTGTGTATGTTACTGTAATCCTATGGTTTCAATCCTAAACAGAACAGAAAGTAAAATTAACACAAATTTATTTACATAAAATTTAGTCAGCAGAGGGAGAGTAGCAAGCAATATAATAATATTAGCGGCAAAAGCATATAAGCGGTAAAGTTAGCGAGTTTATATATATAAAAATGACTATTAAGCAGACAGTGTACGGTACCAGAAAATGCGAAGCAAACAGAATTATTTACAGTGTTACGAACAAACAGGTTATAAAACAGACCAGAAACTTGGCTAGTGTTCTACGATGTTATCAGTACGTAGAAATAAATATCGACGAGCGAATATTTTGTCACAAGGTTTTAATCCGGGACTCAAGAAAATATTAAGGACGCTAAATTGACAGTAACGTGACTAGGCATAGATAAAGGTGGACAGAAAAGAAAGAACCTGCTGTCGCCGCAGGGCCAGAGTCAGGTTAAGAAAAGAAAGAAGGAACCTGCTGTCGCCGCAGGGCCAGAGTCAGGTTAAGAGAAGAAAGAAAGAACCTGCTGTCGCCGCAGGGCCAGAGTCAGGTTAAGAAAAGAAAGAAAGAACTTGCTGTCGCTGCAGGGCCAAAGTCAGGTTCAGAAAAAAAAGAAACTCACAGAAATGAATAGTTTAAAGTAAAATATTCGAAAAATATCAATCAGAAAATAAACAGAATAAAAGAAAATATTCATAAGTATACAAAAATTTACTAACAGTTAATCCCGGAATAAGAATTTCATTGACAGTAAAATATAATTACACTAGCCAAGTATTTTAAAAAGGTCTTACTCTTTCCAACTTCGGTGGGCACTGGTATACTGGTAATCGGCTGCTTTCTTCAAGTTGTGGGATAACTAATGAATAAAATACCTGGTGCTGTTTAATTTATAGCCGTTCCCTACCAGGAGATCGCGAGGGTCCCCTCTATTTCAGACTCCCACATGAATCAATATATTGACTACAAGATAGCGAAGACGGCTGCTTTGAATTATTTAACGGCCGGTGAATTGTTATTACGAGCGTCGGTTTGTATAAACAAAGTATTCTGAATTTTGTAATGTATAAAATCGGCTTCAGACAACTATTCTAACCAACTGCGAAAAAGAAACGGATTTAATCGGCCATAGATAACTAATTATTGAATTACTTACTTTAAAGTATGCACAATAATTCCTAATGTACAAATAGTCTGACTTTAAATAAATATTCCGGTGCTCAAATAGTAAATATTGCTTGCTAATATACTATCGTGCGCTTAAGGCGGTACAATATAGATTTTACATTACGGAAAATATTATACAGAATACAAATAAATATAAATCTCATGAGGATTTCCGTAATGAAAAATGCTTCGTTACAAAATCTTTGGGATATCATCTAACGATGCAGTTAAATCTACTTTTAAACTATATGGATCAAAACCATTAATATACAATAACTGAGAAATATAATTTGGTGATCCCTAAAATGAAGTGTATGGATCAAATTTCAGCAAATCTAACAATCCTAATTGCTAGAATTAACTCACCATTTCGAAAATAAATAATTTTTGACAGTATACAAATAACACATCGGTTAAGAAACACCAATAAAACACAAAATTAAAGTCAGTTCAACAAATCACCAAATGTATTAGTAAAAGGGAACACTAACGTAATTAATTTTACATAAAAAAATCTTTTGCAGAAGCTCTGAAATTCCTTAAAACTTGGGATAATTAAATGGCCTCAAATGCCTTAAAAACTTTTGACGGGTACGGACCTTAAGTTGGAGCTGGTTGTGGCATCAGCTGCTAGTACTCCATTACAAACTATGTACAAACTACGGGACAGTAATGGAGAATTGGTAAGTAACCCGGAAGTAATAGCAAACATCTTTGCAAAGGAATTTATGAAAAGTTTTGGAGTGGAGCCCAATAATAATAGTACTTTATTCTGTAAAAAGAATATTACAGGAAGCGTCAAAATACAGTAATATGAAATCAAATATAAATAACAATACAACTTATTGTATTTTGTCACGACACATACACGCATATAAGTATATATAAACATAAAAAAATATATATATATAAGTAACAAATGAACAATCACAAACAAACAAAAATATATATATAAGTAACAAATGAGCAATCAGTAAAGTGTCAATGTTCTAGAAACTCTGTCAGAGAGTAAAACACTTCTGTGGTCAACAAGTTTTTTACCCAACTGGAGAACGCCTTAAAATTTTTATTCCTTATCTCGAGAGGAATTTTATTATACAATTTTGGACCCCAGTAGTCCACTCCCTGCTGAGTTATATTCAGTCGGTGATGCGGAATTTGTAGCTGTTCCCTGTTTCTTGTGTTATAGTGGTGATTTTCAAGATTTGGACTAAATTTATCTTTATGTGAATGCACATACTTAAGGCAACTGAGTATATATAAGCTTGGCATAGTGAGAATACCTTGTTCTTTGAAGGCATCTCTGCAGCTCTCTCTATAATTCATGCCACATAATGTTCTGATGGCTTTCTTTTGTAGGATGAAGACTTTCTGAGCATCAGATGATGTTCCCCATAGTAGTATTCCATATGTTGTGACGCTATGAAAATTTGAGTAATACGCTATTTTTGTGGATTGGTTGGTGGATACGTTTTTTAGTATTCTAATGGTGTAAATAGCTGCGGCAAGTTTTTTGCAGAGCTCTTCAATATGGCCTTTCCAATTTAATTTACTGTCTAATGTTAAGCCTAAGAATTTCAACGATAACCTCTCTGTTTCTCTTTTTGTAGATAAAATTATATTTTGCGTTTTTTCTCTGTTTAAAGCTAATGAGTTCGCCATGAGCCAGATATTTGCTTCGTGCAATATATTTTGTGATAGGGTTGTTAACTCTGTTTTATTTTTCCCTTTTGTTATGAATGTTGTATCATCGGCATATAAACAAGCCCCATAACTCTTAACATTAGAGAGTAAGTCGTTGATATATATTATGAATAGTATTGGCCCTAGCACAGAGCCTTGTGGCACACCTCGGGTTAGTAGCTTTGGGTTCGATCTTTTATCATTCCACCATACTGTTTGATATCGATCTGATAAATATGATTCGAACAATTTATGTGGAGTTCCTCTCACGCCATAATAGTGTAGTTTACTGAGTAAAACTTTATGGTCAACCGTATCGAAAGCTTTACTTAAGTCACAGCAGATTATTTCTGTTTCTTCTTGTCTGTCGAGAGCCTCTGTTATTTTTTCTACTGCTTCTATCAGGGCAGTGGTAGTTGATTTCCCTTTACGATACCCATGTTGACTGCTATGTAATATATTAAATTTCTCAAAAAATGTTATCAGTCTTTTTTTTTAATAATTTCAAATATTTTTGAAATGACTGGTAGGATAGAGATAGGTCTATAATTATTTATGTTATTGATGTCACCTTTCTTGTATATCGGAATAATTTTCGCATGTTTTAAATCATTGGGAAATATTCCCTCTTGAATACACTTATTTATTATTATTGTAATTGGTGTTACCAGAGCATCTCCAATTTTCTTTAAAATGTAAGTTGATATACCATGTATATCTTCTGTTTTTTTAGTCTTGATGTTCTGTATAACATTTCTAATCTCGTTCTCATCCACTTCTTCCAAATATATAGACCTAGAGTTGGATATTATTTGATTTCTTAATAGCTCATCAGGTTGTTTGGATGGTTTTAATTGGGCAGCAATGTTTAATCCAATATTTGCAAAAAAGGTACTAATATCTTCAGTTGTTAGAGTTGTTTGCTCCTGGTTTTTATCACAGTTTTGATTTTTTCTGGTTTCTGACTTAATTATTGTCCAAATTGCTTTAGATTTATTTTCACAATCAGCTATAAAATTTTGATTTGCTACCTTTTTTTGTTTATTGATCCGCTTTATGTAGGCCTCTTTGAGATTTTTATAGGCATTTAAAGAATCTTGATCTTTTCTTACATTTTGTATCGTAGATAAAGCATCTAATTGTTTTCTCATTTGTTTCAATTCTTCTGTGTACCACTTGTTACTCTTGTTGTTTTTTCCTAAGACTCGTTTCCTCATTTTTGGCACATGAGTTTCAAAAAGTTTTGTGAAGATATTATAATAACACTGATATGCTTGAGAGGCATTTTTTGCTTCTAATAATGTATTCCAATCTATGGCCACCATTTTGCATATACCGCTTTACCAGATAATCACAGATCAAACGTAGCAAATACTCTTACTATAAGGTGATAAGTGCACTCAAAGGCATCAAATTAGACTGTAGTCCAGGATCTGATGATATCAATCCAATATTTCTTGCAAACATCCATTCAGTAGTGGGCCACTTAGTGAGTCTTATGAAACTGTCACTAGAGAAAGGAAAAATACCAAACCAATGGAAAACGTCCATTAGATATCATTCCAATATATAAAAAAGGCAGTAAATTTGACCCGAGAAACTACAGCAAGTAAGCTTAACCTCCATACCTTGCAAAATAATGGAGAAAATTCTAGCCAAAGAACTTACAACATTGTTTCTCGAAAAGGAAATTATTTCCAAGAATATGGATTTTTACAGGTAGATCCATGGTCTCCAATCTGCTGGAGTGTGTTAATTCTTGGACATAGTGGATAGAAATAAACCTACCCAAGCAACACATGATGGTTTAATAAACGTTTATTATATGAAATTAGGGTTTAAATTTCGTTATCGTATATTTAATTAACGTCTATGAAAAGCGTTTATTTCATAAACGATTTTTTTACGTATATTATAAATGTATTTCTTCAAACATTTTTGGAGTAACGCAGAATATTTGAGAAATAATTAATTGAGAGTTGAGACTACACTTCCGTCAAATGTTTAAATTGTAAATTGGTGAAATTGACACTATTTGCATTTTTTCAGCCATATTATAGTTTATAATATACGATTTTTAAATGTATACGATAAATATGTATTTGTGCTACATTTTTTATAGGCATGTCATAAACAATTGCAACTAAAAGTTCGAAGATTATAACAATATCTGGAAATATGAGTAAAATATTTATATTAATCAAAATTTGTTATAGATAGATGGCGAATAAAAATATTTGTTCAGTAATATTGCAATTTATAATATACGGTTTTTAAACGTATATCAATCTGCATCGATTGCGCAGTCGCCAGCAACCGGGTTAGTATTGTTGTCTTTGTTGCAGAATACATAAGCATTTCTCATAAATATATGCATCTCTCTTATTGTCTCAACAGTATAGCTGGTGAGCCACCGCGGATCGTCGTATTAATTGCTGTTTCGTGTGGTGGTAGTCAACCTTAGTAGTGTTTTCTTGTGAGCGAAACTAAGAATATTTACTTGTTTGTTTTTGCGTATATATAATTTGATTGAAATTCAACAAGTGTATAGTTGATGAGCCACCCTTATCCTTGATTTATCACGTTGTAGTGCATTAAAGTTACAAGAATGAACCAAATTGTGACTGGTAAGAACTATTGTTTATCTGAGCGATTTCATAGTAACTGCATTTTTTTTATCACATAAGGTGTAAAACTCTGCATGGCTAGCGTTGAAGGCATGGGTGAGACCAGTGGCAATAAAATTAGAGGGACGATTCAAGATTGGTTGAAGCTTTCCAAAAGCCGCTATAGTTACAATAATAATAATAATAAATAGACTCTATTTTTGGATTTTAGTAAAGAGTAATGAACAATGTTGTGTTTTGTTATCGTTGTCAAACATCCTATGTCCCCAAGGGTGAAATAGTAAATGATAAAATAGTTTTACGTATTTAGCCAATCCCGCAGAATATGTAAAGCTTAATATAATATAAAAAAACTAGTACTAAATAGTAAATATTTTTTTAAAAATTACTATCTGCATACATATATACAATTGAATTATTTTTCCTTGATATCAGTAGTTATATATAGGTAGGAGGTTTAAAATATGTACTTTTAAAAAATTGGAGATCATTATAATATTAACTTTCGAAATTTAAAAACGGGTACCTTCTATCTTTTTTATAGTGTTGTAGACCGATCAATTCTAAATAATTTTGCAAAGGGAAATGTATCACAAGTCAAAAAAAACTTTAATTCTAATTTCTCTGTTATAATTAAAGGAAAATTAATATATTTTACAAAATAAGGCACTTAGAAATTAATTTATATCAATGTCATCTTATTATTGTTATACAGCAATATGTATTAACAATTTTATCATAAGTAGTAAATGATTTCTGATTTAAGGCATGATTTGACTTGCAAAGTTATTTGAAATCGATTAGTCTATAATACTGTATAACAGAATTTCCCATTTAAATTTTGAAAGTTAAGGTAATTTTGGTAAAAATAAAGTAATGGAAACTATTTAATCATTTATTAAATAAGCTCTTAGTTTATAAAACAATATAAAAAAGGTCTAAAGAACTTATAATGTATATTCATTAACAAAGATACAAGACTGGATTCCCTTTAAAAAATCTCTCGATATTTTCTATCTTTTTATTCTAAATTTTTTGAGAAAAACTAAATTCTTCAGAAAAAGTTCAGATTTTCAAAAGAAAAAATTTAAATAAAAACAATTATAATTTAGAATTACATCTAATTTCCTTTTAATTATTATATAGTTCACCAGAGATGGATTACGAAACTTTCTCCAGCAATTTGTCACCTAACTTATGAGCAACGCCTCATAAAACTGCAACCTAACAGATAGAAGGCTTCGTGGTGACTTAATAGAAACCTATAAAATATTACATGACCATTATTCAGTGGATTTGAACATTTTCTCTTTAAATATGGACAGAAGACTAAGAGGTCACAATTATAAACTAGTCAGGAGCAAATTTCGTAAACTATGCCGCCAGTACTTTCTCTTTAATAGAGTAAATAGAGACTGAAACTCTTTATCACATGACTATGTTTTTGCAGGTCAACGAATGCATTTAAAAACCTTTATGATTCGTACCATTAATATCCTGTGTAAACCAAAAGTTTAAACAGCGTTGCCACCTAACTTAACACCATAATAATAATAATAAAACTTCGGATCAATTTAAAGTTATTTTTGTATGATACTTAAAATATTCATAAAATGTTAGGTTATAAAAATATTTTGGTTTTGACTCCATTGATATTGACATGGTCATCTATTATTTTGGAATAGCCATAGAATACAAAAGTAGATTTCTAATTACATACTTTGAACCGATTCAACACTATTTTACAATTTCTATTTTATCTTTTGGGACTAGATATTAAACTAATGTCATGTCCTGAAGTTTAACCAAATAACATGGAATATGCTCTTATGCATGTTTGTTCTTTATTGGTGAAAGTACAAGTTCCCTTAAAATACCCTAAAAACCATCTAAGAAACAAAGCTATTCTTTTTTCTATTACAACATAGAGTCTTGAGTTTTGTTACGTTCTCTTAACAGAAACACAATACAATAATATTCCAATCTGTATCTACTTATGGCCGATTATTTAGTTGAAAATAAAAATTTATTGTGACCAACAATCAGCATTGCACGAGTTAATTTTGTAAACTCCGTAACAGCGTTATTTCAACAAATGGATAAGAAATAGCAAGTGTGAGACGTTTCTTAAGCACTTACCTCCTACGTAATGCGAAAGTCCATCTAATAACAACTTCACATAATAACTTATTTCGTACTTATCATATACCCACGAAGGTAAAGGATATTGAGCTAAGTGGTACCTTAAAGTAATTTAAAACAATGTAATTAAAACAACTAAAATACTTTCATATCGGTACTACATACCTCCTATATTTGTAATTTTTTAAAATATCACAAAATTCTGTTGAACTAAATAGTCTCTTTCTTTTCAAAGAAAACATCTGTGTATCACAAAGAGGTGTGGTGACTTCAGGTTCGGCTATGATTTTAATTTTGACTTGCTTTAACCTGCCTGCCCAATTTTTGATTTCACAACCAGGTACCAACTTACACCTCTGTCGACCTCTGGCTTTAATATTTAGGACGTTATTTCTCATTTGGTTCTCAAAAATTTCCATTGTGACTCCAAAGTTATAGATTCCATTGAACGTGGTGCTAAAAGTAATAATAAATTTCGATATTTTGGAATTTTTTGGATACCTACTTTGCGCACAGAAGTACGAAAACATTATTTTTCTCAATAAAACTTTGCATCATGGTAGTCTCAACATAATTATTCATCACCAAGGGAAGAGTAAATCCGGGAAAAACCATGGTAGTTGTATATATGGCTAAAATATCTATGACTTCACCATCATCATAAAGGGTGTAACCACTGACATTGTTTAACTTCCCCAAATACTAAAAAACAACAATCAGTACAATAATTATCTTTAAAGATGAAAAGTTTACTCTGTGTGCCGTAGGCAAGTCTGTATCGAACTGTCCACTATTTGCACCAGCCTGATTTTCATCCTCTAAAACAGCACAATGGACAATTATTGCCGATTATAACATGCAACTAAATTAAATATTGTTTACATTATAAAACAAACAAAAAATTTCTTCACCTGAACTATCCGACTCTTCTGTATTTGAATTAGAAGACTGCGTTATATGCCCATTTTCCATTTCACCGGGAGGCACGTAATCTGGATCATTATCGTCGTCCTCACCCCAGTTTTCAGGATCTGACATTATTTGTTTTGTTTATATGACTTATGTTTGTAAATAATCCAAGAATTTCAATGACATTTGCAAAAGTAAAAGTGAAAAGCAGGGTAGGCAACTCCCGTACTTCACAAAAATGTGACGTTTCTGAACATTACCGTTGCTTGAACCGGGTTCTTCTAAACTACGTGTCGAATGAACTATTCCAATCCAATACAAAAACGTGTAAGTACTTGATTTGATGTTAACAAAAATTTATCATTTTCAAATTACTTTTAAATTAAATTGTTAGAAACACTTATGTTTTTGACATTTTATCTCGGTTTTTTTTGTGACGCTCAAACATAAACGTCAAACGCACTGATCAAATCAAATTCAAAAACTATTGTTGTAAATAAATAAAGGTTTAGCTGAGATGAATTGATCTCATTAGTTCTTCAATAACCACACTTATCTTCTTGTACAAAATATATATTCAGAAAAACTTCTTACATCTTATTGACATAAAAAACTATTATTCTCTTATATAGATATATATCCTAGCAACGTTACACAAAATAGTTAAATATAACTGTACTATATTCCATCACGTCTTATTTATATATAAACTAAAATTCTTATTCCAATTACATTAATGCTTATTCTAGCTTATCCTATGTTTTGTTTAGCATTTCTCTTAAATTTTACAAACACATTTTTACTCAATGACAGTAAATATATATCTGCTACATTTTCATTTGAATCTACTACCTACTATACACTGAATACTATATGTATAATAATTCCTTCCATATAACACTCATTTACAAAATGATAATGTACTTCAATATACTTAGAACTTTTAGTAAAATTATCATATTTAGCAATCCTCATATATCCTGACAGGTTTTTTAACTTTTATATAAAAAATTCCAAGTTTATCTCTTACAAATTTTATCTCACAGCTTCTGATAATGCTACATATTCAGCAAAAGTAGACGATCTTGTAACACTCCTTTGTTTTCTCGACTTTCAAAATATTACATTTCCAAATAATCTTATTACATAACCTGACGTTGATTTTCTATCTACATTATCACCTCCATCCACAAAACAATCAAGATTCTAACTCGTCTCATTCTTACTATAAGTCAGTTTCATGTCGTTTGTCAAATACAAATATTTTAAAATTCTTAATGCATCTTACTTAAAATGAATTTCATTGTAAGAATTTTGAAACCTACTCAAGTAATTAACGCTATAGCATATATCTATACCTAATATCATCACGTTTCTTGTGCAGGTTCTAATTTCAAACTTACCTCCATTGGTGTCCCATACAGTTTTGAACTTTTAATCATATATTTCTCAGCTAAAGATTTAATATAGTTTTCAAGGCTTAGAGTCATCATTATTTTTATAATCATATTCAATAAAAATTCTAAGATAATTTTTAACTTTACTCATATCTTTCATTCTAAATCTATTTGACAATGAGGCTTAAATATACTGAATTTTTCTCTCATTTTTATAACAAATCAATAAATCATCAGCAAATAATATTAGTTGCAAGCTGCACTCTTGCGTCTTTATTAACATATATTAATCGAGGCTTTTTAACACTGATACTGATTGAATGATAATATAATTGTCTAATATCAAGTACATTTGCTTGTTCAAATAGTAAATTGGTTGAGAAGGTAATTTCTTTTTGATGAATGATTTTCAAGATCCATTTTTGCATTATATCTAATTTTGTTAGGTGACAATTGTATACACCTCCCCAAGCAATTATACCATAACGAAGTTGTGATTCCACTAAAGCATAATAAACTGTAGTAAGTAGATTAACGTCTAAAATGTTTTTGAGATATTTAAATTTCGCTAGGAGACCCCTTAATTTTTGTGTTAATTTATTAATATGAACGTCCCATTTAAGATGTGAATCAATAATAATTCCCAAATATTTAGTATTATACTTTATTGGAATCTGGTATAAAGAATTATTACATTCTATTTCCAATGATTTGAAGTCATAGGATTTACTATTACTCGTGAGAAATGGTATGTACATGGTTTTATTAAAATTAATTGTTAACATTCTAGAATCGAACCACTCCTTTATCATTTTAAAATCTCGTTGTGCTGTCTCAATAACATCTTCCCAGGTAGATCCTGTATAAAAAATTGGTGTATCGTCTGCATAGCTGATAAACTGTCCTTGTGAGGGTAGAGAAAACATATCATTGATACAAATATTGAAAAGAATGGGACCTAATACAGTGCCTTGTGGAACGCCATATTCAATTACATTAAATTCACTGCAAGTTCCATTTATATTTACACATTGTTGTCTGTTTGACAGATAGCTTTTCATTAATTTAGCTCCAATCCCTCTGACACCAATTCGCTCCATAATGTTTAAAAGTTTTTTGTGATCTACTGTGTCAAATGCTTTGGCTAGATCCACAAAAATACAGATGCTAGGATTTCCATTGTCTATAGATTTGTATATATTTTTTGCAAGCTGGCTAATAGCATCCTGAGTGGATCTAGCTTCTCTAAACCCAAACTGGAAGTCTGAGAGTATATCATGTTTGTTAAAAAAGGCAATAAGTCTGTATTTTATTACTGTTTCCACAATTTTAGAAAGAGTGGACATCAACGATATTGGACGATAATTAATGCATTCGGTTTTATCTCCACCCTTGTATAAAGGCTTTACAACTGCTTGTTTTAGGACTACTGGGATTTTTTCTGTCTTTAATATTAAATTAATTATGTAAACTAATGGTGGAATCAATGTGGCAGCAGCTGCTTTTATAGCTTCAGCCATAATGCCATCATAACCCGGAGCTTTATTATTTCGTAATTGAAGTATTACATCTTTTATTTCTTGTTCATTAGTATCAGCAAAATATATCGAATTCATTAGTTGCATATTATTTACAGGTGCTATATTATTATTGTTACTTTTGATTTGATTTGCTAATTTTTTTCCCATATTTACATAGTAATTGTTCAGGGTGTCTACCATTAGCTTAGGATCGTTTGTTAAAGAGCCATTTGTCAGTTTGATTTCTTTTATTTCTGATTTTTTATTTTGTTCCATACTAACTTGTTTGTGTCCCATACTTGTTTAGGATTATTTTTATTTTCTAAGATTTTGTTTTTATAGTAATTAGTTTTAGCTATTTTAATTGGCAGGTTTAGATGATTCCTGTAGTTCTTAAACTCATTTAGAAAATTTATATATTTTTTGTCACATTCCACTTTTTGTACAGAGAATCTCGTTTCTTAATTGAACTTATTAGCCCGTACGTGATGCCCATAGAACAAACCCACACGGTGTTTTTAAGTTTTATAGGAGGTAATTTTGTGCCCGCATCAATATCTCCAAGAATTTGATACATCCACAATAAACCAGTCAGCGAAACCTCAGCTTTAATGCCCATGGAACAAACTGGGCCGACTTAAGAATCATATACTTCACCATTTTTATTTTTTTTTAAATAATGAAGTATGACTACTCTGTTACTCAGTATATAGCAACAAGTTTTAGATGAATCAGAACAGAATGTTTTCTATCGAGGGAGAGAAAAGAAAGAAATAAGCAATTACTATATATTTTTTTATTATATATCATTATTATATCCATAATATACAAATTTGTAATCTAATAACTCATTTCTGGTTTTAAAAATCACTAAAAAAACATTTAAAGGCAAATATTAATGTACAATTGTTCTGTATTCAATTTTTCTTACCGTTGTTTTAGTAATTTTAATAATGCCTAACAATAAAACCCTGTATAAATAAAAACATGGTTTTTAAAATGACTTTAAATCTCATCAAGTCATATGGATTGTAAAAATGTTAAAATAAAATAAAACACATATCCGCTGTATTATTTCTATGCTATTTATCCACACAATTTTAAAAATAAAATATTGATATGAGGCGTTCAAAATAACTACTTAATAAAAAAAAACATATTCTACAATATTTATTAAACAATTCATTTTAATATGCGATTATAATTAAAATAATAAGAGATAACGTTAAGGCAACTATAATATAAATAATATACTTTATTTACATCTTAAAATATTGCAGGGATTAAATTTAACAATTAAAGAAACAAGAATAAGATGTACTACATAATTAATTAAAAACTTCACTATTATTCATTTTAGTGTGACCTAGCAAAATGCCTTTTGAAATCTCAGCAATAGATCTATTTCTGTTTTTCCTCTACGTAAAATAGAAAAAAAACATATCACAATTAAAGTAGCTAAAGAAAACATAATTTGTGGTACAATCTGGGAAATAAACAATTTTATTCTTAAGGTATAAAATAAAAAATTTAAAAAGGGAAATAAATTAAATTAAATCTGCTATTAATCTTTAGTTCAATTTTGTTTTAAATAATGTTAAGCCGACTCAACCAAATATCAGAATTTGTTTGGCTGCTCCTCAAAAATCAGAGGGGAAATAAATTTAGAGTTTAGCAAGCACAACTGTCACCATTGCTATTAGGTTTCTGCGTATTGGTTAGATTTATTTTATCCGGAAACTCGTTATAAAGATCGACGGTCGAGTTCTGCTGAGCGAGGGCATTTTTCGCGATAGCCAGAAACGCCTGCTCAACGTTCAGACCCTCTTTGGCGGAAGTTTCAAAATAGGGGATGTTGTTTTTCGACTGGCACCACTGCTGTGCCCTTTTCGAAGATATCGCCCTAGGCTCAAGGTCAACCTTATTTCCTAGGAGGACAAATGGGAAGTTTTCCGGTTCACGGGGGGAAGCTTGTATCAAAAATTCGTCTCGCCAGCTGTCCAGGGATTTGAACGTGTTCGGCGCCGTCACGTCAAATACTGGAAAAAAAAAATTATCATTATAAAAACAACAAAGGATGCAAAATTTTTAATGTCATTATGTACGCATAGAAGGCAGGTTTTCAAGCCATTGTCCAAAAAAGTAGTTTCTTCCAGGTTCAAGATTGATAGTTCTGGTAAAAGCCAGTAGAAGCACTTCTTTGAACATGTGCTTATTGCAACTTCATAAATAATTTCTCACAATTGTATACGATTTGTTTTAAAACATTATAGTTTTCTTTATTTTCTTCTTTCTAAATTTTCCATTATATTGTTATGGTACTACATATAGGGATCTGATTCAAATCTAGAAGTCTACGATTGTCTTATTATTCAAAGTAAGTTCATGTATTATATTTAGTTTAATATACTGAAATATGTTTCGCTTAAGTTTTCTATATCAGTGCAGTTGTTTATTGCATTATTATGTATTTTAATATGTAAATTTTATTCATTATATGTGCCAAAATATAAAATGGATAGAATAAATCGGTAAAAAAAAAGAAAGTATATATACATACACTCACATTTAAATAATAACAATAAATTACATAGATTACAGCTAGGCATAGTAAAAGAATAAAATTAAAATGTTTTAAAATACATATTATAAAAGATTCAGATATTCCTCCAAAGAATAAAAAGTATTTGTAATTAAAAAGAGTTCTAGTTTTGTTTTAAATTATACACAGTGGTAGCTTCTTTGATGTACCCAGGCAATTTATTATACAAATAGCTGCCGGCACATACGAGCGATTCCGCGTCAGATATAAATGATTATCTGAGTTAATTCTTAATTGATTTCTCATGTTGTGTATATAACAAAGCAGTTTATACAAATAAATAGATATTAACGTTTTATTTTTTTTAAATGTCTCACGACAGGATTTCATTTTATTTCATGCTAAAAATTGTTCTTATGACGCGCTTTTGAAGAACAAATACTCTTTGCATATTTGGACATTGGTCCCACACAATGATGTTATATGCGACTTTGGAGTAGAACAGTGCATAGTAGATATTGATCAGATAGTCTTGGTATAAATTATTTTTTAACACACTTACAGCAAAACAGGACTGCCTTAGTTTAGAACATAGTTTATCGATGTGCTTTGGCCAACTAATATTTTCATTTACAGTGATTCCCAAAAAGCTTGTATCGGGGTGAATTTTTAATTCATGGCCGTTTGCATTAATATTACTTATCACTCTTAATTTAGTTTTAAAATACATACATACAGTTTTTTCGTAATTTATAATTAGACTATTTTTGTAGCACCATATATGAAACTCTTGTAATACAAAATTAATTCTGTAGTATGTCTCCTAAAGTTTTGGCTGGTAGCACAATAGATGTATCATCAGCATACATGAATATTTTACCGTAAGTTATGTAATCAGGTAATTCATTGACATAAAGAAGAAAAATCAGAGGACCCGAATGCACCGGAGATCGAAAAACAGTCCCATGACATAATCAGATGAATCTAAACTATTATTGATGAATTGCACAAGCTCAGTAGATGCAGTTTGCGTAGAATGTTTAGGTACTTCTGAAACCATGTTACATGTCATTAAGTTATGTTTGTCGAAAAAGATTATGATGCGATTTGCTATGACTTTTTCGATGATTTTAGAAAAAACACTAAGCAATGATATGGGTCTATAATTTTTTATGTTGTCCTTTTCCCCTTTTTTGAATACCGGTATAATTAACGCTGTTTTTAATTTTTTTGGAAATTCTCCTAGTTCTATTGATTTATTAATTATTAATAGCACTGTGCAAATTCGTCAATATATTCATGATTATCATTATATCTGTGTCGGAACATCTGATCGTGACTCTAGTTGACACACATGGAAAACGATTTTGCTCTCAGCTTCTTCGTGTGAAGGACAAGAAAGGTTTTCTACAACCGTTTTCACGACCTTACGATCGATTACTTCGAATTTATAGCACAAGTCATAATTTATGTAAACAGTTTTTCCGGAGAAGAAAGGTGCCATGTAATCTTCTGCCCAATGATCGCAAATGAATTTCACCAATGTTTCTTTGAAATAAATGTTTCTCAATTTATTGGTGAAATTTGTAGGATGTTTCTGCTCTGAGCCACTGATAGTAAATCTGTTGCCTTGCACTCTTCCTCTTAATAAGTGCTCATTATCTTTGATGGATGGGAAAAAGTAATGATCAAATGCAATAATTGCTATGCGTGCTTGGTTCATTGTAAATATTTGGGGTAGCTGTTGAGAAATTCTTTCGAACTTTCCAGGAACATCTTTCAATTAATGGAAAATAAAAAATCCATCATAAATTGTGACATCACAGCTATCTTGGGTTCATATCCTTAATCTTCTCAATTTCTCATTCTAATGTTTTTCGGCAGATATTTGTGAAGACAAAAATGAGAACGATAATGCTTCGGGATCTGAGGAAAATCTAGATTTGGAAGGGCATTCAGATAGCACTTCTGAAGAGGAAGATAATTTAGAATATAGCAGTGAGAGTGATTCAGGTGAGAATTGACTTGTTCTATTCGTATTAAATGTGCCAAAATAATAGAAATATGAAGATTTTGTTATGGGGTCGAAAATATTTAGTTGAATAAAGCCAATCGTAAGATTAAGTTAGATAAAGGACTCTAAGAAGCACCTATCGGTAAGGGTCATAATTTATTTCGCGAGCCGTTCAACTAGATAGTTACCGATATTAATGTGGCTGGAAAGTAGCGGCGAGGAGAAATTAAAGTAAACAGAGAGTTTTTTTGAATTGTGGGATGGCCGGCGAACGTGTGTCCTGGAAGAAATTGTTGATAATTTTTGCGTAGTTTGTATGGATATTTACACCACGTTCACATAGTAATACGTCGCCTATTAGTTATTACATATTGTATGGTTTTTGGCGCCATCTTGGATCTAGAGAGGATAGTCATCAAAGACTTTTTTTGTGCCTTCTCTACGTTAGGAGTTTCGGCGTCACTACAATTCAAAGATTGATAAATGATCTCTCGATTGATGCCCATTTTCGTGTTTTTTAGGCCTTTTGTACGTGTTACTGCCGGGTGCTGTCAAATAGCTGGGACTGCTTTGAGTATCGTTTAACCACTTGGTCACCCACGGAACAAACTTAAGTACCACATAGTGGAAACATCATTTTATTTACTTATTGTTTACCATCCAATAGTGTTAGACGATTGTCAGTTGGTCAATATTAACTTTAACATTAAGTACCTACAAGAATAGTTTCCGATACATTTTTGTCGTGGTTAACGGATGTGATCTACTACATGAAATACAATTAAATTTACATTCACAGTAACTATCCTAACTGATACCTCTTGTAAGCGTTAATGAGTGCACTACAATTAGAAAGAAAGATAGTGATAGTAATAATACCCCTTTTTGATAACCTGTACTGAACCGAATATATTATGGCCATGTGTATTTTCTTTGTTTTGTCATTGTTTATATATTTATTAAAGTATTTAGTGTATGCTTAATGGTTTTCATCACTAGTGTTCCTATTTTTTTCGGCAGTAGGGCCAGAACCATTTGGCGCCCCCTCTTATATTTTATTGTGTTTCTGTTAAGAACTTATATTAAAGAACACTAATCTTCGAACCCACGCCCCCGCTGGAAAGCTAAACTAGCTGAAAATTAAACAAACAAGGGTAATAATTTTTATATTGATTCTCATTATTTATTTAATGCTCACTATTCTCAATGAATGATTGCAATCTCTAAATATTCTGTAATACGTATGTCTAATATTTCATACAACTATGATTTTCTTTCAAGTCACATACGTTAACTGGAGCATTAGAGATACTGCGTGCAGTGTGTGCCTGGACACTGCGGTACGCTTAAAAGGCCTAGCTGACAGGTTTTGTCCCATGGTATTGTCAGCTGATACTTTTTAATTGTTTTTTATATTGTAAACTATCAAAAACAACAAATTTTCGCATGTTTTTCATACATATTTACTAGGGCAGCTAACAACCTTCGCTCCTTACCCTATGCAGCTGATACTTTTTTGTTTCATTTATATTACATAAATAAACTATTTATAATTTTGTAGCTTTGTTGGATTGACGCAAAAAACAAAATTATTTTACCAAATGTACAGGCTCCCACACTCTTCATCTCCATGGTTGCATCACCTGACACTTATTTTAATTGTTTTCCAAACAAAAACTAACATTAAAAAAGCAAAGAAGTCATGTTGAAATGGCGCATAAAATATTGACGTTACCTCTTGGGCTCTTTGGGTCATAGCAAATAATGGGCAAGTAGACAATTTTTTAAATATTATTTTAATAACATCTACACATAATAACAGCTGACCCGTATTTTTTATTTTATTTTTTTAATAATGCCTTGTAGTAAAAAAGAAATTATGAAGTTTAAACTATGTTTAAATGGTTAGACATTGCGGCAAATGTTCAGGCTGTTCTATGGGCTATGACATACTAGTGTAATCAGCAGAAAAATGAGCGCTAGTGGAAAAGCGGAGCCAACAAAGTTATGCAAAAAGTATGTGCGGCGCTGTGTTATATTGAATGCGTGCGCATGTTACACTATTATGTCACGAGATAACCGGCAAACTGCCTTATTTCAAATCCACTCTAATCTTAAGCATATTCATTTTACAATAAAACCAATAATAGTCGGTAAAATTACCTTGAAATTATATTTATAACATATTGAAGAGCCATACTATAATGTTATATTATTACTTTTGTCATTTTCGTTATTGTCTATTAGTCCATTGATCTCTGTATGGTCGAACGAGATATTTGTTCGAGCCATACAGTTATCACACCCTAAATGCAAATCTATGAATTTGAGAAAAATTAAAACAGTTTCAGAAAGAAATTCCTATCCTAAACATTTCTACGAACCTATTATAAAAAAGAGAATACACAAAATATACAATAAAACAACAAACCGCACAAATTAAAACAATAATAAATACAGAGTATGCCGAATAAGATCACAGCGCCCCGCTAATTTTGCCATATTACAAAGAATATAGACGATTTTTTGGCAAATGGTAGGTTGACTGGGTGTCACTTATTTTGAGCATTAACAACTTCCTGGTGAATTTTCAAGGCCTACCAAGATTCAATATGTAATACCAAAAGTGAAGAAGTCATATTAGGCATTTTTTTATCGGAAAATTTTATAAGAAAAAATTATTCAGAATCGCTTAAAACCGCCAAATCCCAAGTTTCATCAAAATCTGAGAAAATAACTACTAAGCAAACTTTAGAACATATAACTTTAACCATGTAATCATTTTAAAAAAAGAACCAACCAATACATGAAATGCTACACAAGAATATCAACACAATAAACAATCACACTGATAAAGAAAGCTTAGGTGAAACATTCTTCAGTTCGTTAAACTATATATAAGGGGGTAAATATGTAACCTATTTATACATCTTGCCATAAAACTTTAGAATAAAATTTAAGTATAATTCAACCATAATTAATAGTTCTCACAATTCATTCAGCAGAAACAACAAATCAGTAAAAATACACATAAACCAAACCTTATCAAGCATAACGTAAACAAACTATAAAATCTAACACAAATGAAAGCAGGCAGTTAAGTAGTTCAGTTTAGTTCCACACAAACATCAGACCTAGAAAGATGTAAAATGTAAAAATCAGTATTTAAAAGATTTATTTAAATTAGAAATTGTAAGTACATACACATACATAAAAGGTTTTTTTTGTACTGATTATCTAATTTGTAGTTCTCTCTGGTGATGGTTAATAAAATCAAAACGTAAGAAAATATATTAACTTTTAATTTCATGACCGGAATTCTAAGAAGATACACATCAATCAATTTGATTCTAATGATTCTAAGAAAACAAATCAGTTTAGGGAGCTTGTTGTAGTTCAATTTGGTTGAGAGTCGGCCATCCCTTGTGAAGGCGTCTACAAAATCTTTGACTAGGTCCATCTTGTGCATGCGTTGGTCGAGTCCTGTAAGTATACCTGCCATGATTCTTTTCAAGCTGCCTTTTTAAGTATGCAAATCATTCTAGACCTATTAGGAGATTTTCAGGTTCTATCTTCGCTAGTTCATCAGCATTTTCTTCAAATCCAGTGCCCAAAGATCCAACAGAGCGACAGACATGGACGTGCTCGGCGGCTCTTTTATGCGTAAAGACTTTTCAACACAAACTGCCAGGTTCATATCCACAATCATTAAATAATATTAGTCGAATGTTTGTGGATTCATCACCGACCGATTCCAGATAAGGGAAGTCAGATAACTAATCGAATTGTTTAAATAAAATACTAATATAAATTGTGTTTATTTATTTTCTTACAGACCATTTAACAGTTTATAATACCTATCTACTTAATAACAATAAGAAATATACTTTACAATGTTTATAAAGCAGCTTAAATTATGAGATACTTTTGAATAGGAACTATAATAAAAATAATTTTTTTTATATTTTCTATTTTAAAATATTGTGCTATTGATAATAAAACTTAACATAGAAACAAGAAGCGATAAAATGTACTACAGAATTAACAAAAATAAAAATCATGATTTTAAACATTACTGTGGCGCTGTCAAAGCACCTTCTGAAATTCCCCTAAAATATAATTATATCGTAAATATAAATTCTTAAGAAAATACAATTTTTGGCACTTTCCTTTAATAAGGAGCTTTCTTTAGACATAAAATTAAGAAATGAAAAAACACTTATTAGACCGTTGGTTTAATTCCATTTTAAATTGTTATATAAAACAAAACTTCCACCTCAAGAACCAGAGAAACAATGTGAAATTTAGCACGAGCAACTGCTGTTAGTGCTCTGCATTTCAGATATATCTACTCCACCAGAAAACACATCAAAATCCAAATTTGCATTCTGCTCAGTAAGAGCCCTTTTTGCAATTGCCAAGAATGCCCGTTCGACGTTCACCCCTTCCTTAGCAGAAGTTTCGAAGTACGGAATGTTGCTCTTCGTCTGGCACCACTGTTGTGCTCGCTTTGTTGCTATCGATCTAGGCTCAAGGTCGACCTTATTTCCTACAAGAACAAATGGGAACTTCTCAGGATCACGAGGGGCAGCTTGTATTAAAAATTCATCACGCCAGCTGTCGAGCGAGTTGAACGTATTCGGAGCTGTTACGTCATAAACTGGAAAAAATTTGACATACATAAAATAATAGCAACTCTTTTATCATAAGAAGTTTATTAAGATGATATCAAGTATATAGGTGCAAAAAAAATAGTTCACAGTCAAAAGACAACAGGGTATCTACTTAAATATTTAAACACTATTAAAATAAAAGCACACAATTAACTATATTGTTACGTTCACCAAACGGCGAAAACTTAATCTTAGAACTCTTATGCTGAATGACACGATGCCAAACTTTTCCAGAGAAGTCAAGTATCTAAGAGTAATCCTGGATCAAAAACTTACCTGGAACTCACATCTGGAAAGAATACTTACTAAAGCAACAGCGGCAATATGGAGCACCACTTTGCCTGTTTAGGGACTACAGGAGCAATGCACTCATGTCAGCTATGGAAGCAATGCTTGACCTACTTCCTTTGCATTTGCATGTAAGGAAGGAGGCAGCACTCAGTGCCTTACGACTGCATCAGGCACATAAATTTAAAGCAGGCGATCTGGTTGGTCACGTAAGGATTCTGGAGTAAGTCCATTTAGTCCAAGACCAAACTCACTGACTCTATGCCAATCAAACAGGACTTTGACATGCTGATCGAAAGCCGTTAGACAAGTAAGATGGAGGCATTATGATTGGAACAAGAATCACTCATCTGGTACACAGATGGATCTAAGATGGCTAAAGGGGTAGGAATGGACGTAGCAGGGACTAAATGTAGGCTATCCAGAGCCCTCGGTAACACCCCAACCATCTTCCAGGCAGAAATTCATGCTATTAATCTGTGTGCCCTGGAATGCCTAAATAAAGGTATTTGAAGGGCAAAGATCTATCAGATAGCCAGGCAGCATTAAAAGCTCTATAAAAAGGTTCTATACCTTTGAGTCTAGAATTGCCGGGGAATGTAGACAATCCCCGAAGCAACTGGCTAACAACAATAACGTTACCTTGATGTAGGTGCTAGGGTATAAAGGAGTACAAGGTAATGAAATTGCTGACACCCTTGCGAAAAAAGGAGCTGAAGTACAATTCATTGGACCTGTACCATTTTGTGGCCTGGGCAAGGAACGCATAACGGAGGATATCCAGAAATTGGAAAAGGATCAGAAAAAGTCCTACTGGAGGAATACTCCAGGCCAAAGACAACGAAAAGTTTATAACTTATTCGGCAAAGAATGCCACAAAGCTTCTCTAACTTGAAAAGTCCGAATTAAGGCTGATAACAGGCCTCCTAACTGGTCACTGCTCCGTGAAATATCATCTCAAGAATATGGGCACGGCAGTAGACCACAAATGCAGATATTGCTGTAACTGAAATTGTGGAACATATATACCATATACTTTGTGAAGGCAAGGTATTAATCCGCACTAGGCTAAAGTTTCTAGAGCAGGTGGAATTAACGCCTGAAGACATCGGGAAAATCACAAGCTTTGTAAAAAGTCTTGTGACCCTGGGCAACAACTAGATGTAGGGTAAATCACAAAAGATCTTTTAGGTCGAAGTGAAGTAAGGCTACTCAGAGCCAAGCGACCCCTGAAACAATCTACAACTAGATTTTAAAGCCAAGAAGGTTAAGGCTAATTTTGAATTTAGTTACGGAATATTTTAAGAAATTCGGTGGGTTAGAAATTTCACTCCACAAATAATAATTATTTATGCAATAGGTGTATAAAGTTAGTATTTCCAACAGTCGCAGAAAACAGTTTTTTTTATACTCTTATATCATTCCTGTTATGGCCAGATCTAGAACACCACGTTTTATTTTGCACGAAATATTCTTATGCGCTATGCAATAAATTTATTTTTATTCACAATCGAAATGTCATACTTTTCAACTGTCATTTTAGTGTGAAAAATGTCACTAACACACCAGTGGACCAGTGTGAAAACAACTGTCTTTTCACACTCAGTGCGAAAGGAACTGTCACTTTTCTCACTGGTAGAAAGAGAAATTAATAACATAAACAATCAAATCAAAATTTATTATAATTTGGAAAAATTTATTGGAATTTTATATTAAGAACATTGACATTAAGAATTTATTTGTTATATATATTTAGAACTCATTTCGTGCAGCTATTGAAAGTTATTCCCGACGACAGCTCGCTGCGCCTCATTGTGTAACTTTCATACACGTGTCTTAAACATGCATTTTTTACACTCGTATCATAAATAGCTATTCTTCATAGAAATCGGAGCAAAAAATTCCATTCAGGTAACTGGGCAGTATGTGGCTATAAAAGACAATTAGATTATTGTTTACTTCTTTCTTTTCTTTGTGTATAAAAGTTCAAAGCCTTTCTCTTCTTCTATACTTACATATTTTCGTAAAAAATTTTTAGATGCCAGTAAGTTTGAAAATGTACTATTCTAGTAGACCTTCAACTTTCAATATGTTGACTGCAGCACACGTCTGTCCTAAATTCAGCGCCGGAACAAGAATTATCATGCCCAATGAGGCATGTGCAAAACTTGCTGAATCCCTTAATGTTGCAGTACAATAATAGATTTGAGTTCAAGAGCTATTATAGATTTGATTAATCTGTAAATTTAGTGTACAGCTAAAGTTGGCTAATAAAGACGTTTGTTATTATTATTTCTTTGAGTATAAGAGTAAACGGTAGCCCAAATTTGTCTAAGAAGTTGAGAGGTATGGTCGAAATCGGTTGTCAATAGCAAGATAATAATAATAATAATAGACTTTATCGAATGATAAGTATAATACAGATCATAAAAAGATATGCCTGGAAAATTCTGGAAAAACTGGTTATTATTCCTTTAGCTATCAGAGCCACCAGAGTGCTTTTCAAGCTGTTCTTTTGTATTTTTCCTATGATATAGTTTTACCCTCATCGTTATCAAATGGCACTGAATAGCCACATTTGCACACATAGGCCGGATGCATATGCAGCACAAATCTGTTAAGGTTGAAATTTGCAAAAAAAAAAAATTTCAACAAGAAACTTGCAATCCATTTTTCTCAGAATAAGGACGAAATATTGATACAATGTAAACAAAAAATTCACATATGAAACCACAAAAATTAGTATCATCACGAAACGCTAGCATCAAAATATAGTAGTGTGAAGTATACGTCTTAACTGCTACCTTGGTAACATGCTATGCACATCACCAGAAGTAGAGGGATAGTAATAATTATGTCTATGGCATGAAGGCGTTTTAGGAATCGGCATATCTCCATTGCCAGCTCCTGTTGTAAAGTGTCAGAACGTCGTTAGCTGAAATGTAGAAGGTTAAGTAGCTACAGTGAAGAAATGCTGTTCAGTGGCGTAATTAATTAATGAATAAAAATCATAACATTGAACTCGCTATAACAATGCCTTTATTTATAATTTATAACTATAAATGTGCGCAGGTGATATCTAACTACAAAACCCTATCAACTAAATATTTGAACAAACAATTCCTCTGCAGATAACAATTATTTCTTGTCATGGCAGTTACATAAAAAAAACCGCGTAGATAGTTCTGAGGACAAGAGGTTTGAATAACGTTTTGTTCACTATTTTTATGATCACTATTTGCTATTTTTTACAAAATGATTAACATTTAGCTTCTACTAAGAGATGGAATTTTTTTTCGATTTACTAACAAGCCAAGCTACAGCAAGGAGTTTACCTCTTATTGAAATTAATAATTTTTTTCGTAATTTAAACTACTTTCTACAAGTAAAATAAATAAATAATAAAATACACTGAATTTACTTACCTGCTTGCAACATTTCACTGACTATCGGTTACTTTTTTTACTAATTCCAATGTCAGAATTAGTATAAGTAGTGTTTGGATGTTCTAAAGACTTTGTATAATTTAGTTTTAGTCTCTTAGTAATAAATTCTTCAAAATGTAATATATCTCCGAACAAGCTCCACATAATGTTCTAATTTTACGATATAATTAGGGTTATTTCAATTATTATTATATGAGTGGTGGTCGAGAGGTGAACGCACTTGCCTCTCACCTCTGGATTCGATCCCCGATCGTGGCAGTGGAAAATACTGTGAGAGGGATTTTTCCACTATCCACGGATATTGGGTGTGTGTCCCTTATTTCTAAATGTGTAGCCCCCTCCCACACAAGGCTCTTCTAGAGCCATTCGGGATAAAAGGGGTCGTAATTACCTGTGGTGTTATTTATTTATTTGACATAACATATAAATGAATCTTCCTTCATATTTTATTTTAATTGTTATTTAATTGTTATATTTATTCACGTATTTTCCTTATTTGTTTACAGATCTGTTGGCCTTATTAGGTAATTGCAATGTATTAGCAGGTAAGGGTTCAGTCTTTTCGTTTGACCTCAGTTATTTAATTCATTTATTCTATCTGCGAACTAGTTGTAAGAAACATGGTATCTGCATTGTTAAGTTGTATATATGTAGTTAATCTAATAAATTAGTGTAAATAAAACTGAGTTTTTATTAATCGACGGAATATTTATTATATAATTTATTTATTAATGCCATTCACAAGTCTTTTACTAATGGTAGTTTCCTCTTATTTGTCGACGATCTTAAATTGTTTTCTAAAATAACCACCACTGAATATTGCAATAAATTGCAAACCAACTCGAATAGTCTTATCGCATGGTGTCACCGTAATGGTATATAACTTAATGCAAGTAAGTGCCATACTGTGTCGTTCTATCGCAACAGGGACTCTCTTCAATATATCCACTACATTAATAACACATCCCTTGATAATGTTTCTGTTATTAAAGACCTGGGTGTAATTCTCCACACATTATTAACCTTCACATCTCGCATTTATCAAACTGTTACCAAATCATTAAACATGTTAGGTTTCATTAAACAAACTTCATGTGACTTTACTAATATTACTTCTATTAAGCTACTTTACTGTTCACTCGTAAAGCCACACTTAGAATATGCTTCATGTGTTTGGACTTGATACTATAATATACACATCCAGAATTTAGAACAAGCACAACATAAACTTTTACGCTACATCGCTTTTAAATTGAATAAAAATCTTGATTATGCAAGTCTTGAAAATGATCTTCATATCAATGCTCTTAGAGTTCGCCGGAAACACAAAGATCTTAAATTACTATTTAACAAAATTAAGTCTACTGTTTCCTGTCCATATTTGCTGGAAAGATTTGGCATTCATGTCCAATCAAGAACTACCCGTTCAGCTATTATGTTTTACGAATCAATTCATCAAACCAACTACGGGTTCAACTCATTTGTTGCAAGGTCCTCTCTACAGATACACTATCTTTCTCGCTACAATTGGCAAACTATACTTTTTAAACCTCAACGTTAAGTACCATATTCTCATGTATAGTTAGTTGAAATCACGAATGTTGTTGTTCACGTCATCAATTTATGTAGTTATCAATGACATGCAATTTTTCTATTTTGGAAATACAAAACGCATAGGATGTGAATAACAGAAAATCATGTCTGCTGAGGCTGAGAAGTTCCGAGCGTAACGATTCGTTTTACAAATGAATATTACAAGTGTTAGTCGTAGCCATACCCACTGTTAAGCATTCTGTCAGCTCTCTGTCAACTCAGTAGCGTGCGGTGGCTAAAAGACTGAATGCAGTGTTAAAATTCATTGCATCACATGCTATTATTGTCCAGATATTTTCGTCACAAAATACTTGTCTTTTGCATAGGTTTATACGCCCATGCGTGCTATTCTGTGTGACCTCGAGATGGTTCTATTCGGGAATTAAAGGATGATGACGTGAACGACAACATTCACGATTTGAACTATATATTTAGTTATATTTATATTTATTTTGTGTATGTTTACCCTAGGACTAGTTATGCTATTTTCTTATATGTTATATGCACCATTGTATATTTTCCTTTTTAAATCGTATTTTAGAAATGGGCTTAGACCCGTAAATAAATAAATAATAAATATCCATTACACATAGGCATGTAAATGCCTAAGTTATCATATTAAGCGTAAATAGTCGATTGTTAAACAATCTAACCCAAACATGCATGCACCAGTAAAAGAGATAAGTATTACAAATAAAGGGGGAAATAAAAAGTGGTGGACAAATGAGATAGGTCAAAAAAATAAAAGAAAGAGATGTTATATAAAACAGCTATAAGAACAGGTAACGAGCAACACTGGAACGCATTTAAAATAAAAAGGAACATGTCGTTAGACAACAAAAACAAATATATTATCAGAGGAAAATTGATGAAGTTAAAGGAAACTCAAATGAAATGTGGAAGACATTAAAACTGCTTTAAAAGAAATGATAACGGTAATGGAATAATTTTTAATAATGTACTAATAACAGAAAATAAAGTAATAGCTGAGAAATTTAATAGGTTCTTTCTGTGTAAAACAAATTACTGTAAATTTAAATCCGAATAACCATTATGATACAATATTGAATAACATGGAGAAGACCAATTGTAAACTGGAAAAATTCAAATTACTGGAAATAAAAAATTTAAAAAACATAAAATATATGGAAAATTAACCCAGTAGTATAGATGGCATAATTGTACACATTTTGAAATTATCATTTGAAACAATAGGGAACCAATCTATACAATTTATAAACACCAGCTTAGAAGCAGGTATATTCCCAGACACTTGGAAGACATTAACAGTAATACCTATAGAAAAGAAAAACAAAACAATTCGATGTGAGGAGCATAGACCTATAAATATGGTACCAGTTTATGAAAAATTATTGGAATTATCTGCTAATGAACAAATAATAGAATATATAGAAACCAACAACTTAGTATCGAAATATCAAGCTGGATTTACAAAAATTAATTCATGTGACACTGCATTACAAACAACATTCCTAATGCCTGAATGAACAAGTCCATATGAAGAAAACATTCTTTCCACGTCTGCAGAAGAAGCAACATCACACAGAAAGGAAATGATCAGATCCTTTACGCTTTTAATCATTTGAAGCAATCCCAACTAGACACTGAGAATTGCAAATAAATCAAAGCTGATTACAAACATCATTTTTATACATAATAAGTATGGGGTCCTTTGATCATGAATTATTGCCCAGTTAATTTAGTATCACAAATTCATAAACATCCTGTATAACCTCATATCACCAGTCTTAGAACATGTAAGCAACCAGTTGTAGATACACAGATTGGGATTATCATTCTCATTGGTCGGTATTATGTTCTACAACTTTTTAAATTTGTAAAAATATTTTTCTAGAAACATATTAAAAAGAAAACAAGAGAAATCAGACTCACTCGGAGATAAAATTGTAGTGTAAACATCATCCAAATTCCTATTACATACATGATTTTTTATTGTATAATCAAAAGGAAATTATCTGGTTCCTACTCAGATGTCAAGTTTATCATTGCTAATTCTTCAGTGAAATGTATAGTAACGTATCAGTAAAACCGAATCAGAAAGAGAAGAAAAAGTTCATATTGTTTTTGAACAAAATTAACTGTGATGCAATGATGTTACAGGTCATTTAAAAAAAAATAAGGAAGAATAGATTATACAATAACACCGAAAGATCAAACTATAAATTTAACACACTTAATGAATTATGAGTCACAAAATATTTATACATTAATACTATATGAATAAAATAAACAGATATGACAAATAACAAATAATATGAGTAATATTATCACCAACAAGCAAAATTTTAGTTCCAGTACCTAGAAAGCCACTTTGTTTTATTTATTTTAAATGTCTGAGATTAGGTAATAATAAAAAATCAAAATCTATCGATCTACAAGGTGGGGAAATGTTTAATCGTTTAAATTAAATAATGTATGAATGATACAAATCTATTATGGCAGCCAAAAAATCACATTTCTTTAATCAAATTTCAGATAATAAGTATAAAAATGCCTTTGCTACAAAAAAAGTACAAGATCCCTAGAAATTTCTTCCTAAACACCTTCCTCAGTCCTCACATATACTATTGTATAAGTATTTTCAATACCGAAAGAAAATTGTAAAAAAAGTAATATATTTTATAGAACAGGGAATATTATATCCCTGACTTTATGATAAATAACTTCATTTTTAATTTTTTAAGGCCTATATTTAGCTCTAAACAAGCAGAATTTGTACATAACGAGAACTAGTTTGTGCATGATGAGAACAACCTTCAAGTTGTACAAGTGGAAACTAAAACATAGCTTTTGCCTTTGAAGACTAACGAATCATTTGTTGGTAATTTAAACTCTTGTTACTTAAAGGTGATAACTTCATTTAAGATTTAGAAAGATAGAATTATGTAATTTACAACCTACCAAATCACTATAAATCGTGCGGCAATGAATTGGAAAGGGGAAGAATGGTATTTTATAACTATTGCGGATTGCATCTGTGAAGTTGAAAATTAAAGACAGTACAACTCTACAAAAAAACAAAACTGTTTTTGTTGTTATGCAGGATCACTTTAACGTTTCCCAAAACCAATAGTAGATTAACTAAAAAGATTCCGGGATCCCGACAAATTTTTGATCCCGGCAATCTGGGACTGCAATAGCCTAGATCCCAGGATCTTCTTGACTTGCCTCGATTACAGCAGATGGGAAATGACGACGATTGTTATTGTATGCGCTTAGCCTGGCTCTGAGGGCACCGTTATTTCACGCAATTAGGATACAAATTAACAGTAGTAAATATTTGCCCTCGAAAATAGATGTGTAGGTGCTCCGCTGTAGTGGAGTATGGTAATTGAAGTGTTATCCAGTTTTTCGTGGAGATTCCAAACTTTGGGTAGTTGTTAGTTGTCTTAAAAATAAGATATTCCTAGCATATCTACCTTCTGCAAGTGTCGGGTTGTTTTAAACTCGAAAATACCCCTTAAACTGTAAATTAAGCAACAAAAATGTGGTCCTTTTATTGTCAATGTTCAAGAAACCTCCACTTAAATTTTCGTGATGTTACGCATTGATTTTGGGATAACTGACTTCTTCAGAATTTTGGCAGATTGTATTCCGGCCAAAATGGCATAAACTGGAACATTTTAAATCCAATTTCTTGCATGAACAAGATTTCGTTTTGCACCCAGCTTTACAATCACAGGCGATGATTTTTGATAAATCTTCTGGAACGAGTGGTTTGTCTGTAGTTTTTGGTATCAGTCTATTTTCCATTTTACACCAGCTGAAATGAATTGCATCCTTAGTTCTTTCATAATACCATTAACGAATGCGGTTTGTGGTAGAGAGGACAGCTTGACATCAATTGCAATATTTTTTGCTCAGTTTTCTGAAACACCTTAGTAAACGTAATGTTTTCTTATGGAAGACCATAAAGAGCGGCTATTATGCTCTGCCCACAAAATTTTATACTCTCGACATTTGCGGTCTCATTATAGAAATAATTTATTTATTTATCTCATACACAATCTATAGATAATAAATCCGTTTATAGATTGCTCTAACTTAAACTAACCCTACTCTAAACTGTTCATGACCACCCGCCCGGGTCCCTCCCCGGTGGGGGAACGACACGGGAGGGACTATCATGAACAGCCAATTCAACTTAACCTATCTTAGAATAATAAAAATAAGAGCTTCACCCCAAAAGATTTTCACATATGTGCTTTATAATACTAGTCCTAAACCTAGGCAATGAGTCATCAAATATGCCACAACCGTCCTGATGTAAATTAAAATTTGTACACATTGTGTATACTGGAGAATTAAAAAGATAGTTCTGCCGAGGCGTTACAAACGTAAAAGTTCTATTAACACGAGTATTGAGTCTAGGTACACAGAATTTAATTGAACTAAGTAGCCATTCATCAGATATTTTGGAGTTGACAATTTTATATAGGTAAATGACACTGGAAAGAACACATCTGTTTGCCAAGGAAGGTATATTGCTAAGCTTCAAGTTCAACAAATATTCATTATTACTTGGGGTAACGTCCTGTTAATATAAATTCACAGTGCTTAATGAATTTTTTCTGAATATTCTCAACAGTTTGAATATATTTGATGTAATAAGGATTCCAGACTACGCTACCATATTCAAGTTTAGATCGGACAAAGCTATTAAATAGTATCAACACAGTTTTTTTGTTTTGGAATTGTCTACCATTGCGCAATATGAACCCAAGGTTACGATAAAATTTGCTAACTAAATCCTCAATATGGTGTGAAAAATCAGTTTTGTGTCAAATTTAATGCCCAAATCAGTGGTATCATTTACATGTTGAAAGTTTTCATTCTTCATTGAGTAGTTGGATTTTTTACATATGCAAAGGTCATAGTTTTACATTTAGCCACATTGAACTGAAGTTTACTAAAATTGGACCATTGATATAGCTTATCTAAGCTCAACTGAAGTTTTACACAATCATCAATAGATGATACTTCCTTAAATAGTTTGATATCGTCAGCAAACAATAGAATCTTGCACTCATCCGCAGTGTCAACCACATCATTAATAAAGATAAGGAATAGCAGGAGTCCGAAATTTGAACCTTGAGGAACACCAGAAGTTGCAATGTACTCAACAGATTTAAAATTATTTACTGAGAAATTGCTCCCGATTACTCAAATGAGACACGATTAGTTTAATAAGGGAAGCAGAAAACGAAAAGCTTGACAACTTTCACAATATCGCTTGATGGTCAACTCTATCAAAAGCCTTGGCAAAATCCATATAGATTACATCCACCTGATAATTCCTTGACAAGGCTTCCGAGGTACATTGCACAAAGTTAATGAGATTTCCTCACACTGATTTTTGTTGCTAAAATCCATATTGATTTTCAGAAATTTTGTTCTTGACCGTATTATGACCGTATGACTGCTGGTTGAGAGGCGAGCGCACTTGCTTCTCACCCAAAAGTTCCGGGTTCGATCCCCCGCCGTGGCAGTGGAAAATTCTGTTAGAGGGATTTTTCCACTATACACGGATATTGGGTTTGTGTCCCTTGTCTCTACATGTGTAGCCCCCTCCCACACAAGGCTCTTCTAGAGCCTTCCGGGATAAAGGGGGTCGTAATTACCTTAATTAGGACTTTTTAGATTGAACATACTGCCAAAAATGTTTGGGTTAATTTTGTACATTTCTTTCAACATTTAGAAGATATTGTTTATAAGCTGCCTTTGTATCTCTTTTTATTTTAGCCCTTTTTAATAATAATAATTTTTTATAATTTTATGAATGAAGGATGTCCTGGATCAGCTGTGGATACTTGACAAATATGTTTTTTTGTATGTTTTGATGATTTCCCTATCTGTGAGAATGCAGAAGTTGTGTGGCACCCAGAAAATGCATGGAGAAATCCAATTATACACGTGTATTTGAAAGACTTTTGAGTGAATAAATTTAATAATTTTTATAACAATGCATATCTTTTTTTTAAAGGGCACTTTGGATGTTTTACAGGGCACACAAGTTATACTTACCTACAAATAGTTATATGTACCTTGTGCAACGGAAAATCGCTGCACGCAAGTACATGTATACGGTAAAGAGCCGAAAAATGTATCGAATTTTTATATTAAAGATTTTTTGAGTCATATCACCCAAAAGTACATATAAAACCTACATTTTGATGGGGACAAAATTGTTGTACGATAAATGACTAAAAAGTTACAGCGTTTTAAAAATTTCGTCAAATTTTCGAAAAACTGGCATTGTAGCCAAACTAATGGAGGTTTTGACTTCAAATGTGGCAGGCTATTTGTAGGTATTATGAGCCACCTTCAACCAAAATTTCATCTGATTTGGGAAGATTTGCCGAAGTTATCCCAAAATCAATTTTTGTTAAAAAAACGTACATATATATGAATCACAGGAGGGGGGGACGTAACATCACGAAAATTTAAGTGGAGATTCCTTGAACATTGACAACAAAAGGACTACATTTTCGTTGCTTAATTTACAGTTTAAGGGTCAAAAAAAAATAAAATCGAAAATTGACCCAAAAGAGGGTTAATTTACCCCTTTTTCGAGTTTAAAACAACATTCCGACACTTACAAAAGGTATATATTCTAGGAATATCCTATTTTTAAGACAACTGAACTAACAACTACCCAAAGTTTGGAATCTATACGAAAAATTATATTATTCTCCGCTATTTTTAGTTTACCATGCTCCATTATTGTTATTTATTAAAAGTTTCACTGGTTAGTTAAGATATGATGACTGTATTATGTGTGTCGTACAAGTAATAATTTTATTTTTTTTCATTGATAGATATTTATCACTCTCGAAATACCAACTAATTAACAGCCTCATTCTAAAAAGCGGATGACAAAAGCTCAGTGTGGCATATTGCTTTTTGCCTGACAATGCTCTAGGTAGCAGTGCAAAATGTACAAAATATTCCGCTATACTACTCACAAAAGGAGGTTCTATAAAAGGTTTACTGGTCTATTTATTAAAAATTCACAGAACTGACTCAAAGGAAATCCGAAAGAAAAATGCTGAGGCCTGTACCGGTACTAATATATCACAGGAGACCAAATGTACACCAAGTAAACAGAGGAAGATCACAGATTTTATTAGTCCGAAGAACGATAGAAGTGTTGCTCTCGAGAATGATAGCTTTAAATGGACTTCCATTTTCAGGTTTTGTATTATTGCAAGATTTACGTAAGTTGCTGGAAGCCAAAGATTACAAAGTTCCCAATTCTGCATATTGTATACGATATAAAGTTATGGAATATAGTAAGAAAATCTGATCTTTTGTCATAGAACAAATTAAACTTCAAAAGAAAGAAAACAAATGATTCTGTGTAACTTTTGCCGAGTGGATATCGATTTGTAATAAACACTATATGAACGTCAATGTTCATGGCCATAACAAAATGTGTTGGAATATTGGTTTAGTGAGAGTTAAATGATCCATGAGTGCTGAAGTCTTAGCTAAAACTCTTGAAAAGCGACTCAATGATCACCATCTCTCTCTTTCACGTGATATAGTATGTATAACTACAGATGGAACCCTGTGAAACAGCAGGTATGTTTGGTATACAGCTTGCTGTCATTGATGTCCTGTATAAAATCACTGCAATCTCAGTCAGAACAAGTTTACGTAAATGAAGAACAAGACGACCAAGAGGACTCGGACGGTGACGAAGCAGAAGAATTCCAAACTCCTACAGTTCCATCTCATCGAGTTAATATAGAACTCTCTGATAACTATGACATTCCTTCGATCATATCCAAGGTGCGAAAAGTAGTTAAATCCTTTAAGAAATCGACAACAAAAAATAACACGTTATAAAAATATGCTAAAAAATACGGAAAGGAACTGAAACTGATATTAGATTACAAAACAAGGTGGAGTAGTCTTCTGATAATGGTTCAACATTTGGTTTTTTGGGAAAAATGCATAAATAAGGCAATGATCTTACTTAAATATTTGATTCAACTGTTGGAATCAGTGAAAATAACTGTTAAAGCCTTATGTAGACATGATGCAATCTTGTGTTTATCAGATACGGCTTTAAAATTTATGTTGAAAGAAATTGCGAAAGTCAGATCTTCTCTGGGACTGTGAGACACTTTAGGGACGAAGCTCCGAAAACGACTAAAAGAGCGCCGCACGATTTTCTCTGGTATTCTTTATTTGCAGAACCCGATGGATACGGAAATTGACGACCTCTTCAGTATTCCTAAATATGATGTCATAAGTGAAACTTTAGAAAAGTTAATTAGAAGAATGACTGACGACGAGGAGGAAGCTGATAGAGATGATGAGAACTCTGATGCAGAGGACAATATGACTATTGGACAAATGATTCATTCAGAACAATTGATGAATGAGCAACCAGTTAAAAAGAGATTAGACAATGCATTGAAGAAAAGTATGGAATCATTCACATTTCGAAAAGAAACTAATTCTAATATATCTGCTTTGTTAACAGAAGAAATGAGCCTGTTTGAAAATAGCAGAATCCATGGACTTTACTTATAATTCGCATATGGCTATTTAATTCCACCAACAAGCATGGAATCGGAAAGGGCGTTCTCTGCTGTTGGTGGAGTTTGTACCAATATGAGGTCAAGGCTGAGTGATAAAGTTTTACATGGACTTTTGTTTCTGCGCAGTAACTTTCAAAAATGAATGCAGTTGTTCAGTTTTATTTTATTAAAAAATAATTGTTTTTGTTTCTAAAAAGTTTAAATATTATAGTTTTATTTTTTACCAAAGAGTTGATTTTTTGTTGCTTATGCCTAATATTATATATTTCTACAATATAAATAACATAGGTATACGTTTTTTAAATAAATATATGTATATTTTTTAATAAAGCTTAAAATATAATCATTTTTTTAAGTAGTTCTGACTCACCGTAAATCCCGGGATGAATCCCAGGATTCGGGATTTTTTATTTTTAATCCCAAAATCCTGGGATTGAAAATCTGCCTTGGGATTGTATACGCTAGTTTTTGCGTTCAATGGCGTTAAATTAAATGTAATAGTTTCAATTTTACTTGGCAATGTTGGTCATCCTTACTCTAATAGTCCCATTGTCACATGTAAATTTGTCCCTACATTGCATAATACCAAATTTACTATAAAAAGGAAAAAGCTTGTACTCATAACTGTTTCTAATAATTAAAAAGTGTATAATATAATGGTAAGTAAAAGTTTTAGTTCTTATTTAGTAGATAAGACATAGGAGACTATTTAATTTTGATTTTTAACCAAGTCTAAGGGTTTAGGTTCTAAAAAAAAAATTTCGTTGAATTCTTTAAATCACCCTAATTTAACTCTATTAAAATGTGACTGACCCCGCAAATTACGACATCCATGGAAGAAAAAAGTTGTTTCACTATTAAATAAAATATTGTTTAAAAAAATTGACATCCCCATTTGGTAATGATCTTCGGGAAATAATTGTTGATTTTTTATCATTTTGATTATGTAGGACTCGTTTTAAAAATTTTATTTCGCAGAATACTTCTCTCCTTTGGCAAAATACCATTGCTTGCTGATTAAAATTTACATCAATTAAATAGAAATTTGTTTAACTCAATCTCCCAAACTGATATACACCCACTCTTCATTATATCTGTCTCCCTTTCGAAGATAAATAAAGTGATTAAAATTAAACTGATTCAACAAATCAAAAGGTAGAAAGAAATAACTTATAGTATCACTGGGATATGTGTGTAGATAATGGACAATGAAATAGTCAATTAACAGTGCATTGACCTTTGACCTATAAATTCTAATATTTTATTTTGTATTGAACAATACACTGTAATTAAATCCTACAATAATAATAAAAATAATATTTCTTTATTTTTTTTATTAAGCTTACAAACAAAAGGAAATATTCAAATATGAGTGGCGATACCTTATCATTTTTATTTATGAACATAAAATGTGGATATTGATTTGACATAACTTAACTTACTAACTTTTGCAAAATAATAATAGGCCTATGGATATTTAGAATTTTAACTAGGTACACTTTAGTTAGTAAAAGTAGAAAGTAATGAAAGATCACTATAGATACAAATCTTTGTGGTCAGGGTTCTATAAGAGATTTTAAATATTCTTTGGCAATTTATATGAGATCTATATTTTTAGAAAAAGTTCATTCTAAATACCCATACTACGACAGTTTTTAGGTAAATTGCTACCACTTGGTTTTAAAAATTCAATATACTGAGGGGCTCTCCTCATGTCTGATGCTCTGAACTGTATCTTTGATCTTTCCCAACTATTCAAATAATATTATGTCTTCCCTATAGAGAAAAACTGAGTCTGTAGTGGTTTCGAAGCTATGTCTTACATAAAATGGTGACATTTTTAAGGTGCTTTACCAAGGTCAAATAGTGTGTTAAATATCCTCTCATTCTTATTTTACACAATTATTAAGAACGAGCCAACAGAATTCAGAATTGATTTCATTATGTAAACTAGCAAACTAAAGGTAAGCCTGCATAATATTTGCTCCTATTAAAGTATTGTGTCGAATACGAATATGTTAAATTTCCTGTAAAATAGTTAGGCGTTTTGCTACTATATGGCAGCAGCATAGTGGTGACATTACCTTGTGCGCCGTAAAGCAGGTTTGGACTCATAATTTGTCGTTTTTAGTGTTTGAAATATTAGTATTAAAACTTGTTTTAATTATTTGCTCATATTAATGTTAAGAAATGACATTGTCAGTAAAAGTATTGCTGATTATATATTTTTGGGATTATTATTTATTATGACTGACGGTCGAGAGGTAAGCGCACTTGCCTCTCATCCAAAAGTTCCGAGTTCGATTCCCGGCCTTGACAGTGGAAAATATTGAGAGGGATTTTTTCACTATACACGGATATTGGGTGTGTGTCCCTTGTCTCTAAATGTGTAGCCCCCTCCCACACAAGGTTCTACTAGAGCCTTCCGGGATAAAGGGGGTCGTCATTACCTGTGGTGTATTTATTTATTTATTTATTATTATTAAGATTGGCAGTACTTTGATCTCTTCTACAATACGAAAACACCTGTCCAAATGAAGTAATGGATATTTATATATCCTTTTTATTTTTTCCGTTTCTCTGAAGAAAAGTAGGTAGGTACTATGTTTTTTTGTGATTAATAAAAAAATTGCAAAAGATGCACCAGGAAGGAATTAAGATTATAAATTACGTACGATTGTCGATTTTAAGAAAACTAATGTCTGTAAAATAGTTCTAATTTATTTTTGTTCATACATTTTCAGTAACTATCTGTTGGTAACACTGTTATTAAATATTGCTTTATAATAAACGGTTGTACCGTTTATTAGAAAATACCATTAATATACATAGTGTACTATAATGAGGAAGTTGCATGATTTTTTTTTATATCATAGATAGATAGACGACAGAGAAATATGCTTCCTCGTATTTGTTCTTTTTCTTTTTTGTTAAAATTGAGGGTGAAAAAAAAATATTTAGTTCGGCTGAGAATTTAAAACCATTAAAACGCTCTATCCCTAATGAATAGTGTCGTTCGTAACCTGTAGCGTCACGTCGTTATTGTTAAAACGTTGAAACATTTAAAAAGAATGCTGTAGTTATAGATTAACGCGTTAGGGATGTTATGAAATGATTGTCCGTCATATTAACCAATAATTAATAACAAGATTAAGAATAACAACGTAAATGAACAAATTCAGGTCCAGTTAGTGATGTCAAAATGACGTCAAAGCAATATTATAGCGTTTTCAGTCACGTGGTTTTGTTTACACAAAAGTTCAAATTTTAATGTGGCATATTTACGAAGTAAAATTTTTCTACGAGTTTCTTTCATTATATTATCCACTTATATAGTACATATTATGGAAATATAATAAAATTAAGTATTTTTAAAATCCATGCATCTTCCTCATTATACCAAGGGACCAAGTGCATTTTTTATCACCAAGTTTGAAGGATCAATTACAGAGGAATTAAAAAGCACTTTTGCTTTGTGGTATATTGGTACAAACTATTTAATTTTTTACAGGCTCGAAAGAGTACAAAACAAAATGGTAAATTTCATTTTATTTAAATTACATATTGATAAAATCAATTATTCTCACGAAGAAAGACTTCAACTGCTGGGTATTACGTCCCTTAAGGAAAGACGTCTCAAAAGTTTACAGAAATTTGGTTTTAATATTGTCAATAATAAGATAGATTCTGCAGAAATTCCGCAATTATTCTATTTTAAAGTTCCTAAATTTAGTACAAGAAATCATGATTTGTACAGTCCGGTTGCAAAAGTCACTTCAGCTATTAATAATCTACCAGCAAATATTGATATAAATTTTTGTTCTTTTAGAAAATTTTTATATTGTATCTCTCTTAGTAATAATCTGGTTTAGTCTTGTATTTTATTAGTTTTTGTCATTAATTTATTCTGTTTTGTGATACTTGACATGTTTATTTTATTTTTTTCTGTTATATGTGTATGTATATATGAGGTGTTATATCATTTGGGATTCTTTCCTGTAGATGTATTATGAATAAATAAATTATCCCCAAGAAGTGGTTCGGATTCCACTATAAATCGCAGGACTCCATGTCCTTCACAGAGACAAATTTTCATCTAGATATTAGAAAAAAAATATTTTAATACTCTGTAACTCATTGGTTGGAAACATCTTCCTTAAATCATAGTTGATCAGTCTTGAATTCAAACTGTTTGAAAGCCACGAATTTTCAATTATAAATCATCCTCAGGAAGTGGTTTGGATCTCACTACAAACTGTAGGGCCGTGTCTCCTTCGCTTAGACAAATCTACATCCCTTAGACATATTTCAAAAACAAATATTTTTTTCTACTCCCTTATGTAAATTTGCTGTTTTCCGTACAGTCTGTAGAATGGATAAGTGGGCCATTTCAGTTAACTGAACGGATATATTTCATATACGTTCTAGGATGGATATGAAATCGACCAATCACAGTTCGTGTATTAAGTACATAGGCAACTATTCGTTTTAAATAATTCGAGTTAGTGCATAAGCTGTCAAAGTAATTGTCAGTGTGTATTTGCGCAGTTTGAGCTAGAAAATAATTTAAAATGAGTGATTCCAGTGAAGAATCGATAAATGGTATACCACCTAAAATTTTATTGAAATTATTATATACAGACAAAATTTTAGAGATATATTATGACAAAAAAAAAAGTAGCTATATGTGGGGATTGAACTTATGATTTCTTGCATTTCGAAGCGTGCATATAACTTGCTAGGCTACTGAAGCTTTTATAAAATGTTTGCACCTAGAGCATAAGATTTAGCAGAAGCTAAGTTTGTATATTAAAATTTGGTTAAAACTATTATTTGTAGTTTTTTCTTAATCCGGTCGTAGAAAAAGTATACTGTACAACTCGAGTGGATTATCCATATCGCACTCGAAAGATTGAGGCACTCCGCCTACGGCATCGTGCTCAAACTTCTTTCTCGTGCGATATGGCTATCATATCCACTCTTGTTGCACAAACTACTATTATCTCCTTTATCACAGTTGACTTTTCCTTTCTTCAACAAGATGGTTTGATACGATTAGGTAAAAGATGGTGATATTTGAAAGCCATTATTATAAAATGATTCACATCATGTTTATTGCAAACCACAAATTATTTGGTTTTGTTAGCGTCACAAAAAACATATTTTATCTTAGGTGTTTTTAATAAATGTTGCTATTTTGCTAAGAAACAAGCTATCAGTATTATCTAAGAAAAACAAAGTGACAAAAAAATCATAGCAAAACACCAAGCAGAGCCTATCTTCCTTATTATTAAAGAATATATTTTTATCTGTGCTCCTTTATCTTCTTTGTTGTGTAAACATATACGGCAATCGAATATAAAACAACATTATAGTTGTTTCTTCATATTAGTGACATACCAGTAGATTATACTGATTGGAGCAAGCAGTAACATCAGTAAAGACCATTAAACAACAGTTGAGCTAATAATCTCATATGAAATGGTATATAGCTAGGCTTGCCAGATTTCTGAAATGTTCAACGGGGACAACGAAATGCCCCCCAGTGTCGCGGGTAGTATTTCTATCGCAAGCGGCTAGTGCCGAGGTGGGCGAGTCCAATGTTATTGCACACGAGGGGGTGTAGTGTGCAGCGAAATCTCTTCTGGCGCTAAAGCTACACTCCTTAGTGCCCAATATTGGACTCGCCCGGAGAGCCTCTAGCATCGCGATACGATGACAATATTATTTATTAGTAGACCATCACTCTTCTAATAATCCTTCACAGTTAATAATTTTTAGACTTTTTTGGTCACCTATAATCAAATTTAATTTTTACCGGGACGTGAAGTAAACCGGCCGGGTCACCGGGATTTTGTCTGAAAACCGGGATGTCTGGCAAGCCATATACAGTTAATAAAAAAGCAAGAATGCACATCAATTACTTCCAACACTCCAAAATAGGATATCTCAGATTTTAACCATGTTAAGAATCACTAATACATTGTGTTATGGTGTAATATAACATTTTCAAGAAACTAAATAATGAAGATTCTGGAATTCTCCAGGACATTTCTAAATTATATTTGTAATACTATACTGAGTTAAAAGACGCTTCTTAGAATTGACTAAAGTAAAACAGCTGAAGCTTTATTCTTACCTAATACACAACAATCGGCACCCCTGTAAAAAGCCACGCCGAGCGATTGAAACCTCTCCTGTCCTGCCGTATCCCAAATTTGCATAGTTACACTTCTATCATCGACAGTAACTTCCTTTGTTAAAAAGTCCGCACCAATAGTAGCCTTGTACTGGTTGGAAAATTTTCTATTCACATACTGATTCATCAGAGAAGTTTTTCCCACACTTGAATCGCCCAAAATTATAACTTTCAATAAAACCTTCTTTCGACTAGCCATTTTTGTCTGCAATTAAAAATTAATTAAGTAAACCACATCAGAGAGGTGCAGGTGCATTAAATGTTATAATATATTCATGTATTTACGGAACAAGTTATTAGAAGAATGTGACATCAGACTAAAGAGAAAAAAATAGCTCACTGTCAGTTCACAAATAATTTGGACACAATAAATTTACGATTGAGTTAATTGACACGACAGATAAGCCTATTAGCTTCTGGGGGGCGTAATTATTTAACAAAATAATAGTGTACCCGTATTAATGAGTCATTATCAACTTATTGACAATGAAAATAATAATAATGTCAGCTGATTTCTTTCACAAAAGAACTTCAAGAATGAAATTTAAGAAATTCCAGGTACACTATTAGACTGTTTGTTTGATAAATCATTAGGTCTACTTACTTTTAATATATGTTACGTCGTTCTAAAGAAAAAAATTGTCGTTTAAACACAAATAATTTACTGCGTACAACCTTTGACAAACAGAAAATGGCGTTTTTACTATTTCACTTTTCCCTTGTTTACGTAGGGATTTTTTTTATTTCACCAAATTATGATGTCCACAGCGCCATCTATTAAATCTCGATAACTAGTCCATAGGCGGGTAAACTTCAATCAAGGATATAATTAAAGAAAAACGGTAACTTTTTCGATTTATTAATATCTCGTCAGTTTTTGCACATTTAGATTAAATCTTATACATTTATTTTTTATCTAGACCTCAGTTTTTACAACAAAAATAGGGTTTTAGGGTTGTACAATAATTGTTACTGTTGTATTTTACATATAAAGTAACAGAGAGGTAAAATATATTTTTTACATAACTAAATGTTATATTCATTATTACAGTAAACTAGCATTATCATATTACTATATATATATTTATTTTCACCACAAAAATATTATATTTATGTATTTTATAAATGTAGGCGATTATATAAAGGGCGTCTTTTATTTATTGAAGTTTAGACAACAGGATGCTTTTCCCTTCATATAAATTATATATTTTACACAGCCAATGCAATTTTAAAAATTTACAAATGATGTAAGGATTGCCAACTACAAAAAGAAATAAAAAAAAAAGGAAAAAATAATTTGTACAATAACTATATTCTTCTAAATAAAACAGTTACAATAAATGTTGTATAAGGGAAAATGGTTAGAGATAAAAATTGTGAAATTTGCACAGAGGGTTACGTCCAATTTGGTTTGAAGAATTTGATTAAAAAAAAATTTTCGAATGATTTTCGAACTGCAATCCCAAAACGATATTTTATCTAAAGGATTTCATTTTCAATGCTGACAAATTTATATTTTTTGCAGTGTTTAATATATATTTACACTTCTGTCAACCGTAATAATCAAAAACAAAGCACCTAAGTGTGTTTAGAGTTCATAAATATTCAAATTATTAATATAAGTAGAAATAAGCTTTAAAACGAGTACAAAATACAAAGGGATAAGGGATCCCTTGCCACTAAATATCATTACTTTACATCACATGTTAATTGCGCTTTGCAGGCAGCTAGAATTTCGTGTATATTATTTAAACATTGGAAATAACCCTCCCTGCAAATTTTACTAAAAAAGGTATAATAATAAATTTGGCATGGCACATTTTCAATTTCATTTACATTATTTCCATGGAAGCACGTAATTTGTGTAGAAAAAACATAAAGCAACTACAAACTTAAATCCTACGTTCAAAAAATGGGCAATCCTTAAATAAAGTTTGAATAAATAAAATAAAATTACAACAAACAATAAATACGTGTAACTTACAGAGTTGTATGCTCTGTATTAGTATCGTTCATCACAACATATGGAAAATCATCTACTAAAATAAGATATTTATTTTGGCAGAGAAATCAATTTTTACTACTATTAGCGCCGTTATCGTCTTCATCGTCCTCTTCTTCTTCTAATAATTTCTTCGCGAGCTGTAAAGCATGGAATTCATTATAATGCTTTTTTCTTTTTAACTCAAATTCTCTCTTTTTCTTCTTTTCTTCCTCAGTTAATTCTTCCTCATCTGAATCATCGGAGTCCACTAACATTGCTTTAGGTGGTTTATCCGCCCCTATCCGTATTCTACAAAAAATTACGTTATATACTTTAAGGCATGGCATAATTAAACTGGGGTATACTTTTCTGCTAATTCATTTGCATCTAAACCATCAATATTGTCAGCAGCATCTGCGTAATTATATGGTGTTTTCGGTTCTTCTATTTTCATGTGACCGTAATCCTTCCCCGGTGGATGTAAAGTTGCAATAATATTCATTTCATCCCATTTTGTTTCTTTCGCCTTTCTAAAATACAAAATAATTCTATTAAATAAATATAAACATTGGTTCTACGATTAAGGAGTAGAAATTAGTCATAACTCGAAATTCCTAACCAAAAAAGTGGGTAGGGCCAAGTAAATAATAATAAGATCTACAAATTCAATCTCACTTTGCATTTGGCTGTGATTCTTGTTTGTCAAAACTGCTAGAATTTTTTAAAATGCCCTTTGCAGGCCTTTTTTGTAAATTCTCTGCCATTATAGAATAAAAATGTCAAACTTGTCAAACTGCTGTCATTATGCTTACTGTGTCTACGGATACGTCCATGTAATTTTTAAACTGCTTTATAAGACCCTGCTGTTATCTTCTTGGTTTTACTTTACGAGATCTGGCAAATATGTGCCGAATAATTGAAAAACATATAATTTGAATGGTATAAAAGAAATATAGATGGGTAATTATTAAATTTAAAAAATGTTAAGACTGTCGCAACCTTAGAAACAACTTGCTTTGAATCTCAGGAGAAATACGCAAGCGCACCGTCATGCATAAGTCAAATTTACAATACAAAAGCCAAATTAAAAATATTACCTGTCCATGTTCTAACAAAATAGTGCTTTCTGAAATGTGACTTTTCGATATGATCGTTAATATAATAATTAATTGACACTACCATGACTTTATTAATTAATTTCTCATAAAATTTAAACTTATTCACAATCAGTGCGCATGAGCGGTTTATTAATAGCCCGTTTCAGTATCAAATTTCTGTGAAAATTTTCAGTCTCATCGTTTATGTGTAGGGGTGTAGTCGTCGCCGGTGTATTAGTGCAGTGCCAAATTTTATTAAATCGAAGAAATTCACAAGAAAAGGTAAGTGAAAGTACTCATTATTCGTAAAAAACAACACTTTACTGCATTTTCCCCATTTAAAGTTTAGTAATCAAAGAAAACCTTGCATTCTGTCGGTTTATATTCTTTTGTTTCTTTTGCAAAGGGTGGATATGAAAATGGGTTATATTATTGCAGATGTATGTTTAAATTGCAATAAAATAGATTTACGAAATCTTCACGCGAAAAAAGGTGTTGTAAAAAGATGTTTGTTTGAAAACAGTGTTAATATGTGTTAATATAATTGAGTAAACAATGTCTAAATCCAGAGTACATGGTGCAACAAATATTTATCGGTATATAAAGCCTTGTTGATTTTACAATTTTATATGTAGGATATTGTTATTCTTTATGCTTATATGGTGCTATGTACAGAGTTTTTCATAATGCTATAAACGATATATAGGCATATAAGTAGAATTAGAAGTTCAGCAATCTGTGAATAGCTGCTAACTTGATTGTACCGAGACCGGTTTTTTCGGTGAATTGTAAATTTAATTATTTTTTTTCAGTCATGCAGCAAAGGTGGAAGGAATATGCAAGTACATGCAACAATCTAATAAATGTAATGTATGACTTTGTAAACCTCACAAATTACCTTAGAATACTTGGAGGTGTTCCAAAATTTCTAAATTTACTCGGCATATTAGCTTTATTTCGCAAAATCTGAGTAAATAATCAAAATTAGAAGTGGAAATCATCACAATATATAAAAACTTGCGTTCTGAATAGCGACTGGTTTTTTAAATATAAATATGTTCGAATTCATCCTACGGTATTAGAGGGATTTTTTTAGGTATAAGTATAAGAATTTGATTTTAAAATAGCCGTTTAAATGTTTAAAAATAGTTACTTATTTATACTCTACTGAATTTTGACTACTCTAGTAGTTTAAATGTTTGTATTTTACCTTATATTGGAAGAATCAATTTTGTTACATAAATTTCGTGTTTTTGACTGTTTAATTTGTTACCCTGCAGTTAGTAGCCCCCTAAACCAATATCAATTAGTAAATAAACACTGAAAATATTTATTTAGAGTAGATCTTAACTTTAAAGCAAATACCGTACAAGCTGCTCTCTAATCTTTGAGAAAATAAACGAATTATAATTCATATTTAATAAACAAATGAACATACCGGAATCATACATCGTTTGTTTTAGAAAAAGGAGAATTAAATGTAGCATGCCTTGCCCGCATCGGTTACTAAAAATTTAAGCGTAATAATTAGGTTTGTGTACCAGTGCAAAATTAATTTCTTGGAAAGTTGTTTACGAGACATCCACCATTTTTTTAAGCAGCTCTGTGGAATTTCTAATATGGTAATTCTTCGTCGATGCAAATGTTTCAATTTTGTGTGGAATCCGCGTTTGCTATTAGAGGTCTGCTGTCACTGGGTCACTTGCTTATTACCCTTACCGGCATTTCTGTGCCCGCCGTGTTGTTCTGTTTTCGATTTTTTTCTTGGTGGTCACGTTTTGGACTCTTAATTTAAGTTTTTTATTTTTTTATCATAAGAAGATAGATCATGTAGTTGTTTCTATTAAACTTTGCTGTTACTTTATCTATTAGTGAGTGGTTTTACTTGTTGTGTCAAATAGGTATGTTGCTAAAAAATCTGTACCATAAAGAAAAATGTCGGTTTTTGAATTTTTTATATACAGGGGTCTCCCAATAGTGCGGCAAAGTCCAATATCGGTCTTATTAGAAGACTTTAGAAAATTATTTTTTTATGAAAGTGGTTAGTGTCAAAAGGCGCACATTTTAAAAATATTTTGAAATGTACAGGGTAACTCGCTACAGCGGAGCATCTTCGAGGCCATTTTTTTTAAATGGAACACCCTATATATTTTTACATTTATAAATTCAGCATAAAATTACCTTTCCAGCGACCTCCAGATTTTTTATTTTTGATGTGACGTTGCCGAGTTATTCGAAAAAATATGAAAACTTTGGTCGGAACAAGGTTTAACAAATTAATTCGCTGCGTGTGTATTACTATTAATTTAGAAGATTTATTTTGCAGTTATGTAGACAAGGGATGTACTACAACAACACAACCTACAAATATTGATTATAATTATACAGGGTGTATTTTATACTAGCGCTAATTCAGGACATTTTAAAATAAATTTTGTCAAATAGCACACACTGTATATTATTGTATTTTTGAATTGGCGCGTTAATTCTCTACGATTTTTGTGAATAATAATAATAATGCGTGACTATGTGTCCCATCTTCGTAATAGGGACTACTTGAGGACTGCTCCTGGACCGGTGAATGAGGTGGCTGAAGGGCTGCCGCATTCACCGGTTCAGGATGTAGTTCTCCTCGTTCCGCCAACACCAGAGGGCCTCAGTACCAGAAGGGGGTTAGACCGTATGAAAACCCCCGGGCCACAAGACCTGGCCAGAGTGGACGCTGAACTTCGTGCAGCGCTACCAGAAGAGGCTGACATTTGGCACGTAAACTGTGCCGTGTATGCCGTTGTTCAACGCCCGTCTCAGATGGAAAGGCGAAACATCTCTTCCCCACAGGAGAGAGAGCAGCGGCGCATACGAAAGATGGAGGCGAAAATCCGGTCGGTGAGACAACACGCATCCCGTGTCCAATGTGTGATGGACCACATGGCGGCGAATAGGCCTTTCACGCCTAAAGTTCGACGTATAGCCGCCAAGACGGCGCCCATCACACACTTAATGGGGCAGTGCTACTAACCACCAAACAGCCACTGCCTCGATAGGATACGGATGCTAGTGGTTCGCAAAAAGTCACTAGTGAGGCGGGCGAAGGGGCTGGCGAAAAATAACCCTTTTCGTCAAAAGCATTCGCGCCTATTCGAACCGCCTCAGCGTGTTGCTGACAATCCGCCGACCGTCGATCAGATGGAAAATTTCTGGAAAATGTTGTACGAACAGAGGCTTCCGCTCAACAGAGACTCTCCGGACCTGGCACACTTTGAAGCCTTTTGCCCAAGGCTTCATCTACCACAGGAAGTGTGCCAACCAATAACCCCAGAAGAATTTTGCTGCTCCAGGTACCGATGGGATTAATAACTTTTGGTGGAAAAAGTTAACCAGTATCCACCATCATTTGGCCAGAATTTTTAATGTTTGGTTAAATGGGGAGCAGCAAATCCCTTCTTGGATTGTTGAGGGGCGGACAGTGCTGATCCCCAAGAACGGAGATTTGTCCAACCCAAAGAACTATACGCTAATAACCTGTTTAAACGCATGTTACAAGGTATTCACACGCATCTTGTACATGCGGGTACTCCAAGCAGTTAACCCGGTTTACGAACGGATATATGAGCAACGAGGGTCGAAGAGAGATGTCGCTGGCTGCAAGGAGAACCTGTTGGTTGACAGATGTGTCACGCAGGGCTCCGTGCGGTATAAGGGGAAGCTCTCCATGGTCGGGATCGACTACCGCAAGGCATTTGACATGACATCTCATGAGCTTATTGTACACCTGCTTCGATGTTTTGCGGTCGCCGGTCCCGTAGTGAGATGCATTGAAGATCTGATGCCGCTCTGGAGGACTCGCTTTACCATAACATCTGGTAATGATAGAGTCCAGACAGAGCCGGTAATGTTCAGAAGGGGAGTTTTTCAAGGTGATTCCCTCAGCCCCCTTTTGTTTTGCATCTCGCTACTGCCATTATCCGTCTCGCTCCGGAAAACCCACAGTTACAACTGTGGTACCCCCGGCAACAGGAGGCATAAGGTCACCCATTTGTTTTATTATTTAAGGTTGACCTTAAACAACTTTATGGCTCCGGAGAAAGGGATGTCCAACAATCCCTTAGGGTGGTACAGGAGTACACGCAGGCTGTCGGTATGCAGTTCGGGTTGGACAAATTTTCACTGGTCCATCTCAAGAGACGACGATGTGGGGACTACGGAGAGGTCCCTTGTCTATTAAATGTTAGGCCTACTTGACAATGTTTGATACAGGGCGCGTTCAGTGTTAGCTACGCCACTGGAAATTATTCTTGGTCTTATTTAGTTTATGAATAAGAGCAAGACAATAACAGTAGTGGCATTTTGAAATATTGAGTCAATGTTAAAGTATGGTAGAAGAGAAGAGAAATGGAAATATAATATGTTGAAAAGAAACGGATATATTCTTATGTGCCGCCTACACCACTGCCTCATAGAATATACGAGAAAGGACCAGAATCGCCGCGAGCAACGCTGGATGATCAAGATAATCCAAGTATCTTTGCCACGGTATATAAGAGGCGAATCGGGCGCACGCGGAAGTTCAGTTTAGTATAAAGTACAGTTTAGTTCGGATATGGGAGATCAGATAAGATAAAGAACAGAAACAAGTTGTGAATTGTTATAGTAGTGAGACTATAGTAGATGAAACGTGTAGTTAGTGTACACTGATGTGTAATTGTAAGGATTTATTAGTGAAAGTTCTTGTTGCAACTTATTGAACCTACGTGCAGGGTGTTTACTGGAGGATGTAAACACGTATAGTCCAAGTAAGGACTTCTCTGCACTCAAAAAACGCAACAAAAACTTTACGACGTAATTATTATCGCCGCGGGCCATGCGGCATGCCTGCTATCAAATGACCCGACGCACATATAAAGCCTATAAAGGTAAGCGAGTCAATTACGGTCGAGACAGCACAAAGGGTGATAGTATTTTAATGAGGTTGTAAAGTTTTTGTTGCGTTTTTTATGTGCTGGGAACTGATTACTTCAACTATACAATATGTAAACTACGCCGTTGCCATTTTTCTCTTTAGCGGGCTAAATTCTCACATGCTTGGTGAGCTACTGGCAACAATGTTATATGTCGCTCTCTTTCTCGTACATTACTTTGCTATTTATATTTCACTCTATCTGATTATAGGGATCGACCCAAGATTTCTAGGTGCCACTGCTGTATAAGATGTGTGTCCAGAAATTTATGGGCGTATCCGAAGCTTTTGTTTGATTGATTATGCATGGAAGAAAGTGAGATACACATTTTTCTCAATCTGATTTTTTATTTCTCTGATATTGAAGGCAAAAAATCGCGATTTTCGAAATTGTAATGTAATGTAGAGGTTATAAAATTCAATTTTAAATAATTTTATCCTAAATTTCATAACTGAGATATTAAGCTATATGTAATGAATAAGAAATGAAGAGTGCAAGTTTACTTTCAAATAATTAGCCATTGTTGTTTGGTTATGTGTATAATTTAATTTTTAACTGGTTCACTATATCGCGGACTATGCTGAAACTAAAGTAGTTATATACTTACTGATATGAATATTCACCACAAGTAATATCTGCACAAATTTTTGAATGTCGAAATCTGTCCTAGTTCAGAACCTACTTTTAAGTACGCCGGTCAGTGTTACTAAAAAGTCTTTTAAAAGGGAAAGCTGTTGTAAAATTATAAAGAAATCCAGTTTAATCGCGTGCAATCTTATAAAATCCCTGGGAATCCTATCAATGCCAGGAAATCCTATGTGAATCCTAGTTTATCCGATCAAATCTGTGAGAGCGTTTAGAAACAGTTTTTCTGCATTTACCTAAGATTTAGTTACCTATGCCGAGAGATCAACGAAATATTAAATTTGAATCTTAAGAACTACGGTTTACTAATGTATATCAAGTTAGCAGGTCAACTTTTACGAATCGGTCTCGGTATAGCATGAACTTTTGCCGTTTTTTAGCCGTTAATTAGCGGTGGAAGAAAACATTTTGCCGCTTTTGTTTTTTATAAAATATTAGATGCCCTGCTAACTTCATATGAAGTTAGCAGGTCATATACAAGATGGGGCAGTAGTGCGTCGGACCTCAATATCTCGAGTTCTACGATAGCTAGAAATTTTTTAAAAATTTGCAAGTAAACTAGACAAAAAAGTCTATAACTGGAAATTATTTTCGAACATACAGGGCGAGCCAAGACGAAATTACAGGACCAAGTGTCTTTTTTTTAAATGGAATGCTATGTATGCCAGTAAATTTTTTGAAACCTCTTTCTAGGCTCTATTCATTCCTATATTAGCATTGAATGTCTCCCAACCACTTGAATGTAATGAATTTTTTGTTGAGATAATGCAATCTGCAGACGGATATTTAAAAAATCACCACAGTCACAATTATGGGTTTTAAGAAAAACTTATGTGAATACCAGTTACAAGATATCTAATTAATGTTTTTGAATCATTTTAATTTCCTAAAAATGTACAGGTGGCCAAAAATTATTTTTTTTATTAAGAACATGGAACACCCTGTATATTTTTCGACGATGTGATGTAGAAATGAAAAACGAACATTTTTTGTACGTACTTCCCTAGAGCTAATTGCAACCAATTTCGTTTTATTGAGCAATAATTACAACATTCAAAAATAAACTTAAAAAAAGAGATTGCTTCAAATAACTCAGTAGAAAAAATTATAATAATGCCCATTTTGATTGACACACATCTCTATGCGCTTTTGAAATGAGGTTCCCACTGTTCCTAAAACTGCCGGTGTGATAGATGTAAAGACAGTTATTATTCTTTCCTTCATATTTTGTACTGTTATTGGTGTGTCTCTATAAACTTCCTTCATGTATCCCCATAAAAAGAAATCCATTTTTGTCAGATCTGGGAATCTAGCTGGTCATTTAGTGGGTCCATTTCTTCCAATCAATTGATTAGGGTAGGTATTATTTAAGTGGTGTCTAACTGCATTTAAATAATGTGGTGGAACCATCTTGCTGAAACCACATCCTATTTCGAATTCTTTCACGGAGATTTACCAATAATTGTGGCAGATAGTTTTCCAAAAAATGAACATAAATAGCTCCAATCAATGTACCATCAAAGAAATGTGGCTCTATTACATGTCCTCCGATAATTCCTCCCCAAACGTTTATAGACCATCTGTGTTGGTTATGAACTTGCATAAAAAGTGAGGATTTTCCGAAGCATAATAATGGAAGTTGTGCCTATCAACAAATCCATTTTTATGAAAAGTTGCCTCATCACTGAACAAAACAGTATCAAGAAGTTGACATCATGTTGGATTTCACCTCTGGCACAATTACAAAATTGTAGGCGCTTTTGAAAATCGTCATCAGATAATTCCTGGTGCATTTGAATATGATGCGACTTATTTTTTTTGAAGATTCGACCCACAGACCGTGTATTTATTCCTACTAGCTCACGTCTCTTTGACTAGCATGGGAATTCTCAACCGTTGCCAGTACCACAGAAACCTCATTTTCTCCGTTCACTACACGTTTTATTCTTTTACTTTTTTATATTCGACATTTCCAGTGTCCAGAAATCTATCGAGAAGGTTTTGGAAGCTGCTAACATGAGGATAACGTTGGTGATAAATTATATTGGCAAGTAAACAATTTCTGTCTGACTCGCCCAAAACAAAAGTCATGTCTACAAGTCCCGCTTTATTAAAATTCATATTGTAAAATTCCAAATAAAATGCTCCTTTGTACACGACAATTTATACCAAACTGAGGTTTTGTTACTTGTCGAATAACGAAAACAGCAAAAAAATGTACAAAAAACCATTACAGTAAAGGACCGGTTAAATACTATTTACTTATTTCAATGGATTGGAAGAAATGGTCTCACTAAGTGGCCTCATTTCAAAATTGCATAATAACGTGTATCAAATCAAAATGGGCATCACGTCGAGCACCTATTATAAATTTTTTTAATAAATTATTTGAAGGAACCTCTTTTTTAAGTTTATTCTTGAATTTGACACTTATTTATTTATAAAACGAACATGGTTGCAATTAGCCATAACGAAGTACTTACAAAAAATGTTCGTTTTTCATTTTTACAAAACATCGTCGAAAAATATACAGGGTGTTCAATTTGGAAAAATTGAGAAAATTCAATTTAAAATGTTCTTAATTGAAAAATAATTTTTGGCCACCCTGTACGTTTTTAGGAAATGAAAATGATTTAAAAACATTAATTAGATGTCTCGTAACTGGTATTCACATAAGTTTTTCTTAAAACCCATAATTGTGACTGGTGATTTTTTAAATATCCATATGCAGATTGCATTATTTCAACAAAAAAATTCATTACATCCAAGTGGTTGGGAGATATTCAATGCTAATATTGGAATGAATAGAGCCTAGAAAGAGGCTTCAAAAAATGTACTGATATACATTGTATTCCATTTAAAAAAAGGCGCTTGGTCCTGTAATTTCGTCTTAGCTCGCCCTGTATGTTCGAAAATAATTTTCAGTTATAGACTTTTTTATCTAGTTTACTTGCAATTTTTTAAAAAATTTCTAGCTATCGTAGAACTCGAGATATTGAGGTGCGACGCTTTATTGCCTCACCCTATATACAGGGTTACTGGTAATTCGATACGTTCCTTTGGAGATGTGATGGGGCATGATCTAAGAAGTAAATTTAGCCCTAACATATATTATGCAAAACTCAATAGTTTTTGAGATATTTAATTTTTTTTGTTTTTCTCAAAAAGTAGATCTTAATGTCCTAAAAGTTAATTTTCGAAAAATCTATTTGACATTTTAAAATTTTTTTTTACTGGATTACTTGTCCCATATTATAGATATCCGTTCGGAATGAAAAATATCTGGATACCTTTCGATCATGTGAACATCTGAAATAAAAACTTTAAAATTTTTTTTTTTAAATCAGCCATGAAATTTACCTATTAAGTTTTTTCAAAAAAATATTAACGTAACACGCGTATAAATTATTATAAAAACTGCCTTATTTCAATAGCTATCTAACAAGGTACAAATGTTCAATGTACCTTTAATAGTTCTAAGAAAATACTAGTAAAAATAACACAAGTAGTACGAATTTTATTTTTAGATAAACAGTAAAAAACATTTTAAAAGTAGAGTTTAATTCTTCATTAATTTCAAAGTTGTACTTTATTTTTTATATGTCTTGCTCAAAATGGGAGCCCCTATTCCGTATACAGACACGGCAGCGTCTTCTTATTTCCGTCCTTGTTACTCTGGTTGTCAGATTATGCCTTATGTGTTGGGCAGCATCGACTATCCTTTGTCTAAGGTTTTCTATAGTATTGACTGGTGTGGCATAGACCATCTCCTTCATATGACTCCATACGTAATAATCAAGGGGTGTTAAGCCAGGGCTTCGCGCTGGCCAAGGTATTGGGCCCGCTCTTCCAATCCAACGGTTAGGGAAACGTTGATCAAGTAACTGTCGTACTGTCAGCCGATAATGTGCTGGACAACCGTCGTTCTGAAACATCATTCGCTGTCTGACGGCGAGAGGAACATCTTCTAAAATCACCGCCAGATCATTTCTTAAAAAATTTTCATAGATTTCCCCGTTTAAATTTTGAGGAAGAAAGTGTGGCCCTATTAAATAGTGGCCAATGACTCCCATCCGCACATTAATAGAACATTTCATTTGGAAACAAGTTTCACGTGTTAACTTGGGATTTTCCTCTGCCCAATAATGTATGTTGTGGAAATTTGTTATACCCTCGCGATTGATTAAATTTCGACTCGTCCGTCCATAAAATACTTGTTAAAAAATTTGCACTTTCTGCATCTGAATTTAACATAAAGCGGCAGAATTCCACTCTCCTTCCAGGATCACCTTCCTCCAAGCCTTGGACAGGGGTATAGTGGTAAGGATGACATCCAACTCTACGTATCGTAGACCAAACTTTCCATTGTGACGCTCCGGTTAGTCTTGCGACTTTATTAGTTGAAATAGTTGGGTCTTCCTCAAAATACCTCAATATTTCCTCCTCATCATCTGGTTCATAAACGGGAGGAGCACCAGCGTCACTTCTTCTACATTTCACGGAGCCAGTTTCAGCGATATTTCGATATGCCGTACTGAATACACGTGCATTTGGTAAGTGGCGGTTAGGGTACCAAAGACCATATTCTCGGCGAGCTTCAGCAGCGTTGCCGCCACAGTATCCCTAGACAAACAAGATATCAGCGTATCTGCGTTGGCATACGCGGCCATGGCACAGAAAATACAATAACAACAACTAATAACAACAACTACGAGCAAAATCAAAATCTTCGATAACTAATTTAACAAGACCAACAAACTTAAGGGACACGGAGATAAGAATGTCAGTTAATGACATATATACACAAACGTCAAAGTCAAGGACTGACTGACTTAAATGAAAATGAACGATTAGTCGTTTAATAATTTCCGCCACCAGCATTATCTTTACTAATTTTTTATTAGTAGTTTATTTTTTATTTAGTACATTAAACATTTCTACCTAGTTAGATAGCTATTGAAATAAGGAAGTTTTTATAATAATTTGTACGCGTGCTACATTAATATTTTTTTGAAAAAACCTAATAGGTAAATCTCATAACTGATTTAAAAAAAAAAAATTTACAAGTTTTTATTTTAAATGTTCACATGATCGAAATGTTTCCGGATATTTTTCATTCCAAACGGATATCTACAATATTGGACAAGTAATCCAGTAAAAAAAAATTTAAAAATGTCAAGTAGATTTTTCGGAAATTAACTTTTAAGACATTAAGATCTACCTTTTTGAGAAAAACAAAAAAATTGAAATATCGCAAAAACTATTGAGTTTTGCATAATGTATGTTAGGGCTAGATTTACTCCTTAGCTCATGCCCCATCACATCTCCAAAGGAATGTATCGAATTACCAGTAACCCTGTATAAAAAATTATTTAAAAAAAATTGAGGTGGCTTAAAATTTGCTCTCTACGATTAAATCAAACAAGTCTAGCTCGTTTTCTGTTTGAGAATTTGTCGTTCGACTTGTTTGATTCGATCGTGGAGAGCAAGTTTTTATCACTTGATACATTTACAACACTCGCCTGCGGCTAGTGCTGCAAATTTCATCTGCGTGAGTTATTACCTATATTACCGCTCGTTGAACAATATACTATTATTGCAGCGTGGAAATCGACCCACTCCCACTTATTTTACAGATGGGCATTTAAAATTTCAATATAGGGCTCATGTGCATTCAGCCAACATCATTCTTTTTTGACTTCCTGAGCCTTTGATCTTCAAGAGACTTTGGCTGGGCCGGATAATACTCTTTATTTCAAAGCACTTTATCTAATTTCCACTGAGTTATAGAAAATACCTTATTCTGAGTGTGGCATTAAGTAGATATTTAAATAAACAAAGTATATGCAAATGTTATATTTTTATAGAAATATAATTAGTGTTCGCAAGAATTTTACGCATTTGAAATTAAAATTTAATAGTTCCGAGGGCCAAACATGTAAAAGCCATCAAACAGTTCACAATGTATATTCCACATAACTTAAGTGTAACTTTTATTACAGCGGACATTGTAACATTTCTGGCGGAAACGAGCTTGCCACTTCCGAGGCCTCTTATTATACTTACTTATACGTCGTATGAAAATTATTCCGCAGTAATGGCTCGCGTTTACCAATACTGCAGGAGTGATAATAATCGTGATACATAATTAAAAAGTTTATTAGTGTTTTCTATAATGGTTCGAAGACGAAATTAACGTTTGTTGCAGAATACTAAATGACAAAATAATTTGTCCTTTCTTCTTCATTGAGGGTAATATGAATGCGAATGTTTTTCTAAATTTTCTTGGGAGCGAGTTTTGGAACGCATTAGATAATTTATCACTACAGAATTTCCATAATTTAAGAGCGCTCCGGATATAAGCCGGAAAGACGGTTCAATTTACTGTCATATAAATCATTATTTTAAAAAACGGCTTTCACTAAAAGACATTAAAAACATGTTACAATGTGGGATGATGAGAGAAAGAAAAGTATATATATAAAAAAAAAAATTTTTCTTCTATTTTCGATTTGCAAAAATTATTCTTATCACCCCATATAGGTATTATTAAAATAAACATTTTCCCTTTTGTAGAACTAAAATAAAATTAGCCCTAATGTCCTCAAGTGTACCGAGAAATTTAAAGATTAGGTATAATAAATTTGTCCAATGTCATATTCTATTACATCTCTATCTCTCTCTTTCCAAGCACATCGTACATTCGGCTGCGTCGTTTTATTGACGTGAAGTCATTTACAATTAAAATTGGAAGTATGGATGACTAATACACTCCGAACAACTCTTAAAGTTTCAGTTAGATGGAAGTTCTGTCCATAACGCTGTTTTGGTAAGAAGGTGGCTAAATAAACATTTTAAAAATCATTGGATAGGGCGAAACAGTCCTTTAATTGAGTGACCACCGAGATCCCCAGACTTGACGTCACTAGATTTTTCCTTTGGGGTTTAATGAAACAAAAAGTTTACAAATCAAGGCCATAAACTGTACAATAACTACGGGTTAGGATGCTGCAAGCCTGTACAGATATTAGTCCAGATCAAATACGAAAGGTTAAATACTATTAACATGCGTAAAAGTATCGACAAGTATATTGAAATAAATGATGGATTGGTAGAAGTGACGATAACCTTGTAGTTTTTGTAATGGAATTCTCTTTTTTTGTTTCAGTTTTGTTAGAAATTTGTATTTATTTTTTGATTTGTTAAAACTGGACATAAGAATAATAATAATACCATATTACTAGGGTTTAATTCTATTTCAATTTTTTTCTCATGGACTTATTATTACTTTTTTTTATACATTTATTTAACGTCGGCCTATTTCCGCTACTGAGGCCTAACACCGACGCCTGTAGACGAGCTACCCCCCCAACCAGGAATTTTGCCGAACCTCTTCCCTTTTTTTTTTTATACATTTATTTAACGTCGGCCTATTTCCGCTACTGAGGCCTAACACCGACGCCTGTAGACGAGCTACCCCCAACCAGGAATTTTGCCAAACCTCTTCCCTTAAGAAGAGTAGGGATCTTTTACTTGCCTAACATTTAATAGACAAGGGACCGACGGCTTTATATCCCCTCCGAAGGATGGTATATCTCCTATACAACCCTCGCCTAAGGTTGTATAGCTTCCGCGCATACACTGATATACAAGCCGCTGGAAGATGTGTGAGGCGAGAACGCGGTTTCCGTTGGAATGGTCATCCATCCAAGTACTAACTGCGCCTGTCGTTGCTTTACATCGCATACCGATGTATGTACATAGTAAAGACGCACCTACGCTCGCCACGGGGTGGACAGCTTAACTTTTAGAATAAATTTGTAAAAATGATGTATTATGTGCGCTTTTAATGTCTACAAAAACGTTTTTACTTAAAAATTATCAAAAAAATTTGGTACAGGCCCGTTTTGATGAATTGGTGAATGCAGTGGCGTGCATAGATTTTTTTCTTAAGAAAAAAAATGCTAATATCAATTATTAAAATTTTACTCCTAAAAACTAACGTAGTAGGCAGGCCTTGGATTTTGTAGGAATCTGGCGCTTTTTGCTCAAAAAATACAGTTCAACAAGCTCTACATTTAAGAAATAACGGTGAAAATCGCGCACTAAATAAAGATTTTACGGTGACTCCAAAACAAATGGATCGTATTGTATTTTAATAGCTAGGCTCGATTATGTATAGAAGCTGGGAGCGAGATGTTAAAAATTGAGTAAAATTTTATAAGAACTAAAATATGTATATTTTTTAATATAAAAAATCTCTGAATCCCAAAATACTTAATTAAAGTTCTAATTATTGTAATTATTTTTTCTTCTAAATAACGCTAATTTTACTACTAGTATTATCACACTTTTTAGGCTGTGGTCCCACGTTAATATGCAGCAGTTAAAAATTGTGTCTCTTCCGGAAATAATTGTCCTTATTGAATTCTCACGCATTTTTCTCAGCAGTTTGTTAACCCTCTTACACCTTTTATGTAATCGTTTAGTTTTATCTCTACGTTTATGTACAATTATTCAATTAAACATTACATGGCCAAGTTTTGTTTTTTTATCATGAAATGATTTATATACATTGCTTGTGTGCCAAATATAAATTATTGACCAGAGAGATTAAATGTAGTAGGATCAAGAAAGTAACATCAAAACAAAAGGATTTATAGAAACTCGTCGGTGTTGATAAAAATCATGTTTTACTTCTTTCTTCCTTTTTTTTATTATTATTTTTTAATTATCTACTAAATAGGTACACCATTTTATATTTACCTAAATGTCGTTCAGATAATAATATTCTTTCCTTCTCCGCAGAATTTTCGACTTGCTTGTGAAGTGTTCGGTAACCAACTTGATAAATATATTCCTAAAAAAAAAAAAACATTGCTCCAAAACGTGAATATCCTGTCACTGTTATGTAAATGATGAACCAAAAAGCGCATTATCATAAAGATATAAGAAAAGTAAACTGATATTACAAACAGTGATTTTGTACTTTGAGAAAAGCGCTCAACTTTCAGATTAATAATGCTCTTTAACTAATTTTATCCATGCAGTTGAAAACATGGATCATGATCCTTTTCAGCTATGGAATTTTTTGGCCTCTTTTGAGTAACTCATAACCCGGAGGGTAAGAGAATCCACCTTGCATTTTGTACTCAAGCGTTGAAATTTGGTACACTTGTTAGTTAGAGCCTACCCTTCGATATGAGAAATGTTGCCACGGTCACAAGCAAGTGTCCCAGGGCCCAAAGCTTTTTTTTTTCAAAATGGCGGCGGGAAAATGCACAAAACAACGTTATTTCCGAAAAAGTTTACCCTATCTCATTTTTTCGTGTGAGGTCTCGTTTCATATGTTTTTCTGTCGAACAGAATGACAGGGCGAATAAATTAATTGCCAGTTTTCTTATAATAATGGTGGAAAACACTTTTATTTCATACCAATGCCAATAAATAGTACCTGTGCATTGGGCATTTGTCCGAGTGGCACATATAGAATTACTATACACTTTCAGATATGTCACAACTACATTTACATAGATCACAGCATTTCAGATTGTCTTTTAGACATTTACAACGATTTGCAACGCAGGCCTTTTTACAAATACACTTAACTAAAACTTCGCACGCTTCTGAGGCTACAGGCTTAAGGTACTGTACCCGCTGAAGCGACTGTCTCCGTACTTAGTGGATTCTGTGAGTCGGAAAAATAAGAAAATATTTTCTAACGCAACGAAACTAGTTACGCCCCCCCCGTTTTCGAGGATGCTGAACACGATCGCGGTGGTATAGACTCTTCCTGAATTGACCGTCACCCCCAAACGGCCAAAAACAACCCCCAAAAGGGGTGAAACGCGAAAACACCGTCTTATATCGCGAAAAACTGCGTCACCTCCCATTTTCGAGCATGCTGAACACGATGGTGGTGGTATAGACTCTTTCTGAATTGACCGTCACCCTCAAACGGCCAATAACCACCCCCAAAAGGGGTGAAACGCGAACACACCGGCTCATACCGAGAAAAACTGCGTCACCTCCCGTTTTCGAGGATGCTGAACACGATGGCGGTGGTTTAAACTCTTTTTGAGTTGACCGTCACCCCCACCGGCCAAAAACAACCCCTAAAAGGGGTGAAACGCAAAAACCCCGTCTTATATCGCGAAAAACTGCGTCACCTCCCGTTTTCAAGCATGCTGAACAAGACGGCGGTGCTTTTGAATTTCTCCGAGTCAACCCCATCCCTGCGTCAATAAAAATGTATGGTATGGATATATAGTGGATATGTAGTTGTATGCGTCAAGGATCTGTTTTATTTTTATATATAAGTATAGCAAGTAAGTAATTGTATGCGTCAAATACACATGTTCATAAGTTAATATAATAAAATATATGAAATTTACCACTGATTCCATACAGCAGATTTCCCCGCCTGAAAATCACCAAATAACCTAACCAGACCCTATAGATATGCGCCTATTTTTTAGGGTAAGAGATCAGTCAACAAACGAGGAATCATCCGGTTTGTATTCAATGATTTGTTATTCATTTTGTCATATCGGAATTTTCTTATCCACTTCATAAGGCAGGGTCTCACGGGGTAGTTTTTGTCCGGTTCAGGGGTTGCTTTGCTTCGGGGAGAAGATCCAGAATCCCCATCATGTTCAGCATACTCGAAAACGGGAGGTGACGCAGTTTTTCTCGGTATAAGGCGGTGTGTTCGCGTTTCACCCCTTTTAGGGGTTGTTTTTGGCCGGTGGGGGTGACGGTCAACTCAAAAAGAGTTTAAACCACCGCCATCGTGTTCAGCATCCTCGAAAACGGGAGGTGACGCAGTTTTTCTCGGTATGAGCCGGTGTGTTCGCGTTTCACCCCTTTTGGGGGTGGTTATTGGCCGTTTGAGGGTGACGGTCAATTCAGAAAGAGTCTATACCACCACCATCGTGTTCAGCATGCTCGAAAATGGGAGGTGACGCAGTTTTTCGCGATATAAGACGGTGTTTTCGCGTTTCACCTTTTTTGGGGGTTGTTTTTGGCCGTTTGGGGGTGACGGTCAATTCAGAAAGAGTCTATACCACCATCATCGTGCTCAGCATCCTCGAAAACGGGGGGTGACGCAGTTTTTCTCAATATAAGACGGTGTTTTCGCGTTTCACCCCTTTTGCGGGTTGTTTTTGGCCGTTTGGGGGTGACGGTCAACTCAAAAAGAGTTTAAACCACCACCGTTATCGTGTTCAGCATCCTTGAAAACGGGGGGGGGGTAACTAGTTTCGTTGCGTTAGAAAATATTTTCTTTTTTCGAGGTTTTTTCCGACTCACAGAAGCCACTAATTTGGCTTTGAATAGAAGCGCGCCTGGCATGCTGTTCTAGAGCATCCCTTGTTAGTAGAATTGATTCTAACTGACGATGGTTTTTGGTAAATTGCACTCCGGCATTAATTCACAGTGTCACAAGACATGATTCTGGAAAAATAAAACAGTTTTTCATTTGATGTGATTTATAACATGTAGTTGCTCCTTATTGGTACATTTCAACTACCTGCTGCGCGTTAAAACGACAAATTTTTTCATAGTTTCCACTGATTTTTCAACTTCTCAAGTCTGCAGGGCTGTGAATGCTTTTGTAGCTTCAAGATACTGTAGCCAGGCATTAATAGCCGTGAGCTTTCCAATTCCACGGGCAAAAGATACAATGTCGCATCCTTGAGTTTTTTGGCCATTTCGTAAATTTTCGTACTGCAATGCGCTATGGAATACTTTGCTCAACATCTTGGTGCGGGTACCAGGTAAGCCGCAGAATAAGCAACAGCCGAGGGAAAAGGACTCTTTTCTAGTGCGAGTCTTGACAGGCGAAATAGTTGTTGGGTCACTAGCTTCTGTGCGTGGTCTTTTCATTGATCGTTCAAGTCTGCTGCTGCCGAACTCCAAGAAGCAGGTTTTATTCCATTTTACTCCTCTAGCTATAAAGGTTTCCTTAAGTCCGGCACCCTCATCCAGAGCGGAAACTCACACTCGCCCAAGCCTCTCAAATTCATTTAAATTTTCAGCCAATTTGAGTATTCAACATACTTGTCAGCTTTGAAACTCTTTCCCGGATGTCAGTTCCTCTTGTGTCTTTCTGGAATATTATGCACAGTTCCCAATTAATCTTCTTCGAATTATCATCTTCCGCCAAACTAACGTCACACAGTTTAAATTTTTTCAACATTCCCAATACACCTATAAAAAATGCAGGGGTAACAATTGCAGTTTCGTTCACCTAACCAGTTTCACTAATATACGGTTATAACTGATGTTGCCAAACAAAACTTGCCGAAAAGCCGATGCAAACTGCACCACACATCACTATACTTCACTTCAAACACAAATCGCGGAAATTCGAATCGCGCTTATTAAATGACACGGCTGGACAGCCACAACGCCGTATTCATCGACTGCACGAACTCAGAGCATGGTTTTTCCAAATCAGTCAATCAAACTACTTTATAAATAATTAAAATTCAATATCTGCCTCCCCAGAACCCACCCGGAGACCGACCGTGCAACCACCGCGTTGTTCGTGGTGGCGGATTACAAGGTCGGGCGGAATGGGACTGGTTCGGCTTAAAGACAATTAAAAGCAGCTTAACCTAAACTCCTTCCATCACAGATGGATAAAATTAGGCGATAAAATTGCATATATCTAAAACAGACTTAACTAGACTTACAAACTACATATTTTTAAAAACTTTTGCACTAAACACTTTTTTAAAATTTTTATACTGATGCAGACACCTCAATCTAAACGAGGAGCCTTCCGCGAGGTGTGAAAATGCCGAGCTGCGCATGGACTGGCCTAAACTTTGGTTTAAAAAAAAAATTGGATTTCGAAAAATTATAATTTTTGAAAAATTTTAATGAAAATGAATTTAGAGACAAAAATGTACAAAAGGAAAACGAAAAACAAACGCGACAAAAAGGTTACAAACAGAAAGGAAGAGAGTAATGGTGGATAGGGCAGCGGAAGTTATAGTTGATGAAGTTTGGCTACAGAAGTTGCTGGAAGATCGGTAACGTCTGGTATGGTAGGGTGTGTTTTATCTGAAATAGGTTATGCTGTCTAATTTGTGTTATGTTTCTTGTTAGCGGGCTATCGCCCAGCTTGAAATAGTACAATTTTTGAGAGATGTCCTGGACGTAGTCCGCTATTGGGGTTATGTCGTGGCAAAGTGCGTATAGATCTCTGAGGAAGGTGTACCCTCCGGAATTAGAGATGAGGCGCATAAATTTGTGTTCAAGAACTTTTAGTTTTCTCATTGTTGTAGCCGATGTGCTGCATCACACCAAATCAGTGACCCTGAAAACAAATGAAACGAGGCATCACTCGAAAAAAGGTGGTAGAGTAAACTTTTTCGGAAAACAACGTTATTTTATGCATTTTCCCTGCTGCCATTTTAAAAAAAAGGACCGTGGGCTTTGGGACACTTGCTTGTGGCCTTAATGTGTACCAAATTTCAGCCCTCTATAACACTTTTCAGCTCCAAAACAAGCGAAAATGATGATTTGCCTCTGAAGCCAGGCAACCGTGCTATAACAGGGCATCCGTGGGTACCCCGACCGTGGCAACATTTCTTATACCAAAGGGTAGGGTCTAACGAACAGGTGTACCAAATTTCAACGCTTGAGCATAAAATGCAAGGTGGGATCCATTCGTGCAAGTTACCGCCTGGATTAAATCCTATGTTCACATTCTGTCTATAGCTAGTTGAGTTTCACACTGGGCGACTTGGCAGCGCGATTTAGTAATGCGGCTGAGTGAAAGGATATGCGACTAAGTCGCGCGGTGCTAATCTAAAGGCACGAGCCGGGTGAGTCGTCACCTAATGTGTAAAAGTATAGGGACATCATGTACAAATGGTGTGCACGACTCAGCCGCACTACTAACTCGCGCTGCTAAATCGCCCAGTGTGAAAGGGGCTTAATCTCTGGCACCTTGGATCAGATTTCAGCAATGTCGATATTAATTGAAGGATGTTGGTGTTTCAGCGCGTCATGTGTATTTTACTTTCTCAATCTGAGATAGCGCTCATTTCCTTACTTGTCATTTTTCCCCCCCACAAATAATTTACTAAATTAAATATTATTAAAAATTACCCAAACAATTACTATCTCCCGTAGCGGCCTGTGCTCTCTTAATAGGCAAGGCAGCGTAAATTTACTTAAAAGTTAACTTTTCTTTTTAAAATCCTGGAATTAATAAGAAATGCCCTGTGATTACTGTATTTTGTTCTGGCTTATTCGTTTGAAACAAACAAAAGTGTTCGAATAATGTATTAAATCTGCGAGCTAATGAAAATCATGAGTTCCTCACCATGTTTGGCATCGTTAATAATTCGAGAGGGTTAGTGTACATTTAATTTTAAAGGACGCCCTCATTATAAATTCGAGCTGGAGGGTGAAAATGTGTTGCGGTCCGCAATTTCATATTCATGGAAATGAGTCTGAAACATTTTCCTTAAGAGTTAAGTGGTTTTAATGAATTTAAAGATCTTAAACGAGCGTTTCGATTAGCGTTGTTGCCTGCTTGCTTGACCGAGAATTTGAGACTGATTTTGACTGAATAGATTTTGAACGTGGTCAAAATCCGTCTAAATCTTAACATTCGCACCACAATAAACTTCAAAGCATTTTTTAACGGCTTGAAATTGTTTATTTAAAATAATTTTTAAAATTAACAACGATGTCCACATTTTCTTTTCAGCTTTGTATTTTTCGCAAGAAATATTGAGAAGTGTATTTCATGGTTTTTTTTAATCAACCAAAGCTGAGCCTGGTAGCTGTTTATTTATACAGTACACCTTCGATAATCTGGACCAATTAAAATCGCAATTATTTGGGCTAGTGAATAATTGGGAATACTAAAGCATATACATTTTTCAGGGTTTTTCATTTGAAAATTGGCATTTTAATCAAAATCAAGAACTAGTATATATAACGAAAAGTAATGTAATAGATAGCATATATTTATGTTCCTACGTAACATTATACATAATATAACTACAATGTGTATACTTACTGTATGTAACATTATTTTATAAAATTTGTTATTTTAGGTTGCTTACGGTGGGCGTATCCAAGAGAAAGAGATAACTTTTTTAATACATATATTGTTAAAAAAAGTATAGGACTGCCTAAGTAGCACTACGACAGGTGTAGTGATATGAATTTTTACTCAATAATTTCAGTTGTTTGCAAAATAGTTAGATTTAATTTTAAAAATTATATCAATTTTCGTATTTCCTAAAATTAAATCTAACTATTTCCCATATGTTTGAAATTATTGAGTGAAAATTTATAACACCACTCTTGTTATAGTTCTACTTAGGTAGGCTTATAGTTTGTTTGCAATATGTGTTTTAGAATAAGAAGTTATGGTCAAAATCTCTCTCTCAATCTCTCTCTCTTTCTTTCTCTCTCTCTCTTGGATATTGTCACCTTAAGTTTTTCTGGTTCAACATAAAGGCCATTACTTTTAATCTTTGAAGGGCAAGAATATCATGTAGTGGTAAATTATTTTCTTCCACCTTAAACACAAATTAAAACTCTTAACGGATTAATCTCTCTTAACAGTCACGTTTGTATTTAAATATTGATCTTCATTGTTGATGGTATACTCTCCAAATGTTTGTCGTTGTCTTCTATGTCTCTAAATGGTAGATTCGATCCAGGTATTTATTTACGCATTCATAAGATTTTGTTCTGTGTCAGTATTATCTTCTTAAAGATACCACTTTCCCCACCCTTCATCTAAACCAATCGAACCTTCGGTATCTCTGAGCTTGAGTCAGTAGATGTTTGCTTAGAGATTATTATGCCCAGCACTTCTGTAATATCTGGAGGATTACCTTTTACCGCTCATTGTGTGGTAGATATACATCATCTTTGTGCTATGCTATGTGCTAAAAGACTTTTTCGATCAAATAATTAAGCATTCTTATCCATCGGTTGCAGTAACGCTGTATTTGATGGAAGAAAGAAGTTGTTGATTTCACCATCCTCACTAATCATTTCGTGACTGTTAAAATTTTGCGAGAGTACAGCACCACAGGCCCCACCCGATGCATCGGTTATTATAAAATGTTTAGAGAAATCAGGATATTGTAATATTTGAGGAGATATTGGTGATTTTTGAAGTGTATCAAACGAATATTAATACTCCGGTGTCCAATCATCCTCACTAGTCAGTTCGTAACCGTTAAAATGTTGAGATAGTAAAGCACCACATGCCACGTCCGAAGCGTCGGTTGTTATAAAAGTCTTAGAGAAATCAGGTTATTGTAATATTTGAGGAGATATTGGTGATTTTTTAAGTGTAAACGAGTATTGATACTCCTGTGTCCAATGATGAAGTTATTGCCGCAAGCATCGGTATATTTCTACTGGAATAATTAGTAAACGCGACGAATCGGTTTATGCCGTTGGAAACTATAGACTAATATTTAGTAATGTTGTACAATTTTAGTAAATTATTTGAAAACCTAATATATGATCGTCTTTTTAATCATCAAACTGCAAATTTGCCTCAGTCCATAGGGTTTATGTGCACTTCAATAGTGTGGAATTCTGGTTATGGTATTGAGAAATCTGAAATCTTTTCTTAAATATATTCTGGAACTTACCCGGGCAGAAGTTTTTCGCATTATGGCTTATTACGTAAACTTGACACAAATAATCTTCACTTTGTACATTTCACTCTCATTTAATTCATTTTTCAAGATTTTAAATGGTTGAGGTAATTGTCCTAAAATTCTTGTATCATTAGATTTTATGTTATTTTAGATTCTTTCACATTCATCTGTGCTCTATTTTGCCTACTACAAGAACTTTGCTGTTGTTTGCACATTGCATAATTATTATTATTTGTACAATAGTATAGATATTTTTAATACAACTTTGCCCAAAATGCGAATTTTTTTTATTAATGAGGAATTAGTTTTTATGTAAACAAAACCACATGAGTGAAAACGGGTTTCTTATTGGTGTGACGTCGCCGGTCACAAAATACGGGCGATGTGTGATAGAACTGCGTAAAGTTTAGTGTGTTTACTGCTTATCAAGAAGGACTAATTGCGGTGTTTTGTGAAGCTTGAAGACTGTTTTAATTGAGCAATGGCGAACTTGTGATTTATGCAAGCCTTGCCGGACAATTTGCCCAGAGTAGATTAGATGCATCTGACAGCATTTTTTTGGCAACAATCCTGATTTTATAAGTGCAGAAATTAAAGGGGCAAAGACTATGAGGTTTGTATGCATGTGTATTTTAAATAAATATTGTTTTACTCGTTATGCAATCAAAAAGGTTTCAAATTAAAGGGTTCTAACCTTGCAGACTTTGATGTTTGTTAACGAGCTGAATTTGGAGAATTTTGAATGTAATTTACCATATTTTTACCTAAACTCTTCCTTGTTTTCATTGTTATGTGTTTGATGTCGTTTAATATTTACAAAATAAGATAAATAAAGTTATAGGCGCACTCAGAATTTCGAACTGTCTAAAAACTTTTTGACTGCTTGTTGTACGTGAGTTAATGTGTATCTAAGATAAATCCTTGCCAGGTTAATTTGTTTGATTTTCGTGTATTATAAGGAATATATGTCAAATTTTACAAAACAAAATTCTTATTCATTCGTCTTAAATTTTTTATTTTTTTAGTTTTATGTGATTTATGTAAAGTAACCTAACCTCAAAGTTTGTAATGCCAATGATTTTAATATTGCTAGGGCATGAAAGATAATAATATCTTACAAATTGTATTTTAGCAATGCAATTTATAACATCTTATTGGTATTAACAGACAAGTTATGTGGTGATTTGTAAGTATGTAGATAGTTGTAATGAATGATTAGGGTATAGTATGTCATCATAATATATCTATTTATTATACATTATATTTACAGTTACATTAAAATGATTCTTACAACACCATAAAGACGTTTTCTCTACTAATTTGGCGTTTTTATTAGTGTCGTATTTCCTAGTAGTGCACCATTTTTGTCTGGAATGTCTTGGAACACTAACTATTGGTAGTTTTATCGTGTTATTTTTACATTTACGCACAATACAATATTTGTAACTGTGATAGATCAACGGTTACAAATTTAACGGTTTGTACTCGGTATGTCTTCAATGTATTAGATAGGCAGTAGAAGGTATATGTATATATGGTATTGTTTTTTATTATATATTGCCCTAGAATTGAGCACCCTGTATCAATAATAATAATAAAAAATGGCAGATGTTGAGGTTTCAGGACAAACTGGCACAAATAAAAAAAGTCTTTCATCTTCCGAAGTCAATCCGTTAAACACCTAGTAGGTAATATTTAAATGAACTATACCGACGAAAGGTGGCTAGTCATTGCGTTGCTCAGTATGGTGTCAATAATTAACAGAATGTCTACTAGGGTAATAGAATTGTCAATTCGGAGTGTTAAAATCCTGAGATATTTGTCAAAGCCATCCAGTGTGCTATTATTTCATCTTAAGTAATTAAAAGTGTAATTATTATTATCACATTTCCATAACCAGTTTGCCTAAGTGCATACTTCTATACGGGAAAACCAGTACAATTGACAATCGCCGAGTTTGATGATCTCAAATGGCAGTGTTATTGACCTAGAGAAGAATTTTTAAGAGATTTTTTTTATACAGCGCTCGGAATGTCTACTTGAATAGCATTACTTTGCATTATTATTCGGATCCTTAAGTGCAGTTGTTGTTTTATGGCTAATTTTTGTAAATAGGCGATGATTGTTACTTTTAATTCGAGGACACTATTAGATACTTTTATAGATTTACTTGGTTGGTTTTCTAGCCGAAATTGGTACAAATTGTGGTGTCTCTTCATAAAGTGTTATTATTTTATTATGAATGTTATAAGAAAAGATCGTAGCCGAATAGCATTGCCATTGTACCTGCAGTTATAGGGCTGATGCTTTTCTCGTTGGCATTTACTAATTTCTAAAGTGGCTCAAAAATTGAGGCATTAGAAGAAAAAAAATTTTTTTTTAACGATTTAATGAATCGCTGCAAAAAATCTATTTAGTGCAGGCAAACTGTCGAAAAAAGCCTAAATTGAAAGAGCTGAATCTAAGTGATCTCGTTTTTTAAGGAGTTGTCGTTTATAATGTATATAAACATTTTTTTGTCGAATCACCTGTCAATGGTGCCTGGAAAAAATAGTTATAAACAAATTTTAAAAAAAAAGTTTTTGCTCATATGTTTATATTTTGCCCACAGCCATAATTTTACAAGAATTCAATTTTGAAGCTCGGGAAATTCTACACAAATTTCATTACAAAAACAGAAAAGCATACTTGAGCAATATTCAACGTGTGGAGCTATTTGTATAATAAGATTTTTGTACTTATCATCTTTAAGCTATTACGTATTCTTCTCATAAAATAAACCTTTATTGACATTTTATTTAATATATAATCACAATGTTTTTTAAACTTTAAATTCTCATCAATTATAACACCCAGGTACTTAATTTCTGTAACTTTTTCAAACTTATAACTATTTATCTCGAAATATACAAATTTATTACATTTAAACTAGATAATCTATAATTGTTTTCTATTAGCATATATTTTGTTTTATTTAAATTAAGTCTTGAATTATTTTCACTCACCCATCCATTTAATACAGCTAATTCCTTATTTATAGTTTTATACATCTGATTAAGATCATTACTACTTATACGTAATATTATATGGACATTTTATAGTTACTCGCACACTTAACAATATCATCTATATAAAGAATAAATAGAATAGGACCAAGGATAGTTTCCTGAGGAACGTCATATTCTTTTTGTAGCTCACCTGTTACTGAATTTTTATATTTAACAATTTGTGATCTGTCGCTTAGGTAACTTTTAAACCAATTTAACACGTTATCCTCTAGCTTGGATATTAACATCTCCCTACTGTTCGTTTCAAATGCCCTTTTCAAATTAAGAAATATGACTAAAACCACTTGATTACCTTCTAAACATTAAAACCATTCATCACATACATTTATAATAACATACTCACAGGAATATTAGTTCATTATTATCACAAAAATTAATAAGTTGGTCTTTAACTGCCACTTCCAACAATTTGTTCAAATATTGACACTGCATTTATTGTCCTATGGTCTTCACATTTCGACGAATACTACTAGTAAAGTATATATGATTGGAATTGAAACCGTATAAAAACTAAAAGCCGGCAAAAACAGTCGGCATCTCTTTATTGTACATGGGCGGAGGTAAATAGAAATGCTTGTCATAACAAAATGATAAGATTTTCGGGCGTTATTATATTATCCTCTGTTTCAAATGGTCTCCAGAAAGCGATGGTAAATTAGTAAATAATTAAAATATTTTACCTTTTATACAGTAGTAAATATTTATAAATATGAACAGTAACTAACTAAACTCCTACGCTTGATATTATAATAGGCATTTATGCGCTGCACTGGCACATAGACAGCACGATATTAGACTTCCACGTTCCAAGATAAAGAAACGATTTACGAGTTTTTTTGTGCTAGTAGGCCTGTCCGTTTTATTACCTTCAGGCTGATTACATTGCCAGTCTCGGACTCGCCTGCACAGTTTCAACTACCGTTCGAATCTCAATACCATTGCCAAATATATAGGACAAAATATCAAGTTCAGTACGCACGGTCCTGTGCTTTAAAACTGACCAGTTTCAATTCCAATCGTATATACTTTACTGGAATAAAGTAGGAAGTTTTCCGTGCACCAGGGAAGATACCGTATGTCTGCGAAGCATTTACTAGATCAAGAAAACGATCTGCTATTACTTCAAATAGATCTTTGACAACTTTAATACCAATCATATAAGTATTCAAGGTCTATAGTCTCCTTCAATGAATAAATAATTTCTCTAAACCTCTTCATAGTTATATCAAATTTTTCGAAAGCACTTCTATTTTCTGCGTCGACCGAAATATAATTATTATTTTTTGCATATTAATGGATCTAATTACAGTGTCTGTACTTTCAATAAAGTACAGGTTAAATTTTTCGGTAATAAATTTTCTTCTTTTCCTGGAGTACCATCAAAAATTATATTATTGCATATTTGCTCACTTTTTTCAGGCAATATTTTTTAAAGTTCTCCCATAGCTCGGCACCCTTTTTATTTATAATTGCATTTTTATAAAATTCCTCTTTACTTTTTACTTATCAAACTTGTAACGAAGTTTATTTTTTGTTTATATTCTTCCCAGTCCTCTTCTTTACCGGTAGAAACTGCTTTCTTGTACAACTTATTTCTCACGTTAATGTTTTCTCTTATATCACTATAAATCCATTAATTTTCATGACAATCATTGTATATTTTTATTTCATTGATTGGTGCAATTTCATTAATTAAATTTACAGTATCTGTAACTAATTTGTCTGACATAATATTTACATGTGTTGTATTTCTGTTCCATTGTGTTCATCTGTATTATAACTTTTTATCATTCGAATTTTTCGTATAATATATTTGTGTCGTTGTAATTTTTTATCTTAATTTTCATTATGTTGTGATCACTTATCTTTGCAGTTAGCCAATCTTCATAATTTAATTCTTTCTCATGTGTAATTATATAATCTAATAATGTAGAGCTCATATCTTTGTTGGGGTATTCACTAATCATATTGATATCTATATAATATCTTTAATTTTCTTTGCACAAAATCTTTAGGTTTAAAGTAATCAATATTACGATCACCAGTTATTATAACTGTACTGTCGTGAGCAGAAAATATAGGACAACTTTTTTTTTCTAATGTAAATCTGTCTCTATTTGAATATGTAATGAGTAGCCGAAATAAAACAGATATCACTTTGAATTTATTTTTTATTTTAATGCTGTAGTTATTGCTATAGTAAATGATGGATGGTTAATGAGACAAATTACACTGCGTTATAACATTAACAAAAATTTGGGGTGTAACATTTTAAGAAAGTGGAGAATAAACGGTACGATTAGTAGAAATCCTGGATCAAAAGACAAAGGATATCCTACTTAACAAGAACCTAACTATTAATATTTCGTTATTGCACCATTTCTATTTATAACTTCTATAAGTCTGTTTGGCATAGAATTAAATAACCTTAATACAATAATCATTAGTAATAATATTTTCCTGTACATTATTTAATGTTTCCAGTAATTCCTCGGCAATCCGGTGTCTCACATTTCGTTTTTGGATACTTCTTACGAGTAGTCTGCAAATTTATGAGATGCATGATATCAATGATAAAGTTGACTATTTCTCGTCTCTGATTTTACGTTTATTTGATATTCATGCTCCTCTTAAAACTGCTAAAATAACTAAGAAGAAAGCCCCTTGGCTCACCGATAATGTGAAGTTTATGTGTAAACTAAGAGACAGAGCACTGCTAAGATTTAAAAAGTCTAAAAACCCTGCTCATTGGGATTATTACAAAAATCTGCGTAATTATGTTAAAACTGCTATTATTAATGAAAAAAAGGCCTATTTAAATTATTCTTTGCAACAGAATAAAAAAAATTGTTGGAAATCGTTTCGTGATTTAAATATTTATAGTCGCCAAATTTCTAGAGATATACCTTCGTCTTTAGGAAGTGTCGACGATGTAAATAAATATTTCGTTTCCTCTAGTCAAGTTACAGACAACGCTGATGAACCCACTGTTTCATTTCTTAGAAATAATGTAAAGCCCAATGTAATAAATTTTCATTTTTCGATGGTTACTGATGAGGAAGTTTATAAAACGCTCCTTTCGGTAACATCTAAAGCATGCGGGTCTGACTACATCTCTTTAACCATGCTTTTATATTGTTGTCCAACCGTTTTACCATTCATAACTCATTTGATAAATTATTGCATTGAAACTAGTGTCTTCCCTTCTAAATGGAAAATAGCATATATACTGCCTTTTCAAAAAATAAGTAAACCTAGTAACCTTGGAGACCTCAGGCCAATTAGTATTTTACCTGTGATATCTAAAATCCTAGAAAAAATACTAAATATTCAAATAAAAAATCACTTAAAAGCGTATGATCTATTGCCTCAAAACCAATCAGGATTTAGAGTAAATCACAGTTGCACAACAGCTTTGCTGAAGGTTATTGATGATATTTTATTGGAGTGCGATAAAGATAATTTAACTATCTTGGTCTTGCTTGATTACTCCAAGGCCTTCGATAGGATTAATCATGAGACTCTATTATCGGTGCTTCATTACTTGGGATTTGGTGGAAACGCAATTCTACTCATTAAAAATTATTTGTTAAATAGGCAACAGATGGTCAAATTAGGTAACAACATTTCAAATCCATTAAACACGTTCTCCGGAGTTCCTCAGGGCTCCATATTAGGTCCTCTACTGTTTACTTTGTACACATCGACTTTCCAAGATAGTTTACAGTATTGTTCTAGTCACTTCTATGCAGATGATACCCAAATTTATTATTCGTTTGGAAAAAATGACTGTCATGAAGCATGTGTACGAGTGAATCAGGATTTACGGGCACTAGTATCTATGTCGGAAAAATACTGCCTAACTATTAATCCCACCAAATCCAAAGTAATGTTATTTGGGCGCAGAGCATCATGCGGTTTGTATACTGATAGTATTCATATTAATATAAATGATCAGGACTTGCAACTTTGCAACATTTCTAAAAATCTTGGCCTCTTTATAGATTCTAAGTTGAAATTTTCGGAGCATGTTACACATATTGTTAAAAATGCATTCAGTAAACTAAAATTAATATATAGCAGTAGACATTTGTTGTCTATTAAAAATAGAATAATATTGAGTGAGTCATTGGTTATGTCACATCTGAATTATGCAGATGTGGTGTATGGGCCTCTTCTAAATCACTATGAGCATACACGCCTGCAGCGGATACAGAACACCTGTATACGATTTATATATGGCTTAAGAAAATATGACCATATTTCGGCAAAATTTCACGAATTAAAGTGGTTATCAGTAGAACAAAGAAGAGATTTGCATATTTGCTCTCTAATCCATAAAATTATTAAAAATGGTGATCCGCGGTATTTGCTAAGTAAAATCAGGTTTAGGGCAGATGCACATAATGTTAATGTTAGACATAAACATATACTGACAATACCAGCACATAAAACCTCACTCTTTCAGTGCTCCTTCTCCTACTATGTTGCAAAATATTATAACAAAATTCCATCTGTTTTAAAGGATTTGTCTTTAATCAATTTTAAGAAAAAATTAAAACACTCGCTGCTCGAAGGTCTGATAACTTTTTTGTAACTCTGCTATATTGTACGGTCTCGATTTATTGTGATTTTAGATTCATAGTATTTTTTTATGTAAATATGTGTTTTGTGAATATTATATCATTATTTTTTGTGTACTAGTATAAGTTGGTGCACTAGTCGTGTTAAGTGATATCTTGCAATATTATTTTACGTATCTTTTATATGTAGTCATATATTTATGCACTCGATACACATTGTACTGTAATTATGTAATTATTAACATGTTGTTACACTTTGTTTACTAAATCTTGTATCTTCAGGGTTGAGTGGAAGAATGGAACTTAGTTCCAAACTCTGCCTTTTGGCGCAGTAGTACTTGTTGTCCCTTTTATTTTTGTATAGTGCTTTCTAGATGCCAATAAAAACCTATTATTATTATTATTATTATTATTATTATTATTATTATTAGTCCCCATACTCCTTCCACAGGGCTAAGATCTGGACTATGACTGGGCCAGTTAAGAACATTGATGTTGTTATCTTGAAACCACTTAGTCACGATATGAGCAGTATGAACGGAACAATTGTCTTGTTGAAATATGAACTCATTATTAGTCAGATAATTGTGACACAGAAGGGAGCATAATATTGTCTAAATCCTAATATACGTTTCACTATTGAATCGTTCCTCAATATGCCACAAAACACCAGGACCACGTGCCGATATCCAAGCCCACATATTGACGGAAAATCTACCACTTTTATCATTGTTAGATATATATTTCTCATCGAATCGAGTATTTGGAGGGCAGTAAACACGAATACGACCGCTGTGTGTTGACTGGAAAGTTTTTTCGTCTGTAAAGATTACATTGTTTCAAAAATTTACATCATGCGCGAAAAATTCAAGCGCAAATCCTACTCGAGCTTCTTTATGTTCAGCTTTAAGTAGCTGGACAGCGTAGCTCCGATTCTCTTACTCGCCGGCGACCAGTACTACTCGATCCAGGAAAATTCGTTTCTTCAGCAGCCTGAATAACTGAGTAAAATGGATTTTATACTAAAGCATTTACCAATTGCAAATCTTGTTGTTGAGTTGATATCCTTCGTCGCCCTGATCCAGGATTTCTACTAATCGTGCCGTTCATTCTCCACTTTCTTAAAATGTTACACACCGAATTTTTGTCAATATTATAACGCAGTGCAATTTTTCTCATTGACCATCCATCTTCTGCTTTAACAATAACTCCAGATTTAACTAAATCGCTTATATGAGGCATATTAGTTTTTTGCACACTTGCAATAAATTATGACAACTAACTGACAATGTCACAAAAATTAAAGTTAGGTGTACACCTAGATTTTAGCAAAATACCGTTATAAGACTTGTCCTATTTTTTTGCTCACGACCCTACCGTTACATTCAATATTTTCTACAAAATTTTCAATATATTCTATCATTTTGGGGGGGTGGTATTTGGTTAAAAGTTGAATTATTTTATTAATAATTTTAATCTCAATGCCTAATGTCCAAATATAATTTTATTTTACTTCATTTACAATTACTTTAAACTGAAATTCTTTTTTTATATAGATTAGTACCCAACCTGTTCTTCTATTGTGAGTTGAACAAACACTTTTCCGACTTATATTTTAGATACAAGCCTTAAAGCAAAATTTGGGATAAAAATATTTCAACTTCAAAATTTTTTCAGTGCTATAGGCTCTTTGAACACTTCCACGTTTTAAATTGTATTTTTGGATAGTAACCTACAATATACAGTTATGTTATTAAGTTAAAGAAAAAATCATCTTCATCACTATCTTTGTCTACAATGTTTTGGATGCCATCTGCTTCAAATAATCGACTCAAATAGTTATTTACCATCTGTCGTATGGATTATAATATTTATGGAAAATTCTAAGATCAGCAGAGCGGACATAATTGTATTCCATCGGTCCACACTAGTTTTAATATGGTTTAATTAGTCACCTGTGATTTTATTTCTTCCTGTTATTCCAAAATGTTTGTTAAATTTTAAATGAGCTTTTTCTTTTTATTTCAAATTTAGATTTTCCAGATTGATCTGTAATCAGGTTGCATTCCAAGGTGTATTTTTAACGAGGATAATATTTAAATGCGGTTGTTGCAAACAAGTAGACTGATTTATTGAAATGATCATCTGGATCAGCGGATCTAACACCACTTGAATTTCTTATAAAGTTATTTGAAAAGCAAAGTATATAAAACTAAATTGGTACAATTAATGTATCCAATGTTAAGCAAATACAGGGAGCTGTTAAAATCCTGAAAATTATTTGTGACCAATTCTTAACTTTCTCAGCACAACTTTACCGTATATTTAACACATATTCAACGGATTATATAACTTATAACATACTTAAAATATAAAGTCGTTTATTGGATTAGGTTTTTTGTATTAGAGGTTTAATATCTTTAAGAACTTGTGTATATAAACCTGTTAACAAACCGAATGCTATTATTATTAAGTATTGTCCTTCCCCTTCAGTCTGCAGTGTGATTGAATTGAAATCATAGTAATCTGTAAAATATTTCTTGGGCGTTGTGCCCGGTCCTTTGATTTTAATATAGGTAATAGGAGTAGGGAACTGCAAATAGTAATACACATTTATTTTATTGAGATGAAAAATAGATTCGCACCAGTATGAGAGATGTACTTAAATTTTGTTTTCTTGCAATTATTTTCAAAATAGTTCAAATGTGCTTTTAGAGGGCGGAATATTAAAACATAATATTTTTAGTCGCAAACTCCTCTATAAAATCCTTATTTTACTATAAGGAACATAACCAAACTGCAACCAACAGCTATTCTCCGGGCTATGTGCCCCGCCGAGCGCTGAATTACAAGTTACAAGCCTGGCGCGTTAAGTGTAATAATTGCATATTACCATCAAAATACTAATGCTTCGATTGCAACAAACACCAGCCTGGAGACACTGGACCGCTAGATGGCGCCTGCTGACTATTTTACATGTAGCTATCCCAAAGATACCGAAATATACTAAATAGTCAAGTGATCCCCGTGTCGGTCGTCACATGCCTACCTTGCACTGACGAGAGCCAACAGCTCGAAACTGCAGTCTGTAAGTGGTGTGTTATTATTATGTTTTTCTATTTTCAAAATGTTGAGATATATGCAGTTTACAAAATTAATTTAAGAATTTTTGGGGGTGAGTATAGGTATGTCTGTACTACACACATATTTCGATATGTAAAGTAAAGCAACATTAGACGCGGTAAGTATAGTCGAGTTCATCTGTTCTCGGCAGTCAAAAAACGCAACAAAAACTTTACGACATAATTATTATCGCCGTTGGGCCAAGCGACACGCTGTTATCAAATAAGCCGACGCACATTAAAAACCTATAAAGGTTAGCAAGTCAATTTGCAAATATTACAGAGAGTACCGGTAATTTAATGAGGTCGTAAAGTTTTTATTGCGTTTTTTTAGCCCCGAGAACAGACGACCTCGACTATACTTGGATGGATTTCCCATTTCCTCGCCCCATCTTCTAGAGGCTTGTGTATCAGTGTATACGCATAACGTATACAATCTCAGGCGAGGATTGCATAGAGGATATAGCATCCTTCGGAGGGGATGCAAAGCTGTCGGTTTTTCACTAAATATTAGTCAAATATATGATTCCTGTTCTTCGACTGAGAAGAGGTTAGCCAAAATTCTTGGTTGGGGATAGCTCGACTCCAGGCGTCGGTGATAGGCCTCAGTCGCGGAAATACGCTGACTTTAAATAAATGTATATATTAAAAAGAATTTTTGACCATGTCTTGGCCAATTTTTATCGTGGAGAGATGTGACGAGTTTAAAATTAAAGGACTGAATGAGCTTTCAGCTTTATGTAGAGTATTTTTGATAAAGGATGCTTTGATTTGAGTAAATATTTATAATAGAACGTAAAAAATTGATTTCTTCAAGAGGTGAAAAAAGCCGTAACTTCAGAACGTTGTATGTCAGTACATTTTTGTTAAAAATGGACGCCACAAGTCTTACATTAACGGAAATTTTTTAATCTTTAAAAAGGATTTATCAACATTTTCTGCTAAAATCTTCACTTTTCGAAGTATTTGTATGAAACGCACTTATAATTTAGGAATACTTAATGATCTTTATCATAAAATAATAGTGGTAACTAGAACAGAAATTACGTGCATTTTTCGCATAATTTACAACCAGGGGCTATTCTAAGTATTTTTTCCCACTGCATAACCACTTACATTAGCGATAAAGATGCGTCCGGTAACAACACCCTCTGGGCCTCTGTTCGTTGGAGCAAAGTTGTAACCTCTATTATTACGCATGAGACGAATAACATCAAATTCATCTGCATTTACTAATAAAAAATATACAGTCTATATCTAAACTCAGATGAATATAGCCTATGATATATGTGATCGACAATTTCGCGAATTTGTGAGGTTAGGTTTGATATGTTAAAATCATAAATAAACTGTTTTCGTCTATTGCATTTTGCAATTCCTATGACCAGACAACGAAGGTAGTAACGGTGTTTTTGTAGAGGCCGATAAGTGATGAATGTGGGGACGAGACCGAAGAAAATATAAAATAAACAAGTTTTCACTCTGTAATATCAAACATTACGAAATTGACTTTAGTGTCATAATGATCTATTTTAACGCACTAATACAATAAAGTGACACTTTACCGCTCTAGCGTGGAAAAATAAAAAGGGGAACAAACAAACTCATAACATTTGATTTTTATTGTTATAAACAACAGCAAATTTTCTACAGTTAGGTACCTTTTTGTTTATGGGGAGAAAACCGACTGAACTTTTTTTGGTCCGAGTAGGATTTTCATTGATAATTCGTTGTTTTGACTTTTAGTGCGACGAATATACGTACCATCAGAAATTAATACCAGTTGGCTTTTGCTATGTAACTTGTGCGCTTTTCAATCAGATCTCTCGAGAAATTGCGTTATAACCGAAGTGGTAGAGTATCTGTTGCAAAACCAGTTTGTTTATAAAAATCGGATACCTCTTCCCGTTGTAAGTCAAAGATGGATGATATAATTCTATTCGAATGCCCAGTTCTTAGAAACACAATCAGAGGTTGTGTCACAGTACAAGAACTGTTGTTTCTCATCGAAGTTAACATATTTAAAAAAAAAAATAGTAATATCCCAGCTCATTCTAGTAAACATTATCACGTCTCTTCGGGCAAATTAAAATCTACTAAACTGTCGAAAAGAGCCATCATTTTTTAAATGGCTTTCGATTAAGGATATGCTGCCAGCAACAATTTGTTAAATAAAAATTAATGTGACAAAAATATATTAATTTGTTTGTCTTCCATTTAACTTTCGAAAAAATTATCAAAACAGGAACAACGTACTTATTTCATTAACATGAATTCTGTTACTATTCGAATAAATATGCAGACTCGATGGTTCGTCTTCATAGAATGTATCAAATATCAAGTAAATTTCACAGCATCGATCGCCTTGAGGAATCGATATTCATCTCTTTATAAAAGCTTTGTGTCTTACCTCACGAGATTCGGATTTGTGAGAAACAATTGCTGACTATCATTAGCATGTATCGTAAAGTAAAATATGTATCAGATGTCAAATTATCCAATTCATTTATGTAAAGCAAAAACAATGTAGGACCCAATATTGAACCTTGTGGGACACCTACATTAACTTTTATATATTCAGATCTAGTTATTGATTAATGGTTGTTTTTAATATTGGTTATGCTTACATATTGGCTTCGTCCTTTTAAGAATGAACTTATCCAACTTAATGCAGCTTCAAATATTCCGTACTCTGAGTAGCTTAATTTAATACGATCGACAATCAAACTAATTCGGCGCAAAAGTCGACGTGATACTCAGGCTGGTATGAATAAGAATAGACGTACATATCGTGCATCTTGTCTAAAGATCAAGCTTTGTTTGGCACTAACATAAAAATCCTCGTTGGGATTAACATTGATTTCAATGTCTGTATGTGTATATTAATTAAACTTTCTCACTTGGATTAAAAATAATGCGTTTCCAACTGGGCTTCTCATTTATTGTTCTTTTACAGTAACACATAATTTAATGCATATAAAACACAAACATTTAATAAATAATTATATACACAGTATATAATTTGTATTGTAAGTGATTATTTATATACTTTTTCGAAATGTTGTACCCGTTGAATTATAATGAAGCTGCATGTGGTAATAGAGAATGTGGTAGAATCATTTACAGTATTTTTTGGAAGTGGTCAAACTGTAGAAACATTGTGAAAAAATACCTTCGCTTTTTTAGATTTTTCCGTAGTTATTATGAAAATAAAAAAAATGTTCAGTGTCCACCTTCGTAGCCTTCCCATAATTTCCCAACTATTTTACAAGAAACAAATTTTTGAAAGTATCACAATTTTTTGACAATCTCCTGAACTAATCAGTTTATGTCTAAAAAACTAGTCGCACTGTTTTGTCAATGCCTTTCTTGCGTACTTTCGTGCTTCCTATCGAGGGCAGATGTCCTATGCTTAGAGAGAAAATGTAGCTCTTATAGAGTCCAATCCATGAAATTTCAAAGCAAAATAGAAATGTACACTGTATGTCAAATTGTAGCATCTTAAGTGTATATTAAGATAACCTAACCTAGAAAGAACTTATAGATCTCTAGAAATAAAAAAAGTCGATGGAAGACGCGCTCTAAAAAATTTAATTGTTTAAATAAACAAAACACCGACCCCACTAAAACTGCATAATAACTGAATTGTGAACTTGAACTCGTTAAAACAACAAACTGCCCTGACGAGATGATTCACATTTTGGATATTTCAAGTCCCAATTTAACTCCACTAGTAGATTAGTAACTGTAACTATCAAGTTATGGGTTAGACAAGTTGCTTTTTATTGTTAATGCATGAACATCAAACAAATCAAGTACTAATTCATAAAAATATTTACTTATTTCACATTATTATCTGAGTATAATATCAAATTAAATGGTAGATTGTATAAATCCGTGTAAAATCGCTTATGTTATCATTAAAACATCAGTAAGTGTAAAGAAAGGTTTATGGGATGTTTCCCTTCGAGTCATTTCTACAAGAAGTTACGCCTCGATAAGAGAAATTTATATTTTCGATAATGCATGCATGCATGCAGAGTATCGGAACAAGTGGTTAAATCTAGGAGGGATATTAATATTAGGAGTATTATAAAACTTACTTCGCATGACCATTCATTAACCGTAGCACATATAGATATATACCTAACTGATAATCACAAATATTCGCTATTTTGTAAACATGGCGGTGTTAGGCAATTCCCAATGATACATAGGGGATAGACTATGTCACTACGGGCGCAGGGAGTTCAACGCTTGGGGTAATCAATGACGACCTCAGATTCCGATGACTCAGCTCTTGAGTCAGACCCTAAGACTTGTTTAATACGCTGTGTATGTTCCGGCCTCTTTAGAATCGGATTGCATGTTCCCATCAGGAGTGATCACGAGAGTCGAGAGGTGGTGCAAGAAGGGGGTGGCGGGTGAAGCAATAACGACAATAACCAGGGGCTGCTGAAGATAGGTGAAGAGGTGGGCGGCAATGACCAGAAGTTGCTGAAGAAGTAACAACAATAACCAGAAGGCGGTGAAGAGATGGAGATTGCGCAAGACAGGTGAAGGAGTGGGCAGCAATGACCAGAGGGTTGCGGGTTGCGACGCGAGAACTGGTGGTCGAGACCGTCGATGACATCATTCACAAACTATTTCAAGGAAATGTTATTGGAACAAAACGTGATTATAAAATAAGCAAATATAATTATCCCCTATCTAATCTATAGTCTATCCTTTTTAGTTCAGTAGCAGGTCCTGGAGCTTTTCTCCCATTTCCCTGTAATTATATACTGCAGTAATAAGACCTATGCTTTGATATGCCGCCATAGTCTGGCGGCCCAGTGTAAGACAAAAAAAAGCATCCCAATTGGAGCATGTTTAGAGACTGGCATACCTCTGTGTTACGGGTGCAATGAAAACGTCGTCTATAGCTGCAATAGAGCACGGATTGTTAACAATCCTTGGCAATGGAGATCATACTCTGCATCCCTACTCATCTGAACCTGTATGGTATGCATCCATTCAATAAAAACTTCGAAGTTAGGCTGAGCACGTCGTCGGGAAGTGATGGACCCGATGTGTCGATCTGCGATGGTTCAAATCTGGAATGTGAATACTTAATTACTATTTTTATTTAAACGGCTATGGATATGTTGGAAATCTTTATCAGAAAAGTATTACAAAATAGTTTCTTTTGATAATAAAAGCAAGTGTTACATATTATATTCATCATCATGTATTTATCTTGCAACTGAAAGTCTACCATTTACCATAACCTTTACCATTTTGTAAGTGTTTCTGATTTTAAATGCAATATGTACATATACCGTTATCATTTTTCCTCGGTTTGATACTTTCCTTTGCACCGTCACTAAATATTGTACTGCACTTGAATAAATGCTAGGAAATCACTAATAGTATTATAATTTAATTTTCTTTCCTAATCTCATGTAGATTAAATACAGTGGTTTTCTGTTCCTGTGATACTTTGCTTATTACACTTCAATATTTATATTTTGTATGATATTGTAATATCGACTATCCATAGCCCTACGATAAAGCACTGTTAATTCCGTTGAATCATTTCCACACCACACTGAACGTACATCCATTATTTTCTTTCTTTTAACCTGTTTAATAGTAATTTCATTGTGTTTTATACCAAACAAAAATTATTGGTGTTTCATGACGGCTTGATGCTCGCCGAAAGCAAGTCCGTATTTCAATTTGGCATGTTCCACCAATTTATTAGACCTCATTTCAAATCCTTTCGCCATCACTTGAGGTGGTATATTTAATTAATTCGGTTGTTTGTTTAGTTGATTAACAAAAGAATGCTTTTCTACATGAGTAGCAATTTTGCAAAGAGGTTGCTTTGCTGCGATAAACCAGTGCAATTCGTGATTGTTCTATATATTTTTTATCCTTTGGTTGATGATCGAGTTATATAAGCGTGCGGTTATTTGTTTATATAGAGCGAGGCACGTGTACGTATGATTTAAATAGCGGAAAATTCGAGGGAATTGTAAAACGTCGAAACGTGATGAAAAAATATCAATTGTTCTAATTTTGTTTTCATTTTCTGACCAATCGATTTGCTCGAAATTTTGCATAGATATTACTTACATGTAATAAAATTCATTGAAACATCAAGAGGTAGGTACTACCATGAAGGGTTGTTACCTTTATAATAATAATAAATAAACACCACAGAAATTAGACAAACCCCAATTTCAGAAGCCAGAGGCTTGTGCGGAAGGGGATTACACATAAAAAGCGGACATACAACCATATCCTCCGACAGTGCTGGAGCCGGGATTCGAACCTGGTAGCGCGATACCTGTTCGATTAATCGCGATTGCCACCTCGCGTCTTAGCCAACGTGGCTATCGGCTAGATGTGGTATAATCACTATATTTTCTTAAAATATATGTCTATGCCTAAGCTATATCGGGTTAGAATTTCATCCACCTTACTTTGGTGAAACCGAGTAAAATAAATAGCACTGCGTATAGGGTATCAACATTTCAATGGTATTGCATTATCGCCTGCCGCAGAAATATAAATATTCTCCCTGATTTAACTTCAGTATTATAAAAGCTATCAGACTAAAACCTATAATGTGGCATACATACAAAACTTCAGGTGACATTGATGTTCTTAATGAATTTAAGATCGAAAATTAATTTTGATATTAGTATCTCGTATAAAAACTGTTCGAAGATCAGATAGTAATAACGAAACTGATCCTTCTAAATTCTGGACTTTTATTAACAGTAAAAAAGGCGTGACTAATATTTCCAACCACATGCATTTTAACGGACAAATTTTAACTACCACACATGATATACTAAATGCTCTTGCTAATTTTTTTGGTGATTCTTATATACCTGATGGTGGCCACTCCAGCTTTAAACTTCAATGATGCATTGAATAATGTTAATACATATCCACAAATGAGCCTTTGACGAATCTGACGTACTTAATGCTATCAAAAAAGTTAAACCTAAAATGACGACGGGGCCAGATGGCGTTCCGGCATTTCTTATTAGGGACTGCGCTCAGATATTTTCTTGTCCGTTAATGGTTTTATTTAACTTATGCCTTAGCATCTGTTCATTTCTGGTCATCTGGAGGCGATCTAAACTATGTCCGATTTATAAAAAAGAAGATAAATTCGATATAACTAATGTTAGACCTATTTCAATCATTTGTAATTTCTGTAAAATCCTGGAAATACTCCTACATGATACGGTCTATCCAAGTATCAGCAATCAAATCTCACCGTACCAGCATGGTTTCATGAAAGGACGTTCAACTACTACTAAATTATTGTCCATTAGTAATGGACCATTACACAATGCATAGCTGAAATTTTGGATGTACAGGCGCAAACTGATGTTTTATATACTGATTTTTGTAAGGCTTTCGGCAGGCTCAACCATAATATTCTACGTAAGTTACATGAAATAGGTTTGTCTTATTCACTGCTACAGTTATTTAGATCTTATCTATCAAATTGCGTATTAAGAGTTAAGTCTATCGAATCCTTGGCGTCATCAGGTGTCCCTCAGAGCTCGGTGCTAGGTCCCTTACTATTCAATATTTTCGTTAATGATATAGTGGATATTTTAGACGTTTGTTGTCTGCTATATGCGGATGAGTACTGAAGACTGTTACCGCTTATCACAGTGGTGACAACAAACGGCCATTAAATGCCGGTAAATGTAATGCTATGTCTTTTACGCGTGAATCAACTCTCTATGTGTTTAACAACCACCTTGACAACACCGTCATACACAGACCTGATATTTACCGTGACCTAGTGTTACCTGTTTATCCCTTTTTTTTGTCTATTTTTGGAAACTAAACGAGGCAGCACATGCGAACGACTAGCTGGTTTTAGCCGGAGCAAAGAGTCGTGGATTCTGAGAACTTCCAAGAGATGTGAAACTTACCCTTTTGTGTGTGACATATAAGACAAATTTTGTTTTATTTGGGAAAAGGAGGCAATGAAAAATTGATGTTAATTGAACACCATCTATAAATAAATAAATTTTACAACATGAATTTAAAAAGTAATTTGTAAAATTGAAATTTAACAGTAAATCTTAAAAGAAAAGATATGTTTATTTAAATATAATTTTAGGTGAAATTAAATATCAAGAAAATCGCAACATTGAAAAAGGAATTTAATACAAAAAAAATTAGACGAGAATATAATACCAATTTCCTATGTTTCCAGATTTAGTGTAGTTGAAGCTGGGAAGGCCTGATACTGCACTTCAGATTCTAATTGTCTCGGCAGCAAATCTAGGTGCCAGGCAATTTATGTAACCGTCAGGTATTAATTGATAAAGAAGAATAAAAGCTTGCAAATACTATCGCTTACAATATTTAAATAATTGCGATATGCTTGGTTGAAAAATTCAAAGCGGCAATATACTTGCTAAATGCAAATGCCCTCAATAATGCTCAATGCTCAATATATGAAATATATTCAATATATATTTCCAGTAGAATAAATTAAATGACCAATATATAAATGAATCAATATGTAAATGATTCAAAAATGTAAATGCTTCAATATTTAAATGCTGATTCGAACTAAATTGCCAAAGACATAAAATAGAAAAAAATATTTTATTACCAAGTAGTCACTGTAGTATTTTAGTTAAGTACGTAAAATTAAAGAAATTGAATATAATTTCAATAATAAAACAATTGAGAATGAATGAATTTGAAATAATTAATAAATAAAATTTACCTGTTTGATTTTCAAAGTTCGTACGTCTTAATCAGTGTAGATTTGGAACGCAAATGGTAAATTATATGAGGTAAATTTTTTTATAGTGCAATTTAACTACAGTACAAATGTACAAACTAAAAATATATTTTAACTAAATAAAATGAAAACGAATATTTAATAAAATATGGCGATTCTAATAAGAATCGCCATGTTGATGAGCGACTTAAACGCACAATCGGAGTCCGTGTCTAGTTTGGCTTCCTTTCTCAACCAAATCACAGAACCGATTTAGAATCGATAAAGAAATCTGTAATATTTACATAAAAGTTTGACAATAATTAAATTGCATACATAACCTTATAGGAAATAAGTACAAACAATCCAAATAAATTAATTGTTTTTAAAGTCTATGGTGTGATCCAGTGAATACATTACATTATAACAGGTATGCCTGTAAGAAATTTTAGAGATAATAAAAACAACTACATGTGGTACAGATAGGGGCCACTCTAGCTCTTTTGCCGCCCTGGGCGAAATGGCATTTTGCCGTCCCCCTCCCTGTACTATAAGCAAAGCTCTGTTTCAGCATTTCCTAAAAACATTAGCTGGCTATATTTCGCGGCTCATAAGGTTTTAAAATTACTTCTTCAGTGATATTCACTTTTGTCTTGAGGATTTGCGATTCTTAAAATATTCGTATCGCTACGCCGAAAATGCCGCCCTTATAATTCTGGCGCCCTGGGCGGCCGCCCACTATACCCACCGTCTAGCGCGGCCCCTGAGCACAGAGCAGATAAGGTAAACAAATAAAATTTAAATGAATGTAAAAAATGTTTTTACAGGCTTTGGTGGACAATAGGTTACTGAAGTGCTGTAAGAGAGATACATATTACATAAATTAGTGTTAAAAATACATGACTGAGTTCCTAAGATACAAAAATAACTATATATAAAATGTGAAATAATTTAGCAGCTATACAAAGAAAATTCTGCTAGGTTGAAGTAGTCTCACTTACAAAAACTAAATCAGTGCTACCAGGTCGTGCTAAATATAAGTAAAATACCAGCTATTTATATAAAGTTGTTAAATGGACTTAGGTCATGTACTAGGTGTAATTTTTGATCCGCAGTTAACATTCAATGCCCATATTGAAAAAACAGTTGGTAATGCATTTAAAACACTTGGTGTCATAGTGCGCAGTAGCCGTGAATTTACAAACATAAGCACTCTACAAACAGTATAAGTAAGTATAGTGTATACGACCAGAATTCAAACCGTATAAAAACTAAAAGCAGGCAAAAACAGTCGGCATCTCTTTATTATTTTTCTTATGACAAGCATTTCTATTTACCTCCGCAAGCGATGCCGACTGTTTTTTCCGGTTTTTAGTTTTTATACGGTTTCAATTCTGGTCGTATACGCTATACTGTTGTTTTGTGAAGTCTAAGCTAGAATACGCATCTCTTGTTTGGTATCCCTATTATGTTATACATATTAACAATTTAGAAAATGTCCAAGAAGATTTCTAAAACTACTGTTTTTTTAAAATCAGTGAAACATATCCTCCTATTGGTTTAAAGTATAACGATTGGAATTGAAACTGGTCAGTTTTAAAGCACAGGACCGTGCGTACTGAACTTGATATTTTGTCCTATATATTTGGCAATGGTATTGAGATTCGAACGGTAGTTGAAACTGTGCAGGCGAGTCCGAGACTGGCAATGTAATCAGCCTGAATGAACCATCTACGACTGCACTGGTTTAAAGGTAATAAAACAGACAGGCCTACTAGCACAAAAAAACTCGTAAATCGTTTCTTTATCTTGGAACGTGGAAGTCTAATATCGTGCTGTCTATGTGCCAGTGCAGCGCATAAATACCTATTATAATATCAAGCGTAGGAGTTTAGTTAGTTACTGTTCGTATTTATAAATATTTACTACTGTATAAAAGGTAAAATATTTTAATTATTTACTAATTTACCATGGCTTTCTGGAGACCATTTGAAACAGGGGATAATATAATAACGCCCGAAAATCTTATCATTTTGTTATGACAAGCATTTCTATTTACCTCCGCCCATGTACAATAAAGAGATGCCGACTGTTTTGCCGGCTTTTAGTTTTTATACTGTTTCAATTCCAATCGTATATACTTTACCCTCAACAACACTTACTCGATAATTTTGGTATGGTTAGTCTTGATGACAGGAAGCAATACCTTTCGCAAGTTTTTTTATACAAAGTCTTTCATAATATTTTAGATTGCTAGGAAATAGTGGGAGAGTTAAACTTTCTTGTCCCTAGGCTAGCATCTAGACCTTAACTACCTTTTTAAAAGCTTTTGCAAAGTTTGTTAGTTAGTTAGTTAGTTTGTTTAGGTCAAATCTTGCAATCAAAATTTCGATTAGTTCTAATTAATCTAAAGCTTTGAAATTTTGCACGTGTGTATAAGTCCGGTGACAATACACTTTAACATTTTCAAATAATAAAAAACAAGATGGCGGCTTCAAGATGGCGGATGACTTTACCGTTTATGATCCGATTCGACTCAAAATCGATATCTAGGGTTTTTAGAGATGGCCAATTATGAATTCTTGGTTAAATTTAGAAATTCAAAATGGCGGCGCCAATATGGCGGATGACATTTGTCATATATGGTCCAAATCGATCAAAATCGATATCTGGGGGTTTTCAGATTCGCCGATTACGAATTTCTAGTCAAAAATTTAGTTCAGGATGGCCACTTCAAGATGGCGGACGATATTACCGTTTAAGATCGTATTTAGCTAAAAATCGATACCTGGGGGGGTTTTTTAGGTCGCGGATTATGAATATTTAGTCAAAATCTCAGAAATTGAAAATGGCGGTCCCAATATGGCCGACGACTTTTGTCATTTAGATCCAAATCGATCAAAATCGATATCAGGGGGTTTTCGGGGTCGCGGATTACGAATTTCTAGTAAAAAATTCGATTCGTCTCAAAATCAATATCAAACGCAACAAAAACTTTACGACATAATTATTATCGTCGCGGGCCATGGCGGCATGCTGCATCAAACCATCCGACTCACATTAAAAACCTATAAAGATAAGCGAGCTGTTTTGCGGTGGAGGTAGCACAAAGAGTAATGGTATTTTAAAGAGGTCGTAAAGTTTTTGTTACGTTTTTATTTGTCGGTAACTTATTACTTAAACTATACATTATATAATTTTTTGTATGATATAAAAGCTTGTCGCGAGCAATCTCCTTTACACAGGGAAAATCTCACGATAAGCTTTTATATCATAAAAAATATATATAATGTAACAAAATAATGGGTTTGATTTACTTCAAAGTTCTACTTTTTAGACATTTAAATAAAAAAAAATTCGAAAAATATTTGTTTATATAATTTTTTATGTACAAACAGCGCGGACTAATACCTTAAAGAATTCTCCTTTTTATTTAATTTGTAACAACTACAACAAACACTAACCGCATAGATATTTTTTGTTCCAGCCTTAATGACATATTTTAAAGTTATATTTTAAACATCAGTGTGTCAAATATATTGTCTATGGTTTTTCCTGATCTATGTGTATTGCGTATTATATCTCATATATGTTATATGTTATAAGCATTTTAGTTATATGTATTTTCTTTCTGTACTTCCCTGTTCTGTAATTGGGTGAGAGATAACTTGAAAATAAAAAAAATCGCTACTTTTGATTTTAATTAAAAAAACAGACAAAATTGAATGGTGTTCTCTTGTCCATTTAATGCTCCCAAATTTACATATTATTCGAAACTAGGCGTCGCGACGCCCAACATTTGTTGTCCTTGTGGATTTTTGTAGAATTCTGCACTTTCTTACCATATTTTGATGCTCACTGTCGCAAATAGGTACTGAATAACTAAATTTATTTTATTTTTCACCACTTACAAAGCCTACCGTAAAAAATAACAGCACGGTCACGGTGCTAATTTCGCTGCTTATCACTCATGAAGAATCCATTCATAGGCCTGGCGCATGGACAAGCACATAGAAACGCCTAAAAAATTGAGGTTACTCGCTTTGGTGGGCAGAGATAACGTAAAAAGTACACCGTAACCATCTGAGAGCGGCATTCAAATGTGTCGTAAATTTCATTTAAATTTAAGCAGGTAATTAGTTAATTCGCCAGCGGAATTAATTTAATCAAATAGTAAACGGAGAGAGGATAGTGTTTTTTATCAGCTGCGGTAGTTCTTGTAACACCTGTGTAAGACATCCCACTAGACATTTAAAGTTACATTTGCCGCAGTATTATTTAATCAATATTCAAAACCTGTATAAGCAATAAATTATTATTTGTATTGTTCATGTGTAAACTATGTACACTTTTCCTGTACTAAAAAACACCTAGTTCTTTAGTGAATGTTCTAAGTTACAACAAATGTAATTTTCCGGAAATGATAAAGCATAAAATTGTTCTTTAAGTTCGTGTCATGTAGATATTTGCAGATTAGTGCATGCAGGATATGTCCAAGCGGTTTGTCGATCTTTTCCTCCGTTTATTCGTACGCTACTGTGCACCCCAGTATTAGGCTATAGCATAAGGATGTTTTAATGTATGCGCTGGGTATGTTTCTTTTACCATAGATTCCACTATGTAGAAAATGACATTCTAAGTCCAAGTGTTTTGTAAGTTTAGTTATATTATACAGGACTAGTAAAAACTAGCGAATCTCGGTCCATACTACACATAGTGAGGATTAGGACGACTCGGACAATGCAGTTTCCAACTACTATCCAATTTACTTTAAGCAATTGACTGATACCAAAAAGATTCAACAAAAAATTTAATGTTTCCGACTTTGTGTGGGATTTTAGCTTGCCTGGCTTTATACGTATTTGTGAAATATCACAAATAATTTCGGGCACTCGTTATAAACTTTGAAAATGCTTGAATCGCTTCTAATAAGAATATTATTTTATGTTCATATGTTCAGGCATGCGCTATGTACATGGTAATACTGGAACATGGATTCCGAATCACCGAGGAAGCATGTGTAGACAAATACGAAGTTTACCGCTAAAGACTATAGCTAAATTTGAAAAATGACGATCGAAAAATTTGTCGCCCGCGAAAAATCTTCCTTCAGAAATTTTAATGCGGAACATTAACTCGTCCTCATAGTCCATACCATGCATGAGAAGCAGTACTACACAACGTCGGCGTCGGTTCGTAATAAAGAATTTTATTTGAAAGTAGAATTATTCATTATAAATTACTCACCCTTTATCATTGTTATTATTGCCTATAGAAAAAGGTTTTAAAAAATTTTTTTTGGTTATGATAAATGGGATACCCTGTATATTATTAAATTTTTCCAATGATCCTTTTTTCCTGATTTAAAAAACATACCATATGTTAGCCTTACCATTACCGTTTTTGAGTTATTGATTGAGATGATTCAAAAGTTGGATGAAGATCCAGATTTAAAAAAAAAGTATTATGGACTGATGAATCATCCTTTTCTACGGCGAGATTGCGAGTTTATATACTAAATAGTATGACGATAGAAATGTCTAAATTTTGCAAAACAGTTACCTCCTTATTAAAAAAATATTAATAAACAAACGTAATAAGCTACAAATGCTATTTAACGTGTTTATAGCGAATATGATCAATAAAAGGGAGGTTAGCGAAAATTAGTTTAGTAAGAAGATCGACGATACCTTTCGTAGCATGAGAATTTTCCTATGATATTTTTTATTGAATTCTGAAAGGTTCTAATAATTCTCGTCTAATGCAATAATTTTTCCCACTAATATGAGCCCCACATGAAGCGCCAAATATGTAAATAGCATACCCAAGCAGTTCAACATTCTCTTTAAGAGACATTTTCACCGACCCCGAGTGTAACTTTATACAGTGAAATATTTTAATCTATTAGAAGTGACATTTTACAAAGCAGTTAATCCTTTGTTACTTATTAATTTTATTTTTTGTCAATTTAAAGAGCGTTAAGTGTAGATATATTAATAAACAAATGTTTGATCATGCAACACACTGATCACAAGCTACAAATATTTACTATTCAACGTATTTATTGCGAACAAGGTCTATAAGAGAGGTCTTAACAAAAATTCGTATAGTAGGATGGTACCTTTCGTCCCTACGGGAAATTAAACTACGACATTTTTTACTAAACTCTGTTCAGGTATTATGCCTATTCATAATTCTAATATGGTACAGTACTAATATGAGCCAAATATGAGACTAATGTATAGCTGCGGCAATGAACTTCATTCTTTAGAGCCCCACGTGGGGCGCCAAATATGTAAGTATGTATATTATTTTAAATTTTTGGCCGCCCCGGAGTGTGAGTTTATACAAGTAAGTATTTGAAATTATTAGGCAAATAAGAGGTTATTAAAAATGGTTAAAAACATTGCAAAAATCGATATTGGGTTCAGTTAAAAATCGTTTAGTTTGATTGTTTATTGCACCCTGCTACGATGACAGGAACATTGCAAATAGTTGTTATTTAGTTTGATATATTTTGTCGAAAAAAAAATACGAAAGTTATGCAAATGGTTGTTTATACGGCAGAATAGGGTCACATACCCGCTTGTAGTTTTGCATAACTTTTTTACCGCGGAATGGTTTTTTTTTACAATATTATTATCTGCCGCCGGTGCACTTCGGAATTTTTTTCAAAAAAGTTATTACTTTACGTTTTTTGTTAATTTACCAAAGTTCCGGGGGGGCGCAAAAGGGTGCAAAACCGGATTTGTTATTGTACCTTCTCCAATGTTATCTCAAAATTTGAAAACTTTTGCAATTTTTCATATCTTTTTTACTCTAATTATGGCATATAACCTCATTTTCTTAATTTTCTCCACCAAAATTCAGCTATCGGAGATTACTCGAGACATAACAGACAGACGCCGACACAACAACCCCCCCCATGCTCATCGACTTATACACCAAAATTTACCTGTTTATGATACAATAGACTGACAATAACTTACTACACATAACTCTCACATACAGACAAACTACTTTTCTTCCCTCCCCCTTCCTCTCATCCCCTCTTCCTATACCTTCCTACCCTTGCACTTCGGTGCGCCAGAATAAATTCTAATTAATTATACCTGTAAATATTTTATTGTACATAGACACGTTATTCTAGAATACTTTTTATTTTAAATTTTTATTCTCGCACCCTTAAGTAGGTTTTTTTTATAAATTATTTCCTACAGTAATAAATAACACGTAATTCACTAATAAACAAAATGTATCGTTAACTGTCACATCATAACTGCATTGCAGAAATATAAGGAGAATTAGCTTAAACTATTATTAGGAGAGCAGCAAAGAAAAACAGAAATTAACTTAACTTCAAGTATTTCAATACAACTGTCTTCCAACGACGGGTTTATATGCTCCTTACACTTCGCTGTGTTCTTGGTGGTATAAATTAATAAATTGGTATTGTATTCGCTTTCTGAATATATATATATACAATGTACACATGCAATAAATGAAATGTATGGTTAAGAAATGAATTATATATAATTTTGAATAAAGATATCTAAATTGGCAAATTAACAATTGGCGCAAGGTGGCAATCGCGATTAATCACACGGCCATCGCACCACCGGGTTCGAATCCTGGCTCCGGCCTGGCACTGTATGTCCGCGTTTTTTCAATGTGTAATTCCCTTCCGCATAAGCCGTGGCTTCTGGAATTGGGGGTTGTCTAATTTCTGTGGTGTTTATTTATTATTTATTATTATTATTTATTGCCTATTTTGACAAGAGGTCGCTTTCTTAGGAGAAGATTTTAAAAGAGGATACAGTATGTAATGATCACTCCATCTATAGGAATGAGGATAACAAATATAGGGAGTAATATTATCTACGTAATTAACAATTTATGAGCAAAATCTTAAAACACGTCAATTTTTTATTTTAAAATGACATTTTTTGAGCATAACCGCCCCGCTTCAACCCCCTTGGAGTGACAGCTACCTCTTTAAAATTTTTAAATGGGACGTTGGTGCGTGTAATAACTTATTTGAATCAGTTTTTCTAATTCTCTATCCAGCAATATAAGGTTTTTTGAATTTCTTTAACTTTTTTATTGAAAAATATAACACTTTTAATGCTAATAAGTAAACAAAAGAACATGGAACAGTTTAAATCAAATGTTCAAACTGTGCATCCGTAGCTTCTTGACAATAATGGAGGCGTTGCTGAAATTCTTCTAAATCGATTTGTATCGTTTCCGGGGTGATTTGATTAATTGTTTGTCTTATTCTGTCTTTTAAATCATCGACGTTATTTGCTCTGTTGAAGTAAACTTTCGATTTTAAATAACCCCATAAAAATAGTAAAGCGGGCTCAAATCGGGAGAACAGGCAGGCCACTCAATTTCACCGCATCTACCGATCCACCTATTGGGAAAAACTGGATTGAGATAGGCTCTTACTTCCAAAGCAAAATGTGGTGTAGCACCGTCCTGTTGATACCAAATATTTCTATCAATTTCATTAGGATTGTCGTCCTCTGGGAAAAGTTTTCTTACTCTGGAACTAAGAAATCCAAGTAATGCGCGCCAGTTACGTGCTATCAAAGGTATATGAACCGATAATTTGAGAATTTATCATTCCGGCCCAAACGGTCACCTTCTGAGGGGGGTATTCAGTATTGGCAGTCGGTTTTCGAGGTAGTTGTTAAATTTACGCCTCTTGCGACGTAATTTGATATAGTTCCACAAATCGCGCTCCGTGGAACATAATTTATTGCGGTTATAATGTGAACGATCCATGCTTTTGATGGAAGTCTGAAGGACGTATTTTTTGTTCGAAAAACTTAGAAAAATTGAAAAAAAAATAGGAAAAAGAAAAAATTAATTTTCTTTTTCCTCAACCTTTTCTAAATACTAAATAAAATATTACGTTCACAAAATTTTTAGGGTTCAAGTGACTGTTTCAGACGGAGATTAATGGATAAATCATACTTACTGTCGTTTATGCTTAACTGCGTCTCTGATGGTATCAATTGGAAGACGTCGTAACACTATAAATCTAACACTGTCTGTTTAACACTCTCTTAAAATTAAATCTGAAAGGGAAATTTTGTTAGAAAACACAAGTAAAAGACAATATAAAGTTCAAAAAATGTATATTAAATCTTTAAAAAATTTATGTTTTTACAACAACTTCTTCAGAGGAAATGTTAACAAACAATGGTCTGACCCGTGTACAACACATGGTGAGGAACGGGACGATTCATACGGTACCAACTACCATCCAATATGCAGTTTGAAAAGCTAACGATGCACAAAAAGATTCAAGGAACAGTTCATGTAACTGAAATTTTGGTGGGCTTATGCTTGCCTGTCTTATAAACGTATTTTATTAATTCACATAAATTTTGGTCGCTCCTCGGAGCTTAAAATTGCTTGAAGCGTATCTACTTCGTTTGTATTATGCAATAACAAATTTTACGTTCAGGCAAGGCAGATCCCATGCACGTGTGAGTACATGGTATAGATACTTTTTTGACTCCGAATCACTGAGGAACCGGTTTAGGGCAAACCCCGTCAAAACACATCATTTCCCCGTCAAATCCGACTGCTAGGAAATGATGGGGGTCCCATGTCGCTAAGGGCTATTTTCGCTATAACTTCCGATATACTTTGGATAGTCGTTGGACTAACTTGTCCTCATATTCAATACCTCGTAAGAGTTGCAGTGCTTGACAACGTGGATTCGTAAAAGGGTTTTTAATCTTGGAAATTTGGAAGTTCAAGTCCAATTTTAGAATACTTTCCAAAATTGGGTGGTCGGGGCGACATTACGTCCCTGTGCAGCGACATTTACTACACTTACCAAATTAACGCTCCTCGAAGAGTTAGCGAAAATTTGGCATAAAAAACGCTCCGAAGAGCAAAAATATATTTCCAAGAATTAAAAACCTCCTCCACGGCGTTTTTACGTGAAGCACGCTTTTCTTACGAAATATTTCCTAAGTCGGATTTTGTTACAACGTCGAAAAGTATATCGGGGTTATAGCGTTCTTTAACACTCCCCTCCTTTCCGTGAATCTTTTTGTGTAACGTTTGGTAAATTGTTTGTTTGAAAATAAAATGGATCATTGGATGTAGTCTCCCATGTGTTGTATTCGGTTATCGTTCAGACCGGCCTATCTGAACAAAACATAGATGCAAATCTAAAATGGTGATAAATTTTTGAACATATATCGATGCATAGCATTCGATTGAATAATTGAACATTGTATATGAAAAATGCATAAAAAAAGAAAAAAATCGAGAATCCTCGGATTCTCGATGACACAACACAAACACTTTCGACGCACTTATCTTTCTTAGTGTTCTTCCACTAATGCGGGCTTGCGTCTGCTCCTCCTCGTGTCTATGCCTCGTCGATCACCTTCGGTGTCGAACTGCCTTCTGGAACAGCTTAGGTGGTCCTCGGACTGCTTGGCTCCAGCTATACATTGGTTCTGCTCGGTTTATATGAAACAATATAAAACAAAATTTTAGTAAAATGTTTGTTTACATCCCGTCTGGGGATCTGCGACCGATAACATATCGTCGTCTTTGAGAATAGGAACACTGAATTTTGTTGACTTATATTGGTTGAAATGGTTTCCGAGTAGTTAAAAAATCTCTTCTTGGGAGAAATCTGCGACCGATATCACATCGTCGTCTCTGAGAATAGGAACATTGAATTTTGTTGACTTATATTGATTGAAATAGTTTTTATTAAAATCTCTTCTTGGGAGAAATCTGCGACAGAATCTGCATCCGTCGGATCGTTGCATCTGCCCCTCCAGCAGACGTGGCGGCATCTCGCCCTTGAGTTGCTAGACTCGTCTGAATCGCGCTCTGCGTCAGAGTTGTCGTCTTTCCATGCCGTGCCAATGGAACATTTGTTTGGACCCTTTGGGTCGGACTCTGCTTACAGATGTATATGTTTTGAACATATGAGGACTTAGAAAAATTATAAAAAATACCAACTCTGCCGGACACGGTCAGAGTTGCTGCAGTGAATTTTGAAGATTTGTATGTGGATACAATATCCTCGAGAAAAATAACTTGTAAAAAAAAATGCATAAAAAATACCAACTCTTGCCTGACACGACAAGAAGTTGGTATGGAAATTTTGATATAAAATAAACCTAGCACTAAGTTAAAACTTAGCCTAGGTTGAAAAATATTATAAAAATATAATTGAATCTCCAGAACTTGATTCTGAATCAGAAGTGGAAGCATCTCGTGGCGGTGCATGAATTTGTACAACCGTTTGCTCCGGCGGTGGAGGTTCTGTGGAATCGTCTGAGAATGGGGAATCATTTCCATCGAGTGATGTTCCGCCTGGACTAGCATTTTCTTCATCGGAAGATTCGATTTCCAAGTTGTGCTCCTCTGGCGGGGCTGGTCTCAAATCATTGACATGTACTCTTGTCGTTACATTTCCCTTTTGCACGAGATACACTTCGTCTGAAAACTTCTTCAGAATTCTGGTTGGGCCTGACCAAGACGGCGTGAAGGTATGTACCTTCCTTTTTCTTTTACTCATGACTCTGTCTCCTACTTTGAAAACGATCGGGGTGACGGCCTCTTTCGGCGCATATTTTTGTTTATAATTTTGTTGGGCCTGACGGGCTTCCTTGACTCGCTCGTATCGTGGAAGCGTTTGTTGCTTGGCTCTTTCTTGCCTCCAGGCATACAAATCCCATTCGCCTCTTTCGGCTGGATCATATCCTAACACGACCATGCTAGGTGTTTGATTTGTAGCGGCGTTCCTACGATTTCTTAATATGTATGTCATCTGATGCACGTAGCGATCCCAAGTGTCGTTTGGCTTTTTGAATAAAAGAGTCTTTAAAATTTTCTTGCATTCCTGAACCCATCGTTCCACGGGGTTGGACTGTTGGTGATATGCTGGAATTAAGTATCGTTCGATACCATTCCTTTCGCAAAATGTGATGTACCATTCGGAATTGAAATGACCACCGTTGTCTGAAATTATGACTCGAGGGACTCCGAATCTTGCTACTATTTCTTCGTCGATATATTTGGCTATCGTTCTGCCGTCGACCTGAATGTATGCCTTTGCCTCTATCCATTTACTGAAAACGTCTTCGACGATAATCATGTATCTGTTTTCGGCGTCTTTAGTCCTCTGCAGCGGGCCAATTACGTCGACGCTCAAGGTTTCAAATGCATTTTGTGGTGCATGACTTCTAAGTGGAGCATTGGGTTGGGCTTGTCTTGTCTTTACAGACTGGCATATCAGACAGTCGTTTATGTATTTGCCTACGATCCTGGCCATATTATTGAAATAGTAGCGTTTCGCTATTTTCCTGAGAGTCTCGTCTCTTCCTGGATGACATGCTTCATCTCGGTCATGATAATGGTAAATCAATTCTTTTATTTTCCTCTTTGGAACTATTAATTTAAAATTTCGATCGCAATCCTTAAAAAGTACATCGTCTTGGACGTGAAAATTTTGCATAAAAATAAGATCCGCATCGGAACGTTGTTCCTGTTGAAATAGATCATTCCAACGGCGGATCTTGTCTTGAATATCTCTTGAACTCAATTGAGCCTGTACGATATCTTCGTATATTTCTGAATGCGTTAAAACAGAAATACGTTCTGGACACTTATAATTTGGTAGGAACATTCTTTCCTCTTCATCGTCTGTCTCGACGTACTGATTTTGTGGGTTACGACTGAGAAAATCTGCTAACAAATTTTCCTTTCCTGGACAGTGTTCAATTTTGAATGCATATTCTTGCAATAGTAATGACCATCGAGTAAATTTTGTTTTGTCGTCCTTATGTTTGTTTAACCAAAGTAACGCCCTGTTGTCCGTCTTCACCAAGAACGGTTTGTCTGCTAAGTACATCTTGTACTTTTTAATATAGTTCACCACCGCCAAGCATTCTAGCTCATTTATGTGGTAACGTCTCTCCGCTGGAGATAACGTGTTGCTTGCATACGAGATTATGTATTTTTCGCCGTTGTCGCCTAATTGATATAATACGGCCGAAAGGCCTTGGAGGGATGCATCTGTTTGCAAAATGAATTGACGTGAAAAATCCGGCCGATGGAGTTCCAGCGGTCCGGATAATAATTCTTTTAATTTTCTAAATGCTTCATCGCATGTATGGTTCCAGTGAAAACGATTTTCCTTCGAAAGAAGTTTCGTTAGTGGCTTCGTGATCATCGCCACATTTGGTAGATATTCTCGTACCCAGTTGCAAAGCCCTAGGAAACTTTGTAGCTGCTTTTTTGTAGCTGGAACGGGATAATTTTGAATTTGTAAGACATGTTTTTCTAATGGTTGGGAAGTATCAGTTCTAATTGTATGGCCTAAATATTGGATTTCATTCGTCGCTATTACACACTTTTCCGGTGACACTTTCAGATTATGCAGACGTAGTCTTTCAAAGACTAATCTCAAGTGGGACATATGCTCCTTCACGTTTACGCTGTAAACGATTATATCATCTAAATACACTTTACAGAAATGGTGCAGGTAACCCGTTAAAACGTCCTTTGCCATGAATTTCTGAAAGGTACAGGGAGCTGTCTTGAGGCCGAAAGGCATGACATTAAATCTGTAAGCTGCCCCATCAGGAGTGGTAAAAGTCGAAAAATCTTTTGATGCTTCATCTAGTGGTATTTGCCAATATCCACTTTTTAAATCCAACACAGAAAAAATCTTCGAATTGCCTAAATCTTTAATGCTTTCGTGTATTTTTGGTAAGACGGAAGCCTCGTCTTCAGTCATTTCATTCAAATGGCGATAGTCGATGCAAAATCGGGGTTTCTTGTCGGAGCGTTTTATTATCACTGGTGGTGAACTATATTGGGCAGTGCTAGGTTCGATGACGCCAGCTTTTAACATCTCTTCGATTTGGTCGTACATGATTTTCTTAGTACTCGGAGACATCGGATATGGTCTGATATTAAATGGTTTCGTGTCTTTTACTGTAATTTTGTGTTTCACAGTCACTGTGGTTGCTTGAGTCGGTTCCGCAGTGAACAGATCGACAAATTCTTCGAACAGCGGCCGTAGAAATTTGTCATTTATAACAAGCTCTTCAGGAAGCTTTGCCTGCTGTCTCTCCCTCTGAGAAGCTTGATTCCAGAAGACGGTAATACGCTCTTCTGTGCCGGCATATAGGCATTTTCTGCCATAATCATATGCGACATTGTTCATATATAAGAATGGTGATCCTAATATTATCGTTTCGTTCAAATTTTCGATTACTTGAAAATCAATTTCAAAAGAGGTGCCTGAAATTATTACTTGTAATTTTGTCGTGCCAAGAGAGTCCACCATTCGATCTCCGCACGCCATAGCAAATGATCGACGTGTCGTGAGATTTTTAAAATTATCCAACATCCTCGGATGGATAACGTTTCGCGTCGAGCCTGAATCGATCAGTGCGTCGACCGCATGTTCACTAATTTGAACTTTTATACGAGGCAAAGGGAACGCTTCGCTCATATAATTTATTGACTCTCTTGTCTTGTGCAGAGGAGCGTCGTAGTGGTCATGAGTATCGGAAAAAATTACTGGACATTGCTGCCGCCTTGGTTCGGCCGTTGTGCCGGGGATCTTGCAGATGGACCCTGGCCTGGGTCTCTGGCCCCTCGAAAGTTTCCCGGTCTCCTGCTGAGATGCGGGTTATTCGGGCATTGGCTATGGAAATGCCACTGCACTGTGTCTGTACAGTATCGGCACGGGGTTGCCGGTCGGTCGGGTACTCGGAATTTCCCCGATCCGCCATTAAAATTGGTTTGCCTGCGGTCAGGATTCACTGATCCGCTTGATAAATTAGGCATAAAAAAAGGACGACCAGGCGCTCTGCCTGGACCGTCCTGTCGAGATACGTCCTCTCGGAAATGCACCCTCGGTGCTGTCGGAGTTGGGCTTCCATTGCTCCTGTTACTAGAATTTTGTTGACTTATGTGTCCCGGCTCTCGATAGTAAGACGCGCGGGACAGACGTTGATCAATAAGCTGGATTAGCGACGTCTGTTCGTCAGCTGAATCCCGCTCGACGTTAGTAGCTGCTGCTATTAACATCTCTGTGTTTGAAATTAGGTTGCTTCTCAAGCGTGACCTAATTTCTGGACGCAGTTGGTCCATGATGACCCGAGCTCTGATGGCTTCGGATTTAAAGGGATCAATACGATCGAAAAGACAGGTTTTCCTTGTGATAAACACTGCCGTGTCGTCTAAAGACGTTTGCTTGACGGCATACAGTTGAGCAATAGCTCGTGACTGTATGTCGGGAGAATTAAATCTCGTAAGGAATCTTTCCTTGAATAAGGCATACGAAGTAGTCAACGTCCTAAATTGTTCGGACCATCGTTGAGCTTCGCCCTTGAGTTGGCCGGTTACGTTATGGAGGCGATCATAGTCGTGGCTTATGCGAGCTCTGTCGAAATATTCCTCCATAATTTTCAGAAAAGCTTCTGGATCTTCATGATCAAGCCCATGGAACGTCACGTTCGGACATCTTTGTCTCTCATGGGGCGTACAGGTCGACACGTTCTGTATCGCCTGCACGAAGCCCTCTGCCATTTTCAGAAACATACTCTCCATCGAAGCAGTTTGTGGCTGTGAAGCTGATAAATTAACATTATCTCCCTCCGGAAACAGTCGCTGTGGTTCTATCCCTCTAGAACCGTCGTCGACGAGCGGTGCGGTGACTCGCTCATAAAATTCTCTTGGGGTCGACCCCTCGGAGTCTTCCGCCATGAATGAGAAAGGATTTGTTGGGTTTGGGGACGGCATGGTCCCTGCTCGGGCGCCATGTGAACGATCCATGCTTTTGATGGAAGTCTGAAGGACGTATTTTTTGTTCGAAAAACTTAGAAAAATTGAAAAAAAAATAGGAAAAAGAAAAAATTAATTTTCTTTTTCCTCAACCTTTTCTAAATACTAAATAAAATATTACGTTCACAAAATTTTTAGGGTTCAAGTGACTGTTTCAGACGGAGATTAATGGATAAATCATACTTACTGTCGTTTATGCTTAACTGCGTCTCTGATGGTATCAATTGGAAGACGTCGTAACACTATAAATCTAACACTGTCTGTTTAACACTCTCTTAAAATTAAATCTGAAAGGGAAATTTTGTTAGAAAACACAAGTAAAAGACAATATAAAGTTCAAAAAATGTATATTAAATCTTTAAAAAATTTATGTTTTTACAACAACTTCTTCAGAGGAAATGTTAACAAACAATGGTCTGACCCGTGTACAACACATGGTGAGGAACGGGACGATTCATACGGTACCAACTACCATCCAATATGCAGTTTGAAAAGCTAACGATGCACAAAAAGATTCAAGGAACAGTTCATGTAACTGAAATTTTGGTGGGCTTATGCTTGCCTGTCTTATAAACGTATTTTATTAATTCACATAAATTTTGGTCGCTCCTCGGAGCTTAAAATTGCTTGAAGCGTATCTACTTCGTTTGTATTATGCAATAACAAATTTTACGTTCAGGCAAGGCAGATCCCATGCACGTGTGAGTACATGGTATAGATACTTTTTTGACTCCGAATCACTGAGGAACCGGTTTAGGGCAAACCCCGTCAAAACACATCATTTCCCCGTCAAATCCGACTGCTAGGAAATGATGGGGGTCCCATGTCGCTAAGGGCTATTTTCGCTATAACTTCCGATATACTTTGGATAGTCGTTGGACTAACTTGTCCTCATATTCAATACCTCGTAAGAGTTGCAGTGCTTGACAACGTGGATTCGTAAAAGGGTTTTTAATCTTGGAAATTTGGAAGTTCAAGTCCAATTTTAGAATACTTTCCAAAATTGGGTGGTCGGGGCGACATTACGTCCCTGTGCAGCGACATTTACTACACTTACCAAATTAACGCTCCTCGAAGAGTTAGCGAAAATTTGGCATAAAAAACGCTCCGAAGAGCAAAAATATATTTCCAAGAATTAAAAACCTCCTCCACGGCGTTTTTACGTGAAGCACGCTTTTCTTACGAAATATTTCCTAAGTCGGATTTTGTTACAACGTCGAAAAGTATATCGGGGTTATAGCGTTCTTTAACAATAATAATTACGCCCCTGGAACAGATTATTATGATAGTTTTGAAAAATGAAATTTTTGTTATAGTTCCAAAAAATAAATTTATTTGCTACAAATTGGAAAAACTTTCATAGTACTTCCGCAAAATACCTTCCGGCTCATTTTTATGTGTCACTGTGAACGATCCATGCTTTTGATGGAAGTCTGAAGGACGTATTTTTTGTTCGAAAAACTTAGAAAAATTGAAAAAAAATAGGAAAAAGAAAAAATTAATTTTCTTTTTCCTCAACCTTTTCTAAATGCTAAATAAAAATATTACGTTCACAAAATTTTTTAGGGTTCAAGTGACTGTTTCAGACGGAGATTAATGAATAAATCATACTTACTGTCGTTTATGCTTAACTGCGGCTCTGATGGTATCAATTGGAAGACGTTGTAACACTATAAATCTAACACTGTCTGTTTAACACTCTCTTAAAATTAAATCTGAAAGGGAAATTTTGTTAGAAAACACAAGTAAAAGACAATATAAAGTTCAAAAAATGTATATTAAATCTTTAAAAAATTTATGTTTTTACACAACTTCTTCAGTGAAAATGTTAACAAACAATGGTCTGACCCGTGTACAACACATGGTGAGGAACGGGACGATTCATACGGTACCAACTACCATCCAATATGCAGTTTGAAAAGCTAACGATGCACAAAAAGATTCAAGGAATAGTTCATGTAACTGAAATTTTGGTGGGCTTATGCTTGCCTGTCTTTATAAACGTATTTATTAATTCACATAAATTTTGGTCGCTCCTCGGAGCTTAAAATTGCTTGAAGCGTATCTACTTCGTTTGTATTATGCAATAACAAATTTTACGTTCAGGCAAGGCAAATCCCATGCACGTGTGAGTACATGGTATAGATACTTTTTTGACTCCGAATCACTGAGGAACCGGTTTAGGGCAAACCCCGTCAAAACGCATCATTTCCCCGTCAAATCTGACTGCTAGGAAATGATGGGGGTCCCATGTCGCTAAGGGCTATTTTCGCTATAACTTCCGATATACTTTGAATAGTCGTTGGACTAACTTGTCCTCATATTCAACACTTCGTAAGAGTTGCAGTGCTTGACAACGTGGATTCGTAAAAGGGTTTTTAATCTTGGAAATTTGGAAGTTCAAGTCCAATTTTATGATACTTTCTAAAATTGGGTGGTCGGGGCGACATTACGTCCCTGTGCAGCGACATTTACTACACTTACCAAATTAACGCTCCTCGAAGAGTTAGCGAAAATTTGGCATAAAAAACGCTCCGAAGAGCAAAAATATATTTCCAAGAATTAAAAACCTCCTCCACGGCGTTTTTACGTGAAGCACGCTTTTCTTACGAAATATTTCCTAAGTCGGATTTTGTTACAACGTCGAAAAGTATATCGGGGTTATAGCGTTCTTTAACACTCCCCTCCTTTCCGTGAATCTTTTTGTGTAACGTTTGGTAAATTGTTTGTTTGAAAATAAAATGGATCATTGGATGTAGTCTCCCATGTGTTGTATTCGGTTATCGTTCAGACCGGCCTATCTGAACAAAACATAGATGCAAATCTAAAAAATGGTGATAAACTTGAACATATATCGATGCATAGCATTCGATTGAATTATTGAACATTGTGTTTCAAAAATGGCATAAAAAAAGAAAAAAAATCGAAAATCCTCAGATTCTCGATGACACAACACAAACACTTTCGACGCACTTATCTTTCTTAGTGTTCTTCCACTAATGCGGGCTTGCGTCTGCTCCTCCTCGTGTCTATGCCTCGTCGATCACCTTCGGTGTCGAACTGCCTTCTGGAACAGCTTAGGTGGTCCTCGGACTGCTTGCTCCAGCTATACATTGGTTCTGCTCGGTTTATATGAAACAATAAAACAAAATTTTAGTAAAATGTTTGTTTACATCCCGTCTGGGGATCTGCGACCGATAACATATCGTCGTCTTTGAGAATAGGAACACTGAATTTTGTTGACTTATATTGGTTGAAATGGTTTCCGAGTAGTTAAAAATTCTCTTCTTGGGAGAAATCTGCGACAGAATCTGCATCCGTCGGATCGTTGCATCTGCCCCTCCAGCAGACGTGGCGGCATCTCGCCCTTGAGTTGCTAGACTCGTCTGAATCGCGCTCTGCGTCAGAGTTGTCGTCTTTCCATGCCGTGCCAATGGAACATTTGTTTGGACCCTTTGGGTCGGACTCTGCTTACAGATGAATGTTTAATAACATTTGAGGACTTAGAAAAATTATATAAAAAATACCAACTCTGCCGGACACGGTCAGAGTTGCTGCAGTGAATTTGGAAGATTTGTATTTGGATACAATATCCTCAGATGAAAATAACTTGTAAAAAATGCATAAAAAATACCAACTTTTGCCTGACACGACAAGAAGTTGGTATGGAAATTTTGATATAAAATAAACCTAGCACTAAGTTAAAACTTAGCCTAGGTTGAAAAATGTTATAAAAAGATGATTGAATCTCCAGAACTGGATTCTGAATCAGAAGTGGAAGCATCTCGTGGCGGTGCATGGATTTGTACAACCGTTTGCTCCGGCAGTAGAGGTTCTGTGGAATCGTCTGAGAACGGGGAATCATTTCCATCGAGTGATGTTCCGCCTGGACTAGCATTTTCTTCATCGGAAGATTCGATTTCCAAGTTGTGCTCCTCTGGCGGGGCTGGTCTCAAATCATCGACATGTACTCTTGTCGTTGCATTTCCCTTTTGCACGAGATACACCTCGTCTGAAAACTTCTTCAGAATTCTGGTTGGGCCTGACCAAGACGGCGTGAAGGTATGTACCTTCTTTTTTCTCTTACTCATGACTCTGTCTCCTACTTTGTAGACGATCGGAGTGACGGCCTCTTTCGGCGCATATTTCTGTTTATAATCTTGTTGGGCCTGACGGGCTTCCTTGATTCGCTCGTATCGTGGAAGCGTTTGTTGCTTGGCTCTTTCTTGCCTCCAGGCATACAAATCCCATTCGCCTCTTTCGGCTGGATCATATCCTAACACAACCATGCTAGGTGTTTGATTTGTAGCGGCGTTCCTACGATTTCTTAATATATATGTCATTTGATGCACGTAGCGATCCCAAGTGTCGTTTGGCTTTTTGAATAAAAGAGTCTTTAAAATTTTCTTGCATTCCTGCACCCGTCGTTCCACGGGGTTGGACTGTTGGTGATATGCTGGAATTAAGTATCGTTCGATACCATTCCTTTCGCAAAATGTGATGTACCATTCGGAATTGAAATGACCACCGTTGTCTGATATTATGACTCGAGGGACTCCGAATCTTGCTACTATTTCTTCGTCGATATATTTGGCTATCATTCTGCCGTCGACCTGAATGTATGCCTTTGCCTCTATCCATTTACTGAAAACGTCTTCGACGATAATCATGTATCTGTTTTCGGCGTCTTTAGTCCTCTGCAGCGGGCCAATTACGTCGACGCTCAAGGTTTCAAATGCATTTTGGGGTGCATGACTTCTAAGTGGAGCATTGGGTTGGGCTTGTCTTGTCTTGACAGACTGGCATATCAGACAGTCGTTTATGTATCTGCCTACGATCCTGGCCATATTATTGAAATAGTAGCGTTTCGCTATTTTCCTGAGAGTCTCGTCTCTTCCTGGATGACATGCTTCATCTCGGTCATGATAATGGTAAATCAATTCTTTTATTTTCCTCTTTGGAACTATTAATTTAAAATTTCTATCACAATCTTTAAAAAGTACATCGTCTTGGACGTGAAAATTTTGCATAAAAATAAGATCCGCATCGGAACGTTGTTCCTGTTGAAATAGATCATTCCAACGGCGGATCTTGTCTTGAATATCTCTTGAACTCAATTGAGCCTGTACGATATCTTCGTATATTTCTGAGTGCGTTAATACAGAAATACGTTCTGGACACTTATAATTTGGTAGGAACATTCTTTCCTCTTCATCGTCTGTCTCGACATAATGATTTTGTGGGTTACGACTTAGAAAATCTGCTAATAAATTTTCCTTTCCTGGACAGTGTTCAATTTTGAATGCATATTCTTGCAATAGTAATGACCATCGAGTAAATTTTGTTTTGTCGTCCTTATGTTTGTTTAACCAAAGTAACGCCCTGTTGTCCGTCTTCACCAAGAACGGTTTGTCTGCTAAGTACATCTTGTACTTTTTAATATAGTTCACCACCGCCAAGCATTCTAGCTCGTTTATGTGGTAACGTCTCTCTGCTGGAGATAACGTGTTGCTTGCATACGAGATTATGTATTTTTCGCCGTTGTCGCCTAATTGATATAACACGGCCGAAAGGCCTTGTAGTGATGCATCTGTTTGCAAAATGAATTGACGTGAAAAATCCGGCCGATGGAGTTCCAGCGGTCCGGATAATAATTCTTTTAATTTTCTAAACGCTTCATCGCATGTATGGTTCCAGTGAAAACGATTTTCCTTCGAAAGAAGTTTCGTTAGTGGCTTCGTGATCATCGCCACATTTGGTAGATATTCTCGTACCCAGTTGCAAAGCCCTAGGAAACTTTGTAGCTGCTTTTTCGTAGCTGGAACGGGATAATTTTGAATTTGTAAGACATGTTTTTCTAATGGTTGGGAAGTATCGGTTCTAATTGTATGGCCTAAATATTGGATTTCATTCGTCGCTATTACACACTTTTCCGGTGACACTTTCAGATTATGCAGACGTAGTCTTTCAAAGACTAATCTCAAGTGGGACATATGCTCCTTCACGTTTACGCTGTAAACGATTATATCATCTAAATACACTTTACAGAAATGGTGCAGGTAACCCGTTAAAACGTCCTTTGCCATGAATTTCTGAAAGGTACAGGGAGCTGTCTTGAGTCCGAAAGGCATGACATTGAATCTGTAAGCTGCCCCATCAGGAGTGGTAAAAGTCGAAAAATCTTTTGATGCTTCATCTAGCGGTATTTGCCAATATCCACTTTTTAAATCCAACACAGAAAAAATCTTCGAATTGCCTAAATCTTTAATACTTTCGTGTATCTTGGGTAAGACGGAAGCCTCGTCTTCAGTCATTTCATTCAAATGGCGATAGTCGATGCAAAATCGTGGTTTCTTGTCCGAGCGTTTTATTATCACTGGTGGTGAACTATATTGGGCAGTGCTAGGTTCGATGACGCCAGCTTTTAACATCTCTTCGATTTGGTCGTACATAATTTTCTTAGTACTCGGAGACATCGGATATGGTCTGATATTAAATGGTTTCGTGTCTTTCACTGTAATTTTGTGTTTCACAGTCACTGTGGTTGCTTGAGTCGGTTCCGCAGTGAACAGATCGACAAATTCTTCGAACAGCGGCCGTAGAAATTTGTCTTTAATAACAAGCTCTTCAGGAAGCTTTGCCTGCTGTCTCTCCCTCTGAGAAGCTTGATTCCAGAAGACGGTAATACGCTCTTCTGTGCCGGCATATAGGCATTTTCTGCCATAATCATATGCGACATTGTTCATATATAAGAATGGTGATCCTAATATTATCGTTTCGTTTAAATTTTCGATTACTTGAAAATCAATTTCAAAAGAGGTGCCTGAAATTATTACTTGTAATTTTGTCGTGCCAAGAGAGTCCACCATTCGATCTCCGCACGCCATAGCAAATGATCGACGTGTCGTGAGATTTTTAAAATTATCCAACATCCTCGGATGGATAACGTTTCGCGTCGAGCCTGAATCTATCAGTGCGTCGACCGCATGTTCATTTATTTGAACTTTTATACGAGGCAAAGGGAACGCTTCGCTCATATAATTTATTGACTCTCTTGTCTTGTGCAGAGGAGCGTCGTAGTGGTCATGAGTATCGGAAAAAATTACTGGACATTGCTGCCGCCTTGGTTCGGCCGTTGTGCCGGGGATCTTGCAGATGGACCCTGGCCTGGGTCTCTGGCCCCTCGAAAGTTTCCCGGTCTCCTATTGAGATGAGGGTTATTCGGACACTGACTATGGAAGTGCCACTGCACTGTGTCTGTGCAGTATCGGCACGGGGTAGCCGGTCGGTCGGGTACTCGGAATTTCCCCGATCCGCCATTAAAATTGTTTTGCCTGCGGTCAGGATTCACTGATCCGCTTGATAAATTAGGCATAAAAATAGGACGACCAGGCGCTCTGCCTGGACCGTCCTGTCGAGATACGTCCTCTCGGAAATGCACCCTCGGTGCTGTCGGAGTTGGGCTTCCATTGCTCCTTATACTTGAATTTTGTGGACTGATGTGTCCCGGCTCTCGATAGTAAGACGCGCGGGACAGACGTTGATCAATAAGCTGGATTAGCGACGTCTGTTCGTCAGCTGAATCCCGCTCGACGTTAGTAGCCGCTGCTATTAACATCTCTGTGTTTGAAATTAGGTTGCTTCTCAAGCGTGACCTAATTTCTGGACGCAGTTGGTCCATGATGACCCGAGCTCTGATGGCTTCGGATTTAAAGGGATCAATACGATCGAAAAGACAGGTTTTCCTTGTGATAAACACTGCCGTGTCGTCTAAAGACGTTTGCTTGACGGCATACAGTTGAGCAATAGCTCGTGACTGTATGTCGGGAGAATTAAATCTCGTAAGGAATCTTTCCTTGAATAAGGCATACGAAGTAGTCAACGTCCTAAATTGTTCGGACCATCGTTGAGCTTCGCCCTTGAGTTGGCCGGTTACGTTATGGAGGCGATCATAGTCGTGGCTTATGCGAGCTCTGTCGAAATATTCCTCCATAATTTTCAGAAATGCTTCTGGATCTTCATGATCAAGCCCATGGAACGTCACGTTCGGACATCTTTGTCTCTCATGGGGCGTACAGGTCGACACGTTCTGTATCGCCTGCACGAAGCCCTCTGCCATTTTCAGAAACATACTCTCCATCGAAGCAGTTTGTGGCTGTGAAGCTGATAAATTAACATTATCTCCCTCCGGAAACAGTCGCTGTGGTTCTATCCCTCTAGAACCGTCGTCGACGAGCGGTGCGGTGACTCGCTCATAAAATTCTCTTGGGGTCGACCCCTCGGAGTCTTCCGCCATGAATGAGAAAGGATTTGTTGGGTTTGGGGACGGCATGGTCCCTGCTCGGGCGCCATGTGAACGATCCATGCTTTTGATGGAAGTCTGAAGGACGTATTTTTTGTTCGAAAAACTTAGAAAAATTGAAAAAAAATAGGAAAAAGAAAAAATTAATTTTCTTTTTCCTCAACCTTTTCTAAATGCTAAATAAAAATATTACGTTCACAAAATTTTTTAGGGTTCAAGTGACTGTTTCAGACGGAGATTAATGAATAAATCATACTTACTGTCGTTTATGCTTAACTGCGGCTCTGATGGTATCAATTGGAAGACGTTGTAACACTATAAATCTAACACTGTCTGTTTAACACTCTCTTAAAATTAAATCTGAAAGGGAAATTTTGTTAGAAAACACAAGTAAAAGACAATATAAAGTTCAAAAAATGTATATTAAATCTTTAAAAAATTTATGTTTTTACACAACTTCTTCAGTGAAAATGTTAACAAACAATGGTCTGACCCGTGTACAACACATGGTGAGGAACGGGACGATTCATACGGTACCAACTACCATCCAATATGCAGTTTGAAAAGCTAACGATGCACAAAAAGATTCAAGGAATAGTTCATGTAACTGAAATTTTGGTGGGCTTATGCTTGCCTGTCTTTATAAACGTATTTATTAATTCACATAAATTTTGGTCGCTCCTCGGAGCTTAAAATTGCTTGAAGCGTATCTACTTCGTTTGTATTATGCAATAACAAATTTTACGTTCAGGCAAGGCAAATCCCATGCACGTGTGAGTACATGGTATAGATACTTTTTTGACTCCGAATCACTGAGGAACCGGTTTAGGGCAAACCCCGTCAAAACGCATCATTTCCCCGTCAAATCTGACTGCTAGGAAATGATGGGGGTCCCATGTCGCTAAGGGCTATTTTCGCTATAACTTCCGATATACTTTGAATAGTCGTTGGACTAACTTGTCCTCATATTCAACACTTCGTAAGAGTTGCAGTGCTTGACAACGTGGATTCGTAAAAGGGTTTTTAATCTTGGAAATTTGGAAGTTCAAGTCCAATTTTATGATACTTTCTAAAATTGGGTGGTCGGGGCGACATTACGTCCCTGTGCAGCGACATTTACTACACTTACCAAATTAACGCTCCTCGAAGAGTTAGCGAAAATTTGGCATAAAAAACGCTCCGAAGAGCAAAAATATATTTCCAAGAATTAAAAACCTCCTCCACGGCGTTTTTACGTGAAGCACGCTTTTCTTACGAAATATTTCCTAAGTCGGATTTTGTTACAACGTCGAAAAGTATATCGGGGTTATAGCGTTCTTTAACATCACACGCGGTTCATGCAAGATATTTCGGATTTCGTTACAGTTCCGCAAAATCCCTTCGAACGAGATTTTTGCTGACTTCAAGCGGGATAATTTTGGATACGTTTAGGTAGGTTCATTATCATTACACCCTCTGCAAAGAACAGCTTGCTTATGAGTTTTGACGACCTTGCAAAACACATTTTTGCATATCAGTCCATTTGTTGTGATGATCAACATAGCAATCAAAATAAAACTCATACCCTTTTTTCCGTAGGATTTTGTAATATATTTACCACAGATATAACAACATAAATTTGGAGAATAAACATATTTACGATTACAAACAATTTAGGAAAACCATCTTATATTATTACATATAGATATTTTGTATTTCTCTTTTTGAACACAGAAAATTTTTAAAATGCATATTCGTATAAGCATAGTAAACTGAAAGCTATTTTGACACACAAAAAAGTAACGTGTTCCTCAGAAATTGTAGGTATTAACCCAAAATGGATTTGATTATTGAAAGGACAAGCACATAAGAATTACCTTATTTTATATAGGAGGAAATCTCATTGTTCGGCAGTTGTCTTAATAATATTCCTTAACTTCTAACTTTTGTGACAAAGACAAATACCGACAGGACGAATGCTTTAGTTACTTGTTTGGATTCCATTGATATTTTTTTAGCATTGAACTCTGAATTTAGTTTGCAGGTATCTGCCAGTTTGTTATAATAATGTTACGCGTTAATTACTTGCTTATTCTTCCGATTTAGCCATCTTCATGAACGGTTATTTGATGAAATTACGACTAATATTAAGATCGTTGTATAAACGCACCATTAGCTGTCTTCAAATAATTTATTGATCTTTTCTTTCTTTGTGGTGTGTATTCACAGCCTTCTGTTGGTTCTTTGAGAGCAGTTGACTGCTAAGACGTGTTTTTAATACAAGTTTACAATTGATGAATTTATCCTCGATTAGTTATTGACATTAACTACATCTAAATCAAATTAATTCGAATTAAGCAATGTTTATAGTCGTCAATAGAGTTTAATTGAAGTTTCAAAGCTCTTGTTGATCCTGCAACCTCCTTAAATGGTGATTAAATAAAATAAGTTTTTTTATAGGCAGAAAAATCCGCTGATTTAAGAATTATAGTTACTAATTATATAAGGGTATTAATAATAATCTTTAATAATAATACTAATAATAATTCCTTTATTTGCCCAACAGGATATACCCAATAACAGGACAAAAATTACACGATTTAAGAATAATTATAAACTTTACAATAATTGAAGAGGTTACAAGAAATCACAAAAATTACTTTAAAAAAATATATATATTAACGTTGTATATAATATAGTATATACTTCCATACACTCATATAGCGAGGGCATTTGTTTGCAATCAAAAAAAGTGTATCAATCAATAACAATACAAGAAAAACAAGAAGATATTACTTAAAACTGTCAATAGCAACTTTCATTATCTCACCATACGAATCACAATTGATATCACAGATAAGACATATTTTCTTATAATTGTCGCACATTACATTTACGGGACTATTTAATAATATATTGGTTCTAGAATAGGAACAGTAAAATGTGAAATTGTGCCTTGAATTCGGCCGTGGTACTAGAAAGCTTAATTGAGATAATAAACTCGGAACATCTATTAGGTTAGGAATTAATTTATATAAAAATAACACCGAGTTATATTTCCTTCTGGATTCTAGACTTTTAACGTCAAACCTTGTAAGGAGTGATTCATGATCACATCCTCTCGCAGGATACAAGCTGTCCTTTTTATATACTAACAATATTAAGAATTTTCTCTGTACATTTTCAAGAGCGGATGTATGACAATCTGTGAACCAACTGACGAACCGCCATTTAGCACCTAGAAAACTATAGAAATTTCCAACATATTCTAGGTGGGTTCTGGAAGAACATTCGAGTACGTTCGACGTGTACATATAAGAAATGAATTCGAACAGAGTGATATATTATACAATAATATAATAATAATCAGGATACATTTCTGAATTATAAATTATAAATGATTATATATACAATATGAATATAGAATATACATATGTTGTCAAACATACATATTTAATACAACAGAATCATTTATTAGGATAAAATAATAAATAAACAGATAACCCACAAAAATTAATTTGTACGTGGGTACATTAACAATGGCCTCATATACTTACTCTCTTATTATATATTACTTAGATCAACACTAATATGTAATCTATTTAGAATATAACTATTTTTTATATTGATTAAGGAATGTATAAAACATCTGTCCGAGTTTAGAATATACACTTTGCATTTGGATTTAAATTGTTGTAATGATTTAGATTGTCTTATGTCAATAGGCAAAACATTATAAAGCTGAGGTGAAAGAAAGATGTAGCCTCTTTGGCCTATAGTTTTAGCAGACATGGGAATTTTTGCTTGTAAGTTTGATTTATGTCTTGTTGTGTATCTGTGAATGGGTAACTCCAAAGTATGTTAGATGACAACTGATCAGATGAAATAAAGAACAGTAACAAGTTGTGGTTTAAAGTAGTGAATTTATGTTAGATTAAAGTTATTATTAGTTGTTTATTTTTAAGAATTACTTATTGTAATTTAAGTGATTAATAAAGTGGTGGTTAGTCAAAGTTCTTGTCGCAATTTATTGAACCTACGTACAGGGTGTTTACTGAAGATTGTAAACACGTAACAATAGTTTACTAGATAAAGGAATTGTATCACAATGTAAATTTAAATGAAGTTAGAATATTGCGTATAATCAAGTCTTACTTAATTTAAAATGTTTCTGAATTCTATCTTGAAAATTTCGTTTTCAATGAAACTTTCCCGTAATACGTAGGTACATATTTTAATTTTGTTACGACCTTGATTTTCTTTCACTTCGTTAACAAATTTCAAATGTTATGATTTGGTGCAAAAACTCGTTTGTACATCCCTGTCTGGTTCATTAAACATGCAACAGAGGAAGGGTTTCACATGGCTTCAAAGCTGTGACCAAATTACGCAGACCCAGTTATCTATCAAGTTGTTACCGATAAGTCCCCTTCCGTGTAACATTTCGTAAAATCATATTAAAACGATAGCAGATAATTAACAAAGGAACAGCGTGCCTTTGTCGTTCATGGAATTTAACTAGATTTAAAACTTGTATGCCGAGTTGTAAAGCGTTTATGCAATTTATGAATATTTTTTTTAAAAATTTAACTTCGACTTTTCTACTTTAGTAGCCTTTTATTTAACTTAGTACATATTGTGAGAAATTGTTCTGGTTGCTGTTTGTTGAATATCAGATGTTTATAAAGAATATAAAAACGCAATGGCGAAATATTACCTACTTGCAATAAGCAAATAGACAATTTTTTTTATCAATATTTTAATAAAATCTACACACAAAACAGTTTAAAATTTAAACTATGGCTATGACGTAATAGCGTAATCAGCAGAGAAACGAGCGCTAGTGGAAGGACGAAGCCAACAACTTTGTGCAAAGCATATGTGCGGCGCTGTTGAATGTGCGCGCATGTTACGCTATTACGTGCAAAATTTCTGAAAATCGTAAAGAACTGCTGAAAAGGTTGCTTTTCGATGTGGATCTCCTCATGTTACTGACAGCCCTAGCCTCCACTTCCCATAAAAACATCTATTTCGAGACGAGTGGGAGAGGTAATGCCCCATCATTATTATATTCAGCAGCTTCATGCAAGATCGACCCACAAGATATTGTCTTTTTGCATGCAGTAAGTGGGTGCGACATCACTTCAACCCTCTTCGGACAAGGGAAGAAGAAAGTCTGCAGAATTTACGAGAAGAACACTTCCTTACATGACCTTGTAGCTGTGTTCAAAGACCCGGAACCTCCGATGCCAACTTTTTACTAAGTCGGTAGCCAAACCGAAATTCCAATTGGCCAGATTGCCACCTGCCAAAGACGCGGCCGCCCACCATGTTTTCCGAACATATCTCCAGGTCCAAACATGACTGGGTAACGACATTGTACCGTCAGTTTGGGGGTGGTCGCTGACGAGGCGAGGGGTCGTCATCATCAGGACCACACGTAATGCAGCCCCAGACAACATATTGAACCTATTCAAATAGAAGTAGATACCACAAGTCCATTAAACATGTTGAAAAATGGCAAATTAATCGAAAACCAGCCTTTTTAACAGTTTTTTACGAATTTGAGAAATTTTGCACTTTTTCGAAACTGTATCACGGTACCTATGGAGTCAAAAAAATACGTTATACCGTGAAAATTGCAGGAAATTTAATCCTCTACAATTTACTACTTTAAAGTTGTCCGCTAAAATCAACCGTTTTCGAAATATTTTGGGGATTTTCGCCCGTCCCCAAAATTCCACAAGGTTTTTTTGTTGGATAAATTGGGTGTAGTAGTACTGGACACTCACAAACAACAACCCAAAGTTTCATTAAATTCGGAATTTTTCTAAGGTACCCCCCAGATTTGACACTATGACGACCGACCTATAGCCCATTGTGGGTCAAATACACTTTTTTCAAAATGATTTTAGTGAATAAACTGATTGTTCCGAACGCTTTGTTTTTTCGAACAGATCACAATTAGTTTTCGCTGATCATGTGAACGATCCATCTTTTGGAGTCTGAAGGACTTTTTATATATTTCAAAAATGAATGTTAACGTTCACAAAATAAATGTTTGAAACGACCGTTTCAGACGGAGAATAATATAAAATTTATACTTACTGTTCGTTTTTGCTTAACTGCTGCTCTGATGGTATCTATTGGACATCGTAACACTATAAACCTAACGCTGGAAGTACTAACACTTTCTTAAAATTATACCTGAAAGGGAATTTTGTTAGAAACACAATTAAAAGACAATAAAAAGTTCAAAAATATATATTAAATCTCTTCAGAAATTTATGTTTTTACAAGTTCAAGAAATATGTTTGACAAACAATAGTCTGGCCCGTGTACAACACATGGTGAGGAACGGAACGATTTATAATGTACCAACTACCATCCAATATGCAGTTTTGTGAGCTAACGATTACACAAAAAGATTCAAGAAAAGTTCAATGTTTATAAAATTTGGTGTTCTTTTGCTTGCCTGTCTATTCACGTATTTTTATTTCAATATCAATTTTGGTCGCTCCTCGGAGCTTGAAAATGCTTGAATCGCAACGACTTTGAATTATATTTGGGCAATTACAATTTCATACGTTCAGGCAAGGCAGTCCCATGCACATATGAGTACATGGTAACTATACTTTTCTGACACCGAATCACTGAGGAACCGGTTTAGGGCAAATCCCGTTAAAACTCATCATTTTCCCGTCAAAATCGATTGCTAGGAAATGATGGGGGTCCCATGTCGCTAAGGGCACTTTTCGCTAAAACTCACGATATACTTTGAATAAAGACTGTATTAACTTGTCCTCATATTTAATACCGCACATGAGTTGCAGTGCTTAACAACGTGGATTCCTAAAAGGGTTTTTAATTTTGAAATTTCATTCGTATTTTAAGTTTTTAGCGCCTAAAGTGATTTTGATAATTTTGAGTGTTTAGCATCCAAAATGATTTGAAAATGGAATTTCGCTATAGTCAACGTGAGAAAGTCAACATGCTTTTAATATATGGAGAATGTCAGAAAAATTCTGTTCAAGCCGCGGCGTTATACGCGAGGCGTTATCTAGATAGGAATCATCCTAACCGTTGTTAGTTTGCAAAGGAGGAACAGAAACTGCGAAGTGCATCTAACAATAATGATGAGAGATTCATTTTAAATGAAAATACTGAAATAGAAGTATTAGGTCATGTAGAAGTACATCCCACATTATCTACAAGGGAAATAGCCCATCACGCTGCAATTAGTCATCAATCAGTATGGAAAAAAGCATAAGTACTGTCGTGAGCAGAAAAAAATAGGACTACTTTTTTTCCTGATGTAAATCTGTCTCTATTAACCTCTCCACAATAAAATTGTGAGAGGTTACTAAAATTGGTTCAAAAACGAAAATTGAGATAACATCAAATCTTTACGTTTTGAGGTCCTAGGAGCCCAAAAAAGTGGTTTTTGAAAAATGTCTGTGTGTGTGTATGTGTGTTAGCACGATAGCGCCGAAACTACTGAACGGATTTGAATGAAACTTTGCGTGTGCGTTTCTTTAGTGTCCCAGGAGATCTGAAAAGGTTTTGGTTGAGATCGGATTACGTTTAGTGCCATTTTGACGCAACAAGTTGTTTATTTTATATTTACTTTCAATTTACAATGGAATCATTGAAAAGCAGTTAAAATTCTGATTTCAACGATATATCACACTTCCACCCTTTCGATTTGGTTTCCGTGAAAAAAATTAAAAACAAAGCAAATATGGCATAGATCGCATTTCGCATGACATGATCGATGCGCGTAGCGGTTACATCGTGAAACTCGTCACATCACGTGTCAATTCACGTGTGAGGGTTTCTTCACTGCTCTAGAAGTAGAGCGGATTACGTTTAGTGCCGTTTTTAAATATATATACAGACAAATCGAAGAATTAAACTACAAATATTCCTCTAAAATCTAGTAAAATTACTGAAATGCTAATGTTTGATTTAACAAAGACAGCCGCGAGCGATCGAATTGCAATGAGCAAATTTTGATGATTGTCATTGTCATCGTTTGTCATCCGATAACGTTGGTGTCATGTCATGTTAATAAGATTTCGGCACATTTGTAACTTTTAGTGGATTGTCACAAACTTTAAAGGTAGATGTAACAATATCAATATCATATGCTTTCTGTACCTTCGTTGGTGAATTTATTATAGATTATCACTTTACCAATTTTCAGTTTGTTGTTTTACAAATCTGTAGTATTTAGGATAACTAGACTTTCTTAGTAGTTCAAGTGATGTTAAAGTTGTTAATATCCTAATAGTATATTATTCAACGAGCGATAATGTAGATAATAACTCGCATAGATGATTGTAAATTCATTAAGTTGAGGGTTTTTTAGTGCCCCAGAAGATCTGAAAAGGTTTTGGATGAGATCGGATTACGTTTAGTGCCGTTTTGTTACACAATTTAATGCTCTTTTCGGCTTCAAAGATCCACCGAGTGGAGAGGTTCTAGCCGCTTCCAGTAGCTGCCGATTTTTGAATATGTAATGAGTAGTCGAAATAAAACAGATAACACTTTTAATTTATTTTTTATTTTAATGCTGTAGTTATTGCTATAGTAAATGATGGATGGTGAATGAGACAAATGCCACTGCGTTATAACAGTAACAAAAATTTGGTGTGTGACATTTTAAGACAGTGGCGAATAAACGGTACGATTAGTAGAAATCCTGGATCAAAGGACAAAGGATATCCTACTTAACAAGAAACTAACTAAAAAATATTAATATTTCGTTATTGCACCATTTCTGTTTATAATTTCTATAAGTCTGTTTGGCATAGAATTAAATAACCTTATACAATAATCATTAGTAATAATATTTTCCCATGCATTATTTACTATTTCCAGTAATTCTTCGGCATTCCGTGGTCTCATATTTCGTTTTTGGATACTTCTTACGAGTAGTCTCCACACTTCTTCCACAGGGTTAAGATCTGGACTATGCCTGGGCCAGTTAAGAACATTGATATTGTTATCTTGAAACCAGTTAATTACGGTATGAGCAGTATGAACGGAACAATTGTCTTGTTGAAATATGAACTCATTATTAGGAAATAATTGTGACACAGAAGGGAGCATAATATTGTCTAAAATCCTAATATACGTTTCACTATTAAATCGTTCCTCAATATGCCACATAACACCAGGACCACGTGCCGATATCCAAGCCCACATATTGACGGAAAATCTACCACTTTTATCATTGTTAGATATATATTTCTTATCGATTCGAGTATTCGGAGGGCGGTAAACACGAATCAACCGCTGTGTGTTGACTGGAAAGTTTTTTCGTCTGTAAAGATTACATTGTTCCAAAAATTTACATCATGCGCAAAAAATTCAAGCGCAAATCGTACTCGAGCTTCTTTATGTTCAACTTTAAGTAAGTATTTCTGGGCTGCCCCATGACAGCGCAGCTCCGATTCTCTTACTCGCCGGCGACCAGTACTACTCGATCCAGGAAAATTCGTTTCTTCAGCAGCCTGAATAACTGAGTAAAATGAATTTTCTACTAAAGCATTTACCAATTGCAAATCTTGTTATTGAGTTGATATCCTTCGTCGCCCTGATCCAGGATTTCTACTAATCGTACCGTTTATTCTCCACTTTCTTAAAATGTTACACACCGAATTTTTATCAATATTATAACGCAGTGCAATTTGTCTCATTGACCATCCATCTTCTGCTTTAGCAATAACTCCAGATTTAACTAAATCGTTTATATGAGGCATGTCCAATGTTTTTTGCACACTTGCAATAAATTATGACAACTAACTGACAATGTCACAAAAATTAAAGTTAGATGTACACAACTAGATTTTAGCAAAATACCTCTATAGGACTTGTCCTATTTTTTTTTGCTCACGACCGTACAAAAGTTTTAAATGCCAATTACATCAATAGCTCTATGAACATGACGGTGCTAGAAGAATGATTTTTTGCAATTGGGTTCTGGAAAAGTACGCGCAAAATAATTGTCGATATTGGGCCACAGAAAATCAACATTTAGTTAGAGAGGGACATTTTCAGGAGCGTTTTGGTTTTAATGTCGGCGGGGATAAAGAATAACCGGATTATAGGATCTATTATTTTTGATGGCCCACTTGGTATTTGGAGTTTCTTCAAAACAAAATTGAACATGGTATAGATAATTTGCCTTTAGCTTAACAGGGACAACTCTACTTTCAGCAGGACGAAGCGCCTCCCCATAACTCCAGACATGTTGCCGCTTATCTTAACAATAAATTCGGGGAGCAATGGATTGGGACAAACAGTCCTGTTAGATGGCCCGCGAGATCTCCGGATCTAACTTGTATAGATTTCTTTTTATGGGCTCATGTAGAAAATATTGTGTACTCGACATACGTATACGTAGTATACGAGAGTGGATTTAGAAAATCGTGTGAGGATGGCATTTGACAACATATCTCCTGCGGAGTTGCAAAATGTTCAAGACAATTTTATTAAAAAAATTCGGAAGTGCAGAGATCAAAATGGAGGTCATTTTGAACAATTGTTAGCGATTGAAATAAACAATGTATTAATCTTCTATAGTACTGTATTTATTTTTAGGGTTATTTGCGGTGAAACCGGAAGTGACAAATATGTCAGATAGGTCTCCGCAGGAGACAGCATGGACCTCTGGCGGTAACAATGACACATTACGGAACTTTTGGCAGCGTTTAACCTCCACTAAATAGAACTTTCTGAATATCCGGGGGTCCATATCATAATATTTTTTTAAAATGAGTTATTTTGAAAAATGTGATTTTAATGAGTTTAGAGCACCCTGTATGATGTATTATTGGACATATTGACGTTTTCGTATTTTTTATATGAATTACATTGGAACAAATATAATTGTAACATATTCGCAGCCATCTAGATTGACAACTAAAATTTGAATTATTTTTCATGCAACCCTGTATAAATTGTTCAAAATAGTATAAATGTATCCAAAATGTGATCTTTATTTCAATGTAAAAATATACAGCGTGGCCCATTTAGAAAAGAATATTGGGACCATATCCGGTGAAACCGGAAGTGACAAATATGGCGAATGGGTTTCAAAGTGTTAGAAATCTTACCTAATTTCACCATACAAAATTTCATCCCGATATCTTTAAAAACAAGGAAGTTACAGGGGTGGCCCACTATTCGCTTACACCCGGTATATCAACAGCGCGGACTAATACCTTAAAAAATTCTCTTTTTATTTAATTTGTAACAACTAAAACAAACACTGTAATCACATAGATATTTTTTGTTGCAACCTTAATGACATCAAGTCATATTTTAAACATTGGTGTGTCAAAGATATTGAAGTATGGTTTTTCATGGTTTGTGTGTAATATCTCGAATATGTTATATGTTATAATCATTTTGTATTTGCATTATTTTTCTTTTTCTGTACTTTCCTGTATATTTGTTACTAAAATAGCATTGCTTATGCAAAATGAAGTCTAACATCTTAAGTTTGCATGCAAGTACCTTCAAATCTAAAGCATATAAAAATATACTTCTAAATTGCCAAATAAGTGTGTCGAATTTACACATTTACATATCTGATTAATAAAATTCACCTTTCCAAACAATTATATTCAAAATCTGATTTATCTCTACCAATAATCCTTTACTCACATTCACCAAGGTAAATAAATTCATTGACTTGCTGAGATATTTACCATATATGCTAATATTCCACCCACTTTTAATTTTCTCCATCAATTGGTTTACTGCATAAATTCTTTGTAATCAATTATATGAATAGATAATATAATAACCCACATACACTCAATTATTACTGTAATCCAATTTACACGGAAATTTGCTATTAAACTTTCTTTTTTATAATACAAATTATGACTTCATAAAGTAAAAGATTCATTTCCCATTTTACTTTCATATATTAATTAGCTTTTCATCATCGATTTAATCTCGTGGTTTCTTAGTATCAACACGGGTACAATGGATATGTTATTTATATTTAAAGTTACCATATAAAGCGTGTATGACTAAACTTTGTAATATATTTATCAAGGTCTTGAGACTTTTATATTATTATATGGTCGTAAATTTTGTTTTGATATTTACGGTTTTACTATTATTACTTTTAAAACCAACGAATTCCAATTTGGATTTTTGTTTACAGTGGAACGATATACTATTTATTAAGCGTTAAGCTATATCGTACTTTTTAATGACCGTTTTTTTTATTTATCCACGTAATGTTTACTTTTAGTGCGTCAGTAAATTAAAACATTAAATAAATGAACTTTTTATACATTACAGTTATTTTTATAACTAACAATATTTAGTAAAATATAAAATACATATTACTGAAGGATCTCATGTTAAGTAAAACCTTTATAGGAATTAATTTTTTTATTTATATTAAAATGCCTTCGGAATTTATTCAGAGCTATTTCACCACTCAACCGGGATACACAAGCGATTTACAATAACCATTCCTTGTGACAATACCATATGTCGCAGCTGAGACTAGAACTCTGGAGAAGAGAGCGACTAGCCTTGTTGTGCCTCACACAACCACAGTCTAGCTCATTGCCACCCTCTCGACAGCACTTGAATAACCCCAGTAAACATTTGTATCCTAGCTAGGAATCGAACCCGGGACCTCTTAAGCCTCGTGCGAACGATCCATGATAAGACGGTCTGAAGGACATTTTATAACACTTCTTAATTGGACTGTTAGGACGTTCACCTGTGATGTGTTCGACTCAGGCAGACGTAAAATATAAAATTTATACTTACTTCGATTTTGCACAACGGTACTCCACAGATGGTATCAATTGGTACTCTGTCTTATGTCTAACACTGATTATTGTCTAACACTTCTTAATATTTTTCTTGATAGGGAATTTGGCTAATATGAACTTTGTAAGACACAATGAAAGAGGACGGGATTCAGATAAAGTTTTATAGGGTGTTTCAGGTAACATTCCCGCATCAGATATCTCGGAAACTAAAATATATATTTTTATTCTGTAAATGGTAATAAATTTCTATGGTTAATGTCTTCATCAGGAAGTACACTTTACTATTATAACATTATCACCAGAGATGGCGCTGCAGTTCAAAAATATTTTTCTATCAAGGAAGGTTTGTAACATGCCATTCTATTAAGAATTAAATTTTAAGCAAAATTGTTCTTATTCCAAAAAGTCATATCTGCAGTAGTTTTTGAGATGTTTTAATTTTATTGTCTAACTTTGAGGTTAATTGTAACTTTTTTAATCTTGATTTTCGGATGTAGGGCCAGCCGTTTTCAAATTATTTTCTTATGACAAGGAATTAAATTTTATAAAGCCATTATCAATTTTAAATACGCATTTCAAGTCAAATAATTTTATATTGTACAGAAATGGATAAGTTTAAAAAGCCTTAAGAGTAACGTTAAACTATGCTAGCTCGTTGCATTTCTAAACAGATGTTACAGAAGTTAAGAGGCATAATGAACCTTGTTAGTCATTGGAGTCCGTAACTAAACCTTAACAAACGCCATTTTCAAGTAGCCCGACTAGGTGTCTCCAAATGCCACTCTCTCTCTTGTTCGCGCCATACACGTTTTACATAGGGTGGCGTGCATATAAAAACGATGAGGAAACCACGGAATAGAGTAATTTTCCTTTGACCGCCCAGGAAGCTACCACATAGGAGAAACCAAGCCCAGCCACCAGAGATTCTACCAGGACGTACAAGAGAATTAAATCCGATCTAATTATTACTGATACTTTCCGTGTCGAGGCCTTGTATTTGGGTATATCCGATTTAATTATTACCGACACTTTCCGTGTCGAAGGCCTTGTACTTTGAAGAAATAGCAGCAGACTCCCAACCATGAAGTGTAACCCAATTCCCAGAGAGACGCGGGACTCTGACGAAGTTTCTCAAGACGACGGCGTGGCTATCAAGAGAGAGATTGCAATTTGTCCAGGTGAGGCTCAAATGCCCGTCCCGCGGCATTACCTATTTTCAGATCAGTTAACTAAATTTCATAGTTAGTGGCTTACTCTACTTATTTGCGGTCAACGCAATGTAAGTACTGTTAAGGTACACAACGGTACGGAGATTGTTTATTTCTTCTGGCGTTAAGACTTTACAACTATGGGTCATTTTATTCCAGTTATACGGATTACGACACGACATCAGATTTGCCGTGGTGTCCGTTACAATCACTTTTATTACTCTCTGGGATTAAATAATTTCCCTACAGTTGGTTATGTATTTCATACACTACGATATCTCTTCGACAGTGATTGTAGTGGCTGCCACCGTAAATTTGGTACCCGCCATTGTGTTTCTCAAATCAGGGGAATTATCCTCGCGTCAGTCGTAAGGTTTTACGATGGTTCATCCCGCCACGTGGCATGTAACCACGAATGTCATGAAGCCATAAATGGTTTTTTATGAGCATACTTCGAGGAGCATTGAACGTACCTTAGGAGTAGTATTTTATTCCCGAGTTTGACGATTTGTCACCAACATCTGAATATATGTATAAAAATGATTTCTGTCTTTCCTTTCATCTTACCTTCCTGGCAATACAAGTAGTAAACTAAATATATTATAATTATTTAACATCAATCAAATAAACACCAAAACACACATAATACATAAATCCACAGTCCAATCTTGAGTAATAAAACAACAACTAAATAACATACATGTTTAACGAGGTTTCTCAATTTAAATACACTATGTGCAAACTTACAAGTCACTTAAATTAAAAAGCGATTGATTTTCTAAGATAAATATTATCAGATAGAAACAAGTAATACCAAACTTTGCATAAAAGAACCTGGGGTAAATCTAAAGGGTTGCTACCAACACACCGAAATTTGGGTCTTAACTTTGTAAAAACTAGACGATCACGTAAATGGCCAATTGTTTATTTATTTTGACATAAAATTGAGATAAATAATTACTGGGTGGAATTAAATGTATTCTTGATTGCTTCACGAGTAAGGACTTTTGTTAGTAAGTAATTGGGGGGGGGGGGGGGTAGAGGCGTTTCACTGGTGCCGCGTGTCTAGGATTTATTAGTAATTAATATACTGGGGTAGAGGACATTTTAGTTCTACTTTTTGCCTGCGATAAGAGAATTATTTACTACTGGGGGAAATTTTTTTTAATAGCACTTCCGATTTTACTGAAAATTATTTTAAATTGAGAAATTTAAATGGAAAAACAACAAATGTAAGATAATTTTATTTTTGAACAATACATCTTGATAACAAGATTTACAATAGATGCTTGAAATTACTTCCGTTTGCTTGAATACACATATCAAAGCGTAAAACACGACCACCAAAAACGACAGTCTCTAAAATAACGCCTTGTGCTTATATCTGGGGCATCATGTGTCCCGTTTTGGGAAATTTTGTTGCAGTTACAAAAATAACGTCGTGTCGGGCGTTACGTCTCGCCTTGCGAAATTTCATTGCAGTTACAAAAATGACGCTTTGCAGTCATGTCTCGGGAATTTTCATTGTCTGGTCGATAGCTGAGTGGGTTAAGGCGCGAGGTGGCAATCGCGATTAATAACACGGGCATCGCACCACCGGGTTCGAATCCTGGCTCCGGGACTGGCACTGTCGGAGGAAATGGTCATATGTCCGCGTTTTTTCAATGTGCAGCTCCCTTCCGCACAAGCCCCTGGCTTTTGGAATTGGGGGTTGTCTAATTTCTGTGATTGTATTTTAGTTTTTACTTCCAAAATATCTTCTCGATGCCATCTTTACATGTCGTACGAGGTTCATGCAAGGTATTTTCGGTTGTATTTCATTGCAGTTCCGCAAAATCCCGTCGAAGGAGATTTTCCCCGGTTTAGACCACGATAATATTTAGTGCATTTAGGTAGGTTCTTTAACATAAGCACTGAGTCACTGAATCTCTGATTCACAAATATTCACCTAATTAACTTGTTCGCAGACTATTTTCAGTTTGAGTATCTTTACGCACTGAGCTACATGAGGACAACAATTCTGCTATATAACGCATAATATACAAGTACTAGAAAATTGTAATACGTTTAGTGACTTGACGATGCCTGTCAGTTGAATATCCACTATTTAACACTGAAAATAACTTAAATATTTCATATAAGGACGAATTTAATTCCAATATGAGACGCCAATTTTTTAAATTTAATTTCATTCATAAGCTGGCTTGGAAATTACATGAGCTTTCGAATTATGCACATCGGATAATGCATAGAAAATAATTCCGCCTGGCGTCGCGATGCCATGTAAAAAATCAACTGGCCTTTATTTAAGTCTCCGATCAGCATATTAGCATACCTTGTTTTCTCTATCCTTTCACCCTGTATCATCCGTACACTATGCAGTCATGGACAAATATAATCTATACGTTAATACTATATTCACCAGCCAGTTTGGTGACCTCCCAAAGCGTTAGTTTTGGTTCGGGGGTCACTGGACTATTTGGCGGTCAGTCTGCAAATACTACGTTGTTTTTGTTGATATTCGGATAATTTGTACCATATTTATATAAGAACGCGTCGGTCAGTCATTGAAACATTGCAATATCAAGGTGCGTATAATACGATGCACCGAGAGTTAAGAAAGGGATATCCGCACATGCCTCTGCCATCTATGCCTACTTCGAGGCAATTAATTGCCCTTTTGGCTCAACAGGTGAACTATCTAACAAGTGGTGGACAGATTCGCTGGTAAAAATTATACACGATGTTTTCTAAGTACCCTCACATACCGAAAGTCTAATTTCCAAAGCGATTTCGTACAGAGAAATTCATATAGGGCTACTGCCTAAACGACTTCGTTTTTGAGATATAGGGTGTTAAACTGGAGGAATATAAATTTTTCTGCAAATATACTTTTTGCAAAGAATAATTATACATTAATTAAAACAAAAATGCGGCTTATAAAAGATTTCTGTATACAAAAGAGGAACAAGACTGGAATACATACAGGGTGGGGCAATAGTGCGTCTGACCCCGATATCTCGAGTTCTACGATAGCCAGAATTTTTTAAAAAAATTGCAAGTAAACTAGATAAAAAAGTTTATAGCTGGAAATTATTTTCGAACATACAGGACGAGCCAAAACGAAATTACAAGACCAAGTGTCTTTTTTAAAACGGAATGCTATGTATATCAGTACATTTTTTGAAGCCTCTTTCTAGGCTCTATTCATTCCTATATTAGCATTGAATATCTCCCAACCACTTGGATGTAATGAATTTTTTTGTTGAAATAATGCAATCTGCATATGGATAGGTATGAAAAAAATCACCACAGTCACAATTATGGGTTTTAAGAAAAACTTATGTGAATACCAGTTACGAGACATCTAATTAATGTTTTTGAATCATTTTCATTTCCTAAAAATGTACAGGGCGGCCAAAAATTATTTTTCAATTAAGAACATTTTAAATTGAATTTTCTCAATTTTCTCAAATGGAACACCCTGTATATTTTTCGACGATATGATGTAGAAATGAAAAACGAACATTTTGTAAGTACTTCCCGTGCTCTAATTGCAACCAATTTCGTTTTATTGAGCAATAATTACAAAATTCAAAAATAAACTTAAAAAAGGGGTTTCTTCGAATAAATCAGTAGAAAAAATTAATAAATGTTCCACATATTGCCCATTTTGATTGACACACAGTTCTATGCGCTTTTGAATTGAGGTTCATAGGGCTGTGTTAGGTTAATTTGTTTAGGAAACGATTAGGCAGTAAAAGCATAAAGTATTTCATATAGTTGCACATATAAAATACACTAACATGTAATTGGCTAATGGAGAAAATCCGATGCCACAAAAAAAATCATAAACTTTCTGTTAATACAATGATGTGGAAACAACTTATGGATAATGTAATTTTAGGCGATATTTTGGAGATTTGTGAGAAGCGCTTGAATCTGCTTCACTTTCTCTAAAACTTGGCCAATCGTCAACCACACTCACAGAGTCCCATACTCTGTATTTCGAAAATCATTCATTTTCAAAGGTTGGGGGTGTTTTGAAATCAACAAAACGTGCTTTATTTCCCATTTCACTATGCCCCTTTAGATTTGGAACACCCTGTATATATATTAAAATTGCATAAAATCTCGCTCTGGAATATGTTCAGAGTGATAATAGAGGACTTCTAAGGAACCAAAATCATAACTTGGCCACATAGAAAATCCATGAATATTTTCCACCAAGAAAAATACCGGCTAAAAATTGATTATTCTTCTTTTATAAAGTTTAATTTCTTAACATACCACGTCGCTTAGGACAAAAAATATGTTTGTTTTAATATTTCAATTAATTACCGCAAAAATTATATAGTAATGTCGACATTTGTTGGAGAAGTTCTTCTCGTAGACGCATTTATATAAAAATGAAATCGGCTCAATTGGAGCGTGGGCATATTTGTCTCTCCCTGTCCCGCTACAACCTTTGTTAAGTAACGTAGATTATAATATGAATGGTCTAACATAACAACAGTAAATATTGTGATTTGACCGTGTTAAGGAATCCTATTACAGTAAATTTATTTGAGAAATAACATCTTTATGACTGTCAGTATTTATATAGTAATAACTTATTTTTATTTACTTTTAATGGTCTTCAAATGATAAATGAAATAGAAATACCAGATTTGACACGAATTAAAAGGTATGTTCATTTGTAGCACAGAACTCCCAGTAAGCCGCACCACATCAATTTATCCTCCTCTGTCTTGTGTTGTTTTTAGCTATTTCTCTCCTTTATCCAGTCAAAGATACCAAAACTTGAAGAACGAACAGACTTATACAGCGTAATCATCTTGAGTAAGCAGTGCGTTAGAAGTTTTTAACTCATAGTATCCCATCAGAGATCCCATTTTGTATCTTATAGCCGCAGGCGATTTTCAAATATCGCAGTCAAAAAGTAAATTTTTTTTCTTTCTTTCTTTCTGTTGAAAGTATAATAATATATGTGAATAGAAATGGTGGCCATATTGAGCATTTCCTTGTCTGTTAAATGTTAGGCAAGTAAAAGATCATTACTCTTTGATAGAGAAGTGGTTTGGCGACGTTAAATGGCGATATCTTTTTTTACATACATTTAATAAAAAATATATCGCCATTTGCTATGTATATCCCTCTCTAATTAATTTCATCCGACCGACGTTACGTTTCTGTTAATAGTACAATAAAATTAACCTATCGTTTGGATTTTATTTCTCAGGGGATAATTTTATGATCAATCGATGTGGAAAAATTTCAGAAACAACATACGGAAATGTTTAAGACTTGGGTGTTGTAGCAATTTTGTAAATAAATAAAAGCTGTCAACAAATTGGCCTTGCTCGACTTTAACGGGGTACGACGGCCATAAAATACTTCTAATAATTAAAAAATATATATCACGTTGTAGAGAAAGAAATTCTCTACAATTTTGATTCGGGAAATACCCCTCTGCGATGCTAATTTTTTTTTAAATCAGTTTTTTAAGATTTTTTTGCCAAGTTTTCGTTTGGTCAGCTCACCTTTGCCACGCCCCTTTGCTGCATAGACTGTAGTTCCCGCGTATTCAGCGCTTCTGGATGCACGCGCCTTTGCGCTATATCGCAAAGGGGCGTCGTGACAACGGCCAGCTGACCAAACGAAAGCAACTTGGCAAAAATCATAAAAAATTAATTTAAAAAAAACTTAAGCATCGTAGAGGGGTATTTCCCGTATCAAAATATTAGAAGTATTTTATGGCCGTCGTACCGCATACTTACGTTGGGTAGCTGACGAATCCTCCGCAGATCCTCAATCAAAGCCGTCAGGTCGCGAGAGTCGCCAAAATGTGCTTCAAGTAAGCTTTTAATTTCCGCCCATGTAGCAGGGTTTCTGGAATTTATTAATTATGCGGCTTTTCCGCGTAATTTGTTTTTGATATGAAGCGTTAGTAAAATGCATTGATCATCAATTGCCGTCCCCTGCGCGTGAATACAAGCTGTGATAAATGTCTGCAAGAATATAGGATTGCCGTCAAATTCGGCTAAAATGGAGAAAATTTCACTTAACCTATAGGGTTCGATGTTTATAGTTTCATTTGCAGTGATTGAGTTGTTGGCATTGGAATTGCTTGCGTTTGTAGTTGTTGCCATTTTGTGTATTTATATTATGAAATTTACACTATAAAAACGATTGGATTAATTTAAAACATTTTTTTTCAATTTGAGCTAGTACGCTACTGATAATTGGTAATTTTATATGATATGTAAAAGAATGTGCTGTTTATTTTATAATATTTCAAAATGTATATTATAAAGATAATTGGATTAATTAGAAAAGTGATTGGAGTTGGGAATAATGTCACTGAAATTTTATACATCAATGTAAAGAATTTGCACTTTAAACAACGCGTAAGTCGAGCAAGGCCAATTTGTTGATAGTTTTTATTTATTTACAAAATTGCTACAACACCCAAATTTTAAACATTAGTATTTTGTTCCTGACATTTTTTCACATCGATTGATCACTGATACTGAAGATTATGTACAAGAGGCTTGTGAATATGCTCTTCATTATATTTGCGTTTGAAAACTGTATGAAATGTGCCCCCATCAAACTATTCACACAACAAACAGCAACTTTGTTTTTGAAGTTTACTGTCCAAAATTGCTGAGGGGTTATTCCGTGTCAAATCACCTTTAATAAAACATTACGTCACTTCATTTGAAAAAAAAAATGTTCAATTTTTATCGAAATCGATATAAAGTGTTTTCGTTGCAGATACTTTTGATGTCGTCGCGAAAATTCCTGCCTATCAAGTAAATTTTTAATGCATTTTTTTGCTGCAAGGATTATGCGAACTTGATGATAACTGAAGAAACAAAAATCCAGTTATATTGAAAGGTTTTTTGCCCGTTTGTCTTTATAACTAGAGTCTAGTATACTTTAACTTGACGTGTGTATGTATGAGTTAATATTTCCGTACGATTTCATTTTCTCCCATATTGTACACAAAGTTAAAGCAATAGTCCAGAATCATTGTCTACGTGGACAATATTTCTGGATCTTTGTGTACAAGAGAAAATGAAATCGCACGGAAATATTAACTCATACATACACACGCCAAGTTAAAGTATACTAGACTATACTTAATTTTAACTAATTTGCACATTTTAAGTTTGTCGTGTTCTCAAGAGTCGATATATTTTTATAATCTTACTTTTAAATGGATCTGTTTGACAAGGAACAGTCCAAGATGCCACTAATAGTGTGCCTGTGGTTTATGTCTCGCTTGATATTAAACAGCTGGAATTGAAAAAGTACCAAAATAATTATTATGACATTTGATTAAATATGCTGGTAATTACAGTTCAATTCAGCAATATAGATGATATATAAAAATACTTTTAAAAACTCATGCTGCCTCCAAAAAATGAAAAAGATTTCTAAAAAATATCAAATAAAATATACTGTTTTAAGCAGATTTTAAAAAAGGAGGGCCGACAGAAGCAATAATCGCTTTCCTATTTTTTATCAACTATTCGAATAAGTAACTGATTATTATTTTATATTTGCTCTGTTGTAATTACTCACTTCGCACTTTATTTATTTAGTGTGTTTATATTCAACAAATATAATTTAATTAAGCAACCTCATGATTATTATTAACTCATTCTACTTGCAATTTTCTGTCATATTTTTTTAATGTTTTATGGACTGGTGTTGTGTGACGAGTATGCTTAGTCAGCTGTCTAGCGCGTGCTGTGTTCAATGCCCAACTCAGACACTAGCAACGTCGCGCGTCGGTGGGAATGTGAACGATATATGTGCTTTCGTGCGTACCTAGCGACATAGGTTCGAACCCCACCTACTGCGAAGTAATTTTCAAATATAGATTATCCCCAAGAAGTGGTTCGTATTCCACTATAAACTATAGGGCCCCGTCTCATTTACAAATATAGATCTCTTAGACTTAAGAGGGTCACTCAGGTGACCTGGAAGACGGTTAATAAACATTTATAAACATGTATTTATTTACAACCAAGGGTGTCGGTCTATACCACACATGGTGAAGATTAGTACGACTCGGACAATGCAGTCTCCAACTAACATTCACTGATTTACTTTCACCAATCTACTGACTCAAAAAGATTCAACTAGAAATTTAATGTTTACGACTTTCTGGGCTTTTAGCTTGCCTGTCTTTATAGTATTTGTTAAATATCATAAATAATTTCGGGCATTTGTTACAGAACTTGATAATGCTTAAATCGCTTCTAATGAGAATATTATTTTACATTATACGTTCAGGCAAGTCGGTCCCATGCACTCTGTACATGGTAACAGAGCGACATGGATTCCGAATCACTGAGAAACCATGTGTAGGCAAATACAACGGAAAACATATAAGTTTACCGCCAAAAACGATTGCTGAATTTGAAAAATGATGATCGAAAAATTTTTCTCCCGCGAAAAATCTCCCTTCAGAAACTTTAATACGAAACCTTTAACTCATCCTCATAGTCCATACCATGCATGAGTACTACACAACGTTGGTGCGTAAAGAATGTTATTTTCGAGGTAGTTACTAAATTTACGCCCCTTGCGACGTAATTTGATATAGTTCCACAAATTGTACTCCGTGGAAGGTCATTTATTGCAGTTGCAAAATTACGCCCTTGGAACGGATTTTTGTGATAGTTTTCAATTGAAATTTTTATTGTAGTTCCGAAAAATAATTTCTTTGTTGCAAATTCAAACACTTTTAGTACTTCCACAAAATATGCCGACGGCATTTTTGTGTAGCATTTCGTTACAGTTTCGAAAAAAATTTTAAGACTTAGATTTTTGCTGACTTTAAGCATGATGACTTTTGATATGTTTAGGTAGGTTCTTTGACAGGAGTACCTTCTTTTGGACAGTCTTGGATTTGGGTGTTGTCTATTGCAGAGCTCCCAGAATACTTAGAATACCTAAAATAATCCCTAAAATTTGAACGATTTCAAAAATCTCTAAAATTTAGTCGTTAATGATAAATTTTTAACTGCAACTTAAACTACTTCACTTTTACTATTAGATGATAAACATTCCAGTTCTACATTTTCTTTAACCCTAGAAACACAAATGTTAATATCATACATAATTCCCTATGCTCTGAACAAAACCTTGACAAATAAAAATTGCGGGTCGATTTTTATTGATCATTGCATACAAGATCGAATCGGTTCTTTGATGTTATCAAAAATATAAGTTGGAAAGTGACATATTTGTTACATTCGGGCATGGATGGCCCGAATATAAATAATGCCTTTCGGTGAGAACTATAAAACCCTCTGAAAAATTATTATGGAAAAAGTGCAGTAGATACGCTACATACACTTCATATCTCGTCCATACGCATTTATAAATGAACTAAACAAAATCTTAAGCAGTGTTTTCAGGTGTTTAAACAATTATAAAAATTCAAGTACACTATTTATATATGCGAAAACTATTATTCATAACAAACGTACCTTTTATTAGATACTTCTTCGCCATCTGTACACTTTTTACTTATCCAATCATAGATAAACATTTAAAAAATATGTATTTGGTTTGTCGTCGCATGATTTGAATTCTACCTATTTACTTTTGCAAAAACATTTTTGTGTAATTTTCATCTTTCCACTCAAGATATTAATACCTTTAATCTCTCTGAATTTTACACAGCTTTTTTGTCCACAAAGTGGTTAAAACGATTTTCAATTTTCATCCCTTAATTGCATTTTAGCTTGTGCCTTTGAACCTGAATTAATAATAGTATGGACTGAGGCTACACCGATGCTAAAAAATATTGTTAAATCGGATTGTGTTTGTTTAAGCACAAAGATATATAAATGAAAGGTTTCATTATATTTTTTACGGTGGATGATATCACAGATAAAATTATTACATACATCAAATAATAAAGGGCAGACCGATAACCAAGATAAATTTTAAATTGATATTTTGTTTGTTTTCCTGTTAGTAGCCCATCGAGCAATTTGTAATTTCGTAACATTGCCTATAGGTATTTTATTGTGCCATTTCTAATATTTTCATTTAATGGAAAATAAAAGTTTACGAGGAGTACTTACCATTTCATTTTAACTTCTTAAAATTTACTGAATATATGGCAGGAGACCACGTTTATGGCTTCTATTCCCATCCTTCGTTAACGTTGCTACCATTGCCTTTTTTGTACTAAAACTCGTGTGTCCTTCAGTGCGATATTAAACTTACTTTTTCTATTTAAATCATCTTCAAAACATCTGACACATCAAAAGGGAAATCCAACATTTGACAAAATTTCAGGGTTGGGCTGATTTATATCAACTGATTTTTTTTTAAATCATTTTAAATCAAAGCCGATGATAATTTTGACAAGATTTATTGAACGAAAATAAATAACTTAGTCTTTTTTAATTACAAAAACAAGAAACAAACTTTACAAGCAAATGCTACAATGGAAAATAATAAAAATATTGAAGTGATACTCTTAATTTTAATTATTATAATACTTGAACAAAAAATACAAACTTTCCTGCTTTTTCAATCCCCAGTATATATCCCATAAGTACTGAAAACTCACTTGGCATCACTATGTTTACCATCGGCCTGCTTAAATTTTGAGCTTGCTAAATGATTGTTGCGGAAGTGTACTTTTTACCATCTGGACTACATTTGCTTTGATATTCTTTATTTCCAGATTCTTACACGATAGATTTAAAATATGAACTGAACAGCCATAGTTATAATTTTAGATTCAATTTTTTCTTCAATATTATTTCTCACATCCGCCATATTTGCAGCGTTGTCAGTAACTTTTTGAATAAGAACAAGTTATGTAATTTTTAAATATTTAATTTTCACCCCCCCCCCCCCCAAAAAAAAATCCCCTTGGTCCTTAGAATTTTTTTACAATTTTTTAGTGTATTCAGGGGTATAATATTATCATACCTACAAAGTTTCGGATTTTTAAAATTAAATTTATTTTTTAAGCCCCCTCAAAAACCATCCCCTTAGTGTCTATGATTTTTTCAATATTTTTCCATTTTTTTAACTAATATTTTCTGTTCATTTACAAATTTGTAGAATTTTGTCCACCTAAAACTTGAAACTTTCCCACTGTGCGGCTCTAAGGAAAAAATCTCAATTTTTTTTAAATCAACCATTCTTGATTTTTTTTTATATAAAAATGACGTATTGCTCCACCCTGCAAAATTGTATGTGAACTTTCAGGAAAAAATTATTTACCACATAGCAGAAACAAGCTTTGGAAAGTCCTACGGGAGCTGAATTTTTGTTCGGAAAAGCAAAAAAGGAAAGTCAATTTTAATCGACAAAGATTTGTTGGAGAACCTAGGAACAAGTTGAAAGTTCCGTGACACATTTAAACGTTTTTATTGATTCGTTTTAAATTTATTAAACCGATTTTAAATTGATTTAAAATATCTGCCTCTAGGGTCCATCTTTTTATTTCAATTGTGCTCAGTGCAGTTATTAATCCCCACAACGCGTTCTTAAATATTCGAAGATTATAAACACGTAATGAAACAAAATTAGTGGAATGAAAGATGAAATTTTCTCTGGGTCTATTAATCCATGAATTTAAATGCACTTTTAGATTCTCTACGGAACAATTTGCTCTGAAATTTTGCGATTAACTCATAATAACCATAGCAACTAGAAAATATACTAAATTATATCTTTTCCCTTGCTAAGTTACATACCGTGAAGTGTGATAATCTAAAAAAAGTTTCACATTTTTGTAATTGCACCACGTTTAGACATTTGTTTCATACATTCTATATGTGTATTTAAATTAATTACACGTTAGTATTTAATTTTAATGGCCTCTTATGTAGAAATTAACAATTAATTATGATATCTGTATATTCTTTATTTGTAGATTTTTAGATTGAAAGTCTTGCAATTGTAATGATTTCCCCGTTAGCATTGACATGATTTTTTTGTTTCGAAAATCTGTGGTCCTTAAGTATTTGCTAATTTTCTAAAAATGCTGAAATTACTTTCTGTGGCAAATTAAAGTGTAGATTTATTTATTATAATTAAAGAGAGGGCGGACCTCAGATCTTCATATCGTCAAAACCAGAACCGCCTCTAGAACTCTTAATTATTTTCTTTTTCTTTTCTTCAAAATAAATCACTAATTACATTTTCAACCTTAAAACGCAATAAAAAAAAACTCACATATTTTATTTTCACCTTCAAAGTTGTATGGTAACCATCAACTTTGTTTCAGGTCAAAATCAATTAACCATTACTTTTAATTACACTGATTTACAGAATCGTGAATAAATAAATCATTAATGATCATTTTTAGTAGTTACGAAAAAGTTATCATAAAGGTTCCAAAGTTTTCATTGCAGTTCCGAAAATTTTGAATTTTTTAATGGCAATTTGGAATTTTCAAAATTTTGTTGCAGTTTCCAAAATCAACCGTTCCAGATTCCGTTCGACCTCTTTAAACGAAAGTAAATTTTGCAAAATTTGTAAATCATCACAAAAGCTCTCTTTTTGACAGGTTTTATCTACGAAAATGCATCATTTCGATGCTAATTAATATAACCTAATATAATGACGGTGGGTAATTGATGTTGTAGGCATTTTTCAAGTCTGTTGTCTGCTTCTGACAGCCTTTGTCTTTGAATTTGGAAGTCGTCTACTATATGTGGTGTTTTATGTTTTTTTTTTAATGTAGGGTCGAAAAGTATCAAAAATTAAGTAGATAGTAGACAAGTTACAGTCGGCATTTTGATCTTCTGCATTTGTATATTTTTAAATACCTGTATTCGTACTTTACGAAGCAAGGGTCGCCGAATTAATTTTATGAAATCCTAATTCATGAGATTTTACTATCCTCAGACCTATTGATTTTTTTCCCCATATATTCGTATTTTTGCTTTCGGCAGCATTTGGGAATAAGTTTGTATTTTTGTTTGTACATAGGAAACGAACAAATGGATTGGCTCGAATAAATTTATCCGATAGCTGTTATCATTCATTTAATAATTATTATTCGATAGTGCCTATCACATTCTAATACTATGATATGCCAACCACAATGAATTGCGGAGTAAGACGCGTGTCTTCGCAATGGTACAATCGTCTAATATAAAAAGTTACATTGTTTTCCTATATTTCAATGTCGATAAAATTTAAAAATTATTTTCACGCCAAAATTTGATCAGATAAGTTCAACGATGCTCCCAAAGGTCAAAACGTAATTAAAATATTGTTAAGTAATTTATGTTGATACATAATTAGCCAAGAACTTTCGGCGCCTAGGCGAACCTATCCGGATATTGTCTCTCAGAAAAAAAAAAGAAAAAAAATCGTTTCAAAACTCTCTTTTGTTCTGCTCAATGGATAACCACTAAGCTACTAAAAAAATAACTTATGTAACTTTTTAGTACATTTTCAAATTTCACTTTTTAGTATACCTACCAATTTAAATGTTAATCTTGTGAACGATCCATCTTTTGGCGTCTGAAGGACTTCTACTCTATTTTCCAAAAATGAATATTAACGTTTACAAAGAAGGGTTAAAAACGTGTATCAGACGGAGAATAATACAAAATTCATACTTACTGTTCGTTTATGCTTAAGAGTCCCGTTTCCAAAGCACACAACCATTAGGCCCGTAAATTATAATAAAAACACTGTACCCAAGTGGTGGAGCTTGCATTACGGTTATTGTTTTGCTATTGGCGTAAATATTACCTGAGATTTCATCAGAGTTGGAGTCGAGCTCATTGTGCCGTTTGTGGAGTGAATTATCGTCAGAATGTTCGGCAGTAAATTAGGCCACAAATAACACTGAATACGCGTAGAGACGCGCGGAGGTATTGTATATACGAAAATCGAAAAAGAGCCACACAATTAAAAATACTTACAGTTAAGATAATTATTATTATTTTTTTTTTTTGTGATAAATGTTATTATATTCTACGTTGCTGTGTTTTTAGTTTTTTGATATTCACATTTTAAAATTTTGAAAATTCGTAAAGAAAAAAGTAATTTTTTTTAAAATTCCACGCAGCGACACAGATTGAACTTTTATGTATTTACCCTCCAAATTTCGTAATATCTTCTCTAATTATGTCACAGTTATCTGGCTACGATTTCATGTTTTTCGTGAACGCAAACGGAAATCTTAACTGCTTCTCTGATGGTACCAATTGGACGTCGTAATGTGAACGATCCATGCTTTTGATGGAAGTCTGAAGGACGTATTTTCTGTTCGAAAAACTTAGAAAAATTGAAAAAAATAGGAAAAAGAAAAAATTAATTTTCTTTTTCCTCAACCTTTTCTAAATACTAATTAAAAATATTACGTTCACAAAATTTTTAGGGTTCAAAGTGACTGTTTCAGACGGAGATTAATGGATAAATCATACTTACTGTCGTTTATGCTTAACTGCGGCTCTGATGGTATCAATTGGAAGACGTCGTAACACTATAAATCTAACACTGTCTGTTTAACACTCTCTTAAAATTAAATCTGAAAGGGAAATTTTGTTAGAAAACACAAGTAAAAGACAATATAAAGTTCAAAAATGTATATTAAATCTTTAAAAAAAATTTATGTTTTTACAACAACTTCTTCAGAGAAAATGTTAACACACAATGGTCTGACCCGTGTACAACACATGGTGAGGAACGGGACGATTCATACGGTACCAACTACCATCCAATATGCAGTTTGAAAAGCTAACGATGCACAGAAAGATTCAAGGAACAGTTCATGTAACTGAAATTTTGGTGGGCTTATGCTTGCCTGTCTTATAAACGTATTTTATTAATTCACATAAATTTTGGTCGCTCCTCGGAGCTTAAAATTGCTTGAAGCGTATCTACTTCGTTTGTATTATGCAATAACAAATTTTACGTTCAGGCAAGGCAGATCCCATGCACGTGTGAGTACATGGTATAGATACTTTTTTGACTCCGAATCACTGAGGAACCGGTTTAGGGCAAACCCCGTCAAAACGCATCATTTCCCCGTCAAAATCGACTGCTAGGAAATGATGGGGGTCCCATGTCGCTAAGGGCTATTTTCGCTATAACTTCCGATATACTTTGAATAGTCGTTGGACTAACTTGTCCTCATATTCAACACTTCGTAAGAGTTGCAGTGCTTGACAACGTGGATTCGTAAAAGGGTTTTTAATCTTGGAAATTTGGAAGTTCAAGTCCAATTTTAGAATACTTTCCAAAATTGGGTGGTCGGGGCGACATTACGTCCCTGTGCAGCGACATTTACTACACTTACCAAATTAACGCTCCTCGAAGAGTTAGCGAAAATTTGGCATAAAAAACGCTCCGAAGAGCAAAAATATATTTCCAAGAATTAAAAACCTCCTCCACGGCGTTTTTACGTGAAGCACGCTTTTCTTACGAAATATTTCCTAAGTCGGATTTTGTTACAACGTCGAAAAGTATATCGGGGTTATAGCGTTCTTTAACACTCCCCTCCTTTCCGTGAATCTTTTTGTGTAACGTTTGGTAAATTGGTTTTTGAAAATAAAATGGATCATTGGATGTAGTCTCCCATGTGTTGTATTCGGTTATCGTTCAGACCGGCCTATCTGAACAAAACATAGATGCAAATCTAAAAAATGGTGATAATTTGAACATATATCGATGCATAGCATTCGATTGAATAATTGAACATTGTATATGAAAAAAGGCATAAAAAAAGAAAAAAATCGAGAATCCTCGGATTCTCGATGACACAACACAAACACTTTCGACGCACTTATCTTTCTTAGTGTTCTTCCACTAATGCGGGCTTGCGTCTGCTCCTCCTCGTGTCTATGCCTCGTCGATCACCTTCGGTGTCGAACTGCCTTCTGGAACAGCTTAGGTGGTCCTCGGACTGTTTGGCTCCAGCTATACATTGGTTCTGCTCGGTTTATATGAAACAATAAAACAAAATTTTAGTAAAATGTTTGTTTACATCCCGTCTGGGGATCTGCGACCGATAACATATCGTCGTCTTTGAGAATGGAACATTGAATTTTGTTGACTTATATTGGTTGAAATGGTTTCCGAGTAGTTAAAAAATCTCTTCTTGGGAGAAATCTGCGACCGATATCACATCGTCGTCTTTGAGAATAGGAACATTGAATTTTGTTGACTTATATTGATTGAAATGGTTTTTATTAAAATCTCTTCTTATGAGAAATCTGCGACAGAATATGCATCCGTCGGATCGTTGCATCTGCCCCTCCAGCAGACGTGGCGGCATCTCGCCCTTGAGTTGCTAGACTCATCTGAATCGCGCCCTTGCGTCAGAGTCGTCGTCTTTCCATGCCGTGCCAATGGAACATTTGTTTGGACCCTTTGGGTCGGACTCTGCTTACAGATGAATGTTTAATAACATTTGAGGACTTAGAAAAATTATAAAAATTACCAACTCTGCCGGACACGGTCAGAGTTGCTGCAGTGAATTTTGAAGATTTGTATGTGGATACAATATCCTCAGATGAAAATAACTTGTAAAAAATGCATAAAAAATACCAACTTTTGCCTGACACGACAAGAAGTTGGTATGGAAATTTTGATATAAAATAAACCTAGCACTAAGTTAAAACTTAGCCTAGGTTGAAAAATATTATAAAAATATAATTGAATCTCCAGAACTGGATTCTGAATCAGAAGTGGAAGCATCTCGTGGCGGTGCATGGATTTGTACAACCGTTTGCTCCGGCGGTAGAGGTTCTGTGGAATCGTCTGAGAACGGGGAATCATTTCCATCGAGTGATGTTCCGCCTGGACTAGCATTTTCTTCATCGGAAGATTCGATTTCCAAGTTGTGCTCCTCTGGCGGGGCTGGTCTCAAATCATCGACATGTACTCTTGTCGTTGCATTTCCCTTTTGCACGAGATACACCTCGTCTGAAAACTTCTTCAGAATTCTGGTTGGGCCTGACCAAGACGGCGTGAAGGTATGTACCTTCTTTTTTCTCTTACTCATGACTCTGTCTCCTACTTTGTAGACGATCGGAGTGACGGCCTCTTTCGGCGCATATTTCTGTTTATAATTTTGTTGGGCCTGACGGGCTTCCTTGATTCGCTCGTATCGTGGAAGCGTTTGTTGCTTGGCTCTTTCTTGCCTCCAGGCATACAAATCCCATTCGCCTCTTTCGGCTGGATCATATCCTAACACGACCATGCTAGGTGTTTGATTTGTAGCGGCGTTCCTACGATTTCTTAATATGTACGTCATTTGATGCACGTAGCGATCCCAAGTGTCGTTTGGCTTTTTGAATAAAAGTGTCTTTAAAATTTTCTTGCATTCCTGAACCCGTCGTTCCACGGGGTTGGACTGTTGGTGATATGCTGGAATTAAATATCGTTCGATACCATTCCTTTCGCAAAATGTGATGTACCATTCGGAATTGAAATGACCACCGTTGTCTGATATTATGACTCGAGGGACTCCGAATCTTGCTACTATTTCTTCGTCGATATATTTGGCTATCGTTCTGCCGTCGACCTGAATGTATGCCTTTGCCTCTATCCATTTACTGAAAACGTCTTCGACGATAATCATGTATCTGTTTTCGGCGTCTTTAGTCCTCTGCAGCGGGCCAATTACGTCGACGCTCAAGGTTTCAAATGCATTTTGTGGTGCATGACTTCTAAGTGGAGCATTGGGTTGGGCTTGTCTTGTCTTTACAGACTGGCATATCAGACAGTCGTTTATGTATCTGCCTACGATCCTGGCCATATTATTGAAATAGTAGCGTTTCGCTATTTTCCTGAGAGTCTCGTCTCTTCCTGGATGACATGCTTCATCTCGGTCATGATAATGGTAAATCAATTCTTTTATTTTCCTCTTTGGAACTATTAATTTAAAATTTCTATCGCAATCTTTAAAAAGTACATCGTCTTGGACGTGAAAATTTTGCATAAAAATAAGATCCGCATCGGAACGTTGTTCCTGTTGAAATAGATCATTCCAACGGCGGATCTTGTCTTGAATATCTCTTGAACTCAATTGAGCCTGTACGATATCTTCGTATATTTCTGAGTGCGTTAAAACAGAAATACGTTCTGGACACTTATAATTTGGTAGGAACATTCTTTCCTCTTCATCGTCTGTCTCGACATACTGATTTTGTGGGTTACGACTTAGAAAATCTGCTAATAAATTTTCCTTTCCTGGACAGTGTTCAATTTTGAATGCATATTCTTGCAATAGTAATGACCATCGAGTAAATTTTGTTTTGTCGTCCTTATGTTTGTTTAACCAAAGTAACGCCCTGTTGTCCGTCTTCACCAAGAACGGTTTGTCTGCTAAGTACATCTTGTACTTTTTAATATATAGTTCACCACCGCCAAGCATTCTAGCTCGTTTATGTGGTAACGTCTCTCCGCTGGAGATAACGTGTTGCTTGCATACGAGATTATGTATTTTTCGCCGTTGTCGCCTAATTGATATAATACGGCCGAAAGGCCTTGGAGGGATGCATCTGTTTGCAAAATGAATTGACGTGAAAAATCCGGCCGATGGAGTTCCAGCGGTCCGGATAATAATTCTTTTAATTTTCTAAACGCTTCATCGCATGTATGGTTCCAGTGAAAACGATTTTCCTTCGAAAGAAGTTTCGTTAGTGGCTTCGTGATCATCGCCACATTTGGTAGATATTCTCGTACCCAGTTGCAAAGCCCTAGGAAACTTTGTAGCTGCTTTTTAGTAGCTGGAACGGGATAATTTTGAATTTGTAAGACATGTTTTTCTAATGGTTGGGAAGTATCAGTTCTAATTGTATGGCCTAAATATTGGATTTCATTCGTCGCTATTACACACTTTTCCGGTGACACTTTCAGATTGTGCAGACGTAGTCTTTCAAAGACTAATCTCAAGTGGGACATATGCTCCTTCACGTTTACGCTGTAAACGATTATATCATCTAAATACACTTTACAGAAATGGTGCAGGTAACCCGTTAAAACGTCCTTTGCCATGAATTTCTGAAAGGTACAGGGAGCTGTTTTGAGTCCGAAAGGCATGACATTAAATCTGTAAGCTGCCCCATCAGGAGTGGTAAAAGTCGAAAAATCTTTTGATGCTTCATCTAGTGGTATTTGCCAATATCCACTTTTTAAATCCAACACAGAAAAAATCTTCGAATTGCCTAAATCTTTAATACTTTCGTGTATTTTGGGTAAGACGGAAGCCTCGTCTTCAGTCATTTCGTTCAAATGGCGATAGTCGATGCAAAATCGTGGTTTCTTGTCCGAGCGTTTTATTATCACTGGTGGTGAACTATATTGGGCAGTGCTAGGTTCGATGACGCCAGCTTTTAACATCTCTTCGATTTGGTCATACATAATTTTCTTTGTACTCGGAGACATCGGATATGGTCTGATATTAAATGGTTTTGTGTCTTTTACTGTAATTTTGTGTTTCACAGTCACTGTGGTTGCTTGAGTCGGTTCCGCAGTGAACAGATCGACAAATTCTTCGAACAGCGGCCGTAGAAATTTGTCTTTTATAACAAGCTCTTCAGGAAGCTTTGCCTGCTGTCTCTCCCTCTGAGAAGCTTGATTCCAGAAGACGGTAATACGCTCTTCTGTGCCGGCATATAGGCATTTTCTGCCATAATCATATGCGACATTGTTCATATATAAGAATGGTGATCCTAATATTATCGTTTCGTTCAAATTTTCGATTACTTGAAAATCAATTTCAAAAGAGGTGCCTGAAATTATTACTTGTAATTTTGTCGTTCCAAGAGAGTCCACCATTCGATCTCCGCACGCCATAGCAAATGATCGACGTGTCGTGAGATTTTTAAAATTATCCAACATCCTCGGATGGATAACGTTTCGCGTCGAGCCTGAATCGATCAGTGCGTCGACCGCATGTTCATTAATTTGAACTTTTATACGAGGCAAAGGGAACGCTTCGCTCATATAATTTATTGACTCTCTTGTCTTGTGCAGAGGAGCGTCGTAGTGGTCATGAGTATTAGAAATGTTTAATGGACATTGCTGCCGCCTTGGTTCGGCCGTTGTGCCGGGGATCTTGCAGATGGACCCTGGCCTGGGTCTCTGGCCCCTCGAAAGTTTCCCGGTCTCCTGTTGAGATGCGGGTTATTCGGGCATTGGCTATGGAAGTGCCACTGCACTGTGTCTGTACAGTATCGGCACGGCTTTGCCGGTCGGTCGGGTACTCGGAATTTCCCCGATCCGCCATTAAAATTGTTTTGCCTGCGGTCAGGATTCACTGATCCGCTTGATAAATTAGGCATAAAAATAGGACGACCAGGCGCTCTGCCTGGACCGTCCTGTCGAGATACGTCCTCTCGGAAATGCACCCTCGGTGCTGTCGGAGTTGGGCTTCCATTGCTCCTGTTACTAGAATTTTGTTGACTGATGTGTCCCGGCTCTCGATAGTAAGACGCGCGGGACAGACGTTGATCAATAAGCTGGATTAGCGACGTCTGTTCGTCAGCTGAATCCCGCTCGACGTTAGTAGCCGCTGCTATTAACATTTCTGTGTTTGAAATTAGGTTGCTTCTCAAGCGTGACCTAATTTCTGGACGCAGTTGGTCCATGATGACCCGAGCTCTGATGGCTTCGGATTTAAAGGGATCAATACGATCGAAAAGACAGGTTTTCCTTGTGATAAACACTGCCGTGTCGTCTAAAGACGTTTGCTTGACGGCATACAGTTGAGCAATAGCTCGTGACTGTATGTCGGGAGAATTAAATCTCGTAAGGAATCTTTCCTTGAATAAGGCATACGAAGTAGTCAACGTCCTAAATTGTTCGGACCATCGTTGAGCTTCGCCCTTGAGTTGGCCGGTTACGTTATGGAGGCGATCATAGTCGTGGCTTATGCGAGCTCTGTCGAAATATTCCTCCATAATTTTCAGAAATGCTTCTGGATCTTCATGATCAAGCCCATGGAACGTCACGTTCGGACATCTTTGTCTCTCATGGGGCGTACAGGTCGACACGTTCTGTATCGCCTGCACGAAGCCCTCTGCCATTTTCAGAAACATACTCTCCATCGAAACAGTTTGTGGCTGTGAAGCTGACAAATTAACATTATCTCCCTCCGGAAACAGTCGCTGTGGTTCTATCCCTCTAGAACCGTCGTCGACGAGCGGTGCGGTGACTCGCTCATAAAATTCTCTTGGGGTCGACCCCTCGGAGTCTTCCGCCATGAATGAGAAAGGATTTGTTGGGTTTGGGGACGGCAAGGTCCCTGTTCGGGCGCCATGTGAACGATCCATGCTTTTGATGGAAGTCTGAAGGACGTATTTTCTGTTCGAAAAACTTAGAAAAATTGAAAAAAATAGGAAAAAGAAAAAATTAATTTTCTTTTTCCTCAACCTTTTCTAAATACTAATTAAAAATATTACGTTCACAAAATTTTTAGGGTTCAAAGTGACTGTTTCAGACGGAGATTAATGGATAAATCATACTTACTGTCGTTTATGCTTAACTGCGGCTCTGATGGTATCAATTGGAAGACGTCGTAACACTATAAATCTAACACTGTCTGTTTAACACTCTCTTAAAATTAAATCTGAAAGGGAAATTTTGTTAGAAAACACAAGTAAAAGACAATATAAAGTTCAAAAATGTATATTAAATCTTTAAAAAAAATTTATGTTTTTACAACAACTTCTTCAGAGAAAATGTTAACACACAATGGTCTGACCCGTGTACAACACATGGTGAGGAACGGGACGATTCATACGGTACCAACTACCATCCAATATGCAGTTTGAAAAGCTAACGATGCACAAAAAGATTCAAGGAACAGTTCATGTAACTGAAATTTTGGTGGGCTTATGCTTGCCTGTCTTATAAACGTATTTTATTAATTCACATAAATTTTGGTCGCTCCTCGGAGCTTAAAATTGCTTGAAGCGTATCTACTTCGTTTGTATTATGCAATAACAAATTTTACGTTCAGGCAAGGCAGATCCCATGCACGTGTGAGTACATGGTATAGATACTTTTTTGACTCCGAATCACTGAGGAACCGGTTTAGGGCAAACCCCGTCAAAACGCATCATTTCCCCGTCAAAATCGACTGCTAGGAAATGATGGGGGTCCCATGTCGCTAAGGGCTATTTTCGCTATAACTTCCGATATACTTTGAATAGTCGTTGGACTAACTTGTCCTCATATTCAACACTTCGTAAGAGTTGCAGTGCTTGACAACGTGGATTCGTAAAAGGGTTTTTAATCTTGGAAATTTGGAAGTTCAAGTCCAATTTTAGAATACTTTCCAAAATTGGGTGGTCGGGGCGACATTACGTCCATGTGCAGCGACATTTACTACACTTACCAAATTAACGCTCCTCGAAGAGTTAGCGAAAATTTGGCATAAAAAACGCTCCGAAGAGCAAAAATATATTTCCAAGAATTAAAAACCTCCTCCACGGCGTTTTTACGTGAAGCACGCTTTTCTTACGAAATATTTCCTAAGTCGGATTTTGTTACAACGTCGAAAAGTATATCGGGGTTATAGCGTTCTTTAACAGTAACACTATAAATCTAACACAGTAAGTACTAACACTTTCTTAAAATTAAACCTGAAAGGGAATTTTGAAAACACAAGAAAAAGACAATATAAAGTTCAAAAATATGTATTAAATCTCTTTAAAAAATCATGTTTTACAACAACTTCAAGAAAAATGTTTTTGACAAACTCTAGTCTGGCCCGTGTACAACACATGGTGAGGAACGGACGACTTATAATGTACCAACTACCATCCAATATGCGGTTTTTGAGCTAACGATTACACAAAAAGATTCAAGAAAAGTTCAATGTTTAAAAATTTTTGGTGGGCTTTTGCTTGCCTGTCTATTTACGTATTTTCAGTTCAATATCAATTTTGATCGCTCCTCGGAGCTTAAAAATGCTTGAATCGCAACGACTTTGAATTATATTTTGCAATTACAATTTCATACATTCAGGCAAGGCGGTCCCATGCACATATGAGTACATGGTAACTATACTTTTCTGACACCGAATCACTGAGGAACCGGTTTAGGGCAAATCCTGTTAAAACCCATCATTTTCCCGTCAAAATCGACTGCTAGAAAATGATAGGGGACCCTTGTCGCTAAAGGCTATTTTCGCTAAAACTCTCGATGATATACTTTGAATAGAGACTGGATTAACTTGTCCTCATATTTAACACAACGCATGAGTTGCAGTGCTTAACAACGTGGATTCGTAAAAGGGTTTTTAATTTTGAAATTGTTACTGTTTCTAAATTTTGGTGGTCGGGGCGACATTACGTCCCCGTGCAGCGACATTTACTACACTTTCTAAAATTACACGCCTTGATGAGTTATTGAAATTTTTGCATAAAAAACGCTCCGTAGAGCGAAAATATGATTAAAAATATAAAAACCTCTTCCAACGATATTTTTACGTGACGCACGCTTTTCATGCGAAATGTTTCATCGTGTTCTTTAACAATCTCATTGAAGTTGTTAAAGAAGACGCCAAAACCTTCGATAAATTTTTCGAAACTGTAACAAAATCCGCATGAAAAACGTGGTTCACGTAAAAATGCCGTTGGAAGAGGTTTTTATATCTTAAATCATGTTTTCGCTCTACGGAGCGTTTTTTATACCAAAATCTTGAAAACTCAACAAGGAGTGTAATTTTAGAAAGTGTAGTAAAGTCGCTGCACGGGTACGTAATGTCGCCCCGATCACAAAAATTTAGAAATTGTAACAAAAATCGACTTTAAAAATTAAAAACCATTTTACGAATCCACGTTGTGCAGCACTGCAACTCATGCGTTGTGTTATGAGGACAAGTTAATCCAGTCTCTGGTCAAAGTATTTCGAGGGATAGTCTTTGGGTGACCATTCATTCTCTAGCAGCCGATTTTGACGGGAAAATGATGGATTTTAACGGGATTTGTCCTAAACCGGTTCCTCAGTGATTCGGTGTCAGAAAAGTATAGTTACCATGTATTCAGATGTGCATGGGACCGCTTTGCCTGAACGTATGGATATATAATTGCCACAAAATAATTCAAAGTCGTTGCGATTCAAGCATTTTTAAGCTCTGAGGAGCGAACCAAATTATTATTGAACTGATAATACGTAAATAGACAGGCAAGCAAAAGCCCACCAAAATTTATAAACATTGAACTTTTCTTGAATCTTTTTGTGTAATCGTTAGCTGTAAACCGCACATTGGATGGTACTTGGTACATTATGAGTCGTTTCATTCCTCACTATGTGTTGTACACGGGCCAGAGACTATAGTTTGTCAATACATTTTTCTTGAACGTTTTTGTAAAACATGATTTTTTTTAAAGAGATTTAATATACATTTTTTGAACTTTATATTGTCTTTTTCTTGTGTTTTCAAAATTTCTTTTCAGGTTTAAATTTAAGAAAGTGTTAGTAATTACTGTGTTAGATTTATAGTGTTACGACGTCCAATGGGTAAAATCGGTGAAGCAGTTAAGCATAAACGAACAGTAAGATAGTATAGATATAAGAATTATAGATTTTGTATTATTCTCCGTCTGAAACAGTCGTGTTGAACCCTTCTTTGTGAACGTTTAATATTCATTTTTGGAAAATATAATAAAAGTCCTTCAGACGCGAAAAGATGGATCGTTCACAAAGTCCTAGTCTCACTATTTAGTGTACATTCCAATTTAAATTTTAGTGCACTTTCCAATCCCACTTTTAACCAGTCTGGATTTTAGTGTACTTCCAATCTCGGACACGTGAGCGTTCCGTCTTACGTCCGCCCCATGTAACCAAAATTCAGTTTCTGTCATCGGCAGATGAGGAAAAAACCGCGAAAATTCGGGACCAAAAATTATTTTTTCCACACAAAATTCATTATAACTTTCTAAACATTAAAGTACGCGCATTTACAAAGTCATTTTCGAAAACTACAGCAAAAGACCTTTCATTTGACGTATCGTACAGCTCGATACGATAAACACCAAAAAAGTTATAGGGCAAAACAGCCCCAACACATAGCACAAAATAGCCACGTGGCGAGGCCCTGCAGCGCAACAGCTCGCGGCCGGCAAAGCCGTGCTACGTCACACCGCCGGGAAACTATAAATATGCGCACGCCCGCTAGCCCTGCATCAGTTCGTTCGCTGCCGTCGACCAGTAAACATCGATCAAACAGTTCGCGCCTGCCTTTGACACCTCTACCTGGGGACTCTAGTGTATTATAGTAAATAGTTATTTTATTCCACAACCTGCCTAATTAGTAGTTTGGAGTGCACAGTAGTGGTGAAAAGTGAAGTGGGTGTTACTATATCACAAAAAGAAATCGTTATGAACACCAGGAGTCGATCTAGGCAGAGGGACGGCGTCCCATCTAGCCAGGTAGACTCGCCACCAACACAGAGCCGTTCGCCCCAGGTCCCGGACGCTCTCGTTACTAGTCAAGAGGACTCAGGTCTGGTAGGGGAAATGGTGAACCCCTTGTCGCCCAACGTCGCGGCCCGTCAAATTCTCATCAGTCAAGAGGACTCAGGTCTGGTAGGGGAAATGGTGAACCCCTTGTCGCCCAACGTCGCGGCCCGTCAAATTCTCATCAGTCAAGAGGACTCAGGTCTGGTAGGGGAAATGGTGAACCCCTTGTCGCCCAACGTCGCGGCCCGTCAAATTCTCATCAGTCAAGAGGACTCAGGTCTGGTAGGGGAAATGGTGAACCCCTTGTCGCCCAACGTCGCGGCCCGTCAAATTTTCATCAGTCAAGAGGACTCAGGTCTGGTAGGGGAAATGGTGAACCCCTTGTCGCCCAACGTCGCGGCCCGTCGATTTTTCACCGGTCAATGGGATTCAGCCCCGGCCAGCCAGGGGGCTGCCCCTAGCCATAGTACATATACAAACCTAGGAAGGGGACAAGAAGCACAGCCCTTCCTCACACCATCCACTAGCCAACGCCGACCTACTACAACCACGGACTCCACAACCAGAAGCCTTCAAGGAGTGCAGCCACCGCCATTGGTAATGCCTGCTACCCCTGCTCTCACCCCAAGTGGGAGGAACCCAAGCCAAGTTGATGCAGTAACCCAGGCACTCACACAAGCATTGCAACAGCTAACAAACACCACAGAAATACTCCTGCAGCACCTAGCCCTACAGACGAGGGTAAGCCACGACCCTCCGGCTTCGCCCCGGGCCACTTCGGGCCCTATGCAAACAACCTCACAGCCACTTCCGGAATTGGAAGTACAACATGGCATACCACCAATACAACCACAGCCGGCATCGTACGGGGCGGAAACGGGCCCGGCTCCCCAAACAGCCGCAGACGCCGCCGTTCGTAGACATGGCTCCCAGCAACGTGGGGCTTCAAGAGCTTCCACACACGCAACGGAAGGATCCCTGGATGGGGATGCTCATGACCCTGAGCACAAATCAAAACTATCAAACAAAATTCTGGGAGAACAAGCCCAGTGGCGCCCAACTGAACAACAACCAACGGTGCAGCTAGTACCACAACAAGGTCCCACAAACCAACAACAACCAACGGTGCAGCTAGTACCACAACAAGGTCCCACAACCCAACAACAAACAACGGTGCAGCTAGTACCACAACAAGACATCACCAACCAACAACAACCAACGGTGCAGCTAGTACCACAACAAGACACCACCAACCAACAGCAACCAACGATGCAGCCAGTCCCGGCCGAACCTCAAGCAGAGCAAACCACACGACCAGCTCCCCTGATGATGCCAACAGTGGAGTCGGGGCCAACAGCGCAAACGGTGCTACAACAGGCCATGCACAAGCAACTCATGGAAGTCGTGGCTACAGCAACAAAAGCAGCAGTTCAAGCGGCCACGGAAGCTAGGACTGGGCAGCTAGATGTAAGGACCCTACCCACATTCGCAGGAAGGGAATGGGAAGACCCAGAAAAATTCCTAAATACATTAGAAGAAGCCATGGACAGGAACCAAATCCAAGCAAGAGACAGGGTGAGGATCACTCTTGGACAACTGGAAGGCCACGCCAAAGGGATGTTTGAGGTGTTCCAGCCCCTCAACCTGGACTTCGAAACTTTGAGGCACCGCTTGATCCTCAAATACAACGATCCTTCCCTCTTGGGAAGTTTGAGGTCTCGCCTGCACGGCGAACGACAAAAAGAAGACGAATTAGCTGCAGTGTTCATTCAACGCAAGATGGGACTGCACAAAAGAGTGGAGCCGTACACTTCGGAAGAACAAATCACATGCGAGGTACGGGAACTGCTTCGACCAGAAATCCGATACGCTACCAGGACCATGACAATTAAAACCCTAGAGGACTTAGGTCGGGCCGCCGACTGGGCCGAAGTCGATTTCAAAGAGCTCCAACGCCACCTGCGACCAATACCAAGGCCAGCACCACCTACAACTCGACCACCCGTCAATCGTCAAGCTGAACTACCCCAGGAACCCCCCAGTCCATGCAGAGGATGCGGTGGATGGCACTTCCACCGTGACTGCCCAGTACTCAAAGAACAAATAAGGCAACGTCAGCAACAGCCACCTCAACAACAGCAACAGCCATCAAGACCGCCACAGCAGCAGCAACAAGGACCACAACCCGGGCCCTCCAACGAAGCAGCAAGGAACCAGGGAAACGCGAACAGGGTCGGCGCAAGCCAGGGCGCGCGACCCCAACAATCATAGACGCCACCATCAGCACCACATCCGCCATTGGCCCTTCATCACGGATATGGACGGAAGTCAATGGACGTAGACTACTGGCACTACTGGACAGTGGTGCCACCCATAGCTTCATAAAAAAAGAGTACGTACAACCCGAAGCAATCCAGCCCACCCAGATGCGCGTACGATTAGCTGCCACTGACCAAGTTTACTACTCCAGGGGAAGCATCCAAGTTAACCTGGTAGCCGGAGAATACACAGCAACCACAAAATTCCATCTCCTAGATGCCATCACCGAGGACGCCATTCTAGGACAAGACTGGCTACGTCAACACCAAGCGATCATGGATTTCCAGCGAGGTTGCGTTCATGTGGGCCTGCACCAGAGGCACACACTATTTTGGCTCATGGACCGTCAAGCACCAACCCAAGCTAGCGAGTTCGACGTCAGCCCTGATCAGCTACCCACCACCCACCAGGAAAAATACATTCGCCTGATCCACAACTTCCAGGAGGTCTTTGACGAGGCGCTTCATCAACCCACAACGAAGTTGGCCATGCACGAGATCCGCCTGAAGGAAGACGCTCCTTTCAAGATTCGACGATACCAATACTCCGCCAACAACAAAGCAATCATCACGGAAGAAGTGAAGAAAATGTTAGCCGCTGGGGTCATCCGACGAAGCCACAGCAGGTATTGTTCGCCAATAGTCATTGTCAACAAGAAAAACGGCCAACCAAGGTTCTGCGTGGACTACCGTAAACTGAACTCCCAGACCTATGAGGAAGTGAGTCAGCTGCCGCCCATTCGAGAGACGATAAGGGAACTTGGAGCTGCGAAGATATTCACCTCCCTCGACCTCAAGAGCGGGTACTGGCAGGTACCCATGGCCGAAGCCAGTATACCCCTCACCGCATTCAGTACCCCGGACGGGGCAACGTACGAATTTTTGGTGATGCCATTTGGACTCCGTAACGCACCCTCAACATTTCAGAAACTGATGACCGAAGTACTCGCCGACTACGTGGATGTGTTCGTCAAGGTATATCTTGATGATATAATTGTCTATTCTGAGACCCATGAAGACCACATCAGACATTTGACGTTAGTCCTGGAGAGGCTCCAGATCCACGAGCTACACTGCGGAATTCAGAAATGTCGCTTCGGGGCAGAAGAACTGGAATACTTAGGGTATCGAATCACCGCAACAAAGAACACACCTCAAGAAAAGCATGTCATCCAGATCCAGGAATTCCCCACACCCAAGACTAAGAAGGAACTGCAGGCCTTCCTAGGAACCGCAAACTGGCTCCGTGAATTCGTCCCGGAATTCACCGAAATCACAGCACCCATGACAACCCTCACCGGAAAACAGCGCTTCCAGTGGACACCGGAGGCAGACGCAGCATTCCAGAAGGTGAAGGAAGTCCTCTCCAAACCACTTTCGCTCTTCAGACCAGAACCAGGGCTCCCCTACGTCCTCCAGACGGACGCCAGCACCATGGGGATGGGCGCAGTCCTGTTCCAGCGTACCCCGCAAGGTGAAAGGAGGATCATCTCGTGCTCCAGTGCCAAATTCACAGGACCAGAAAAACGATGTCATGTAAACGAACAAGAGACATTGGCAGTAGTGTGGGCGTGCCGGAGGTACCGCCACTGGCTGGAAGGCCAGACATTCACACTGGTCACCGATAGTCGAGCACTCACCTGGCTCAACCAATTCAAGGATGAACGTGCAAAGCTAACCAGATGGGCGCTCCAACTCCAAGAGTACAACTTCGCTGTGGAACACTGTCCTGGTAAACAAAATCAACTCCCAGACTTCCTGTCAAGACACCCCAGGGAGCCCATGCCAAGCTCCATCGGCGACGATGACCGCCTGCTACCTCCCGAGGACCACCGCGACGTCCCAGCTACCATGGCAGAGGTCATCCCCGATGTCAACGGCTACACGATCCCAGGGAAAATCAACGCCGCTCGCCGAGAACCCCCCGATGTTCCCGAGGTAATCTTCGATTCGGACGACGAAGAAGACGAGAAGCGATCGTACTCCACCACGGACACCGAAACCAACTCAGAGGAAGACGACGAGGAGGACCTACCTAATCACAGCCCACCTCAGCCCCCAGCTCCAAGGCCAACTGGCGAACACGCTCCGCTGCAGGAAGCAGCGCTGAACCAGGTCGAGGAGCACAACGACGAGGACAACGACGAGGAGGCTAACGACGAGGTCAACGACGAGGAGAACAACGACGATAGGCCAGCAAATCTTTTCCAACAAGTCCAGCAGGAACAGCTCCGTGACGAGACCATCTCAGCCGCTATCCATTTCTGGCGAGTCTTCCAGCAGCAGGACCCAGACATACCAGTGGAACCATGGGAGAGACGACTGCGAGACGACTTCATCGTAGAAGACGGCCACCTCTGGCACAAAACAACGGACGATCGAAGGCAGCTCGTAGTACCAGAAAACCTATGGGCAAGAGTTATCCACACTTACCACGACTCCGTCTTCGCAGGTCACCCAGGTCGTGATGAAACCTTCCGAGCCATTGACAAACTCTACCACTGGACAGGAATTCGCCGCCACGTACGATCCCACGTCCGCCTGTGCATGGTATGCACGGCAACCAAAAGAGGCCCACTCCAAGAAGCCGCCCCACTGCGTCCCAGGCCACCAACCAGGCCGTGGCAAGTCCTCAGCATCGACGTCATGGGCCCTTATGTGCCTACTGTTGCTAAAAATCGCTTTCTTATTGTTGTTACAGATACCTGCTCAAAATGGGTTGAGGCCAAAGCCGTTCCAAATGCCACTGCAACTACCATCCGCAACTTCCTGGAGGAAGTCTGTCAAAGATGGGGATACCCAGAAGCAGTCATTTCGGACAACGCCACCGCCTTCCTCGCCAGGGCATTTTCCAAATTTCTGACGGACCACGGTATCCAGCAGTATACATCCCCAGTATACCATCAAAGAGCCAACCCGGTCGAACGTCGCTGCCAAGAAATCAAGAAGGCCCTTAGGGAGAAGCTCCGCAACAAAGACGCCAGAAAATGGGACGCAGTCGTCAACCAAATCCTTTTTACCCTCCGGAACAGGCAAAATGCCGCCACTGGATACTCGCCAAGCGAAATGTTGTTGGGAACGTCATTACCCAGGCCAGGCGAATGGCAGCATCCTCAGCAACGCCAGCCGTTACCAGAGCCCAAACAAGCCGCCGAGGAAAGAAGGAAGCAAGCCAAACGACGCCAGATAATATTCCAGAGGAACCTCTACCCCAGGCCCAGACAAGCCAAAGTCCATTTCGAAGTAGGAGATATGGTAATCACGAGAGGATTCAAGGAAGCTCGGCCAGCCTTCGGCCCAACATGGGAAGGTCCATACCCAGTTGTGAAAGTGTTGGGAGATAACACTTACGAAGTAGATCGCAACGGAATCCAGGCCCCAATCCATATCGATGACCTCAGGCCGATGCCCAGACCACAGCAACGTGTCCAGGTACCTCCCGAGGTGCAGCAACTTTTCCAACCCGAGGAAGGAAACGCCGAGTCCGACCAGGACGAGGCGCAACATGACCCTGGGGGGCAACCCTCAGAAGACGGATTTCAACCCAACCCTGAGGGAAAGGGACCCTCAGACGAAAAGCAGCCAGAACCAGGCCCATCCCGGAACCAAGACCTCACCCGCGACATCCTTGCGATTTTGTGAGCAACCCAATCCAACATATTTATTTTTGTAAAATGAATTACATTAGTTTAAGTTGAGTTACGTTAGTTTAAGTTGAGTTACATTAGTTTAAGTTGAGTTACATTAGTTTAAGTTGAAATATCTTAATCCTATCTTATCTTGTACATTATCTATTACTCATATCCATGCCTTTTATAAATAAAAGTCACAATTTAGGGGGGTGGTGTCATCGGCAGATGAGGAAAAAACCGCGAAAATTCGGGACCAAAAATTATTTTTTCCACACAAAATTCATTATAACTTTCTAAACATTAAAGTACGCGCATTTACAAAGTCATTTTCGAAAACTACAGCAAAAGACCTTTCATTTGACGTATCGTACAGCTCGATACGATAAACACCAAAAAAGTTATAGGGCAAAACAGCCCCAACACATAGCACAAAATAGCCACGTGGCGAGGCCCTACAGCGCAACAGCTCGCGGCCGGCAAAGCCGTGCTACGTCACACCGCCGGGAAACTATAAATATGCGCACGCCCGCTAGCCCTGCATCAGTTCGTTCGCTGCCGTCGACCAGTAAACATCGATCAAACAGTTCGCGCCTGCCTTTGACACCTCTACCTGGGGACTCTAGTGTATTATAGTAAATAGTTATTTTATTCCACAACCTGCCTAATTAGTAGTTTGGAGTGCACAGTAGTGGTGAAAAGTGAAGTGGGTGTTACTATATCACAAAAAGAAATCGTTATGAACACCAGGAGTCGATCTAGGCAGAGGGACGGCGTCCCATCTAGCCAGGTAGACTCGCCACCAACACAGAGCCGTTCGCCCCAGGTCCCGGACGCTCTCGTTACTAGTCAAGAGGACTCAGGTCTGGTAGGGGAAATGGTGAACCCCTTGTCGCCCAACGTCGCGGCCCGTCAAATTCTCATCAGTCAAGAGGACTCAGGTCTGGTAGGGGAAATGGTGAACCCCTTGTCGCCCAACGTCGCGGCCCGTCAAATTCTCATCAGTCAAGAGGACTCAGGTCTGGTAGGGGAAATGGTGAACCCCTTGTCGCCCAACGTCGCGGCCCGTCAAATTTTCATCAGTCAAGAGGACTCAGGTCTGGTAGGGGAAATGGTGAACCCCTTGTCGCCCAACGTCGCGGCCCGTCGATTTTTCACCGGTCAATGGGATTCAGCCCCGGCCAGCCAGGGGGCTGCCCCTAGCCATAGTACATATACAAACCTAGGAAGGGGACAAGAAGCACAGCCCTTCCTCACACCATCCACTAGCCAACGCCGACCTACTACAACCACGGACTCCACAACCAGAAGCCTTCAAGGAGTGCAGCCACCGCCATTGGTAATGCCTGCTACCCCTGCTCTCACCCCAAGTGGGAGGAACCCAAGCCAAGTTGATGCAGTAACCCAGGCACTCACACAAGCATTGCAACAGCTAACAAACACCACAGAAATACTCCTGCAGCACCTAGCCCTACAGACGAGGGTAAGCCACGACCCTCCGGCTTCGCCCCGGGCCACTTCGGGCCCTATGCAAACAACCTCACAGCCACTTCCGGAATTGGAAGTACAACATAGCATACCACCAATACAACCACAGCCGGCATCGTACGGGGCGGAAACGGGCCCGGCTCGCCAAGCAGCCGCAGACGCCGCCGTTCGTAGACATTTCAACGTTCCTTAAAAAAAAGACTTTCGTTTTGTTTAGTTATATTTCAAAGCGTTCTTTATGTATAAAAGAATGTATTAATAAAATGTAAATACATACATATAAATTACTCGAGAACGTCTTGGTTTATCGAAATGCAATAAAAATACCTTTTGTATTTGTAATGATCTGAAAATTAGTTTTTTATAATAATTTTTAAGAATATGAAAACAATTATAAAGTTATGAAGAAAACACTGACAGTCACCCCCTAAAACTACCCCTTAAGCATATGTAAACTAGTGTCTGAATGGCCTACGACTAAGTTTGAAATATGAATTTGATATTTTAAGGAAGTCGGTAGATATTGCTGAAAAACTGAAGTTTATTGCCCCCCTTTTAAGGGTATATCTCCCTTATTATTCGCTTTCGGAATTAAGTTTATATAAAAGACTACATTATTTTTGGATGTACTATCGGGCGCAGAAATATCGAGAGACAATTTTGTACCACCGTGTATAACATTAATTAAACCATCTTCAGATTTCTGAACAATCTATGAGTATCCTTATTTTCTATTAACATATTTAAAAAAATGAAATTATGTTATCCCTGTTATGAGTACCACATTAAATTGTTATCGAGCTAAACTATCCACCGGAATAATGACACAATATTCTCGACCACCATGTACGTAAGCACAGATATATTTATCAAAATATGAGGAAGGGGTTTTGGAATGGATTTAAATAGTCGCAGATAAGTTACTCTTATTATGACACAGATAGTGCTTTTCTAAAATTTAATGGTACAGAAATATCAACGTATTACGTGTAAAGTCTTTTCTTTGTGACATTCCTTAAATATCTCAAGTATTCGGAGATTATTTTCGTTCGGAGGCTTTTAACATTTTAACACAAAACACTTATACGGTTTGCTGCATGGGTGTTTTCTATAGTATGTATATGTAAATATGTATGTATAAATGTTAGAAGTCACTTAAATGTTTTCGCAAGCATATCTTTGGTAATAATAATAAGTTTGTTTATGTGACACGCTCTCACACTGACCTGGCGAGGGTTATCCCTTATGTGTGCTATAAATTACGAATCCACTTGTCAAAAAATCGTCGGGGTCCTAAGGGTATAGATCAAATTTCTCCAACTAATCACATCGCGTGATAATAACGTTTATTTTATAGCCCAGACAAATTCGCCTTCGCATTTGCCTGCGGAAAAATTCCTACCCGGCTGGATTGTTTTTATATACGGCTAAATATCATGTCGTGCCTCTCTCAAAAGCCCCATCGATACCGCTCGTTCGTGTGCATTTTTTTACAGGCGGTAAGAGGGGATGAAAAAGTTTTCTCAAATATCTCGCAAATTATTGATTTTTCTGCAAAAATGGTTCAGATGTAATTTAGGGCTTATAAATCTTTTTCCATCTTAGATCATGAGTTCGATAAGTAATTCTTGCATAAAATTGATAATAGCAGAATGTATTCTATCCACGTGTGATCGAGGATATCTCCAAAACAGGTTGGTGGCACGATCGTAGAAGACTGGTTAACTGGCAACAGATATGTGGAGATTTTCAGTGATGTTATGCTTCCCTTATGCAAGATAGATTCAATAATGTCTTTATATTCCAACAAAAGATTATTAACAATTTTTTGAGATGCCCAGTTTTAAAAATTCTGTTTCTTTTAAGATACTGCACATGTGGTTTACTGCAAATACAATACAATATGTTTATTGAAAAAAATAAGCAGTAAGTACACCTACAAATTTTCTCAAATGAAAATGTGTCAACAATGCTGTTTTTCAACACTTCCTGAGTACAGAAATATAAAAAATATAACTTGTAGTATGTACATATACAAAACAACTTATACATTTAAATATAATATATACAAATACTACATACAGGGTGTCTCACCGGAAACTGAATCGATCGATATAGAGAAAAGTACGCATGAGAAAATTTTGAAAATTTACATAATTACTAATGTCGGTGTGGCCAATCCAACTAAAATAATTACAAGCAGCTGGCACTTCCGCTTATACCGGAAGTCGATACCAACTTGCTTATTTCAAATGGAACACCCTATATATTTTAGGGTTTTCGAAAAGAGCATAAAATTCTGAGTCGAAAATATGCAGCATATCCTATATCTAAACTTAGCCGTTTCAGAGATATTTGACATTTTATAGAAAATTTGACAGGTGCAACGGTTTGCAAGAACGGTTATAACTTTCTTCGTGTAAAAGATCCTCATTTGGTTCTTGTCACATAAAAAGAACACAAGGAGAACTACGTTCTACAACTGAAATAAATTCAATAATATCATACCAAGTGTTCCGTTTTTCGCGTTACATTTTGTCAACTTCAAACCGCGAAAACTTGTTTAGGTCAAATGGAACACCCTGTATTTTTTTACGTCAAGTTGTGTAAAATTGAATTCGCTTTTTTCAGATATTAGCATTGTGGGGGTTAAAGTTACAACTTTTTGAAATATTTGCGATTTTATTAGAAATTCATGAATTGTTGTAATCATTTCATCAAAATAGCCTTGATTAGAAACAATAAGTCATTATCGTATGTCAAGAAATGCCAGCGCGTTTAAATTACATCCACGAAGACTTTTTAAATTTGTTTATTATTTATGGAGAATGTGATAAAGTAATATCAAAAACTTGCAGCACATTTGCAACTCGATATCCAGAAAAAACAGAAACCGTCACCAAACACTGTAAAACGCATACTGGAAAATTTTAAAAATTATGGCTCTGTCAAGGCAAACATGCAAATAAGAAAGCCTGTTGTTGATGACGAAAACATTGAAATAGTCATTCTGGGATATTTCATGCATTTCCAAGGATGTCATTAAGACAAGCTGCTCTGGAATCGGGACTATGCAAGGATTCAATTCACAGAATCTTATTAAAACATAAGTTTCACCCGTTTTTCATTCCATATGGTTCAAGGATTAAAAGAAACAGATTTCCTAAGAAGACAAAATTTTTGTGAGTTTATTCTAATAAGGTCTGAGGGTCACGATTCTTATTTGGGAAATATTATATGGACAGATGAAGCAAAATTTACTAAAAATGGACGTTTTAATAGACACAATTCTCATTATTGGAGTGACTCAAATCCTCATATCCAGAGAGCGAAACTTTCAGGAAAATTGGCAGTTCAATGTTTACTGTGCTATAAGAAACGATAGAGTGAGTGGTGGCATTACAATTTTATCAGGAAAATTTAAACGGTAAATTAAATTTTCGCTTCTGCTAATATGTATAGGTAAATTTTTGTTTTTTTTTTCTAGGTGAAAGATATCTGAATATCTTACAAAATTTGAATAATAATTATTTAGAAAATTTACCTCTCGCCGAACATAGAAACATTTTTTATCAGCACGACGGTGCTCCCCCACATAACGCATATTTAATTAATAATTATTTACAAGAAACTTTTTATGATCAATGGATTGCCAATAATGGACCTTTCTTATAGCCTCCTCGCTCGCCCAATTTATCAGTTCTGGATTATTTCATTTGGGGAACTATTAAAAATAAAGTTTATGAGAGCCCATTAACAACCATTGAAGATTGTATGCAAAGAGTAAGAAATGCATTTCAAATCATATCACAGGATTCAATTAGAAGAGCTACCCATGAGGAACTAATCCGAAGGTGCGAAAAATGTGTCGAGGTTCGAAGGCGGAATTTTGAGCAATTATTAGATTAAAATGAAATTATATTTTAAATTGATCTTATCTCTGCTATTTTAGTTCATGCCATATCTTCAATTCGATTAATATGCATGTTACAGTGTTAGTGTTATTTTGCGTTTTTGTGGATATCGAGTAGCAAATGTGCTGCAAGTTCTTGATATTACTTGATAAAGACTGATTGTTTCTAATCATGGCTATTTTGATGAAATGATTACAACAATTCATGAATTTCTAATAAAATCGCAAATATTTCAAAAAGTTGTAACTTTAACCCCCACAATGCTAATATCAGAAAAAAGGGAATACAATTTTACACAACTTGACGTAAAAAAATATAGGGTGGTCCATTTGACCTAAACAAGTTTTCGCGGTTTGAAGTTGACAAAATGTAATGCGAAAAACGGAACACTTGGTATGATATTATTGAATTTATTTCAGTTGTAGAATTTAGTTCTCCTTGTGTTCTTTTTACGTAACAAGAAGCAAATGAGGATCTTTTACACGAAAAAAGTTATAACGGTTCTTGCAAATCGTTGCACCTGTCAAATTTTCTATAAAATGTCAAATATCTCTGAAATGGCTAGGTTTAGGTAGGTGCTACATATTTTCGACTCAGAATTTTATGCTCTTTTCGAAAACCCTAAAATATATAGGGTATTCCATTTTAAATAAGCAAGTTGGTATCGATTTCCAGTATAAGCGGAAGTGCCAGCTGCTTGTAATTATTTTAGTTGGATTGGCCACACCGACATTAGTAATTATCTAAATTTTCAAAATTTTCTGATACGTACTTTTCTCTATATCGATCGAGTCAGTTCCCGGTGAGACCCCCGTTATAGATACAATTAAGCACACACGTGTAATAATATAAGAAACGAGTAAATACGAATAAAAATATAATTCTAATTTAGAACACATGTACATCAAAATTTTCTAATCTTCCTTTAGTTTACGTTTAGCCGTTGCCACTGACATATTGTGATACTGAATTGGCAGATTATTCATAATGTAAGCTGTTACGAAGGAAAAGGACGATCGAAAAAGTGAAGTTTTATGGGGGGAAATACAGACTTTATTTTCAACATGTCTCCAATCTGTTGCTATATCAGTTCGTCTTTGTATTTTAAGAAATTTATAACTAGGAAAATCTGAAAATATTTAAAGCGAATCCTACTACGTGTATCAATCTCCTTTCACACGTATTTAATATTGAAATCGCGTAATAAATGTGAAGTAATATTGGGAAACAGTTGTAAAATATCTTACACGGCAGTTTTCAATTTTTTGTAAACGGTATTTGTCTTCTTGAGTAAGACTATTCGTCGAAAAATATACAGAGTGTTCCATTTGAAAAAATTGAGAAAATTCAATTTAAAATATTCTTAATTGAAACATAATTTTTGGCCACCCTGTACGTTTTTAGGAAATGAAAATGATTCAAAAACATTAATTAGATGTCTCGTAACTGGTCTTCACATAAGTTTTTCTTGAAACCCATAATTGTGACTGTGGTGATTTTTTAAATATCCATCTGCAGATTGCACTATTTCAATAAAAAAATTCATTACATCCAAGTGGTTGGGAGATATTCAATGCTAATATAGAAATGAATAGAGCCTAGAAAGATGCTTCAAAAAATGTACTGATATACATAGCATTCCATTAAAAAAAAGCCACTTGGTCCTGTAATTTCGTCTTGGCTCTCCCTGTATGTTGGAAAATAATTTCCAGTTATATACTTTTTTATCTTGTTTACTTGCAATTTTTTAAAAATTTTCTAGCTATCGTAAAGCTCGAGATATCGAGGTCCGACCCTGTATAGCTAATTCTGTAATTTTTAGTGGAACAGAAACAAAGCTAATAGAACGTAGATCCCTAGGTTGTTCAGGATTTTTTTCTTAGATATAGACTTGGTACAGGATGTTTTCCATTGAGGAAGAACACCTAGTTTATCTGCAAGTTTTGAAGAGTAACCAATTTGAAAGTTAATAAAATATCGTCCATAAACTTAGTTTCTAAAAATGTTTCGTTATGTTGTGTATTAGATTTTAGATGTGGTATAGAATCCATGAAATAATTGTTGAAATCATCAGCATTACAAAGATCTTCAGGAAAATTAGGTGGAATATTATCCTTTACTGTTTCCCATGACTTTAAGTTATGAAAATTATAAATTGTAGTTCTTTCTTGAATAACGGCATTGTTGTAATAATTACGAATTTCACACCTGTGCCTGTGGGCAACACTTCTACTTTTTTTGTATCTTAACTTTTTTCTTATTTTTTAAGCTCATATAAAGTCTCAAAGTAACTCTTTTTAGAGGAGCATGGTGATTAAAAAAAAGATTTAACAGATTTACATTGAGGAAGTTAACTTTTTCTTCTAGAGAGTTAAAATTATATATAGTATTCCAATTAATATCAGAGGCGTGCAAATTAAATAACTCAATATTAAAGGTTCTAAAGCTACGAGAAATTTTACTGTGGGTAACTCTTTTTAGAGGAGCATGGTGATTAAAAAGATTTAACAGATTTACATTAAGGAAGTTAACTTTATCTTCTAGAGAGTTAATAGTAGTTTGTGCAACAAGAGTGGATATGGATAATCCACTCGAGTTGTACAGTATACTTTTTCTACGACCGGATTAAGAAAAAAACTACAAATAATAGTTTTAATCAAATTTTAATATACAAACTTAGCTTCTGCTAAATCTTATGCTCTAGGTGCAAATATTTTATAAAAGCTTCAGTAGCCTAGCGGTTATATGCACGCTTCGAACCAACGACGGGCTCTATGTGATCAACACATGTATATATGCGGTTGTTACATGAAGTAAACTATTTACTATATTTGGTTAGGATACAGTTACAAATATTGTACAATGAAATAAATAAAATATTTGGCTTAAGGAATGAATTATATATAATGATCAATAAAGACATTTCAATTGGCAATTGGCACGCTTCGAAATGCAAGAGATCATAGGTTCAATCCCCACATAAGCTATTTTTTTTTTGTGATAATATATCTCTAAAATTTTGTCTGTATATAATAATTTCAATAAAATTTTAGGTGGTATACCGTTTATCGATTCTTCACTGGAATCACTAATTTTAAATTATTTTCTAGCTCAAACTGCACGAATACACACTGACAATTACTTTGACAGCTTACGCACTAACTTGAATTTTTTAAAACGAATAGTTACCTATGTACTTAATACACGAACTGTGATTGGTCGATTTCATATCCATCTTAGATCGTATATGGAATATATCCGTTCAGTTAACTGGAATGGCCCACTTATCCATTCTACAGACTGTACGGAAAACAGCAAATTTACATAAAGGAGTAGGAAAAATTATATATAGTATTCCAATTAATATCAGAGGCGTGCAAATTAAATAACTCAATATTAAAGTTTCTAATAAAGCTACGAGAAATTTTACTGTGGGTTTAGAATCACAACCGCTCAATTCAACATCACAAGATGTAATATTGTGGTCAGAAAAACACACATTTAAGACTTCTACGATTTCTAATATCCAGGTCAGAGTTGGTTATAATTAAATATAATAATCTATAATATAAATAATGTCATAAGGCTTCCTTCACCATCGAAAAGTCCATATTCTTTGTTGGTGTCTTTTAAAATTGTGTGTTTAATATTGTCACGCAGTACCTAGACAATTATTGGACCACCCGGTATATGATTTTACTCAGGAAACGATTTAGTTACAAAATTAATTTAATCCGATATCTTAAAGTAAACCAGGTTGCTTGTTACAATGTACCGTGGAAATCCAGCAAACTCAGCAACGGGTGCACACGGCACGCTAGTTGCAGAAATGCTGAGAGTGCAAGTACCGGGAAACGAAATGGAAAAAAGTAAATGAGTTAGTTGTCGTCTGGGTTTTTAGAGAAGCAGGCCTAGGTGGTGCGTGGGGCAACTCCCTCCCAGAGGCCATGCCTCAGGGTGGCTAGATGTAGTACAATGTAAGTAGTATATTTTATTATGTTCATTTCATTGTTTGATTTTATTCTATTACAATAAATGTTCAATCTGTTATGTTACCACTATGTTTTATTTGTGTGTTCAATTAGTAACGTAATTTTACCCTCTCGACATGCCAAGCGAGTAAAGTGACTTTAGCCATGGCTATCGTCGGCACTTACCCTCTACAGGGTGATGCTGGCGATATCCGTGGACGTTCTGCTAACCCCCGTCGCGCAGACGTGACACATAGTGGAGATGCCGTATGTCGGCTCGTGACAATATTTTATTAAGAGTGGTTGAAAGATAACGGGAGATTTGATGAAATAAAAATTTATTGCGGGAACAGGACATGTTAGTTCGACAGATTTATAATAATTTGATATAAAAATTTTAACATAACAATTTATGTATTCCTAAATGGGAAAGTTTGTCCGAGTTGTCACGGACAAATTTTTAAATTTCTTCGCCCTTTCATCTCCAACAGACTTTGGCTAGCCGTCAATATTTCGCTAGATGGATGTTTATCTTTTTTAATTCCTTACCTGATTGATATGTTTCAGGGCTATGGGAGGTAGGCAGATTAAAATAATAGTAATATCCGATCCGGCAGACTAGATTCCTTTCGTTCAAGGTTTTTTAGAAACTGTTAGACAGATTGTAGCCGCAAAAAATAAACAGGGAACACTAATTTATGAAAGGAAACTACTTAAGTAGTTTATGAAAATAACAAACGATTGTAAAATCTATAAATATTGATTGCGACGTCAGGCGCCCACTATCTGTTATCAGTAGTGGGAGAAACAAACATGAATAAAAAATATAACTATCACGAACGGATGTCAGGATGATTCTTTCTAAAATTACGTTATTGTCTGATGATTACTGACATAGTTCCCGTTCCGTAATGTACTGTCGTTTTCGGCATCACATCTTGTAAAATATATCTCGTTACCAATGTTTTTCTAAGATAAATGAAGTGGTCAGGTTCGCTGGTATTTCCCCCACAACTATCCATATTACAAATTGTATTTAGAATGAATTTGCTGAGCGTAGTTTTTATATTTCGTGTTGAAAATGACTAGATTCTGCAGACAATATTTCGACATATGTGGACGAAGGCGCAAGGTTTGTGATACCTTGAATAACTACCAGATTTTTGACATCGAGTTTGTAGTTGCTCGCTACGAAATAATATTTAGCAGATATATAAATTTGAGGTGACTTTATTTGTATTAACTAATAATAAAACTGTGGAAACAATATTTCGTCGAAATCTAAAAATGTGTCATCGATGATCCAAGCAACTATATAAACAACCAGTTGAAAAATGAAATCTTATTATTATTCTAGGCAGAGACTGCGGGATATTCACTATCATGTGTCCCATGCCTTTGTATAGTAAAGTTTAAATTTATCGTTGGGCATCGCAGTAGTACAATAAGGTGATCGTTTAATAATAATGATAATAATTTTAGCACTTGAACTTCGTGCCAGAGATCTCGATACTGGATATGTTTTTGCCGTTCCTTTAAGGTATTGCTTGTCTCGACAACAAGAAGGTGAGAAATTGAAGACTGTTCTGGTTTATGACTAATACAGGACTTCCTGAAATTAAAGATCTATACAAAATTTAAAAAACAGAAAATAAATTCAATATCATATTAGCCAAGTCAAATTATTATAATAAGAAAAATTACTAATTCATCCAATAAGACCAAAGAAACTTGGTGCATAATTAATTCTAGATTAGGCAAAACCAACAGTGACATAAAAACTGTTGTCATTAATTACAATGGCGTTTGTATAGATAGCCCAAATGAAGTTGCTAATCTTTTCGCCAGCCACTTCTCTAATCCAGCTGAGCAAAATGTCCTTAATTAATCATTTTGGGCAGAATTTGGCACTGCCTTGTACATCAATGCCAAATATGAACATCGTGAACCTACATATTGGCCCTTTCTCTGAACAAGATGTTCTCGGCGCCCTAGATCAGATTAAAAATAAAAAATCCCTAGGGACTGATGAATTATCCTTGGTTACAATTTCAGGTATACTAAATCTAATTATGCAACCACTGCTTTATTTATTTAACCAGTCTCTACACCAAGGTTGTTTTCTTGACGTGTTTAAAACAACCTTAGTTTTACCAATTTATAAGAAAGGCGACTTAATATTGATAATTACAGATTTCTATCCTTAATTCATTATCTAAATTATTCGAAAAAATTGCCTGTAATTGCCTATCTGCACATTTGGAGAATAGCATTAATGACCACGTTTCAGCATGGTTTTAGGAAAAATAGATCTGTCGAATCAGCCACCTGTGATTTGCTGAATTTCGTTTACCTTGAACTGGGCAGAGGCAGATATGTGGTCTCACTACTATTTGACTTGTCCAAGGCATTTGATTCTGTATTTAATAATGAAACTTAGCAGATATAACTTGTCAGGCAACATATTTAGTTGGATCCAATCGTATCTTGAGGGACAAAATATGGTCATTGATATTAACCTTGTCAAGTCTGCTGTGCACAATGTTAAACTTGGTGTGCCACAGGGATCTGTGCTAGGTCCATTATTGTTTTTACTATTTATCAACGACTTGCCGAATCATATAACTGGGGACCTTGTTACAATGTTCGATGATGATACTATTATAACCCTATCAGCTGAAACACCTCAGCAGCTGATAAATATGATTATTGATGCCACCTGTGATTTAAGTACTTGATGCGAAATAAATACATTCGTTTTGAATAAAACTAAAACAAAATGTATACCTACATTTTTTTAAATAAGAGATTAATTCTCGCAGTCGGTAACGTTTTAGGTACCTGCATAGGTGACAGACTTATTTGGGATGCCCATGTGGATGGATACAAAAAAGTTATTTGACTGGGTAACAATTGCATTAAGAAGTAGCAACCTTTATCTTTCAAATGAGCCGATTTTTATAATCGCATGATTGAAAAATTGACCGTTACGTTAAAGTCATCGTAATTCTATAAACAAATTAAATTATCTCGGAAACTATTGAATATTTTTTTATCAAATTTAAACCATAGTTTAAGACTCAACTTTCAAATAGGTTACACGTGGATATTGTTTATTTCTCTATTAAATAAGAACAATCGAAAAATCATTGATTTTCAACGGTTTTTTCCGATTTGCGAATAAACTATTCAACCGATTTTGATAAACTATGGCTTAACATGTTCGTATTGTCAATACATACATCTTTTATATTAAACTTTTTATCGCCGAGCGCTACGATCAATGTTATTAAGAAAAAACTGTTTATTACAACATTCAAAGTGCTGTTATAAACAAATGCCACCCAATTTTCAGCCTGAAAGTATGCACATAATCATCTTTGATACTCCCTGTTCATGAATCACTTCACAATTATCCGTTCAGAACTAGGTGCTGATTTGGGTACTGTTGGAGCCAATTCCACTGGACTAAAACAGTATAAATGAAAAATATGTGTTAAATGGCTGACGAAATATTAATGAAATACAAATTCGATAGAATTGAGGTTAAATTTTCGCTACGACCATAGCCACTTTCCAGGGGATTAGTGGCTGTAGGTACCAGACTTCCCAAGTAGCAATTTAAGTTTTTTAATAACCTATAACTGTTTATATAACTACTGATAAATCTATATTCTGTGATAGTAGTGATAGGAGTAATAAATTCAAAAAGGGCCTAAAGAATAACGATCTTTAGGGGGTTGTCAAAGCTAAATGCTTAAAGCTATTATAAAACTTATCCTACTCATGAAGAACTTATCAAGTTATCTCTGCTTTCTTAGGAGAAGATTTATATAGAGGATACAGGAGATTTTGTTTCCAATGGCTTTGGGTCGTAAACCATGCAGCCATCCATACAGGAGATCTATATGTATATTTTATAAGCAATTTTAAAACCATTTGAATGCTTCATAGTTTTATAGTTCCTTGAATTGATCAAATTTGCATTCGTAAGCTTTTTAAAACCAAACTGTTTTGTTAATTCCTTTTAATATTAATAATAAAACTTTTACAAAACTACAGCCAGAGAAAGTCTAAAAGGTTTTATGGTCAAGTTTTAAGATATACTGCAAGGCTTTTCAATAAATTCATGTACTCTAGAAATACATTTGGTTTCAAATAAACCTAATTTAAAACTAATTAATCTGCAAACAACCTTCATAAAACCTTTATAAAACAAGGGCCAGATTAAACAGCATTTAAATTGTTATTTGGATTGTATGACAAGCAAATGAAATAATTCCAGGGTAAAATATATATTTTTTGTATATCACTAGTTATTTCTTGGGTGTTTTTGTAGGGTGATCGCCTTTTTTTGAGAGCAAGGTACCAAGCCTATTTTATAGCATAATCTTTCCAACATTCCAACCCTGTAAAATTCCTACTTGTGTAATGGACTGCACTATTACTGTTTGTGATGTTGAAGTCAGATAAACTCTTAAGTACATTTAAACAAATATCATTTGAGAAGGTTCCTTGTAAAAATGACATCACTCGTGCGATAAGCCAGGAATCTGTTGCTTTAATTTTGGTGTCTTCCATAATTGTCATTTTCCAGAAGATGATTCACCCTGTACGTATACATTTTTATTTCCTACTAATACCTTATAGATAGGTAGATAAAAAAATTACCTGAATTTCAATCAATCATTGTTCTCAAACCAAACAACAAGTAAGGTATGCGTGGCTGTTTTGAATATTTGTTCTTTTAAATGCAACTGTATGCTTTCAGTTGCAAAAAATTTGAAAGGTATAATTGTATAATTGAATTATGTATTATTTATAAATTTATGTAACAATGTAGAACACAGAAAGTCTAGACTAGATGTTTGTATACACTAATAAATATTCAGTGCACTATTATTGGCCCATTGTTATGATGCATTAATAAAAATTAAGTAATTCGTCATTGATTATTTTGTTATTATTAATGTTAAATCAATTGAAGATTAATAAATTCGTAGGTATGTCAGTTGAGGAATTTCGACTTCATGTTGATAATTATTTCTCTTTTCATGATGTTCCTTTTTGAGTAAGTATTTCCTTAATACCCTAGCGATCAACGATATCCTGTAGCTAACTCAGGTTTACTAAAATTTAACAGCGATGAAACACTGAACTTAGCTTTTAGATTAGCTTTATCCATTTAATTTATAGTACCATTCAAAGATTCCTTGCAAATAAAAAATGCAACAAAAACTTTACGGGCTTATTAACGCCGGCGAAACAGTTTGTATGGTGCCATCAAACAAGCCAACGTACCTATAAAGGTAAGTGATTGAATTTGCCGGCAGAATAGTATAGAGAGTATCGGTATTTTAATGAGGTCGTAGAGTTTTTGTTGCATTTTTTATTTGCAGGGAATCTTTGAACGATACTACACTCCTGAAAGCATCAAAGTTTTAACAGAGCATTTAATGAGTAGTAATCGCCGTAAATCATTTTATGTCTATCCAAAATTTAATCCTTGTATTTATAGTGTTCGAAATATCAGAAGATCTATTTAAAAAACATACTTTTTTTTTCATTTATTTAACGTCGGCCTATTTCTGCTACTGGGCCTAACACCAACGCCTGTAGACGAGCTACCCCCAATCAGAAATTTTGCCGAACCTCTTCTCTTAAGACGAGAGAGACGAGATCTTTTACTTGCCTAACATTGAATAGACAAGGGCCGACGGATTTACATCCCCTCCGAAGGATGGTATGTCCTCTATACAATCCTCGCCTAAGATTGCATAGCTTCCGCGCATACACTGATATACGAGCCGCTTCAAGATGGAGGCGAGGACGCGGTCTTCCTTGTGAACACGAACGAAGCCCTCGTGTTTGGAAAATTAAAAAAGTTTGAGTCGGAGAGCTTTGGTAGAAACTCTTGAGGGCGTTCGTGCACTTATTTCTGATTAGAAAGTATCTGTTTAATTTTTAAAAATTTTTGCACAAGGATCAAAGGCTTCAACCCTGTATATGCAGTTGGAGCACTTGGATTCAATAAATAATTTGAAAATCGCTTTTAGTTGTTGTGGTAGGGTAATTTTTCACCACCCTGTATATTACTTCTTGAAATAACACACTAGTTTTAGAACGGAATTATAATATTTATTTTTAAACACTTAACAGAGTTTAATTAACTTAAAGGTAAATTGTAAAATGTTAATTAACTTTTCAACAACGAAAAAAAGAAAAAATTAACTCGTATTTTGAAATTTGAAAAACTGACGTTTTTAGCGAAGGTACCGATTATAATAGTTTGATAAATGCACTTTATATTAGATGCGCGAGGGCAGAATAGATTTGTTGTTTTTTACTTGCAGCTACCAAGGAAAAATTCGCTGATAGGTATAAGAACACGTACCGGAATTGACTTGCCTGAGATTCGCCGCCCGCGGCCTTTTATACTATCACTATGGTTGCGTTAATCGTACACCGCAAGTCTCGCACGATCGTTTTTTTTTTGTAGTCTGGAAAACTACCGCCCATTTCGTGTGAGCACAGTCTCAAGCTGGATATATCCCCACCCAGTCAGTGCGGGCACTAACTGCGCAATAACTGAAATTGATTGAAATTTAAACTGAAAGTTTGTATTCGTCTTAAAATTTCAAATTTTTTGCTATTTAAATGGTATTCGAGTCAGATTTACTTACGAAGTTATTTGATCGCCCTCGTAAAACGATTCCGCCGGCGAGCACATTATGGGGCTGCGGTCATACTAAGTGCCGTGGATGGCGTGAGCTGAATGAACGGAAGTAAGTTTTGATAACATATTTGAACAGTGCTGCGGGCTGGAGAGTTGATATAAAAGAATTTGTGCATATACGCATATTTTGAAGAAGAAGAAGAAGAGGCGTAAAATGTCGTGTATAATAATAAATAATAACCTGAATAACCGATCCGCAGTCGTTTTGAAGAATTTGACAAGAGTACATGTTATTTTACGATCGATTTAAATAGTAGCGGTGCATAATTTTAATATCAGATTCATGCGTTGATATTGATTGATGTTGATTGTCCCTCTGCAAGATTTTTTGGAGTCTAGCAACCTCAGGAGTACTCCATCTCCTCACAGTGCTTCCTCCATGATTTCGTTTTTGGATCTCTGATGGCATAGACGTATTTTAGACGGGCGATTTTGTATCTCATCTGCCAGATCTTTTAACCTGGTTGAACAATCTTCGAACCTTTGTCCTCCAGGAGCAGAGCACGTGATTCCACCAAGGTGCCTCACGTTCTGTTTTCTTCTGTTTCAGAGAACAACTTTGCTCGTAGGTTGTTATTGTGAACGATCCATGCTATGGGCATCTGAGAGAAGTTTTGTTACTGTGGCTAAACTGGATACTAGGTTCACCTGAAGGGTTCGATGCGACTGATTCAGACGAAAAATACAAAATCTATACTTACTTTTCGGTTTTGCTTAACTGCTGGCAATAGATGGTATTGATTGAACGTCGTTACACTATTTTAAAGCTAACACTCCTTATAAATAACACTTTCTTAATTAACCTGAAGGAGAAATTTGTATAATCTGACTCAGTAAAACACAACGATAAGAGATGATATTTGGGCAAAAGTATATATTGAGTTTTTTCAGATAATTTTGTACAGCTGCAAATTCCAAATATATAAAATTAAGTATACTATTAACAAGTGTATAAGTTCAACAAAAGTGTTGATCCATACCACACATGGTGAGGATTAGGGCGACTCGGTCAATGCAGTGTCTAACTACCATCCAATGTGTGTAAGTTTATAGCAAAACGATTGACACAAAAAGGTTCAATCAATAGCCCAATATTTACGAATATGTGGTCTTTTAGGTTGCCTGTCTTTATACGTATTTAGAAATATCACAAATAATTTCGGGCTCTCACACTAGAGCTTGATAATGCTTGAATCGCAACACTTCAGAATATTAAAAATTATTTTATATTCATTCGTTCAGGCAAGGCGGTCCCATGCACTATGTACATGGTAAGGATGATTTTTGGCCACCGAATCACTGAGGAACCGCCTAAAGGCAAAGATGACGAAAAACGTATAAATTTACCGTCAAAATCGACTGCAAAAATTGAAAATGTACCTTCAAAAATTTTGTCACTTGAGCCAAATCTCTCCTGAGAAACGTTAATACGTAAATTTTTACTCGTTCTCTAATTCAATATTAAGCCTAAGATGGCAACGTAACGCCGTTTCGTAATAAAGATTGTGTTGGTGGTCGGAGCGACATTCATTATACTTATGTAAATGTATGCCCCGTGCAGCGGTATTCATTGCAGTTACGTAAATAAAGCTCCGTGCAGCGGCGATTATGATATTTTATTACATGTGAAATTTCGTTGTAGTTGCTAAATAATTGAAATTTTGTTATAAACTCGAAAGACATTTCCTTGCGTTTGAATTTTTTCAACATTTTACAAAATTGAAAAGTTTATTGAAGTTCCATAAAAATAAAAATTGGCATATTGAAAAAACTTTCATCCGCGAGACGTTGTTTATTGCAGTTACTATAATTCCTCTATCGGAATTGACTTTTATTTTAATTTGCAAAATATTGGGTTTTCAGTGCAGTCACGCATTTTACAATTTTATTGAAAAAAATCGAAAAATATTCTACTACTTATGCTAGTATTATGTATTTATAGTTCAGCACATGAGTTAAGCGTAATTTGCAATCGGGTAATATAATAATAATAATAATAATAAAACGTCTTTATTTAAAGGGCGAAGTTTAGCCAAAGGCTATTCCTCCACATTTTGCAAATTAAGACTAAGGGGCTAAGAATGGATTCTTGTGAACACCCAAATTTTACTTAGGTGTATTATATCTAGTAATTTGATCTCGCTCATTAAGATGTGATTTTAAAGATATTATAATTTAAAGGTCAATTTTCATGAATATGGAAAATAACGCAAAATTTTTCATCAGCAGTTAAATTTTGATCAGTAAATAATAGACTAAAAACTTTTTCTGACAGCGTTTTAAAAATATCTTTTTGTTTCAGGTGGGTGTAGATTAATTCTTGTCGATGAATGCGTAAGTAAAACACTCCTCCATTATTTACATACTTAAAAAATAAATATTAATACTCCATTTTTTTTTACTAACAAAGACTAATGTTACTAAAAAAATGACTAAAACGAAAAATAAAACTGTCTTAATAGTAGTACTAGACCTATACAATAGGGTTTTCCCACTAATTTTATTTTAACAATTTGTATCGTGAAAATGATATAATAAATTTTTTTATTAATTTACAACAATTTACTTTTCTAATAAGAATTATTTCTAAGAAAATATCGTTAAAACAACTTGCTGATAATTTCACTGCTTTTTAAAACGGGCATTTTTACGCGCCAGAATTACGTATCTACCCGGAAAACCAATGAGATTATGGATATAATTAGTTTGTAATAGATTCTAACTGCGTGTTAAAGAAAGCTTTCCTCTAAAACTTCTCAGAATTTCAATTTGTAATACTTGTACTGTGATTGGTCTAAAGCAGTGGACTTGTAAATATTGGCCAATCAGAATCCAGATAAATGCCGCACCAGTTATTTGTGAAAGCGTCGGACGTTAATATTTTGTACCGTAGTTTAACCTTCACCGACATTACACATCAGATGACTAACCTAAAACGTTAAATTTATATTTTTATGTTTGTATTGTTTGGAGTGAAAATATTATTTTATCAGTTTCTGGTTTATGTTTTATTAAGTCTACAACCAAAATGGAATCAAGTGGAAGAGGGGGATATGTTAAAGGTGCCGCTGATAATTTACCTAAAGTAGAAAAGTGCTGAGTGCTGTCAATAAATAGAGGTTATGATATGTTAACAGAGACCAAGATTAATAAACAATCTTGAACAGACACAACCTCTGTGATTGGATTTCAGGGTGTTGACGTCACAACGCGCCAATTTATGGCTGTTTAAAATGAACCCAATATCAAACTTCAATTTTTTTTTTGTTACTATTAGTAAAATTAATAAGATAATAAATATGCCATAAATCATTTTTTTACGTGAGTTAAGTATTTCAGCAATAATTTTTTTTTCTGGGAAAACCCTATTAAAACAGCATTCCTTGATATACTGATAAGCTTTATACGTAAGTAAAGACAAATATCTGAAAATACCACAAGTGTATCATAAAAAATGTCAATAACTAAAAGAAAATTATTTTACGTCTAACCTTATCATAATGCCTACTGAAGTTTCCCAAGGGAGTGTTCTTTGACAACGTCAATTTGCTCGGAAATTTATCATCTCCATTACCGTACGAAACTAAATTACTGACCTACCTAAAAGCTATTGATTTTCCTTGTTTCTTAACAAACGACTCGAAGCTTCCCTTGTGGTATCACTGCTTAAATGGTTATTAGTGATGTATTTATTGGCTTCGTCTTCAATAGAGGCGTTGGTGTGTTTGTAAGAGAAGCCATAATTTTGTCGTGGAATATGACAGAAAATATATATTAATAATATTACCTAGGCCTAGGGCGAATTGGTGCTGATGGAAGTAACGATATACGGTCAAGTTTCTACGCGTAAAATATAATCTAATACTTTGTTATGTATTACCTATGTATGCAGAAAGTTTATTAGCGGTATGTTTAAATAAAGCACATGCGACATAATACAGGAAAATCAAATATAATGAATCCCCAGAAAATAGTTGTTAGTCTATGTACTCTATGTTTGTATAAATTATTACCGGTAACCAAACATTTATTATAAACACACTATATCGGTTACCAAAAAATTGAGATTATGACAAGATTTTACCGTTTTTTTTAAAATTCAAACTAAACGCATCGATTTGCAAAAAGGTGATAATTGCAGGTTATTCTAACATTGATTTAGCATATTTATTAATGGCAAAGAAGTTTCAAATATTTTTATTTCAAAGAGGCCACCACCTCAGTTATAAAATTTATAAACGGAATAAAACGCAACGAAATAGGGAAATGGCCAAGTATAAGAGAAATATTGCACAAAAAAAGAATACGTAAAGAGAAAAAATATGTTGTGAAAATGAAATCGACCATTGCAAAAACGAGCCGAAAAAAAATTGAGATTCATTAAAACCTTTAATAGCTGGGAGAAAGTGTTACGATTTAAAAAAATCAAAATTGATGACGAAGTATCAGATCCAACTGAAATGAGCATAACTGATTATTTATTTTATTTATAAGAGAGAAAATAGAAATTGTAGGTTTTGTTGGCGATATTACGCGTACAAGAGAAGCTGCGATTGACAACGCCCAAATTGACGAGTAAGTCGAAATAATGTATAGACCAAGTAAGAACTTCCCGAGACATAAAAAACGCAACAAAAACTTTACGAGCTCATTAAAGTACCATTACTCTTTGTGCTGTCTCGACCGCAATTGACTCGTTTACCTTTATAGGTTTTTAATGTGCATCGGGTCATTTGATGCAGCATGCCGCCATGGCCTGCGGCGATAATAATTACTTGAACTATACAACGTATTAATAAAGTTTTGAGTGAAAAGTTGTGTTTCAAAAAACTTGCTTAGAACGAGGCATAATGGATGTCGTGACATTTTGAGAAATCATGACCAAATTTTAAAATATTTTAACAATCCCCGGGTTAGTATTAGAACGGGTTGTTTAAACCTTAATATTCCCAGAGAAAATATTAGAAGATGCCTGAAAAAAAAAAAATGAAATAAAGGCTTACAGACCAAAAATTTTGCATATATTGGAAGTGGGAGATGAAGAAGGACGATTAGAGTTTTGCTATTGGCTACAGGGAAATATCCATATTTGATGTTATGTTAAGTCATGTTAATCCATATGTGATTGTTATGCTATGCCATATTGAAGGTATGTAATTGTCTGCGTTGAGCAGAGCGGGATCCAGTTTTAGGGTAATATGAAATGAAGATAGCGGCGAGTTGCCAGCAACTCGTGCGGAATATGTAAACTAGACTTATTTTAGGATGAATGTTTCATAGGCTGGCTGGAAAGGTAAATAAAGGATGTTTTGATATATTAATAGAAATTTGAGTTGAGAGTTGAAACGAAGGGAAATGGACTTCTAGAAAATTGTGGAAAGTAAACTGAAATAATTTGACTTAACGTTTGGGGAGTGATTTTGAAGTGTTTTGAGTTGATGGGGGGGGCTGTATTTTTTAGGATGATCTTTAGTAAAGTTTTTTCTGTAATTTGATGAGTTTTGATGTTGGAATGATTTTAGTGATATATTCGGATTTTTTGGGAATTATCGATGTTGCGTGAATTTTCTCAGAATTATTTATTGGAAATTGGGGTTTTTGAGCTCTACGTGGGCTTAATGACTTTTTTTATGGGTTTTGCCAAGTTGAGTCATGATTGAATTGTTTGACAAATTTTAGTACTTTTTTCGTCGGCCATCTTGTTAATATGGAGAATGTACGGTAACAAGGTTTACATATCATGTTTCCTGAATACTAAGAAAATCTTATGGTAAACTGAGACTGGTGTATCCTAATAGACATACTTTAAACAAAAAATGAAAAATAATTTTGTGTGATTCTCTTGTACTCTCTCAGTGCAATTACTATGATTATGCCTTCCTTCAAGAGATGCCAGAAGAATGCAAGTATTACAAAATTCGTGCCTAAGAATACGTAAATACGACAGAATAACACATACCCTGTCTAATGCACATTGGCTGAACATGGCCAACCGTAGAAAACTACATGCAAGCGTACTCTATCATAAAATCTCAATTAGTTATAGCCCGGCATATCTGCATAATAAAATAAAATACAGAACAGATATTCACAATATAAATATCAGGCGTAAAGATATATTAACTATTCCTCAACATAAATCCTCACCGTTCCAAAGATCTTTATTTACAATATTATTATTTTTATTAGCCGTTATTCGAGTCCGAGTATAAAAATGTTACAGTCGATAAATTGTGTACAATAAAAAACAAGTAAAAGGTGTAGTCTATTGTAATTCCCATTCATCTACGGTGCACACGACTATGGCTATAGAGGCCAATTCGGGAGAGCACATGTCGACCGCAGTCAGGACAAACATAGACCTGGTTAGGTCTTGGATTCGGCCTTCTTGCAGCAACATTTCCTTGATAGCTGGCCACAACCCCTCACCATTCGGTTCTGTCCGCTGCAAGTTGTTCCCATTGCTCGTCTGCAATACCGCAGGATTTTAGATTTTCATGGAGAGCGTCTTTGAACCTCTTTCGTTGACCGCCACGCCTTCTTCTACCGCTTAGCTTACCTTCAAAAATTTTGTCACTTGAGCCAAATCTCTCCTGAGAAACGTTAATACGTAAATTTTTACTCGTTCTCTAATTCAATATTAAGCCTAAGATGGCAACGTAACGCCGTTTCGTAATAAAGATTGTGTTGGTGGTCGGAGCGACATTCATTATACTTATGTAAATGTATGCCCCGTGCAGCGGTATTCATTGCAGTTACGTAAATAAAGCTCCGTGCAGCGGCGATTATGATATTTTATTACATGTGAAATTTCGTTGTAGTTGCTAAATAATTGAAATTTTGTTATAAACTCGAAAGACATTTCCTTGCGTTTGAATTTTTTCAACATTTTACAAAATTGAAAAGTTTATTGAAGTTCCATAAAAATAAAAATTGGCAAATTGAAAAAACTTTCATCCGCGAGACGTTGTTTATTGCAGTTACTATAATTCCTCTATCGGAATTGACTTTTATTTTAATTTGCAAAATATTGGGTTTTCAGTGCAGTCACGCATTTTACAATTTTATTGAAAAAAATCGAAAAATATTCTACTACTTATGCTAGTATTATGTATTTATAGTTCAGCACATGAGTTAAGCGTAATTTGCAATCGGGTAATATAATAATAATAATAATAATAAAACGTCTTTATTTAAAGGGCGAAGTTTAGCCAAAGGCTATTCCTCCACATTTTGCAAATTAAGACTAAGGGGCTAAGAATGGATTCTTGTGAACACCCAAATTTTACTTAGGTGTATTATATCTAGTAATTTGATCTCGCTCATTAAGATGTGATTTTAAAGATATTATAATTTAAAGGTCAATTTTCATGAATATGGAAAATAACGCAAAATTTTTCATCAGCAGTTAAATTTTGATCAGTAAATAATAGACTAAAAACTTTTTCTGACAGCGTTTTAAAAATATCTTTTTGTTTCAGGTGGGTGTAGATTAATTCTTGTCGATGAATGCGTAAGTAAAACACTCCTCCATTATTTACATACTTAAAAAATAAATATTAATACTCCATTTTTTTTTACTAACAAAGACTAATGTTACTAAAAAAATGACTAAAACGAAAAATAAAACTGTCTTAATAGTAGTACTAGACCTATACAATAGGGTTTTCCCACTAATTTTATTTTAACAATTTGTATCGTGAAAATGATATAATAAAATTTTTTATTAATTTACAACAATTTACTTTTCTAATAAGAATTATTTCTAAGAAAATATCGTTAAAACAACTTGCTGATAATTTCACTGCTTTTTAAAACGGGCATTTTTACGCGCCAGAATTACGTATCTACCCGGAAAACCAATGAGATTATGGATATAATTAGTTTGTAATAGATTCTAACTGCGTGTTAAAGAAAGCTTTCCTCTAAAACTTCTCAGAATTTCAATTTGTAATACTTGTACTGTGATTGGTCTAAAGCAGTGGACTTGTAAATATTGGCCAATCAGAATCCAGATAAATGCCGCACCAGTTATTTGTGAAAGCGTCGGACGTTAATATTTTGTACCGTAGTTTAACCTTCACCGACATTACACATCAGATGACTAACCTAAAACGTTAAATTTATATTTTTATGTTTGTATTGTTTGGAGTGAAAATATTATTTTATCAGTTTCTGGTTTATGTTTTATTAAGTCTACAACCAAAATGGAATCAAGTGGAAGAGGGGGATATGTTAAAGGTGCCGCTGATAATTTACCTAAAGTAGAAAAGTGCTGAGTGCTGTCAATAAATAGAGGTTATGATATGTTAACAGAGACCAAGATTAATAAACAATCTTGAACAGACACAACCTCTGTGATTGGATTTCAGGGTGTTGACGTCACAACGCGCCAATTTATGGCTGTTTAAAATGAACCCAATATCAAACTTCAATTTTTTTTTTGTTACTATTAGTAAAATTAATAAGATAATAAATATGCCATAAATCATTTTTTTACGTGAGTTAAGTATTTCAGCAATAATTTTTTTTTCTGGGAAAACCCTATTAAAACTAAAACAGCATTCCTTGATATACTGATAAGCTTTATACGTAAGTAAAGACAAATATCTGAAAATACCACAAGTGTATCATAAAAAATGTCAATAACTAAAAGAAAATTATTTTACGTCTAACCTTATCATAATGCCTACTGAAGTTTCCCAAGGGAGTGTTCTTTGACAACGTCAATTTGCTCGGAAATTTATCATCTCCATTACCGTACGAAACTAAATTACTGACCTACCTAAAAGCTATTGATTTTCCTTGTTTCTTAACAAACGACTCGAAGCTTCCCTTGTGGTATCACTGCTTAAATGGTTATTAGTGATGTATTTATTGGCTTCGTCTTCAATAGAGGCGTTGGTGTGTTTGTAAGAGAAGCCATAATTTTGTCGTGGAATATGACAGAAAATATATATTAATAATATTACCTAGGCCTAGGGCGAATTGGTGCTGATGGAAGTAACGATATACGGTCAAGTTTCTACGCGTAAAATATAATCTAATACTTTGTTATGTATTACCTATGTATGCAGAAAGTTTATTAGCGGTATGTTTAAATAAAGCACATGCGACATAATACAGGAAAATCAAATATAATGAATCCCCAGAAAATAGTTGTTAGTCTATGTACTCTATGTTTGTATAAATTATTACCGGTAACCAAACATTTATTATAAACACACTATATCGGTTACCAAAAAATTGAGATTATGACAAGATTTTACCGTTTTTTTTAAAATTCAAACTAAACGCATCGATTTGCAAAAAGGTGATAATTGCAGGTTATTCTAACATTGATTTAGCATATTTATTAATGGCAAAGAAGTTTCAAATATTTTTATTTCAAAGAGGCCACCACCTCAGTTATAAAATTTATAAACGGAATAAAACGCAACGAAATAGGGAAATGGCCAAGTATAAGAGAAATATTGCACAAAAAAAGAATACGTAAAGAGAAAAAATATGTTGTGAAAATGAAATCGACCATTGCAAAAACGAGCCGAAAAAAAATTGAGATTCATTAAAACCTTTAATAGCTGGGAGAAAGTGTTACGATTTAAAAAAATCAAAATTGATGACGAAGTATCAGATCCAACTGAAATGAGCATAACTGATTATTTATTTTATTTATAAGAGAGAAAATAGAAATTGTAGGTTTTGTTGGCGATATTACGCGTACAAGAGAAGCTGCGATTGACAACGCCCAAATTGACGAGTAAGTCGAAATAATGTATAGACCAAGTAAGAACTTCCCGAGACATAAAAAACGCAACAAAAACTTTACGAGCTCATTAAAGTACCATTACTCTTTGTGCTGTCTCGACCGCAATTGACTCGTTTACCTTTATAGGTTTTTAATGTGCATCGGGTCATTTGATGCAGCATGCCGCCATGGCCTGCGGCGATAATAATTACTTGAACTATACAACGTATTAATAAAGTTTTGAGTGAAAAGTTGTGTTTCAAAAAACTTGCTTAGAACGAGGCATAATGGATGTCGTGACATTTTGAGAAATCATGACCAAATTTTAAAATATTTTAACAATCCCCGGGTTAGTATTAGAACGGGTTGTTTAAACCTTAATATTCCCAGAGAAAATATTAGAAGATGCCTGAAAAAAAAAAAATGAAATAAAGGCTTACAGACCAAAAATTTTGCATATATTGGAAGTGGGAGATGAAGAAGGACGATTAGAGTTTTGCTATTGGCTACAGGGAAATATCCATATTTGATGTTATGTTAAGTCATGTTAATCCATATGTGATTGTTATGCTATGCCATATTGAAGGTATGTAATTGTCTGCGTTGAGCAGAGCGGGATCCAGTTTTAGGGTAATATGAAATGAAGATAGCGGCGAGTTGCCAGCAACTCGTGCGGAATATGTAAACTAGACTTATTTTAGGATGAATGTTTCATAGGCTGGCTGGAAAGGTAAATAAAGGATGTTTTGATATATTAATAGAAATTTGAGTTGAGAGTTGAAACGAAGGGAAATGGACTTCTAGAAAATTGTGGAAAGTAAACTGAAATAATTTGACTTAACGTTTGGGGAGTGATTTTGAAGTGTTTTGAGTTGATGGGGGGGGCTGTATTTTTTAGGATGATCTTTAGTAAAGTTTTTTCTGTAATTTGATGAGTTTTGATGTTGGAATGATTTTAGTGATATATTCGGATTTTTTGGGAATTATCGATGTTGCGTGAATTTTCTCAGAATTATTTATTGGAAATTGGGGTTTTTGAGCTCTACGTGGGCTTAATGACTTTTTTTATGGGTTTTGCCAAGTTGAGTCATGATTGAATTGTTTGACAAATTTTAGTACTTTTTTCGTCGGCCATCTTGTTAATATGGAGAATGTACGGTAACAAGGTTTACATATCATGTTTCCTGAATACTAAGAAAATCTTATGGTAAACTGAGACTGGTGTATCCTAATAGACATACTTTAAACAAAAAATGAAAAATAATTTTGTGTGATTCTCTTGTACTCTCTCAGTGCAATTACTATGATTATGCCTTCCTTCAAGAGATGCCAGAAGAATGCAAGTATTACAAAATTCGTGCCTAAGAATACGTAAATACGACAGAATAACACATACCCTGTCTAATGCACATTGGCTGAACATGGCCAACCGTAGAAAACTACATGCAAGCGTACTCTATCATAAAATCTCAATTAGTTATAGCCCGGCATATCTGCATAATAAAATAAAATACAGAACAGATATTCACAATATAAATATCAGGCGTAAAGATATATATATACTATTCCTCAACATAAATCCTCACCGTTCCAAAGATCTTTATTTACAATATTATTATTTTTATTAGCCGTTATTCGAGTCCGAGTATAAAAATGTTACAGTCGATAAATTGTGTACAATAAAAAACAAGTAAAAGGTGTAGTCTATTGTAATTCCCATTCATCTACGGTGCACACGACTATGGCTATAGAGGCCAATTCGGGAGAGCACATGTCGACCGCAGTCAGGACAAACATAGACCTGGTTAGGTCTTGGATTCGGCCTTCTTGCAGCAACATTTCCTTGATAGCTGGCCACAACCCCTCACCATTCGGTTCTGTCCGCTGCAAGTTGTTCCCATTGCTCGTCTGCAATACCGCAGGATTTTAGATTTTCATGGAGAGCGTCTTTGAACCTCTTTCGTTGACCGCCACGCCTTCTTCTACCGCTTAGCAATTCACCATAAAGTGTACATTTAGGAAGGCGGTTATCATGCATACGATGAACGTGACCTGCCCATCTTAGGCGTGCTCTTGAAATAAGAAATTGGAAGGCTGTTTGCTCTCCTGAGTACTTCCACGTTTGATATGTGATGGAACCAACGGATTTTCATCATACTTCTGAGGTGTCTGCTGAAAACGTTCTAATTCTTTCACATGACGACGGTAAGTGACCCAGCTTTCACATCCATATAGCAGTGTTGGAATGACAACTGCTCTGTAGACAGCCATTTTCGTTGGCAAAGCAAGGTCGTGGTTGTCAAATACTCTCTCTCTAAGTCCCCAGAGTGCTCTAGATGCAACGTTAATTCTATTGCGAATCTCGCTGTCCATGTTTGCTTTGTCATTAACAACGTTGCCTAAGTAATTGAACTGATCCACCACTTCAAGAGAATTTCCGTTAAGTGTAATGTCTATTTGGTTCACTTGATGAGGAGTTGACATAATCTTTGTCTTTCCAATGTTGATTTTAAGTCCCAAGGAATCATAGCTCTGGGCATACACATCTAAAAGTTCTTGAAGCTCTTCCGGCGTAGAGGCTAAAAGTGCACAGTCATCCGCATACTGGAGATCACAAATGAATCGTGTGCGTGTCTTCGTGAAAGCTCTAAAGCGCCCTATGTTAAAGAGACCGCTATCAAAACGGTATCTGAGACCTATTCCTCTGACTGTCAGTTTGTTGTCAACAATAATATTTAGAGCAGTGGTAAACAAATTAAAGAGTAGGGGTGCCAGGACACATCCCTGCCTAACTCCAGTGAGGGTTTGGAAAGGTTCGGTTGCCTCATTATTATACATAACCTGGGCGTTGTTGTTTGTATGTACACTGCGACATACTTCCACAAATTTTCTAGGGATACCTAAGCGGAACATAATTTTCCAGAGCACTTCCCTGTCCACCGAGTCAAACGCCTTGGTTAAATCAATGAAGGCCATGTGAATTTCTCCTTGATGTTCGAGTGCTTTTTCTTGAAGCTGTTTAAGTGTGAAGATTAAATCCGATGTGCCTCGATTTGGTCTAAAGCCACTCTGTGTTTCAGGAAGTAACTTTTCCATAACAGGTGTTAGCCTATTTGCCATCGCTTTAGTGAGTATCTTCCCTCCAACAGCCAGGAGAGCTATACCCCTGTAATTTCCACAGTCCGCAGCGTTCCCTTTGTTTTTGAAGAGGTTGATTAAAAGTGTATCACGAAACTCCTGCGGAGCTTGACCACTTTCCCACACGACATCAAACAGTTTCTTGAGGTAGGGTATGAGCTCTGACGACACAGCTTTAAAGATCTCAGCTGGGAGTGAGTCGGCGCCGGGAGATTTGTTATTTTTTAGCTGCCCAATGGCGGTTAAGATCTCTTCCGTTGTTAGTGGTTTATCTAAGTCTTCGAAGGTGTCATATTGAGGGATAAGATTTATAATATCGCGATCGGCTTGACTTTGCTGGTTAAGAATGTTAGAGTAGTGTTCTTTCCATCGGGCTCTTATTTCCTGGTCTTCTTTGAGGAGATTTCTTTAATAGGGCACATATTTTTCCGACTGGGGCCGTACACTGCTTTTACTCCTTGAAAGAAATTCCTGTAGTCGTGTGACTCGGCGTACCTTTGAATTTCTCTGGCCTTGCTTGCCCACCACTCGTTCTTTATTCTTCTGATTTCGCGTTGCGTTTCATACTTAGATTGGGTAAAAGCTTCTGCTTTTGATGAGTCGTTGGGGTGGTTGTTAGCGTTTTGGAAGGCAGTATATTTGCGGTCAAGAAGTTCTTGTATAAAAGCTTCATTATCATTGAACCAGTCCTCCTGTTTTTTACTTGCTGCAGTGCCAAGAATTTCCTCACTCGCACTTTTTAAACTGTCTTTAATTTGTGTCCAGGTAGCAGCGACATCTACAGAATTGGTTTCTTCTAGTGCACTCAAATTCTCTTGAACTTTTTGCTTTAGCTGTTCGACGGTTTGTTGGTCATGCAATTTACTAATACAGAGACGGAGTCTACGTTTTACTTGAGTTCTTCGGTGTTTGGGTCTCATAATAATTTTCATTTTAGAGACAACAGGACGATCTCAAAGACGTCCAAATTATAAAGGCGCGCATTGATAGCGAATGTTGGACCGATCATCGTCCTTTACAATATAGCATTACCTTTAAACGAATTGCCAAGCGATTGTAAATCTGTCAGTAAAAAAGTTTTGTACTTTTGTTTTAAATCGGTTATACCAACCAAATGCAAGAAAATCCGCATTAAGATGTTTCTGTGTTTGCTTGTGTTCTAATATATTGTATTATGTATCCCCAAATTACTTTTCTAGGTCATATTTTTATAAGAACCATAATATTTTGTTCATTATTAATTGCTTTTATCTCTAGTTATAGTTAAGTATTCTTAGTTTAATGTACCCGAGGCCAAAGTGGAAGAACAGTTAATTGCAAATGAACTTGCGCCTTTTAAACTTTTGCACTGCATCACTACTATAATAATTATTAGTACCACCTGTGAAAATGAAATTGTATAAATCCAGTTAATGTATTATCAGCACTAAAAAAACGCAACAAAAACTTTACGACCTCATTAAAATACCATCACTCTTTGTGCTGTCTCGACCGCAAATTGACTCGCTTACCTTTATGTTATTAATGTGCGACGGTTTGTTTGACGAAAAAGCCGTTTGGCCCACGGCGATAATAATTATTATGTCGCAAAGTTTTTGGAGTGCTGATAATATATAAACTGGACTATACTTTGCAGTATATTTGTTTAATAAAGTTGTTTATTATTATTATTATTATTATTTAGCGATGAAGCCACATTTACCACAATCGGTGTGGTTTCAAGTCAAATTTGCCGTCACTGGTCAGCTGAGAATCAGGAATTCGTCATAAATGCAGAGACAGTATTCTCAAAAAAATTAACGTTTGGTGCGGAATACTGAATGACAAAGTGATTGGTCCTTTCTTCTTCGAGGGCAATATGAATGCGAATGTGTTTTTAAATTTTGGACCGCATTAGATGATTTATCACTACAGAATCTCCTTAATTTAAAGTTTCAGTTAGATGGAAGTTCTGTTCATAACGCTGCTTTGGTAAGAAGATAGCTAAACGAACATTTTGAAAATCGTTGGATAGGACGAAACAGTTCTTTGAGTGGCCCCCGAGATCCCCAGACTTAGGGCCACTCGAGGGGTTTAAACAAAAAGTTTACTAATCAAGGCCACAACAACAACTTAGCCTGCGCAAAAGTTACTCCAGAACAAATACGAAAGGTTACTATGAATGTATGTAAAAGGATTATTAACAAGTGTATTGAAATAAATGGTGGGTTGGTAGAAGTAACGATAATCGTGTGTTTTTGTAACGGAATTCTCGCCTTTTTTTTGCAGTTTGTTTATTTCTTTTTTGATTTGTTAAAACTGGGCATAAGAATAATAATAATAATACTATGTTAATAAATGATGTATTGTGCAACTTTAACAATGTCTACAAAAACGTTATTATTTAAAAATATTCTAAAGAAATTGTTAATATGAATTAATAAAAATTTACTTCTACAAACTGGCCTTGGAATTTTGTAGGAATCTGGCGCTTTTTGCTCAATAAATGCAGTTCAGCAAGTTCTACAACGAGTTCTATAATTTAAAAAAGGCGATGAAAAGGCGTTAAATAAAGATTTTACAAGATCGATCAGTTGGTTTCTAACATCTTCATATATACACACAGAGAAATAACCTCCTTGTATCATGCTGTTCAATATTAGCGCTTTCTTCATTAGACGTGTTGTATCCCTTCTTTGGACATCTCCCAGCCATTTCATTATGTACATTTTTATCATATCTGTAATTGTTTTCTCTCCCAATAATGTTGACATTTTATCATTCTTTTAGTCCTTTTTTGCGGGTAGATGGATGATGTGCCTTTTAGCTTTCCTGACTTTTGACGTTGTGTTTTGTTATTGCTGCGTTTTTAATATGATGGTTGTATCCTTTTCATCATGCTCCATGTTGTTTTATTTTTCCCTGTCATAGTTCTACTATTTAGTTAGGCTTATACTTTTTTTAACAATATATGTATTAAAAAAAAGTTATGGCCAAAATAAAGAAATATCCTTATGGGCCTCTCTCTCTCCCTTGGATATGCCCTCCTTAATGGATCTAACACCATAATTACATAGGCTCTTGAAGTTTATTATCTACCCAAACGTATCCAGATGCGCTTTCATATTTTCTTAAAAACCATGACGATTAAATGCTAGTGTGATCGGCATCCAAGTGTTTGTGTTCTCATTAAAATTTGGCGGCTTTTTATTGTGCGTTGTATTATTTGTTTTAGGATCTTGATGAATGTTGAGATCGCAACAACGCGTAGTTCTAATTTTACGGAATTTTTCTAGTTGCTCGAATTTTGCTTATCTGTATCCTACATTGCAGGGCGTGAATCTTCGGTAATCATCCATAGTCTGCGGTGTGTTGATTTTGTGGAGTAGCTTTGGTATGGTTGAGTTCCATCTCATACTTAGAGGTGTGATTCCTTTCTCTCCGTTCCCTTCTTTCCCCAGTTTCTTAGTCCAGTATATGTATTTTCTTGTCACGTGTTGCTATTTCTTCTATATCCTTTCACATATCTGAAGGCTTGGTTTAATTTTCCTCCTGGGAGAGTTTCTATGTTTTCTGCATTTTTTCCACTTATGGTTTCTTTCTGTATTTCTTATTTAATGTCTTAGATAGATAGATAAACAGAGGAGCTGGTTATTTGGCCTTTATCACCGTGACCTTTTCAGGTTCTTATATTGTCTCATCCAGCTTTGTCCTTTGTACTAGACTTCACATCTTTGATAAGGGCCCTTTTGTATAGCTGTCTACCGTTGGTTTTTCTTCTCCGAGTACTTATAATCTCAGTCTCGCCAGGCCTTCGCAGTGGCGCAATACGTTAACTGAGATTTCCTTTTCCTCTTGTCAGAACATGCATGTTGCATCCTCTGCCAGGCCCATTAGACTTATGTATCTATTGAGCCGGCAGTGCCCAGTTAGAAGGCCTACTATTATTCTGATGGCCCTCCTTTTCTGGCTTAGTAGGTCTTCCGTGAATTTGGCCGAACGTTCTTTAAAAACTCTTTGGCCTGTCTCTGTCTTAGGAGATTCCTCCACCATTCCAGAGATTTATTTTGCGCCCATTCCTTAGTCGCTGCTCGTATGCATCGCTTTGCCATTCCATAAAAAGGCTCAGTTCCTATTAGGGTTTTGAGTGCGCCTTCCTTGGCCAGTTTATCAGCCTCTTCGTTTCCTCTGTGTCCCTCATGTCCTGGTACTCGTGTCCTGGTACCTATGCTAGGGTCACTCTGTTCTGACCCCCAGCTCTATAAGGGCCGTCAAGCAGTCCCACACTAATCTTGAATTGATTTGCATGGAACAGATTGCTCTATTTCCGCTTGGTTATCAGAGAAAATGGCAATCGACTGGTTAACAGTGCCTTGTCTTATCTCCCTTGCGCAAAAGTGTATGGGGATGACTTCAGTCTGAAACACCGTTACGTATTTCCCTAGACTTATCGGAATACTGGCTTTTGACCTTGTCCCGTAAATCCCTGCTCCGACCCCTTGTTCTGTCTTGGCGCCGTTAGTGTACCAGACTGTTTGTGATGTTATGGACGGGCCGTTTTTCCAGTCTTCCCTGTCTGGTATTACAGTCTGATGGTTCTTATTGAAGTTATGCCTTGAGACCATTACGTCCGTGGGCAAAATGGGTTCTGCCCTCATCACTGAGTATAACTTCTGGTACTCCGTCCCGTGTTGCTGGCTAATTGGCGTTTGGCCTGGCATTAACCTGTGCACCACTGCCCGAGCTTCGCCTTGTATGAATATGTGTAATGATGGCAGATCCAAAAGAACCTTAAGTGCAGCCTTAGTTTTTATGGCCCCCGTAGAGCACAGGCAAGCAAGCCTTTGTACGCCATCTAACAGCCTTATTGCTTCCAACTGCACCGCCTTAGTCCACCATGCCACTGATCCACAGGCTATCATAGGTCTCACTACCCTGGTGTATAACTACAGGTTCATTTTGGGGTTTAGCCCCCAGTTATCCCCACACATTTGCCTAAACCTTCCCAGGACGATTGTTGCTTTCTGTGTAACTTCTTAGATGTGGGAATTCCATGTTAATTTTTGGTCAAAGATGACTCACAAGCAAATGGAATTTCCACTCCGTTGAGCCTTAGGGGCTTTAGGCCTTCCAGTGCTTTTCTTCCGGAGGAGTTCGTCAACCAGGATTGCCCACAGCAGTGGAGATAGTACTCCTCCCTGGGGGCAGCCTGTGCTCACTTTCACCTCTATGGAGGCCTCGCCTAGATTGGATATTATAATCCTATTGTCTAGGCTGGCTTTAATCCACCCGCAGATCACTTTTGGAGCTCCTCTGTTTGATAGAGCCCTCGTTAGAGAATGCGTTGTCACGTTATTAAACGCTCCTTCTATGTCTAGAAACGTTACTACTGCCATTTTCTTGTCATCTAAGGGCTTTGCTAGTAGTCTGTTTAATTCATCCAGCCCAAGGTCTGTCGACCTCCCCGGCTGGTATGCATATTGACGTTCACTCAAAGGGTTTTCCCTTAGTAATTCGTCTCTAATGTACCTCGTAATCGTTTTAAGTAGGAAAGATGATAGGCTTATAGACATATATGAATTGGGCGTTTGGTCCGATAATGTACCTATTTTTGGTAGGTAGATGAATCTCACTTTTCGCCATATCTTTGGTATGTATCTCCATGCCAAGCAAGCCCTGAATATTTTACATATTTATACCTGACGTCCCCTCAACCGACCTCCTACTCCCTCTTGAAACATTCCTGATCTTCCAATGAAGGTCAGGACCGGACGTGTTTCCATTCGAGTGAGTCCATTTCCTCTTTTGGGAGCGTCATGGCGCCGAAGAGTTCATACCTCACGCGCCCGAACGCTTCACATTGTCCCTAGAAGTGAAACGATGTTTCTTTGTCATTTCCGTATCTTGTGCTTTAATACCTATATCACCTTTTGGAGCAAGATTGGATATATTTCGTCTACCCCAGGAGATTTGAGTGGTTGGAACTTACTAATTGCCCATCTGATTTTTTCAGGTTTTATAACCTCGGTGGCCAGCCTCCAATCCGCCAATTTGGTCCGTTCTTGCCTTTGGTCTGGAGGATAATGACTATCTTCTAGGTCTGTTATTATCAGTGTGTCCGGAAAGTGTGCCTCCATGAGCAGTTTGATACTTTCCGTCATTGTTTCCGTATATGTTTCATCTTCTTGTTTGATAAAACCTACTTCATTTGCAGTACAACCGTCCTTGGCCAGGACTCTACGGATTCTGGAAGCTGCAGGGCCATCACTGACCGCTTCGCAGAATCTCTTCCATGGATCTCTCTTTGCTTTGCGGACTTCTCTATTCTACTGCGTTAGTTTTACTTTGTAGGTATCCCAATCTTGATTGAATTTGGCCCTATTAAATAGTCTTCTAACCTCAGCCCTAAGACCTTCTAGATGATTATTCCACCAGACTGTTTTACCTCTGGTTTTCCTTGCTTTCTCCGGACAGTTTTCCTAGTAGGCAGCAATGCCTTATTTTGGTTTCTTAATTATATTCCGCGTCTATTTTTGTTTGTCTATGGGCTTCATCTTTTTCGTTATTTTTCTATTTTGTTGTGGTAGGACATAGGTCTATTATAATAAATAAATTAACACAAAGATACTCTCGAAAGACCTATTCAGTATATAAACTAAATCAAAGATAAAAGTCTACAACGATAACTAATATTTCAGATGAAAAGAGTTGAAAGTGTAACGAGTTTTATTAAAATGTTAACAATACAACGAACTATTCCTTAGATTTGATAATATGGTCAATATAATGTATGTCAATATATTTTCAGTGCTTCCACAGAAACTGCACGACCTTGTCTTTTAATCAGGATGTAAATGAGCTTGAAAGTAGACTGAAACCTCCTATTGAAGTAACCCTAATTTATTAAGTTATTTTATTAATAGAAAAGTTGACGGATAATAACCACAGTCAGTATTATCAATAAATTAATGTTCACTATAACTGTAGCAATTAACTTTTACATTAATGACCGATACGATTGTTATTATCGTATCACTATGCATAATATTATAAAGTGGCCCCAATAAAGCGTTGACATTCGTGACACGTTTTCTATAAATAAAACGTGATGCTTGTAATTTTTATTTTTTTGGCACTAGGGATGTTAATGTAATGAATTGGATTAGGATCGGGTGATTCATGATGATTTATTTAAATTAGTCACTTGGGTATCATTTTTAATCTGTATCAATTGAAATGTTTGTCTCTTTTCGTCGCGCTGCTGATTAAAGTTTGCCACAGCAAGTCGCTGTTTTATTGCTTGCCACTTGAACTTTCCTTGTTTATTATGCGTGCAGCGACGGTCACTGGATTACGACAGAATTGTATGGTATAAAAAATGTTGATATTTTTCTAGATGCATACAAAATTAATTTAACGGTGCAAAGAAAGCTAAAGCTAAAAAGTATATACGGCTGCATAGCTAATTAAGATTTTAAATTCGTGCCGCCGCGCCGGGTCAGGTTGCCACACAACGTTTTCCTGATGAAAACTGAAAATAACACAAATTTAAAATTTTCATTAGCTATCCAGCCGTATATATTTTTTAGCTTTAAAAACAAAACATAATTTTTCATATGCCGAAGCTTGTTTTGAAGTAAGTTAATATCTGCAACTTTTTCTTATCCTTTCGACCCTTTTCTTGGGCGTATCACAGAAATATTCGTAGTTTCTGTTTGATGTAAGAGATGAACAAAAAGATCTGTATCTTCCTTAGAATCTACTACTATAAAAAATCAAGAAACAAGACGTCGTTGTTTATGTACAACTATATAGTCCAAGAGCTCGTGAACCCTCTACATAACGATCTTCCTGTAAGGATAGAAAATTGTATAGTGATGAATTAAAATACACTAAGCATGAAAACGTACACCTGGCAGGCATCAGTCCTGCACATCCCCCTTATATTTTTGAAAATATTAAAAATATAATAATAATAAACTTGTCGCTGTAAGTTTGAAATTTTAATATGATTTAGTTTATCCATAGTTAAGTACGAAAAAAATGACAGGAGATTTTGATGAACAGAAGTACTTTATAGGTAAGCAAAAAGGTGCGACGTATTCGTTAGATCATATTGATATAGCCTAAGGTATGTAGGTTTTTTAACAGCTTTCCATGGTGTAGTGGTTAGATTATGTTAATTTCTCGATATTGAGAAGGCGTTTGACATCATCTGGATCCTGGAGTTACTATACAAAATGCACAACTTCCCGACTTATTTCATCAAACTCATTCACTCATTCTTGACGGACAGATCCCTGCAGGTCCGAGTGAATAACTAACTATCAACACGGCGAGACATTCGCGCGGGAGTCCCACAAGGCTCGTTCCTGTCACCAAAGTTGTACAACCTGTACGTCTCCGACTTCCCAAAGTTCCCAAATACGAAACTGGCCGAGTACGCCGACGACACAGCCATGTATGCGCATTCCCATAACGCTCAAACAGCAAATATGCTGCTCATAGCGCGCATGGCCCGTGCCACGGCATATTACGACCAGTGAAAGATTCGGGTAAACGCTGAGAAATCGGAGGCGATAGTCTACACGCGCCAATTTACTGAAAATAGAATCCTAACACCAATCTCGATCCAGGGAAACCAAATTCCAACCAAAAGGTGCGTGAAGTACTTGGGGGTCAGACTAGGCCAGCGATTGACGTTCAATACGCACATTAATGAGATATTACGAACGGTCTAATCTCTAAAACATAATATTTTTCGTCGCAAACTCCTCTATAAAATCCTTATTTTAATATAAGGAACGTAACCAGACTGCAACCAATAGCTACTCTCCGGGCTATGTGCCCCGCCGAGCGCTGAATTACAAGTTACAAGCCTGGCGCGTTAAGTGTAATAATTGCATATTACCATCAAAACGCTAATGCTTCGATTGTAACAAACACCAGCCGAAAGACTGATCCTATTTAAAGGAGTTTTCACCAACTATAACTTCTGCTTGCTCTATCCACCTTTACTGATATTTCATACCTTTGAATCTTTAAATCTTTCCTGTCCCCCTCTCTTCCTGTCGGTTTATTTCGTTTTGTTCCGTTTGTTTCTTGTTTTCTTTTTGTACATTTTTGTCTCTAAATTCATTTTCCACCAAAATTCTAAAGAAAGCCAAAATTTTCACGAAACCGAAATTATTGAAATCAAAGTTTAGGCTAGCCTATATGCAGCCCGACATTTGCACACCTCGCGGAAGGCTCCTCGTTCAGGTTGAGGTGTCTGCGTCAGTACCAAAATTTGAAAAAAATGAAGTGAAAGTTTTAAAAATGTTTAGTTTTTAAGTTTTAAAAAATCTGTTCATTTAGATATATAAATTTTACCACCTTTTTTAATCTGTTTGTTAAAAGAAGGAGTTTAGGTTTAAGTTTTAATTGTTTTTAGCCAAACCAGATCTAATCCACCCGACCTTGCAATCCGCCACCGCGAATCATGCGATGGTTGTACGGTCGGACCCGGAGTGAGTTCTGGGGAGGCAATAGTTCAAATTTAACTTTAATAAAGATTTGTTGATTGATTGATTATCTGCTTATCACACGTAAGATCGAGGGATCGAATCAACTTCTTTCAGTTGTTTTTTTTAATACGTTTTGTACGAGATGTATTTCGGCTCGATTAGCAAGTAAAATACGTAATACGAATATTTTGGGGTAGATTAGATTGATTTGAAAACTTACAGCGACAAGTTTTCTTTTTTAACGTGCCTTTTTGACACTAAAAAATATAAGGGCTGATGATGTGCAAGGCTGATGCCTGCCAAGTCATGATTTTCATGCTTAGTATATTTTAGTTCATCACTACAACCTTACAGGATGACCGTTATATAAAAGGTTCACGAGGTCTCCGTCTAATACAACAACAGAATTATCTGCTCGAATAAAACATCACAAGAAATCAAATAATACTTTCACTGAGTTAGCATCATGCCTTGTCGCTATTTAAAGATGGATCTTTAAGAAAAGGGGTTAAGCCACAATTATTTAAAGAATTTGATGCACCTGTAGTGTAGTGCACAATTTCATTAATGTCCTTAAGATCTATTTAAAGGATGCCGGATTTATAGTCACACAGGCTCAAAGAGATGCAGATGTCTTGAAGAGAGTCGGAAAAACGAGTCGATATCGATAACTGAGATGTGAAAATGCAGATATTTTTCTTCTTTACCTACGTCACACAGAAGCTACCAACATTTATATGGTGTGACCAGGAAAATGGTTGCGCTGTTTACACGGAACTGTATACCGGTAACATCGGGTGTCACAGAAAAAAATATATGTTTGTGTTTCAAAAACACCCTATATATCACGGTCTGTGCATCGTTTTTCTAACATATACGTGTGTTAGGAAAATGTCAACATCCTTGCTGTCACAATAAACGTCATGCCATATTTCAAATTATTAAATTGTCCAATTAAAAATAGCTTTTTTGCCGTGGGGAGCGTAGGTGCGTGTATACTATACATTTTGGATACGCCATGTAAAGCAACGTCAGGCGCGGTTAGTGCTTAGATGGGCGACCGTTTCAAGGAAACACGTATCATTACCCCACATCTACTAACGGCTTGTATGTCAGTGTATGCACAATGCAATCTATGCAATCTTAGGCGAGGATTGTGTAGTATATATACTATTCTTCGGAGCGGATGTAGAGCTGTCGGTCACTTGTCTGTTAAATGTTCGGCAAGTAAAAGATCCCTAGTCTTCCAAAGAGAAGAAGTTCTGTAAAAATCTTGGTTGGGGTAGCTCGTCTACAGGCGTCGGTCACAGGCCTCAGTGGCCGATGTTAAATAAATGCAAAAAAAAATTGTCGGTAAAATATTGCACACAACTCACTGGAAAGTGTCTTACACACTCTTGTGATTCCCACACTCGGCCTGCGGCCTCGAGCGTTTCCCATTTCCACTCGTGTGTTAAGTTTCTAGGCGACATAACTTCCCTATGATAGATCTAGAATTAGCTCCACCCCTCACCCCCCGTGCCAACCGTCTAGTTTTCTTTAGGTCATATCGCGATTATCTAGTGCAACATAATTATTTCAGAGATACGGTTGATCCAAATTACCAAAATGTTAAGAAACGACGAGACTTTCTGAAAATCTTGTATTTCAACAAGATGGAGTACCCCATATTTTGCTGTGACTGTTCGTCAATTTGTTAATGATATATTCCTTGGTCGTTGGATAGGTAGCAGAGGTCCGATTATGGAGTGGCCACCTCGATCACCAGATTTGACCCCTTTAGACTTTTCTGTGAGGACATTTGAAGACGAAAGTCCATGTAACTCAACTAGAGTTGCTAGATGATTTACGACAAAAGATTGTTTAAGAATGTCAACACTTAGCGCCACAAATTTGAAACGTGACTGTATCGTTGCATGGGTGTTAGTGAAGGTCAGCTCGAACGAAGTAATTTTTGTTATTAAATGATCAACCTACTACGGGAAGGTTGTCAGTTTGGCTTGCACTGACCCTCAGAACTAATCTTCATCGCTGTCTTCGTTTATAATGGCTAGGATGCCATCTGCTTGAAGTAATCGACTCATTCCAAAACCAGCACAATGTTTTAGTCGATTATTTCAGGCCAAGGATATTCTGTATACTAATCATCACTGTTTCAATTAGACGGCATCTCAACCATTGTCGGCGAAGAAAAGGTTGAATATTGGGCCAGTGCGTGCATAGATGCCTAATTGCCTATATAGATCTGTGGATAAGTGTAGATATGATTGGTGAGATAAAAATCTGACTGACACATACTATTTAAAAAATGATACCGGTTGCAGGAGCTTATGACGTTGAACATTTTTTTGTTTAATACGCTGTAATTGTATCTAAAATATTCTAAAACACATATTTTTTAAAGCCAAATCGTAAAAAAAAATCGGCAGCTACTGGAAGCGGCTGGAACCTCCCCACCCGGTGGATCTTTGAAGCCAAAAAGGGCATTAGATTGTGTGCCAAAACGGCACTAAACTTAATCCGATCTCAACCAAAACCTTTTCAGATCTTCTGGAGCACTAAAAAGTTTTATTCAAATCCTTTCAGTAGTTTCGGCGCTATCGTGCCTGTTGGCTGTTCAGGTTTATACGGTGGGTGTGAGTAAGTATAGATTTTGAAAGTTAACAAACAAAATAAATTGGTTTAAGACTTACTATTTACTAACAGGACACTTTCAGTGAGCAATTTGACAAAAAAACTGAAATCTTTTAATTTGATTGGTTCTAGCAGTTAACACAAAAATAACGCTATAAGATAGCGTTGGACGCCACGCAACCAATATAAATATTAGCTGCGAATTTAAACTCCTAAATTCAACAAATAAGATTAAAGTAATTTGAATATGATTGGTGGTTTAAACTCTGAAATTTCAGACTCACAAGCAGAGGAATAAAACTAGACTGTCTCAAAACAAACAATATATTATCACAATCAAATGTGGAACAAATATCACAGCAGTTTAAAGTATGTACCTATATTAAAAATAAAAGTCTGACAAAAGCACATTTTTTATAAAAAACAAAATTACTACTATTTTAATTAGTTGAATGAGTGAATGCAATTTAACTCTAATGAAAAATTAAGATCACCTGTTGAGTCCGAAGACAATTTAGAGACAGACAGACGAACATATACCTTTCCTATGCTGGTAGTTGAGGTGGTAGGTATAATCTTCAAAGTGGTTTTCCGGACAACAGGGTGGCACATTAGCTAATGGCTGTCCTGGAATATTCTCCAAATATAGAAGATATTGATGACCTCTACTCCTCTAGACAAGGTGATTATTGCGGATGGAAGTTGTATTGCTGTCAGATCTTATATAACAGAAATCTTCCTAAGTTGAACCCTCTTCGTGGTCTCGTGCATAGGAAAATAAATGTTATCAGTCAAATATCTTTTACAACAAAAGAAAGAGAAAATATGTAAACTTTGTGTTGCTAACCGGACAACAAAGCAAATATTGCGAGAAAAAATAATAAAAAAATAACAAAATTACAAGCAGAATGTAACCAAAACGTTTACTTTGATCCAAGAATGATCAAAAGATATCAAGATACTATGTTAAGATCATTTTCCCAATTACTGAAATAAATTTCCACTAAACTTCTTCAGTGCATGAACTAAATAAACTAAAAATAAGAACAGATCTTATTTGCAAAGTAACGTAAGTAAATTCCCCAAAAAGTAATTTGCAATATTCGAGAAAATAATACTTGAAACGTATCATTTTCTATGTTTGACTTTTTAGAAAAAACCAAAAATTGAAAAAATAAAATTTGAAATTTTAAGTTATATGTAATTAAATTTCCAACTTTAACAGGCATCCAGAAGTTAATAACTGATTTAGTTTCTAATATGGCTATAATCTATTTGAAACTATTATATCTCTTTATCTACTCATATAAGATCATAATATATTCAATAATCAACTGGTTTTGAACAAGTAATAGTATCCGTAAACAAATAGCGTGGGTTATAAACGAGAGTTACATATTATAACCAATCACCTTTCCGATACGGTGAAATGGAAAGGTCCATTATTATTATTGAGGAAAGGAAGATGCTTTGACATGTTTGATTAGTTTTGACGTTTAACTGTTGACATTATTTTGTAAATAATGTTTCTGTATACTTGCAATTTAATATTAATTGTTATAATCGTAGATAAAGTATAGTATTCAATTTGCTACATTATCGCTCGTTGAATAATATACTATTACCCTATTAACAAGTTTAACATCACTTGAACAACTAAGAAGGTCTAGTTAGGTACCATAAACATTACATATTCGTAAAGTAACAAACTGAAAATTGGTAAAGTGATAATCTATAAATAAGCATATGATATTGCTATTGTTACAACTACCTTTAAAGTTTGTGACAATCCACTTGTACGCAGTCACTAAAAGTTGCAAATATGCCGAAATCTTATATGTGACATGACACCAACGTATCGGATGACAAATTACTAAAACATAGCGCGGGGAACAAACGACAATTACTCATTGCAAACCGATCGCTCATGACTCTTTGTTAAATAAACATTTGTTAGCTTGCATTTCAGTAATTTTACTAGTTTTTAGAGCAGTATTTGTAGTGTAATTCTTCGATTTGTCTTGTATATATTTAAAAAACGGCACTAAACCTAATCCGATCTCAACCAAAACCTTTTCAGATCTTCTAGAACATTGTTGAACCCTCATGCAAACTTTTATCCAAATCCGTTCTCCAATTCAAAATATTTGAAATTAAATGCGACAGTAAAGCTGTGTAGTTGTTGTTGAATAGGGATACACGCGACGTGACCAGTTTCACGACGTAACGGCTACGCGCATCGATCATGTCACGCGAAATGCGATCTATGCTTCACATTTGCTTTGTTAATTTTTTTCACGGAAACCAAATCGAAAGGGTGGAAGTGTGATATATCGTTGAAATTGGAATTTTAATTGCTTTTCAATGATTCGATTGAACATTGTAAGTAATTACAAAATAAACAACTTGTTGCGCCAAAACGGCACTAAACGTAATCCTATCTCAACCAGATCTTCTGGAGCAGTAAAGAAACGCACATGCAAAGTTTCATTCAAATCCGTTCAGTAGTTTCGGCGCTATCGTGCTAACACACATACACACACACATTTTTCAAAAAACATTTTTTTTTGTTCCTAGGACCTCAAAAGGTAAAGATTTGATGTTATCTCAATTTTCGTTTTTGAACCAATTTTAGTAACCTCTCACAATTTTATTGTGGTGAGGTTAATACGAAAAAAAAATAATTTTCGAAAACTATCTGTTTTTCTACCTTTCCGAGCAAAATATTTTAGAGATGCTTATTATTGGAATCGTTTTATCAATAGTTATGTTGTGTTATGTCTTGCGATTTGTCAGTCTATGAATATGACATTTAAAATGAGTGGAAAAAATAGTCCGCAAAAAGTTGAAAGTAAATTGACAAGAAATTATTTAAAAGCTATCTGCAAATTTCTCTAAAATTAACAATAACAATGTTGTTTTGGAAACATATACGCCGTTTAACCGGTACATCTTGCTCTAAATAGATCAATAAATTCGGGGCAAAGTTTTGTGATTCAAGCAAAATTAAATTTGTTTATACATACTATAAATTGTCGAAATTTATTTCCATTCTGATAGCGTTGCGGAAGTAATAAGCGTGATAGGTGTTGCCAAAATAGAAATTAAAATGAACTTTGCAAAAACAAATAAGTAAATTTTCTCTGGAGCTATTTTAAATGTTTGCGTAACATATATAATATTAGAAACTTGTGTTGAGGATTGTTATGGAGGAGTAAACTGTTTTCCTTGAGTCGTACGATAACATTTCCAATTTTTCGACATTTATTTTCGAGGCACGTAAATAATTTCTTTGTTCCTTATTATACCGCCATGCATCAGAATTGACAGGTTGTTAATAAGTTTTTCTTTATTTTCTTAGAGATAATAGGATAGATATATGACGTTCTTTTGTTCGATATTCGATTTGCTGTTAAAAACACATGTTCTGATATAGTTTATCCAATGCCGGTTTAAAACGATATAAAAACGATAAAAGTAAAATAAAACATCACTCTCATTAAAACGCCGTTGTATCTCAAACAAAACAGAATTAGTCATGTTATTTTACCTCATAAAAATAATAATAACAATCTTTATTTAGCACAAGCAGCTATTACAGAGGTGTAACATACATGTATAGTACAGTACATTTACCTACATTTAACACTACTAATAATTTATACAACATACCTACAATAAACCTAACGAGTAAAATAGATCTAAGTCTAGATTTATACATGAATTTATATAAATATTTTTTAAACAGAAAGACATTCTTAGCTTGCTTTATAAATTCTGGTAATTTGTTAAATTCGGCCGTTCCCTTGTCGTATATGAAGGACTTTGTTTTCATTAAGTTTGAGTAATTAATATTTATATGATTTCTTTGCCGTGTATTGTAATTATGAATATCCTTACGATGTTGTACATTTGTTGACAAATATATTGGTAGTAAGTTATTGTGAAGTTTGTATAAGAATATTAATGTCCTGTATTTTATATTGTCTTTTACTGAAAACTATTTAAGTGTACATTGCATTGTATTTATATTAGCATATCTATTACATTTTAAAATAAAACGCATACATCTATTTTGAAGTAGCTGCAGTTTAGATATATTGGTGTCAATACACATATATAATATACTTGAGCAGTACTCGAAGTGTGGTTTCATTATTGTGTTATAAATAGTTTTCCTTGTATTTGAAGTTAAATGTTTACTAACACGATAGGCGAATCCCAGTTTTCTTATATCTTTTTACATATGTAGTTTATATGGTCGTTAAATGTTAGTTTGTTATCTATGATTTTTCCTAAATATCTCATAGTTATGACCTTTTCAAGATTCTCTCCCTTGTATTTTACACACATATTATCGATGTTTTGATTTAAATATTTGTTGGAACCTGCTATTATCATACATTTGGATTTTTTGGCGTTTACCATTAATCCGTTCGTTATAAACCATTCATTAATTAATTCCAGTGTCATGTTAATTTTTTGGATAACTTGCTTCACATTAGTTCCAGGTAAATATATTATAGTATCGTCTGCAAAGAGATGTATTTTGCACTCCTCTGAGTTGATTAGAAGTAAATCATTAATAAATCGCGTGAAAAGCATAGGCCCCAGTACACTACCTTGTGGCACTCCATTATTATTAAAAAGTTTTTCAGATTTAATTTTATTTATTTTGGTTTGCTGACTCCTTCCATATAGATACGACTTAAACCATTCGTACGCCGTGTCAATAATCCCAAAATATTTGCATAGTTTTTTAAATAAAAGCTCTCTGTTGACAACTTCGAATGCTCTTTTTAAATCGAGGAAGACGGTTATCACAACTTCACCTTTATCTATGGAATATTTGAAATCATTGATTATTTTTTGTAAAGCCGTTTCACACGAATGATTTTCTCTAAATCCTGATTGGTTTTCATGTAATAATTTGTTATTGCCTATAAATTCAGTGAGTTGGTCATGAACTACTACTTCTAAAAAAAATTTCCATTGAAAGTAATGTATTTATGGGTCTATGGTCTTCCGCTAATTTTGTACCTGGAACTTTTGCTATAGGAGTTATTAATGATGTTTTCAATATGTCTGGAAATATTCCACTATTTAGCGGTGTATTAATAATATGTAATAATGGATAGCCAATGACATCAAACGTATTTTTTATTAATTTAAAGTCAATTTCATCATCAGAAAATTTATTTTGCCATTTAAAAACAATTTTACTTAATTTAGTGAGATTTATAATATTAAATCCTTTAAAATATATCTGGCTGCAATGCTCTGTTCTCAAATCATATCTATTAGGTAATACCTATTATTTTTTAACCTATCTACAATTAGATCAACACTAGAAATAAAATATATATTAAGTTATTTTTCTAACTGCTCCTATTATAAGAGAGGATATATTATGATTGTCTTTTCATTTTATTATATTTTTCAGCGTCCGCCACATTAATTTTGGATTATGCTTTAAATTATCTATAACAATTTTGTTTTTCCTTTCTTAACATTTTTACAACCTCATTACCTCAATTAAAATAAAACTTCTATTAAAGTAAGAAAGTTCAAATAATAATTTTAAAAATCTCAGTTTCGAAAAAAAAAATGGTCACATGGTAACGGAGTCATCAGTAAGCTCACTACTAGAATCATTCCCTACCTGAATAATGCAAAATGCGATAGTCTTTTTCTTTGTTTATATCGTGTTTCACGGATTTTTTCCATATGTCAGTTCTGTCTACATCAGATGTTACGGTGTTTTACACTACCCCAAATCAATTATATTGGGTTAAATATGCAGTAATATGGCGGCAAACGTAACAGACTATGGCCGTGTATTTCGCAGATATCGTCTCCACCCACCATATTCTTTTTTAAAATTATGTTCTTATCCCTTTTTACTGGAGTTTTTTCAGGAATATTTATATTTTTAGATCTCATAAACTTTATCGTATCGTTCTTTTTCGTATTATTATTTTTTACTTTATTTAATAGTCGCGAATGAAAAGAAGTGTTATCCATAACGATAACTGAATTTGGGGAATATTAGATAACAGCTGTTCAGCGAACCGTTTTTCAAACAAATCCGCGGTCATATCTTCGAGATAGTCAGCAGAACGCTGTTTTATATATTTTTGGCTGACAAGAGCAGTGCATTGGGTACGAACCCGTTTTTACTTTCGGCATGCAGAGTTATAATACGTTTTTCCCTTGCACATGGCGCATTTAAAGTACAACTTTGAGTCGTGTCTACACAACCGTAATTAATAGTATTATGCGTATCAAACCACGTCTCGTCAATATATCACCGTCCTGTTTGATTCGCCGTACTCTTTTATTTTACGCATTTCCTGTCGAATTTCCACAATACGACGTGATTCCATTACTATTAAACGGTTATTATTTTTTTTATATTTCAATCCACTCTAATAAAATACCTCTTAAAGTTTCCAAAGATTGATAATTATAGGGTATTCGCACAATTTATTCGAAATAATTTCCAAAGTAGGGACTTCATTTTCTTCGGGTGACTTCTTTTGAAGCATCGTCAATTTTTCCAAATTGTTGATTTTTCCGTTTTCTTTTAACAGAATGATCTTACAATAAATACGACCAATAATTATTATAGATAAATTTTAGGTGTAGCGGGGGTTATTTTTTGGCACAGCATAATTTGGCGAGGCGACTGCAAATGCAAGAGAAATATCGGGGAAATGCAGAATGCTGAACTTGTCAAATTTTCCTCCATTTATTCATACGATACTGTGTAAGAGTATCAGATCTACCGTAAGGGTGTTTCAATGTCCCTCTGTATACACATTTCTTTCCAAAAATAATTGTTATTCTGTTTAGCCACTACGCTGGATATGTTCCTTTTCCCACATATTATTTTAATACATCCTCTGGGTATGAAATGATAGCCTAAGTCATAATCTGCAAAATGTATTACTATAATGCAAAGAGCAAACAGACACTCCATTCCACAGGGTGAGTGTAATATTCAGGGGCTGCGTGACATTGAGGTAAATTCTAAAGGTCTGAAGTTTAATTAGAATAATCTTTATACCTAATACTAGGAAAATGAGACCGAGTAGATGTAAGATGCATGGTTTCTAAGACCGATGAACCTGGTCGTATACACAAGACTTTCGAAAAGCAGACGAAGAGGAACTAAACAATTCTTCTAAGTCAAATATGATATCATTCACCAGAAAAAAGAAGTCACTGAAATTTAAAGTTGAATCAATGCAATTGTTGCATGGGGGTATAATATCTTTAAGTAATTTTAAATTCAAGACATGCCTGGAACCAGAAGCTAAAGATGACCAAACAGAAGGTGATGACATTTTTAGCCAGTCGTGTTAAAGGGAAATCATAGGGGTTACGGTCAACCATGATATTCTGAACAATCTGAACATATTTCAAATGTGCTTTTAGAGGGCGGAATATTAAAACATAATATTTTTAGTCGCAAACTCCTCTTTACTATAAGGAACGTAACCAGACTGCAACCAACAGCTATTCTCCGGGCTATGTGCCCCGCCGAGCGCTGAGTTACAAGTTACAAGCCTAGCACGTTAAGTGTAATAATTGCATATTACCATCAAAACGCTAATGCTTCGATTGCAACAAACACAAGCCGAAAGGCTGATCCTACTTAAAGGAGCTCTCTTGCCTACCTTGCACTGACGAGAGCCAACAGCTCGAAACTGCAGTCTGCAAGTGGTGTGTGACGATTGGCACGAGAGCTCCTTTAAGTAGGATCAGTCTTTCGGCTGGTGTTTGTTGCAATCGGAGCATTAACGTTTTGATGATAATATGAAATTATTACACTTAACGCGCCAGGCTTGTAACTTGTAATTCAGCGCTCGGCGGGGCACACAGCCCGGAGAGTAGCTGTTGGTTGCAGTCTGGTTACGTTCCTTATAGCAAAATAAGGATTTTATAGATGAGTTTGCGTCTAAAAATATTATGTTTTAATCTGAACATATATTATTATGTTGTGAGACTTATGATAGCGCATTCACCCATCTTTGGTATGGCAGATAAATATGCTGCAGGGCACCGTTATTGCTGTGCTGAGCAAAATAGATAGATAGATGAATTTATTTTCCATTTAAACTGGTACAAAAGTACAATTGGCATTGGATTCGCCAAAAAAAGTACCAGTACAAAAACTGACATGCTACTGATTAAAATTAATTAAAACATATAAGAACAGATACACGTAAAATAAATAATAACAGTAAAAACAACTAGGTACAATTTTCAAATTATTGTACACACAAGTATTAAAATACAATTATTTTTAATTTAGATATTCTTCAACGGAGTATCAGAAAGATAATCCTCAACATGTTTTTTGATCATTTTTATATTATTTATATCCTTTTTTTGTAGCAAGATATTATATATTATGATGCCATTATATTCGGGACTTTTTTTAAACAGACTTATACAGGACGTCCCAATCAAAAGTAGGTACCCTGAATAACTTCGGAGATAAATTTTTTTTTTAAAATTGGTGAAAACGTCGACTTTATTTCCAAGGGGGACATATTTTAATGTAATACTTGTATACCTATCATCATCCCTTTATCCGACACGACCACCCCTCAACAGTTCGCCCTCTAAAAGATTATGGTCTGAGGATTTGGGTAATCATTGGGTCGAAGTTATTTTCTATCAGATCGAGGTACCTTTCGCCATTAAATTGTCGGGAATAAAAAACGGCCCGACAATGTGATCCCCTAAGATGCCAGCCCAAACATTTAACTTCTGAGGCCTTTGGATATGAGTTTCCATTAACAGATGTGGATTGGTTTCACTCCAATACCTACAATTGTGCCTATTTACCCCCTCATTTAAATAAAATGTCGGTTCATCAGAAAAACACGTACTGTACAGTAGATTGGCATTACCGTTTAATTGTTCACTAAAAATCTCACAGAATTCAAGCCGACCATCGGGATCATCTTCGTTCAATTCGTGTACCAATTTAAATTTATATGGATGAAATTTGTGGGCCTTCAGAATTCGATGAACACTGCTTCGTGATACACCGGAAGCCTCAGCTACTTTCCTAATCGATTGAGTATTATCCATCTGCAAATGACCCAGAACTGGCACTTCTATTGCTTCATTCCTAATCGGTCGCTGAGGTCCATGCTTTTTGTTTCCTACAGAATCTGTTCCCATAAATTGTTTCAATAATTGTAAAACATACTGAGAACCAACCTTTCTATCTGGATGATTTCTATTGAATGTGCGCTCCGTAGCTCTAGCACAATTATCGTTTTTAAAATAAATGCTAACAATTTCTATTCTCTCCTGAAAGGTATAAACCATTTTGAGAACTCACTCTGGTAAAATGTATCTCGATTTAAAATTGGTTGTGAACAAATTATCAAGGACTATCAAATACTTATTGAGTCTTTTATTATTCTAAAACTAAACGGACAAGGAAAGTGTTTTTGTCGAAAAAAGTCGTGTTGATTTAAGACCACTAAAACATGTAGATTTTTTAAACGATTTCGATTGTGTGTAATCATCAAAAATAAAATTTATTTTCCTTAAGAACGAATAAATAAAAGTTTTTAAAAATACACAGTTATGTCGGGAATTGAAAAACCTTTCAAAAGCACTCGACCCTCCTTGCCATTTGAATTTTTTGAGGGGGTGACCGTGTAGGATAGAGGAATGGTGATAGGTATACAAGTATTAAATTAAAATATGTTCCCCTTGGAAACAAAGTCGACTTGTTTCAAAAATTTTTCAAAAAATTTGTATCTCCAAAGTTATTCAGGGTGCCTACTTTTGGTTGGGACATTCTGTATTGTGTCTGGAAATTCGTAAATCATTACCGTATCTGGTGGGATATTCATGTACACTGTTATTTTGAATAATACTCGAAAAATTTCTTTTAACATAGATTAATACACTAAGATGTACAAAGATGGCAAGTTTAGAGTTTTAAGGTCTTTAAAAAAATGACGACAAAACGTTTGATTTGAAATTTGAACTATATTTCTTAGAGCCTTTTTGTGTAATTTAAATATGCGTAAAATTAGACTTGAACTACCCCAAAATAAAATACCGTAAGTAGCTCTAGAAACAAATCGAGCGTAATAATAAGCCAATACTACAGATTTCCTGGTCAATTCTCTTAGCCTTTATATATCGCAAAAACATACCGACGATAATCTACTGCAAACCGATTTTATATGGGTTTCCCAATCTAAATCATTGTCTATGTGTATTGCTAGAAACTTGTTGCTGTTGAAAAAGACTTGCTGTTGGTTGGGTTTGCTCAATTGATTTACTTCCTATTTTAATTAAATAACTCTCATAAATAACTTATGAGGTGTAAATTTAATAAATACAGTTTTACTACTATTTAAGAATAGCTTATTATTATTGAAATAGACGACAAATTTGTTTAATAGGGATTGAGTAATTCTGACTAAATTCTGTGGTTCTTCATCATGACACCAAGTTATTGTCATCAGCAAACATAATTAAATTCCAATTTTATGTCAGGAAGGCCATTAACGTACAATGAAAATAGCAATGGGCCAAGAACAGATCCTTCAGGAACATCACATTCAAGTTTTAGCCTATCTTACTTGACCCCATTTACGTCAACTAGTTGTTATTTTTCTGTTAAATAAGAGCCTATCCAATTTTGAGTTTTCCCTCTAAAGCCATATAGGATTAGTTCTTTTAACAGCAAGCCATGATTAACCATGTCAAAAGCTTTGCTTAAGTCCATAGACACGCTAATACACTTATTATGTTCATTGAGATTTCTATATAGTTTTGTAATAAAATTTAACAAAGCTACTTTTGTGGGCAATGGGAGGAGCACAGTGCAAGTCCCCCCTGTAGAACAGAAGAAATAATGCAAGATTATCTTGACAAAAATTGTAAAAATAATACAAAATATGTAGGATTAAGTATCAGTGATCCATAAACAAATCTACATTAAATATATGTGTGCCACTGATTTTGTCAAAAGATTTTTTAATAGGTGTGTAATTGATAGATACACAAATCAGTCTTTGAGCAAAAATTACTTAACGATATAATCAAAATGCTAAAAATATACTCCGTGTTTTAATATTGTCCACTAAAGGTGCAATAACCGGAAGTAAAGCCAAATAACTACAGATGCAGTTCATTTATAGTATGTATAATTTTGTGATGCTGATTGCAGACTAAATAACATTAAGAACGGTTGTTATTTTTAGTAGCCGCTGGGGAAGTGATCGTAAAACTTAACAATATCCTAAATAATTTTATATAGTCTGCAATGCATCTTTTGAAATGTATTTTTCGTAATTTTCAGTTTTCTCAACATCGGTCGGGGTCAGATAGATTGGAAGTGAAATGGTTGTCCCCGCAAGTGTATTAATTACTAATAAATCCTGGTCACGGCACCAATCAAGAGGTTTTCCCCCTAGTGTATTGTTTAATAATATATCCTGGTCACTACGGTACCAATGAAGAGGTTATATCCCACCCCAATTAATTACAAATGAAATCCTGGTAATTATGTCACCAGTAAATTCATTACTATTTATTTATCTGAAGGATAAACAAATAAGATTGGCCATTTGCGTGATCGTCTAGTTTGTTAGTGTAGGACTCAAACTTTGTTGTGTGTGTGTAGTAACCCTTTTTAATTACCCCAGGTTCTTTTATATAAAGTTTAATATTACTTGTTTCTATCTGATACTATGAAACTTAAGAAAATTAATCACTCTGTTAATTTAAATACCTGGTAAACTTGAACACGCTTGCTATTGAGAGACCTACTTAATTATATATGTTATTTATGTAGTATTTTATTACTCAAGATTGCACTGTACCTTTATAGTTGAAGTATGTTTGCTATTTTGATTTGAAATTAAACCATTTATTTAGTTTGTTAACTGTATGATGAAAAAGGTAAAGGTGAAAGAAAAGACAATATAAATAAAGAAATAATTCATGGGTAAAAATAGTAAAAAAAAAACATTTTATATAAATTGATGCAACAATAGTCGAACATGAAATCAAAAGTAATCCAAATATTTGAGACAATTGTCTAAATATTATAATAGGAAAATATGCGTCGCTATAGTAATGACCATGCTATAGATATACTGAGTGTTTTGATGCAATAACAAAAACTGAGATACAAGTGTGCTGGGCTATTTTAATAGTAATGAGAGTTGTGGCAATGGCGTGATAATGATAATTTATAATTAGGGCTATTAGCAATCGCTAAGTAATACTTATTTATAATTAAAGTTATTGACAATCGCTAGATAATAATGATTTATAATTAAAGTTGTTAGCAATAGCCAAATAATGAATCGAATGCAAAACAAAGGACAATAATCATGTCATGTTTGTGCATCATAGAATATAAGTGATAACTGAGAATTAAATACTCATGTAAAAAAATCATAGAATGTTGAGGAAAAATCCTTTGATTATAATTAAAACAAGTAGTCTACCAAATTTTATATGACTGTCCAACAACGTAAAACAAGTTGTAAATCAAACAGATGAGACGTCCCGACAGTACTCGACGAAAATTAAACTCTTCTTAATACGAACAAGTTTACGGGCTAATTAACCCAGTACTGACCGATTACCTGTACAGTTTGTGAGAGCAAAATAGTAGAGTGATAGTTGAAACAATTTTAAAGTGTCTCGACTTTCTCATAATGAAACCCAAATTTTTATTGGAATTAGCTATAATACAATTAATATGAGGAACAAAAGTTAGTGTACAATAAAAAATAACTCCTAACTCTTTAAATTCAGAACGTTTATTAACAGTTTCAGTACCTATATTATACAGAAAAGTTATTGAATTGGTTTTCCTTGTAAAGAACGTAACATTGCATTTCGATATGTTTAGCGGTAACTTATCGATATCACACCAATTACTAATTTTTACGAGATCTTGCTGTAATCTATTACAATCACTTACTAAGCTGATCGAGGTAAATAGCTTGACATCGTCGGCATACATAAAAGCATTGCATGTCTCAATTTCCTGACAAATATCATTAATAAATAGAAGAAAAAGGAGGGGTCCAAAACTGAACCCTGCGGTACTTCTGAAGTTGCTGAGACTTGGAACAGATGTGAAACCATGATAATGCACATTTAATAGCTTATTAGATAGATATGAATAAAAGAAATTAATAACGTGCGAGGTTAGTTCAAACGTTGCTAATTTTTCAATAAAATACCATGATCGAGCCTACTATCAAAAGCCTTGGAGAGGTCACTATAAATTACATCAGCCTGACCAACCTGATCTAATGATCTGGCGAGAAAATTCGTAATACCTATAGTATTAATGGTTGTTGATCTACCAGCTAAGAAACTATGTTGATAAACTGAAATTAGAGATTTAACGTGAAAAGATAAAATATGTAAAATAACTTCAAAGAGCTTGCCAAAATTACAGAGGATAACTATTATAGGTCTATAATTCTCAACTGCATTCTTGTCGCCTTTTTTGAATATGGAACAGATTTTCGACCTACACCAAATTTGAGGAAATGTTTCAGACTGAAGAGCTAAATTAAAAATAGCAGTCAGTGGTATAGCAAAGATAATGACACAGTCTCACAAAAATGATGAAATTCCATCAGGTCCAGTGGTTAATTTGCTTTAAACTTCTTCAAAGCTAGCTATAAGCACATCTTCCTCTATAATTAGTTGTGTATTAAGCTGTGGGATATTGAGTGCGTTGTCATGATTTGCTTTAACGTATGCAGATAATGAAATAAAAGCGGAATGAAAATAACTAGCAAACGCATTAACTATACCTATGCTTTGGGGATCATTTAGTGAGATGTTATCATAAGGCATTAAATTAGGTGCCATAGATATATTACGCATTTCATTAATAAATGATCAAAAACAAGTATTTGGATTAGATTTTATTTTTGATTCAGAATTTTCAATATATTTTTTATATGCCGGGTTAATCTCTCTTTTTATTTTAGAACGTAATAATTTAAATTGATCCAGATACTGTGATTCACCTTTCTCTTTAAATAGATGTCATAAACGAAATCTTTATTTAATATCTTTAATTATATTTCTATTGAATCATGGAGGATATGAAGCATTTTTTGGTATTGTCTTGGGAACATTTTGTGCAAAGATAGAATCTAATGCCTCAGACAATTGGGAATAAGCATCGTTTACATTTCTATAACTAGTTAAAAATGATCAGCCAATACTAGTTAGGCCGTGGGACAGTTTATTAAAATCACTCCCCCACAACACTTCCAATGTTCATACATTGGAAGTAATATTACTACAAACTAATTTTCTATGTGGCTTCCCCGCACCTCCTGACCATCCATTATGTTTATCTTTTTGACTATGTACTTCATGATGAACAACATAACCTTTGCTTAAATCAAACTGGAGGACAATAACAAAAAACGATTTACCGTTATCGTAGTCCCCTGCACCTTCTGACCACCTTTACTTTCTGATACAGATTAAAAATTCATTACATTGTGAAAGCTCATTTCTATCCTTATTTATTTTATTTTAACAGACTAAAATTTCTCCTATTAATGTGCATTGATGACAGATAAAAAATACAACAAACATCGCTTTACTGTTACCACAACAAAATACAGTTTAGAAATGTATGAAATCGTGTAGAGCTTATTTTAAATCCGATTTATTGTGAAATACATTTTATTAATACACAATAGCCAAAAGCAAAATATTGCAGGTTGTAAATTGTTGAAATCATGTACAGTTAATGTTTCAACATTGTTTTCATAACAATACAACCAAAAATCTGAAGCTGGATTTCACAGTTGGAATCTTAACACGGGATTTGTTGGAGAAAAACTTTATCTTCCAAACGTAGATAAATAATTGATTACTTGAATTTCTATTTTGTCTTTGCTTCTAGTAGTACTACCGTAGTAGGCGCACCTTTTTCGCTGGCTGGGATACCCATTTAATTTTGCAAGAAAAGCAGCAGCACAAAACATATTCCATATGTAATAGAAAGAAATTAGCGTTACTCGTTTTTCCACGTACAAACAATTCCAAAGAATTTCCTTTACATACGGGAATATATGTAACATGTGTAACGCACTTACTGTTTAGCACAATAATGCCCGGTGCTTTCGATATTTTCCGTCCTTTTATGTCATTTTATGAATCTTAATGCCAGAAGATTAAAGAAAAATCGAAAGTACCAGGAATTACTCCACGGGAAAAAATAAACTAGTGCAGCACTTTCGAATCGCGAGTGCGTAAGTATCGACTATCGACACCGAAGATTCGATGTGGAACACTATATCGAGGGGACAGCACTTCGTTACTGACACGCAACACTAGCAAAATACAGTGTTTCAGTTCCGAAATCAACAGTCAATTACTTTTATTTGGTGTTTTTTTTTGGAACTGCAGCGCTGTATTGTCGCCAGTGTTTCGACTCGACAGTGATTCAGTTGCAAATGCCAACTGGATTTTTTCGCCAGGGCTTGTTATGCCCGCTTCACAGGCATAACAAGTTGAGCTTTTTATGCCTGTGAAAAAAAACGTATCTGATCGTTACTAGGATTTTTGAACGTGCCCCATGTCAAACCGTCGTCGGCCTGAAATCCGACACCTTCAGCCTGTGCCTCAGGTCTACAATAAAGCCTTATCAATGCACGTGTTACAAGAAATATAAATATACGCATATGACCCATACTCATAAATGTGGGTCAATTAAAAGTATATAAATAGAATTTATTACAAATAAAAATAATGATTTAATACAGTCAACAAGTACAGTTTCGTACCTCCGACCGGGGGATGCTTGCAATAAATCCTACTTAAATGTTCGATTTTTAGGTTAGGAGACCCACTCGCTTCCAACTTCACTGTCTTTAAAAAATTTTAGGTTATGTTTATGCTAGGTTTTTTGTGTCTGTATTCACGTTATTTATAAATGTCAGTGCCGCGGGATTAAATTAAGCGACTTCCGTATCTGTAGACGTCGTACTTCCTTTGTTGAAGACGTACTTCCGTCTAGTACACAAATATAACTGGAATGACAGATCTCAAAATTCAAACATCAACAGAAATGTCGTAATAAGATGACAAGTTAAAGACAGGTATTTATTGGAAAGATGAAACGATAAACAACTCATTTCGCATGTAATTACCAATGTTAAATGATTATGTTTTTTTTATATATAAAAGAAAAGAAATATCCAGATGGCGCAGAAAGCAACATTTTGCTGTATGTGAACCCTTCGTTTTCTCATGAGGATGACGGAGAGAGAAAATTAGCTGCGAAACCCGACCGGGTTTCTTGATTTTATTTCCTGAAATTAAATGAGGACTAATTGTGATTATTAGGATGTTTATTAAGGTCGAATTGTAGGTTATAATACAACTCTAAAGGTGGATGATGAGCATCCTTCAACAGCAAGTAATTATCAGATTTTCGGATATGAATTTTGAAATTAACTAATTTTATAATGATTCTTGACCTAATAACTACTGAAAAAGCTCCTGGAGCAATTTTGCCCACGTTCAAGATAATTGTTTTAGTTTGCTTGGACTATAAACATTTCAGCTGGAAATGTTAAATAGCGATATACCTACAGTTGTACTTTTCATAGTGTCATTCAGATAAAGGCAAGATTCGTCATTGGGACAAATGCGTGTCAACCAGTTTGGGCCGTCTTCATGATGTTGAGACATTTAAACAAAAACGCAGATACTAAAAACTGACTTTTCCTTATCTTGTCCAGTAACTCAACGAAAAATAAAGATATAAATGTAAGTTCTAAGGATAAAATCAAGTTTACGAAGACAAAGAAAGAACTTGCTGGATTTATTACACCAACCGTAAATAAATAAGTCGCTTTTGTATTGAATGTACTCTAGGTGTGAAGTGGCTTTGTGGATCGTATTCTAATTATTATTATTAAAATCACGAGTTTATTCACAACATAGTTGTTATTTATAACTTGATAAATATACAATGCATTGTAAATTTCCAAGAAAGCTATCGAAACGATTAAAATAAAACCGACGTGTGTATATATAAAATATATCTCTTCATAGATAGATGCATTAGTTTGTATGTAAAGTGAAATAAACGTCTTCATTGTTTTCGTTCTGTAGCAATAAAGAACTGTTATGTGCCTTGCTCCACATCGGACTCATCCAGCGGAAATACTCAGCATATGTTCAAAAACCTGAGGAGCCAATGAAATACATATTATACAAAAGAAAACAAGAATTCTGGCTGCATATGTTGCAGGATATTGATGCCTGTCGAAGCAGTGGTGTGCATAGAGATTTATTTTCAGTGATATGATTTGTGTTGAATATAAATATTTGGAAAATAGTGAAATCTTGTACGTCAAGGTTAGTAATTGTTTTGCATTTACCTTAAGGGTGCATTACCAACGGGCCAATAGAATGCAGAAATATTTGCTGCTATTAAAGTATTGTGTCGAATACGAATATGTTAATTTTCGTGTAAAATAGTTGGGCGTTGTGCTACATCATGGCAGCAGCATAGCGGTGAGATTACTTCGTGTGCCGTAAAGCAGGGTTGGACCCATAATTTGTCATTTTTAGTGTTTGAAATATGGTTTAATTATTTGCTCATATTAATATTAAGAAATAAGTATTTAGTGGGGTCGATCTGGCATTAAAAATGGCTTTAAACGGACTCGTTTTTTTTCGATTTTTTTTTTGTGATGTTATGAAGTCGGACCCCCTCCCCTCTATCATCCGGAAAAATTTCACGAGGAGGGAGGGGGGAATTTACATGTAAAGGTAGTGAAAATCAGTTTTGCGGACATAACTCGTTTATTTTGATTCGGATCGAAAAAGTGTGAAAGGGATAAAATGAAGGGCTCGCGAATGCGCGTAAACCAAATTTTGACTCGTCGAAATCGGTCCAGCGGTTCCCGAGATATTGCGATTTCAAAGTACGGATTTGTATACGGACCTTTCGCTGCGGCGAGAGCCGTTTTCGCGATTTTTTCGGGGAAGAAAGTGACTTGGCGACTTTTTGTTTCTTCCCCCGATAGACTCTCAGGACCTACGTACTGTTTCCAAATTTCAAGTCGCTAGGTTGATTAGGGGGGGGGGGGGGAGAAAGGTAAACATAAATGAAAAGAAACTGCTGTAACTTCCGCAATTTTTTCCGCAAATCGCGCAGCAAACGTGACGTTGTGTACTAATGTGTTTACTTTGAGTTCCGCTTATATATTTTCAATTTTCGCCATAAATAAACAAATGGTTGCGAAATAACCAATTTATTGTTGTTATTATTTTTAGAAAAAGTCATTTTTCGCCAGGAAGGAAAGGGGTGGGGGAGATTACTTTCTCTTTGATTTAAGCCCGACCAGATTGCGATCGGATGATTATGAGGGGAGAGGGAGGCCCGCAAAATTTTTGCCCTGTAGAAGGGAAAGGGTTATGGACTTCGGGCCAGGCTCATTTTCAAGGGCAATCAATTCTCTTTCAAGATTTTTTTACCCCGAAGATCTAACTTCATTAGGGCCTGCACGCGCGCGCGGTACATTTATAAAAACGGATGAGCGGAGGGGACGTGCATTTGTGAGAGAGAAGGGAGAGAAGTGGAAGCGCTAGACTCCTCCCCCGGCATCCCGCTGCACGGCTGCTGATTACCGCACTAGTTTTCGTTTAGAAAGTTTTGATGCCGTGAAAATTTTTTTTTAAAACTTATTTTGGCCATTTTTTTCTGCATTTGTTTAAAACCCGATAAACAAAAAATGATTTTTTTCGGCCATTTTGAAAAAAAAAATTTTTATCAGATGAGATTCAATACCTTTACTTTAATAAAAAAAAGAGTTTATTTTGGTCAATTTTTTTTTCAAAATGGCCGATAAAATTCATTTTTTGCTAATTGGGTATTTAAACAAATGCAAAGAAAATGGTCAAAATAGGTTTAAACAATTTTTTCTTACGGCATCAAAAAGCTGGTGTCGAGACCTAACTTTTGAAAAAAAAATGATCCGTTTTGGACTTAATGGCATAAAATGGCTGCCAATTCAAATTTTAAATAACAAATTCAATTGCGCACACAGGGCTTAATATCTTTGCACCAAATTTCAGGGTGCTTTTGTTAGAGCAAAAGGCAGATTTTCTGAAAGTTTGAAGCTGATCGGTTCACCCAGTGGCTCTGGGCAGCAAAATTAAGAAAAAACTATTTTTGGCCAGTTTTTTCACTTTTGTAGGTTATGGTTGCTGTCCTAAGACCTAACTAATCGTAGATTTGTAGAAAATTTAATTACAATGATTTTGTTTCTTTTATGTTGTCCCGATCGGACCTATATATCTCGAGTTTTTCACATTCTTAGGTTGAAAAACGCTGTTAAAAAAATCAAACTGTTAATAACAATTGAAGCACAGGGTCTTTGAAGTACAACATTTTTTTGGATACTCCTTAGCACCTCTCCAACAGGATCCAACCAAAAAATTGCTATGGAAAAAGTTCCACTTCAAATCCTATTTTCACTGCATTATAAGTATTACACACTATTATTCAAACTATACTTATATCAAATTACACCACAGCACTTACGTGTTCCTTATAGCTAAGTTCGGTGATTTAGGGCCGGTGTATCAATACAAGGTTAACTCGTAACCAAAGGATAACTGTCAAACAGAACAATATATACCCATTGGTTCGTTTGACATGTATCCTATAGTTAAGTGTTAACCCTGTATTGATAAAGCGGCCCTTGCTAATATTTCGTCTTTTATGCCAACTAAATACGCGCAACCCACAATAATCCATCTCCAGTGAAGGGGGTGAAAACTACCCCCTGAAGGGATTGCGGCCACCCTCAATTTTTCTGCCGGTTTTCCAAAAGGATTTCGATAGGGAGGTGGTGATCTCGGCAGGGGGTAGTTTTCACTCTGTGGATTGAAACTAAGGGGCGGATGAATGAATTTTACTTCCTTCATCTATTTTGACCACCTCCCAATCGAATTCCTTTTGGAAAACCGGCAGAAAAATTGAGAGGGCCTGTAAGTATTGAACTATAAAATTAAAGATTAATAGGTAATAAATCGACTTTATTCAATCTATCTAAATCAGATTTTTATAACTTCAGTCAGTTGCATTAATTAATTATAATTTTCCCTGCCTGTTATTTTTTCTGTCTTCTTGGTTACCCAAAAAATCATACAGAAATTTAGCAGGCCTTTAAGTGGCTAGTACACGTTAGGTAGGCGTGTACGCCACAGATAATCGGATTCATACGACAACGTATCATCCTCAAAGCAATGATATGATCGAGAGATTCCATAGAACCCTGAAAACAGCATTGTTAGCGAGGGCTAATGCAGTCCACTGGTATGATGAATTACCAATTATTTTATTAGGTTTACGCACCATGCCCAAAGAAAACTTAAGTTGTTCATCTGCAGAGCTTATTTACGGACAAACCTTGCATCTCCCTGGCGATTATTTTATCAAGTCGCATACTAATACGGGAAGCGTTTAACTGTCGGTCTTGACAGAGTCAAGCCTGCGTACTTGTTGGATGTTATTACTAATTCTACTGTGTCAAACCCGTCTTCAAAAAGGTACGTTTCGCTATTGATTCTTTGGGAGTGATTTTTCTATTGCAGGAGGTATTTCTCCTATTCTGTAATTGGGTTGCACGACATGTTGAATAGTGTAAAAAAAATAAAATTGAAATAAATAAATAA